>CM077593.1:7500-632500 GCA_039654915.1 Aquilaria yunnanensis | reverse complement strand
AATTGAAAGAAATACAGAAAGAAAAAAATGATAATTTAAAATGTCCATTTACTGTAAAAAAAATACCATACAGATTGAAATTACTGAAAAATAACTATCATAATGACTAAATTAAGATTGCAGAAGTTACTGTCGGACTGTATTAAACAGCCAGAGGGCAAAGTGTATATTTCTGAAATAGGATGGGGCAAAGTGTAATTTCACTTAAATCTCAGGGGGTAAATTGTAAGTTTCCATACTATATATGAAAGGAGGAAAACTTTTGGAGATTATGACACCTGTTAATGGATTTGGTGTTTAATGTTATTCTAGGTGTTTAGATTGTGCGGTTTTGTGCAATTTAGTTATTGTATTGTCACCGTTTGTCTATCTTAAAGGGGGGAGAGACTGGATGGCCTAATATGGCCACAGGTCATTGGGTTCTTTGTTTTGTTCGTGTTGCCTCTCTCATATATTAGAAAATGGTTGTTACGTCTGTTGGGGATAAGTCTCTGATTGACATATTTTTCTTGCTTTTTCTTAGTCTAAGTAAACTTTTCACATATAGTATATAGATTAGTGTATATTGTATTTCTTTTTTGGTAATGTGTGAGAGTGTTGGTGTTTTTCCATTGGGGATATTATATGGATTCAGTTGATGATTGTAGAAGCTTTGGGGTGAAAAGAATTTTAGAATCTTATTAATCGGTTAATATAACAATAGTTCTCTATCAATTCTTGCCATGGCGTTTAGGTCCTTGACTGTTGGAATGTGATATGTTCAACCGTTTGCACTTCGTGTAGGCATTTTTACTTGGTATTGTCCAATTATAAGTCCTGGCTGGGCAGTTATAGATAGATAGGTATAATGATTTGTTTCATATTCTTTTCCTCCGTGGTCTTATGTGGCGAGAGTTTGTTTTTGGACGTGGCGTCCTCCTTCAAATGAAGGAATATACATGTGCTCATGCATGGATTTTATGGGCATGTTGACCTCTATAATGTAATAGGTATTTTTTATAATAAGTTTAATATAAAAAATTTAAATAATAAATAATTAAAAATATGAAAAAAAATTTGATTAAAGCTAAATTAACTTGAATAATAATTAAAATTAGGTAAATAAAAACATAACATTATATAAATTTTGAAATAATGTATAATTTTGTCATTAAAAACAATTCACAAAAAATTTCCCTCTTTTATCAACTTAAACTCTAATTTTTAATATTAATAAAAAAATTATTTAGAAAAATTTACTTTCAATTGTAGCAATTATGGACCAAATTATTTTATTACAGAACGATTCATACTGCAAAATGCAATCATGAATAACAAAATAATATAATTAAAACACAAAATTGTGCTTAATTTATGTTAATAAATTTACAATTTAACCATTAATTTAATAAATATAAAAATTTTGAAAAAAATAATTAAAACTGAATCAATTAGAACCACAGCCAGAAGTTGGTAAACTATAATGATTAAAGTTTTATTTTAAAAAAATTAAAGAAAAGCAACCCAAAACTTTTTTGAACCAAGACAGAAAATGGAAAAATATTAAGTATTAAAGACATAACAATTGATTTAATGAATGTAAAAAATGGCTTAACACAAAAATAAATAAATTGTGATAACCGATATCTTACTTTGGAATATAGTACATAAAACAATAAAAAATTTGGGGACCAAGAGAATAAATAGAAATAATCTAGCTAAATATTTATTAAATTTGGGAACCAAAATAAAACATGGATGGAAAATATGGACTAACATGGAAAATAGTAGAAGCTTAGGGATTAAATCAACACTTAACCAGACAAACTAAAATTGGAGAAATTGCAAAATATGCCCTAAAAAATGCAAGCACCTTGTGAAAAATGGATAAAAACTTAAGGAATGGTCAATTGTGTCTGAAAAAGAAAAAAAAAAGCAAATACAAAAAAAAAGGTTTATCTTCAATGATGGACACTGAAAATGACTTTTAAAAATAAGCAAGATATGTGGAACCAGCGCGTTGCGTGGGTAAATTCAATAGCAACATTAGCTCTAATATAATCAATATAAGTCATTAATGGAACAACACAAAAGGATAAGATTTACATTGACATTAAGTAAAATCTGAATACAAATAATTATAAACACATAGAGTAGTCAATTGAAGATGTGTTTATTTAGTGTTAAAAGAGCATTAAAGATAATAAACAAAAAATGATTAAAGCAATTCTATTAATCAATTCAATAAAACTATTAAAAGAAAGAAATTTTTTGGCGTTCATAGTGTAAGATAACATTACATAATATACATGCATGGGTTTTACAGATTTTTAGTCACTAATGAATTAGTGATAAAATAAAACATTTTAAGAATCATGTACTCATGCATAATACAAATTGTTAACTTATTTCAACTAATCAAAACTCTAAATCAATTCTATGTAAAGTGCTCATACATTATGAAAAGTGTGCATTTTTTTTAAATAATTAAAAATTTAAATCAAACCTATATAATTAAAACTCTAAGTTAAACCATGCAAAAAAAAAATTGATATTTAATATGGTTAATAAAAACATACCCATCACTTTCATTTAAGATTTTATCATCTTATATTTAAATATGTCATCAAAAATTGTATTTTCCTAACAGTTCATGTTAAATATCTGAAAGCCTGCCACACCCGTGACTAGGGATCGAAATAGCCCTCTTTCCTTATCTTTAAAAGCTTTTGACTTCTAGTATATACAAAAATTCCGATTAGCAAAATGAAAAAAAAAAGTTTATGACAAATCATGAAAGTTGGAGACCATTATGGCAGAAACATTATATCCAAGGACTAAAGGAGAAACTTGACCATTCGGCAGGAGAGTTAAAAAAAAAAAAAAGTAAAACGTTGGGTGGATGTGTAAAAAAAGTGACAAAATACTTTTGGATCCCTATAATGTTTATTTTGGTTAGTAATATTCACCAATCTTTATGATGTGACCGCAAGCAAAAGTGGGGGAGCACTATGGCAGACATGAAATATTCAAGTACCAAAAGAGAGTTTTGACCATAAATTGGAAAAAGCAAACCCAAATCAGTTTTACTGTTTATGAATAGTAAAACTCTTCTCTATTTTAGAATATACTATAATTAGTACTACTCTAATTGTAGCTTCCAGCATAAACTGATCTATGTAGTAATTATGGAAGTCCATGGACACCATTTTTCAAGAAAAATATTAATAAAATATATATAATTAAGTAATTAGATATTTTAAATTTTTTAATGGCCCCCATAATTTTTATAATATCTACTAGAACAAAATAATATGTCTCTCTTATTTTAAGAAAGATAGAAAATCAGTCAGTCTCTTATTTTCACTGACAATTAAGATAATGGAAAAAAATCTATATTAGTCCTTTAACTTTTACACATTTTCCTATCTAGGCCTATAACTTTTTTTGCCACTTTTTTTCTTTAATTCAAAAGAAAAATTATGAAACAAATTTGACAAAAGATAAAGTTAATAAGCTAAGTGTGTGTGTGTGTAAGGGCGAAAAGGGTTTTATCTCTTACATTATATATTATAACATAAATAATTCTCATCTTTTCATAGTTTATTTATTTTTCTAGTAGTTCAAACAACAACACAAAAAAAAAAAGATAAATTAAAGCTTTTTTCAAAATTTCTTCTAATTTTTTTCATTATTACATTATATTATATGCAAACTTATAAGTTTTATCATTTAATGTTAGAGTTTAATAATTATATATGTATTCAGACCCCCTTTATAAAAATCTTAAATCTGCCACTTCCAAGGGATGTTTTCACCGGACTTCCACCAGTTACCTAAGAAAGGATAAAGCATTTAATGCAAAAAGGTGGAAAGCTGTAACATTTGATGTGAAATGCATGAAAACCAGGGCTGTTAAGTTGTTTTTGTTCTTCTATATATAGACTGTTGTTCATTGTTGAAAGCATCAACAGCAAAGGTTGAGGATTTTCTTCTGCCACCTGTAAGTTTAAGCGGTTTTAATATGCTCTGTATTGTTTTGTTTTAAGTACGTTGTCTCTGTATTCAATTCATGCTTATTGATATAGATCCTGTTTGTCAATTAGATGGTTTTTGTGTCCAAGGAAATGTCATAATTTATATGAAGTGAATCTGATTTCATGTATTTGGCTTCTTTATTTAACAAGCAATTACTTATTTTGTCATACCTATTTTGATATTATATATGTATTTACTTCTTCAAGAAGTAATTTCTTATTTGTACGCATAAGTTATTCTAATGTAAGATTTTCCTTCTATCGTGCGGGGACCTTGAAAGACACAATTCCTCTTATGTTCTTCTGCTATTTTTTATTTTGAAGTATTTACATTATAATTTTTTTTACTAACTTTTTACAAGATATTTGTTTTTTGTAGTTGGGTTAAGGAAGTTAGTGTGTCTGTCACCGATTAACATTTTGGCTAAATAATGTTATAAGACGCATTTTTCCCTCCATACTACGTAGTTGAGCCATCTGTTCGTGGCTCTTTCTATGCCACGATTTCCATATGTATTCCTTTTGTTCCACTTTTTATATACGATCCTTTAGACTCCTTCGTCCAAGAAACAGCAACCAGCAGCAAAGAAAAAAAGTATACCACTACCCTAAATTACTAAGCACTTTCCAAAAATTATTTTCATTAACTAATGAATATACATGACATCCTTTTATAGTAAAATACATATCAGATTTTCAGGTGAACAGCCACAAGACTCAGTCCAATGAACCATCAGAAGAATACTGTAAAAGTCACTCTTCTTACATAAAAATCCCCAACACTTACTCTCCCTTCTTTGTTGTCAATATGAATTTTACTAATCCACCCACGGGCTGAAGACATCATCCAACTCACATCCAGCAACCGTTTCTTTCTATAACCTCTTCCTTTAACATGTAATAAATAAAGCCACTATGTGAATGTTATATTACACAAATAAACATATAAGAAGACTTATATTTTACATCTACTTTGTGAAAATGGCTTCTCCTACCTCTCTTATCTTCCAAGGGCAGTCCCTTTTACACGATAGCAAATAGCCGCAACGTAGTGTGGCTGTATTGCCTAGTACTCTCTTTATCCCGTTTATTTCGAGTTTGGCACACATATCAAGGTAAACTACTGTTTGCCTCTTCTTTCCATCTTTTCCCTTCATCTCCAGCAGCCCCTCAGCCTTCATCTTCACCCCGCCTCTGACCTTCCATCTCTGCCTTGCCTTTAACCTTCCGTCTCCGCCCCGCCCTCGACTTTCTGCTACCGTTTGGCCAAGCTTCCATCTTTACCCCTGTTTTCGACCTTCCGTCACCAATGAGTTGCCTCATCTTCATTAACCCATATTGCCAATTTGCTCGAATGAAGCCCTGATCTCGTCTGTCGCGTCCGATCTCATATGATTTGCTTGAATCAATTTGCTTTTCTCGTCTGTCCGCGTCGTTCTCTGTCACATCAATCTCATCATATCAATCTCATCCATCGATCTTGATCATCGTGTCAACCTCTGGCCACTTCACGTCAATCTCCATCAAGTTAATCTTATCCATCGCGTCAATTTCCGGCCGCTTCGTGTCGATCTCTGTCCATTTGTTGTCTCCATCTTCGGGCACCTCCTTCATTCGTCTCCGTGTTCGGTCGCCTTCACTCTAATCTTGACCTCACCAAACCTTCATTCCTTGATCCATGGCCTCCTCACCCCCAATCATAGACATGCAGCAAAGATCACAGCCTCACTGTTCTCAGCTGAAATCACAGCAGATGCAAGGAAGATTGCGAGCCAATATAAAATGGAGAGAAAGAGAGAGTATGGGCCAGAGTTAAAATGGGGTATAATAATAAATGATATGAAAAAAGTTTACTAAATAGGAAATATTTCAAAGAATTTAGGAAGTCTCAAAAAGGAAAGTGTTTTAAAGAATATGGGATAGAAGAAATATCATTTAAGGTATTAAAAATAATATCATAATCAACTAGAAAATGTGCACTTTTCCCTAGCCAAAATAAGTTATGTGAAAAATGAATTCGTTTGCGTGAAGTTACATATACTATTTAGCGAACTTGCATACAAGAATTACACAAATTTAACTTTTATACTAGTTACGTGATATCAATGAGAGTCAACTTCATTGAACAATGATGAAATATGTTACCACTTCATAAAATGGGAAAATTACAGCATATGGACCTAAACTTATATGTTTTAATTTTTACCATAGTGTATGAATTGCAAAGTGTAAAGTATTTAATACAAACTCCTTTAAGTGGTATAAACAGTGATAATTTGGCCCTTAAGAAAGCCTTAGTGTAAAGCTTATTTTTCAAGTAACCTATGAACTAAATTGCAAGATTACAAAGGTTGGGTAATTAATTGCACAAATTTCTAAAGATAGCTTATAGAGGGACATGGATGGTATCATTAAAAAGGGACATGGATGGAATTAAAGATATTGTTGAGGACCAAAGTGCTTAAGGAGGCAAAGTTCATCATTTATGGCATAATGCCAACTAAGGACCCAAGTGTTAACCTTTTTGTCTAAATGTTATAATGACAATTGACAAGGTTAAAGGTTGTAAAAAATATCATTTTCCACCCTTGTAATGGCCGGCCAAAATAAGTACAAGTGTGGGCTTGAAGGAAAAATTTTCAATTATGCCATAAGATAGTTTTAACTTAAGTAAAAAAGAAAGATAAAAAGGCAAAATAAAAAAGACTTCATTTCCTTTACTATCTCCTTATTTTTGGCCTCTAGCAGCCTTAAATACTTCCTTGAGCTCCTCCATAGCCCTCTATGGCCACCATAGCTCAAGCTTTCCAGATGAAGCAGGAGAAAGTAACCGAATACATCAAGTGAGAGAAAAATCCTAGTTTCCGGGTTTATTAAGCTTTACCTAAAGTTTTTTGCCTTTACAGCAAAGGTAAAGGTTTTGTCAAGCTTTTTGGTTTATTTACTGTATTTTCAAATATCCATAAAGCTAAGACTAAGCTTGAAAGAGAGCAAAAAGCTCTATGAACTAAGTTTAGGTTAAGAGGGACATGCAAGACAAGATTTCTACCTTATTGTTATTTTGCATATTGATGGTAGTTTAAATAAGAGTTTCTAGAGCCCAAGTTAGTACTAACTAAGACCTAATAACCTTCTAAGACCAAGCAATATGTTGAGGAGGGTTGCGATAGTGAGTTCTTAATATTTATTTGAATGAATTAGACTAACCTTAATGTTTTGTTGCTGCCAGCATTACTTTTGTTTGTTGTTGTGTTTGCTTGTGCATTTGGAAGGCTATATCTGTGTATATGTGCTGTGTTTTAGTGTATTTGGATTTCAGGTTTATAGTTGGAGATTCAAGTTTCTAATGATAAGCTCTTACTAAGTTTCTTCAAAGAGACTTACCTGATTTCTGTCCTGAAAAAGAGCATTCAAACTAATAGTTGTGGTTTGAATTTTTTTGTGAAATTTTCAGGTACATTAACTTCAATATGTACAGTTGAAAACTTAAAAGTTTTATGATTTTTAAAACACAATAGCTATTTTTAGTAATGATACATTTTGCTTTACGTAGCAGCTGGTCCCTTTAAGTTTCTGGCGTGCTTATTGCTTTTGAATCCCTCCAAGTGGCTTAGTGTATATATTAACTAAGTTATAGCATGTATGTAGTGTACAAAGGCAAGTAAATGAGATGGATATGTTATATGTATAGTGTGTGAATGAAAGATGGACCAATGACATGTAGTTTGAAATGCTTGTGTAATTTTATCCATATAGTGTTTATGAGCTGTTTTTAATAGTCTGGTGTTTGATGCTTGTAGAATGACTTAAAATTAAGGGGAATGGTTTCCTCATGTGTCTAAGACATATATGGAACTGCTCATGTTGGCCTTGCACCAAAAAATGAAGTGTATAAATTTTATAAACTTATGTATGAGCATATTAGTCATTAGTTGCTCAAATTTAGTACCTTGTACTCCAACTGCCATAACTTGTTGTACATAATAAGTTTGGCTATAAAATTTTGATCACACTTAGAACACTTCAAGATGGAAAATTTGGCAAATCACTGGATTTTGTGCCCTTTAGCCAATGTTATGACCTGTCAAAAATTGCTAAGTTTACTGTGTACTGTTCATATAGTCAATTTTACTTGATTAAGTGTAAAATCTATAATTGCAAACTTAGATGATTTTAATGCCTCAAACTAATTTCCCTATGAATGTTTAAGTGTATTAAAGGATTTAAAACCTTTACGACACAAGAGGACACTTGTAGAATTTGAATTGGACACGGCATAAAAGTTTGGACACATGAATGGGCACCAAGTGCACCAGTGTGTATGTAATTGTGCATGTGGATGGAATTTTGCAAGGATATCATATTGACATGATATGAGGTATTGATTATTGTCTACGCTACCAAATGAGTTTGTATGTGAAAATGTGTTTGATAGTTGGATCAATATACACATCCATGCATAAAGACCCAAAGAACCATAGTACCTGGGACTTAAGCTCATTAAATATGATCATTGTGTTTAAGTACTCAGAATGGTAACAGAAGTAAATGTTATCACCTCACAAAATGGGAAAATTATAGCATAAGAACCTAAATTTAGATGCTTTAATTTTTTCATTTTGTGAAATGATAACAAGATGTGTTATTTGAAGTGCTCATATTTGATTCATCTTATAAGCAATTTTTCATTGATAAATGGTCTATAACCATTACTATAAAATATAAATGTCACCTGAGTTAATGGCAAGTTGTACTAATAAAATTTCTATTTTCCAAGACATTTTTAGAGTAAAAAACATTAAGTACTTAATTCTTCAACAACTTTATATTACTACTCTTATGAAAATACCTAAAGCGCATAATTGACACCTTATATTATTGATAAATTTATGAAGTTTAGAGAAAAAAATGATAATCTATGATTTGTGCGGTTTATGTCGGTTTAAACTTTAAAGTGTTAATTCATAAATTATATAATGGGTTTTTGCTGTCAATTACTCCATCTGTTCCACATTCTTTGAAACATTTAATTTTTTTCAAATAGTTTGACTTTAATTTATTCATATTATTATTTGATAGAAAAAATTTTAAAAAATAAATTCAGGAACTATAAATTTTTATTTATCATTTATATATAAACATTTTTAACTAAAACATTGAAAATAAAAAATCATATATTAATTGTTAAAAAGTAAATGCTGTAAAAAATTTGTGATAGGAGAGTAATTTTCTATTCTATTTTTTACTTTGCATGGACACTAATACTGTTTACCAAATAATGATATGAAATGAGAAAGGGCTGAAAAGACACAACTTTACACTATATAAATACAAAGGGCCTTGTTGTAAAGCACAAATAAAAGAAGCAAAAATTGTGATAAAAACAAAGAATGAAAGCTTGTTTTGCGGTTGCATATTACAATTTTAGATTTGTTAAATTCAAGTTCCTTTGTTTTCCTATTGGATGGGTTATGAGGGTTGAGGTATATCAAACCCCAAGATCACTATAAGGATTATCAATTATAATTGTTATGGAATTGGTCGATCGTCAAGAGCTCATTATTTAAAAGGCTTCGTGTGCAAACATTACATTGATGATTATTTGATGATGAAATACATTTTTTTCAAGTTTGGCTAAAGACATTGCAAACAATTACCAATGAGTCAACTTAGCCCATTAGCTCGCAAAACAAGGGATTTCAGAGCTATGAGCCATATCTTATTATAGGCTTCTTATCAATTCTTTTTCTTCAAATAGGATAATTTGCCCTCTTGAGGGTAATGGTAATTTTAACACTAAAAAAGGATATGTCAACTCTATGATAGTAGTTCCTAAAGCTAATCATGAGTGCACTCAAGAGTTAGATAAACATAAGATGTTCAAATGCTCATGGGCTTCTGACATTCCTTAGAAGTTTAAAGTGTTGACATGGAAATGTCTCCAGAAAGCTTTGTTAATTTTCCTTAATGCCTAATAGGATAATACATGAGAGCATAGAATATAAGAATTAAACACGAGAAACAATAACATCTAACCTGATTTGATCCATCGTAATACGCAGCGGAAATTACAGCAAGCAATTGCCCTAAGCACTTCTCCTTTATCCATAGACCAAAGCACTTTCAATAGGCAAAGTTTTATTATGTTCACCACAAAAATTAGGTTAAAGGAGAAACATAACATTTCTTTATATAAGAGTTTCATGCGCCTACCCATTAACAATCACATGGACTCTATGACCCATACTAATATAACCCACATTTTGTTATATAATTGGAGTTGCAGCCCAAATAATTAGATCATAACCTTTATGGGTTTCATATGTCTTATAATTGACCAATTTAATCTTAATCTATTTTAACATACAATTAATGTTAGCCCATATTAAAAATTTCTAACGTTCTCCTACTTAGGCAACATTAATTGTGAAAGATTTTCAAAAGATGTTTTGGATTAAGACCCTCAAAACTTTTATGCGCACACTATTGAAAAAAATGATCATAAGACAACTTCATGTATCATTCCATTCAACAAGGTTCTCAATGGAAGATTGTGGCGGTAACTATATCAACTCACGACACAAGACCTTCCATGGTCACACTCATTGATTCACCTTATCGACATGAACTAAATGTGGTAGTATGACAAGCAACAACAATTTTCACTTTATGATATATTTTGCATTGTTGTTTACTTATCGGTCTCACTGATTTCTCTTCTTTATGCAGCATAAGCATGCAAGAGATATCTTTTATGGCTTATAGTTAAACCTATATGTCATTAAACTATTATATATCTCGAGATAACCTTTATGTGTCATAAGACATACAACCACAAAGGCCACAAACAATTATGCCACAAGCTTTTACTTAAGATCGACACTTATATTAAAACTTTATGCATATACTTAATATAGTATGCAATATCATTTTATAGTGGGCATATCATGCCTTATGACTGAGAAAAAGTTTATACTTACAAAATGATATAAACCTTTACACATCCATAAGATCTGTTCAAATATTAAAACAAGCAAATAGAGCAATCATACAAACTCTCATTAATCAAGTGCACCATAAGAGTTCTCTCAACCCATGTGAGTCATATAACCTTTAAACACATTGAGGCGAAGTCCCTTGATTAAATGATTCACTAATGTATGCTCAGTCCCAATATGCTCTATTGCAATATCACTTTCATTCTTTTGCTTTTTAAACTTCTCAAATGTTTCACCTTAGTGACACTAAATTTATATTATCTCTTATGCAATCATATAGGTTTAACAAATGAAATCAACTAAAAATTACAAACAAACCAAGTTGAGCAACCAAACACCTTGAGTACTTCTCAAACTTTATGCACTCAACATACATTTTCAAAAAAGATAAAAAGTGTTATACAACACACAACCTATTTAAACAAATATGTGCTCTAATTGGGTTTTCTATATTCTAATTTCCAGATGGTCAAATTATCTTCAATTTAGAGTCATTTACTTTTCCATATGTTAATAACAATCTATACTCCTATAGAAATATCTCAAAAATCTTCTTTGTAGCAACTTAACGGCAATACCTAGGATTGGATCAAAATCCTTTCCAACAAGTCTAGTAGAAAGATAATGTTCAATCTAGTATACAACTGTACATACAACAGTTTCTTGATGACACTAAGATATGAAACATTCTAAATGTATTTTTCTCAATTTCCAATAAGTTCTTGAAACTTATGTCTTACTCAATTATTACCCTTAGTGAATGGCACATTTCAAGACTTACCTTATAGCATATCCAAACATTATGATATGCCACTTTATGTATACTTCCTAAAAGAGAAATACTAATAGATTTTTTCAAATATCAAGAACAAATGATATTTTACCAAGGTCCTTTTATTTCAAGTAGCAGGACAAAAAAATACTTAACCATAAGCAGTATGTCCTAGCCACATTGTAGAAATAAAATGTCATTTATACAAAAGATGGCAAGTTAACTCCCACTGACCTTATGATATGTACATCTACTTGTTCAAGTATCCACAAGATGAAGGAACTTTCGGTACTAATAGTAGGAAACTTTCTTTATGAGCTACTCAAACTTCAAGATTATATCTATGTAGACTTCTCTTTATGTTTCCATTTCAAAATAAGATTTTAATTCTTTACTGTAACTCTGGACCAAAATGAGTTAAATGCATCAGGATCACTTCAAATGTATTATAAAAATACAGGAGAAATCAAATCAATATTAATTTATCCCAAGTGTGTCCATCGATGAATAACTTTATATCAAAATCTCTTAACAAACCATTTTAATCTACATAACCCAAATGACAAAATTGGAGCTACAACCTTGTGTAGCTTCATAATTTCCTTTTATTTTGTTCATTGTATAAATCAAACATGTTCTTTCATTATATTCTATGTAGACCTTCATGAGAATTAGAAGTGACTTTTGAATTTTGGATATGAAAAGATGTCTAATCATTCTCCTATAATAAACCATATAATGAAAAGAGTAAACATACCTTATTTACCCTTTAAGACTTCTCAAACAAAATAACCTTTTTATGCCAACTTTATTCCTTTACAGCTTATAGTTATATAAATTCTCACTCCTCAATAAAAAGTACCACAAAATTTGGTTTAAGAGTCAAATTAATATATAGGTATAAGTATATTCCTTAATGGTATGCTCATTCTTTTTTATAGTAAAAAAATGATCAAATTCAAAACTTTAGCTACTCTCATTCTAGAATTCTAAATTCTTAATTTATCATAGAAGTCAAAATACTTTAAACACAAAGGCATCTAATGAAAGATCATCAACATATCAAGATTGTAGTTTATTCACAATCAGATACAAACATCTAAAGAGTATCTCATAGTTAGGTTTGCTATAAGTCCATAGCTCAAAGATCAATTTATTCATACACTATTTTATGAGTCCTTTATAAGGGCATTTAAAGGGATCCTTAATAACCTCAACTCATAGTAGCCATCATAATATACATACATATTGCTTATTAGTGTGTGATTTCATCTTTTAGCCACACAATTTGTTCAAACACATTTGACATGGTAAACTAAGTTACTATTTCACAAAGTTTAAGTATCTGGCAAACAAACTTTGTGGTCCATTTCTCCTCCTTGTTTGCCACAATACTTATTTTAAGGCCTAAATTTAAAAATTGACATTTACCCCAAATTGTTTCTCAATTTAAATCTTTGGCATCTCAAATTAATCAACAACCTCAAACTTGTCTACATTTGAAAAAATAACATAATAATGTGATAAGTTATTAATAAAATGTAACAGATATTTAAGGTTACATTTTATGTACAAGAATGGTCTATCAATGTCAATATAGAGGATCTTTAAGAGCACTAAACGGCTAATAGCCTATTTTACTTACTCTTGGTTAGCATATATCTAAAGTAGTCAATAATATCTCTAGGTTACCATTATCAAGAGAAAAGAAGATGTCATCCTTTGTCATCTCTTTTTACTCTTCCCTAGAGATGTGACTAAATCCTTATGTCACAACATGAAAAACCACTCCTTTATTATAGATACTCTGGTAATGATATGTTTATTACTATATGAGATGATATAGAAATCAAATAGAAATTGAACACTAATTGAAATCTACATCACCTCTACATCATTAACAATTATAAGCTTTAACTCATTTATTTGGTAGCTTATTGTTTACGAATCCTTTTAATGTGTAAAACAATCAATTATTTTATATCATGACACCTAGATCCATATAGAGCCATAAATTATCCATTTAAAACAAAAAACTAATGAGTTACTTTATGCTCACATTTTCTAACCAAGCTTTACTTAGAACACTCTTATTCTTATGATATATGTTCTTCTAAATGCAATATCTTGACATTTTTCTTAATGACCATTCACCACTCAATTTGACCTTTGGAGGTTTGAACATCTTAGGAGCAATAAATCAAACATATTTACCTTAATGCTTATTTGTGATTATCTAATGCAAACAAGGCAATTTGAGCATTTTCAATCTCATAACACCTATTTTTTTCCACATTCTTGGTAAAACAGATCATTGATCACCCAAGATTTATAAGGATGTTATGAGTTCACCTAAATAGCTCAAGCTCAGAAGGTAAATTTGTTTAACTTCTTAATAAATTATGCTACAATTAAGTAGCATAATACAACACACTTTGAGCTTAAACTAGATGTGGACCATCCCATATTTTATGTAACCTAACTTAATATTACTCCGTTATAGCTTATGAAGTAAAATCTCTTAAGTATGGTACCAATTTCTAATTCAAATACTTCAATAATAGGACACCATGAATTTAACCATTAGACCCTTAATAGGCACGAAATAGGTTTTTAACACTACTTTTACAAGCATAAGTTATAGATATGGTTTAAAAGTAAAAGCAAGAAATGTGATTTAAATGATCATCTGATGTTATGACTAATAAATGTATGGTGACAATGACACTAAAAGCCATAATAGTATCTTTCAAGAGAATTCAAGCACATCACTATGAAACATTTTTGGGCAGAATACATTGCATACAATCTAAAATCCTTATACATAAAAATGATCTAGAGAATTTGTTCCAATCTTTGCTAAATCTACCACCTTTGGGTGTATAAATTGCTCAGACCAATCAAGTCTCAACCATATGTCTTATGTGTATCATCTCTAGATCTCATGTACAACCAACATTTTTTAGCTAAATAGCTATGCATCCAGTCAGAGACATCCTTAAACATGCAAGAACGAAATCTCACAAACTTAGCAAATAGGGCACTTTAGTGACTACAATTTAACCAAATCCATGAAATTCTCCTACAACAGGATATCCTTTATGTCCTTTCACGTACCATAGCATTTTGAAAAACATGGGGCTTAGAAAACAACTCTATTACTTAGCCTTAATGATAGGATAAATTTTAGAAATATCTCTCCCTAGTCATAGAAAACCATGTCATTTGCATCTTGATCAAACCTTTAAGGAATAAAATATTTATTCAAAGAAAAATGGATTAATCATGCATAGTTATCATAATGATGATATTAAGATACAAAATCTTCTACGTATCTCAATGATTAATTAACTAAATTTTATGAGATATGAGACACTATATATCTCATTAGCTAATTAACATTTATGAAATATCAAAACCGTATATATATCTCAATGATTAATTTACTAACCTTTATGAGATATGAGACTTTATATATCTCATTAGTTAATTAACTTTTATGAGATATTAAAACTTCATATATCTCATTAATTATGGTGAAAATAAACTTGATAGCATGAAAAATCTTTTCAATGGCTTTATTTAAAAGTTTCTGGTCAATTAAGTTACAATCAAAGGCTTTATGGATGAACTTTATGCAACTTCTTAACATGTCCCTTAATCTCAATTTATAAATATATTAATCATGCATATTCACTTTAACCTTACCTTCATGAGACATTTAACTCAAATATGTCTTTTTGGTTGTAAGGAATATGACCTTTATTGCATGAAAATAATTTTTTAATGAGGTTTTAATTAAAGGTTTGGGGTCACTTTGTGAAATCAACAACTTCAGGGTTCATTATGAAAGTCCAGGGCCTGAAATAAACACAAGAGAAAAATTAATGGCCAACAAATAATTTTAGCAACCATTTAGGACAAAATGACCAAGAACAAAGCACAAAGCCTAACTCATCGCAAGGAGAAATCCTAGAGGACTTACGTCGTCATTAAACCAAAAGTTATGTAAACAATCTAATAGCCAGTTCGTTTTAATTTAAGCCAATTGACTTCAAAATGACTTATTTTTATTCTTACATTTTTTTTACTCAAAACTAATTTTAATTAAAAGCAATATTATGTAGCTGTAATAATCCATTGAAAATATAATTTTTGTAATCTTACTAAAGTTTTATAAATTTTTATAGTTTAAGGCATTAAACAATAAAAATTTATAAAAAATTAATAACATTATGAAAATTTACTTTCAAGTGGATTATTACATCTACATAATATTAGCTTTCAAATGAAATTGGTTTCAGGTAAAAAAAAATGTAAAAGTAAAAATAAATTAGTTGACTTAAATTAAAATGAATTAACTCTAAGTCTTCTTCTCTGATTCACATTCTCTGTAACTTTCAACCCAAGCAATTTTTTTTTGTTAATGCACAACAACCGATTTCAACCCCAAAATTAGAATTTATAGGAATATTAATTTTTTGTTAATACCCAGTCACAAAAGAACACAAACGCTCATTCCAAAGCCTCCACTAGCTGTAATCTACGGGCAAGCATTGCCAGAAATGGGCTACAACAAAGATAGTCCCGGTCACGGTGCTTGATGCAACCATAAGATGCGGCCACTCCCCTCCGATGCCTTGCCTTATTGACAGACCTGATTTATTTTAACAAGTTTCTAAATCTCTTTTCTTTGTTTTATTAACCAAACTGATAAAACAAAACAAATTTAGAAAAAAACAACACAAATATGCATCAAGTATAGAAAATTATAATCCAATTACATGCTCGGACAGGCATAATCCACTTAAACATATATCATATTATCATGTAACATGCTCTGATATTGCATGTTAATTTTCCTTAATATCTAACAATATCATACATGAAAGCATAGAATACAAGAATCAAACATAAAGAACAATAACACCTGACCTGATTTGATTCATCGTGATACGCAGCATAAATTATAGCAAGCAATTACACTAGGGGCTTGTTTTTTATCTCTAAACCAAAGCACTCTTAATGGACGGAGTTCCATTATGCTCACCACAAAAATTAGGTTGAAGGAGAGACCTAGCACTCATTTATATAGAAGTCTTATGGGCCTACCCATTAACAGCAACATGGACTCTATGACTCACACTAATATAACCCACATTTTATTACATAATTGGAGTTACTAGCCCAAATGATTATATCGTAACATTTATGGGTTTCATATATCTTATAATTGACCAATTTAATCTTGATCCATTTTAATAAAACATACAATTAATGTTAGCCCATATTAAAAATTTCCAACAAGCTTTGCCTGTGGGCTCTACATTAGCTAGTAGAGGTCGGTTGGTTGACTTTGTTCTTTACAATTTTCTCAAAGCGATGAAACTATATCTTACCTCTTCCTGTATTGTCTTAGGTTTGATTTTATCTGGCACCATGCTTTTACCTTTTAGTTTCCAAATCATATTGTAGTATAGGATTCCCAGTTCATGTCCATATTTTAGTGTAAGGAATATTGAGACATCAATTTATCAAAATTATTTGTCATTGCAATATAGTGTATCTAGATGGGTAAAAACAACCAGGCTTTCAACCAAGTATCATTTCAACCAGGTCACGCTTTTAGTTAGCGAGACATTCTCCTCCAAGATTTAAAGCAAGCTAGATAGCTAAAAGTTATGTACCAGAGGTTTTCGTTGCAAAAGCCTACTTAACTTGCTTATGGATGGGGAAACACTCCCTTTTGCTGCATGATATAGTGCAAATAGAAACTAAAACAAAAAAAAAAAAGAACATGATAAAGGAGCAGAAGAAAAACAAAGGGTGGGGAAATTTCACTTAATTTAATATAATAAAAAACTGTCTCCAAAGGTCTTATTTCCCTAATTTATAATATGGGAAAACATAAAGGAAATAATAATAATAAATAAATAAACTACTAAAGAAAACAAATAAACTCAACAATAAATAAGATAGTAGATAATCCTAATTAAAATTTATTTCATAATTCTACGCATAAAATAAGTTTGTCCAAATTCTTTAGGCACTGCATCATTCTCTCTCAGTTGAAAGAAACTCAACTTTGTCGAGTATGACTGCAAATACCAAACTAAAAGCTCTGGGTCCAACTCACGAAGGTCTTCCTCAAACATCTAAGTAGCATTTGAAGGTGGACGTCCCTTCTACTAAACTAGGTAATGACAATTGCCACTAATAGCAGAGCTCAATAACTCATCATTGAGAATATTGTCAATCTTATCTTTTGGTTTAGCGAATTGAGAGGTCATTAGGATAGGTGTTCCTACGGAAGTTTTACTTAATAAAACATGAGGCTTAAAGGTGCCTCAATAAGGTGATAAATCTTCTATGTTAAATACATGACTAATATTAAATTCATCAGGCAAATCAAGTACATATACATTTGGTCCAAACTTTTTTAAAACAAAAAACGGGCCATGGCTCTAGCATGTAACTTTCAAAAATTTTACTTGTCGCCCAGGTTTTATGCGAACCATAACTTTATTACCAACATTAAATTCCTTACCTTTATGATGCACATCAACAACAAGTTTATAGTTCAAATCATTCATAGCAATTTTTCATTTAACCTTAGTGTACAAATCATGGATATGTTGGGCAAAGGATTCAGTAAGTTCAAAAACCTGAAAATGAAGGGGAAAAGGAACAAAGTTAAGCAAAGTGTAAGGCTTGTAGCCATAGACACATTCAAAAGGGTTCAACCTCGTTATCCTCTTGATAGAGTTGTTACAGGCAAACTTAACACTAGACAACAACAAATCTCATATAACCTGTTTTTCACCAATAATACATCTAAGCATGTCCCTAAAACTATAATTAACAACCTTTGTTTGGCCATCAGTTAAAGGCGAAAGGTGAAAGAGAAAAACAAGTTGGTACTACACAATTTTTAAAGGGTCTTCCAGAAATAGCTCACAAATTTGATATCTCTATCAAACACTATAGAATTTGGCAACCCATGTAACTTAACTACCTCTCTAAAAAACAACTTGGCAATATGGGATACATAATTTTTTTTATTACAAGGAATGAAATAAACCATTTTGAAAAATCTATTAACCTCAACTAAAATAGAATCATGACCTCGAGTAGTTTGAGGTAATCTTAACACAAAATCTATGCTCAAACCTTTCCAAGGAGCATGTGGTAATAGGAGAGGTGTATAAACCTAGTTTTCTTCTTTCTAGCTTTAGCTAATTGACACATTTGACATCTAGACACAAATTTTTCCATGTCTTTCCTTAATGAGGGCTAATAAAATCTATCATCAACCAGTGAAATAGTTTTATCTCTACCAAAATGTCCAACCAACCCTCATGCATGTAACTCCTAAACTAGAAAATCTCTAAGTAAAGTATGGGAAGCACACAATTTATTAGCCTTAAATAGGTAACCATCAGAAGTAAGGAAGTCATTATACTCTTTCATATCCCCACAACTAACAATTGGGTAGATTTTACCAAAATCAACACATGTTTAGTAGTCCTCCTTCATCCTATTAACCCACGACACTTTAACACTAAACACTTGAAGGGTACCGATCGTTTTGTCAAGCTCATCAGCTACCTTGTTTTCAACACCACTTAACATGACGAGAGTTAAGCTTCTTTTGAGAATTAAAGTACCCTATAGCTTGACGGTCAGAGTAAAGGATGAACTTCTGAGGTAAAAGGTAATATTTCTAAAACTTAAGGGATTGGACCACAGCATAAAATTTTTTGTCATAGGTGGAGTACCTCTGTTTAGGCTTATAGAGCTTTTCACTAAAGAAAGCTACAAGATGACCCTATTGAGTAAGGACACCTTCTACCCCCATCTTAGAGGCATTACAAGACACATCGACATCTTACTGAAGTCAGGATGTCAAAAGACAAATGCTTCAGTCAACCTCACCTTGATTTCCTGAAATGATTTAAAGGCTGCTAAAGTCCATTTAAATTTAACCTGTTAAGATAATCTAATTTAGGAGCAGTGATGGTGCTAAAACTCTTAATGAAATGCTTATAAAAAGTTGTTAAACCTAAGAAACTCTAAACATCTGAACTTATACTAGGTTTATGTCACTCTTTAGCAGTTTTCACTTTACTAAGGTCAACTTCTATCCCCTATGCACCCACTATAAAACCTACGAAAAACACTTTATCTTGCAAAAAACTAAACTTCTTAAAGTTCACATGTAGCTTAGACTCCCGTAGGGCATTAAAAAGCTAACGTAAATGACCAATATGTTCATCTCTAGACTAGCTATAAAATAAGATGTCATCAAAGTAAGCAACAAGAAACTTGTCTATAAATTGTTAAAGGATATGTGTCATAACCCTTATGAAAGTGCTAGCCGTATTAGACAACATGAAAAACATAACTAACCATTTATACAAACCATCCTGGGCCTTAAAAACAATTTTCCATTCTTCTCCCATCATAATCCTAATCTGGTAGTAGCCACTACGCAAGTCTATCATAGAGTACCACTTAGAGCTAGCTAGTATGTTTAATATGTCCTCAAGTTTAGGTACAAGAAACGTATACTTAATGGTAATTTTGTTGATATCCTTATTGTCTGTGCATATTCTACAACTATCATCACTATTTGGTGCTAACAAGGCTGGGATAGCGTAAGGACTAAGGCTGTGTCTAATGAAACCTTTAGCTAAGAGTTTGTTCACTTGCCTATATAACTTTTCATGATCCTTTGGGTTTAACCTATAATGAAGAAGGTTAGGTAACTAAGACCCTTAAACTAAATTAATGGAATGTTAAATTTCTCTTATGGGCAGTAGTTTAGAAAGGAGTTCAGTAAGCATGATATTAGAAAATTCTTGTAAAAGATTAAAGATCTCAGTTGGGTATGTCGACTGTGGATTTAAGGCTTTTGGCACGATCTCCCTTACTACTACAACAAACACATACCCACTTGTTAGGCTCTTTTGCAAAAAAATCTTATTGTTTAGAATTTGGACTGTGGCTCTTTTTGGCGCTATTATAACAAAATTTGATTGGGATGCAATGTCCCTGTAGTTTGGCTTATAAGGATTAATGATGATGTTCCTATCATTATACCTAAATTCGTAAGTGTTGGCTTTACCATGGGTGAGTTACATTTAGGTCATAATGCCAATGTCATCCAAGTAAAATATGGGAGACATCGACATCCATAGGTAAAACATCACAGTAAACCTCCTATTTATAATTCTCAACTTGTAAATGAATGTGGCATCTCTCAGTGAAAAGAATGGTGTTTGGTATAGGGTATGGTTTAACCTTAAGGTTTAAAAGGGGCCATTGCTGCTTTAGTTATCACATTCATGGTACTACCTTTATTGATTACTAGCTTGCAACAGCAGTCACCACACTTAATGAAAGTGTGAAAAATGCTAGTTCTCTTCTAGTCATTATATTTGTTGCTTATAGGCTCTTTTGCAATAAAGAACACACACCTCATAACATTATAGCGTTCATCAACTACAGGTAACCCATCAAGTTCATCTTCATCACCATGATGCTCTACTGGGTTGACTATTTAGTCATCGTCAAGGGGTTGATCATTGGGTTATTGTTCGATTTCTAAGGATTGATGAACACATTAGGTTGCAATATAACCATTACCATGACAATTGTGGCATTGAATATTCAGGTTCGGGTGAGGTTTATTATGGGTAGCAGGTTGAGTTCCTATAAGTTATTATGGAAGAGTCTAAAGCAAAGGTTGGGTATTAGGTCTTAATGGGGTGTACCTAGATTCTGGAGCTCGATATAGTCTCTTACCTTTATATCTAAAATAGGTCTTTAGCCATAATGCATGCTGGTAAGCTTCCTCTATAGTGTCGAGAATATTTAACTCAACCTCTCTTTTGATATCTCCTCTCAACCAGTTCACAAACCTGCCCACAGTTTGAAACTCGATCTTATTGATCCTTACTCTTAACATAAGTTCATTAAATCTTTCCACTTAAGTAGATACAGTAGAAGTTTGCTTAAGGTTCAGTAACTTGTCATACAATTGTCTCTTATAAAAGGTGTGAAGGTACTTTTAAGTCAACTTTTACTTTATAACAGTCCATTGCCTAATCAAGGGTTCATTCAGATTTTCAAATGATTACTCAACCTCACGCTAGTACTTATTGGCTGATCTTACCAACTTCAGCTTCGTAAATCAAATTCACTCCATATCAGTCATATGATACCAATCATAGTATTCCTATAACTTTTTCAACCAATCTAATAAATCATTGGCATCCAACTTACCATCATAAGATCGCATGTCTAGTTTGACCATCTTAGCAACTCCCCAATCTTTTTAAGGGTTCCTAAAGTTTCCCTGCCTATTTCGCTAGTTGTAAGCCTGATCTTGAGAGAGTGCCCTAGGGCTTTCACTGTCTAAATCATGGGTGGCAAAGTTGTGCCCTATAGTTGGGAAAGGGTTTTCAGGCACCCTAACAGGCAGAGTGTTCCTAAGCGGTGCAAAGGGAATTTGTTGACCTATTCAGGCTCAAACTGAGTCATTAATGTTTTGGGGCAAAAATGGATTGCCTTACAGATTAGTTTTCTTCCTGTTCATAGTTCTTTCTTTTCCAGTTCTACCAACTTGATAGCTTTTTCGATTCTAGTTAACCTATCTTCCGGACTCGACATTCTCTCATGTATGACTTCAAGTTCACGATTGTGGTCTGAATCATTGGAATGGTTATTATTCCTACCACGGTTAGCTATGTTATGCAAGCAAAAATTTCACATAATATTGCAATGAATAACTTAAAGAAATAACAAGCAATGATGCAACAATCAAATAGGTAAATAAATTCAATGCTACTGATGCGTCTAGTTTCAAAGACAATGACAAACAAACAAAAACCCTTTAAAAGAAAATAATGTTTTTTTTAGAAAGTTAGCCTTATGCAATGGACTGACTACCTAAGAACGGAATATAAGTAAAGCTAACTATGAAAGATTTAACAACTTAAGGGGGGAATAAGGCCAACCTCCTTAAGCCAAAGCAATCTTGTTGCCCAATTGAGTGATGAAGCAGTGTTGGTCCTAAAGTCAGAAGCACTTTTGGTGTAGAATTATCCTTATGCCAAAGCGTGGATCAATTACTAATGACCAAAAGGTTGGTACTTGTGCAATTGGGCTAAGGATGACACCGTCAAATTTGAAGACCACTGATGAGTGCAAGAAACAGCAATGCCAATAGGACAGGTTTGCCAATGCTTGTGGGTTTCTCTAATAGTAGAGACAACAAATAAAGAAGCTTCACCAATTTATTGTCTCTTTCTTTCTTTTTAAATGAAACAAGAAAGAGAATTGTATAGGAATTTTTGCTCTGATGCCAAATTGATATAGGAGAAATAAGAATTAGAACCGAAAGAGAAAACATAAGAGAGGAGAAAAAAAAAGCCAGGAGGAGGAGGAATTTCACTTAATTCAATATCATTAAGAACTGTCTCCAAAGGTCTTGTTTTCTCAATTTATAGTATGGGAAAACGTAAAGGAAATAATAATAAAAGAAAAAAATAAACTATTAAAGGAAACAAATAAACTTAGCAATAAATAAGATAGCTAAGAATCCTAATTGAAAATTATTTTTTAATTCTACGCCTAAAATAAGTTTGCCTAAAGTCTTTAGGCATTGCATCACTACTTTTCCTTTATTACTTTGTAGTTGATGGTGTCTATTTGTAGGGAAGTTGATATTGAGTGGGCAACTTTTATAATCCCGTGGTTATTCTTAACACCACAAGGGGCTTTTCTATAGTTGTAACTCTATATTATTAGTTAAGATTCAATTCATATATGAAGGTATGCAAATACTACCTTTTTCTAGAGTTCTCATTTTCTATTATTTTAATTTATTGTGTGCAAATTTTATTGAGTATTTTTTAGTCAGCCTCTACTAACATTAAAGCTAAGGCCACATTTCAGGATATTATTGATATCATTTTGAGTTTTGTTGGAGTTGCATTTATTGTGGTTTCTTAGCCTATTATAATTGTAGCACATCAGCAAAATTCTATATTCCTTACTCGTAAGGCTTAATTTCACCTTTAGATTAAAGACCAAAAGAATTTGGTTTGTAATATTGCTCATCTAACATTAAAAGAAATGTCTCAAGCTTTCTAATAAAATGACCATTAACCAAAGCTTAGTGGGACATTTGGAAAAATTCAAAGTTCAAACCTCCTCATTTCCTACACAACATCACCAACAATATAGTTTCTGAAGGGTTCCTAAAAAACTAATATTCCTCTTTTTTAATTACGGTAATAGTTATAGTAATATATTCTTTTGTCATATACTTGTAACTATGCTTCAAAATATTGGGTAAAAAAACATTAAAGAAAACGAGGTCCAAAAAAGATCCGCCAGTCAAAAGGCAAATGAAAGTTGGCAGCTCCGTTCCCCGATCACATGTCCACGTGGCAACATCCGAATCACCAACCATAGGCGCCACGTCAGTTCCCAGCCCTTTCGCTCCGCTGTCTCCCAAGTCAACTGTAAGAGGGAAAGCCGTCCGCTTCTTTCTGCTTTCCGTATTAGTATTTCTCACGGCGGTCAATGGATCAGAATCACCAGCGCCTCAGGCATCATCGTTGGACTATACTATAGAATCGTATTCGGTCTCTTTTCGGGTATCTGTGGCGTGGTACTTAGCGACGGAGGCAGGCGGAGAAAGATAAAGCTCACAGCCGGTGACTGCGGTTGCTGTGTTTTAGGGTATGGGGAGGACGGGAAGCGGCCAGAAGAGCTATTCGGCTAATCCTGGCGATTACAAGCTTCTAGAAGAGGTCGGCTATGGCGCCAGTGCTACTGTTTATCGAGCGATCTATCTTCCATCTAATGAAGTTGTTGCTGTCAAGTGCTTGGATCTCGATCGCTGCAATAGTAACTTGGTTTGGACTTCTTTCTCGTGACTATGTCCAATCTTCGTCTTTTTAATCCGCCCCTTTTCCTGAAATTTGGTTAAGTTCAATAGTTCTTTGTTGTTGTATTGTGAGCTTTGCTGTTGCGCAAATTTAGCTGCTGATTGGTTTAACTTTTGAAAGTTCTAAATCTAGCTCGAGAGTGGAGCGGAGGCCTTTTTAGATTAGCGGTTTTCACTGTCGGGTGGATTATTGAGCTAACGTTTTTGCTAAACTGGGTTCTCGAGATCCCCTCGCCATAAGGATTTTGAAACTGTCTTCTCTGGGTTCAAATGGTCACAGTCTTTGTTTATGTCGCTAGTGTATCCTTCTTTATGGTTCTCATTTGCATGCTTATGAATCTGTGGAGGGAGATTCCTGTGTCCTTGCCGTAGGTTGTCCATTGTTTATGTTGTTACATATGTTTGGTTTTCCTTCATTCGCAAGAGTGACTTAATTTTTTGCTTACACTACATCGCAGGATGACATACGCCGGGAGGCTCAAACAATGAGTTTGATAGATCATCCTAATGTTATATGTGCATATTGTTCGTTTGTTGTTGATCGCAACCTTTGGGTAGTCATGCCATTCATGGCAGAAGGCTCCTGTTTACACCTAATGAAAATAGCATATCCAGATGGATTTGAGGAGGCTGCCATTGGTTCTATTCTGAGAGAAACGCTCAAGGCATTGGATTATCTTCATCGACAAGGACATATCCATCGGGATGTGAAGGTCAGTGGGGGTTTTATCCCAAACAACTATACGATATTGAACAAGAACCTTTGATCTTTTGTTTTGTTTTGCTTAAATTTAATTGATCTAGTCAAAATGCAGGCAGGAAACATATTGCTTGATACCATTGGTTCTGTGAAGCTTGCTGACTTTGGTGTTTCAGCTTGTATGTTTGAGACTGGTGAGAGGCAACGCTCCAGAAATACATTTGTTGGGACTCCTTGCTGGTAAGGTTCAAAATTATGATGCTATGTTGTTTTTTCCCTAAAAAAATTATATCTCAGTGATGATTTTTTAGTGCTTCCTCCCTGCTATTGAAAATCATGTAAGTATGACATTTTACATTCCATTTTCAGGATGGCACCTGAGGTATTGCAGCCAGGAAGTGGATACAATTCCAAGTGAGTTTTGATTGCATTAGTAGGAACTTATTGAGAGTTTTTAGGTTATCCTAGCACTTGCTAAAAATTTTAGCCATTGAAATTGTAGTAAGTATTGGATAGACTAATCTTTGCAGGATTAGAAGGATAGCTGCGGATTTAGAACTGCAATACTTCATATTATAGGCTATCAAGAACCTTAAAATACGTCCACACACCTCAACTCAGTTTTTCTCCTACTGCATTGGAGCATAATTGGCAGCTTTTGATTGTAAGAATGGACTTGATTAGTAGCCTGCTTTATTCCCGGACAAGCTTGATGTCTCTATAGGAAGCTAACCTTGATTATTGAGGCACATTATCCATTCAGGTTTTCTGTGACCTCATGTGTTGTTATCTTCTACAGGGCTGACATCTGGTCATTTGGCATCACAGCGCTGGAGTTGGCCCATGGTCATGCACCTTTTTCAAAATATCCTCCAATGAAGGTAGCAGCAACACCTTGTAGCTATGAAATTTTACATGTGAAAAGGTGTAGTCGCGTAATTATGCTGCACCTTGAAGTGGTGAAGAATACATCTTAACCTCCTTTCTCAAAGCATCCAATGTTGCTTTATGAAAATTTACACACATTATTAATCATGTTTCTTTCTATCAATTCAGGTTCTCCTAATGACCATACAAAATGCTCCTCCAGGACTTGATTATGAGCGCGATAAGAAGTTCTCTAAGGTACTGTGTTCTTTTCTTTTTTTTCAGATTATTAAATAGAATTGTTTGGGATGTCAATGAGGCCTGAGTTGGGTACCTTTGATTTAGATTTGGGGCAATTTTGGATCTGATTTCTCAAATTCCTGGTTTAATTTGGTCGCAATCGTTCCATGTGAAAATATATTTTGTTTTTCTCTGATCAAATTGTTGCAGTGTAGGTTTTTTTGTTATATTATCATTAATTTCATTTCGCTCTCCTTGCTTTGGGTAAATGGCACTCAATCGTCCCTAAACTAATACCCATGTTGCTTATTTGTCCTTAAACTATCAATTGTTGGACCATTTATCCTTCAACTATCATTAGTGTTGCACCATTCGTCCTCTGTCAGTTTGCATTAAAATGGGCCAAATTTAGCAAATGAACTAAATTGGGGGTCTAGAAAAGGAATTTGACCACGAACGTGAAAAGTTTCCAGATTTTTAAAATGTTTTTATGGCTCAATTCATCTTGCCCTCCTCTATAACTTTTACTTGAGTATCGAACCCAAAATCTTAGCCTATCACCTCCAAATACTCTCCAGAAGTTTGAAACTCAAAATTTTTTATGTTTTTGGTCAAATTCTTGTTTTAGACCCCTAGTTTAGTTCATTTGCTCAATTTGGCCCATTTTAATTGTAGGACTAATGGAGAACGATGGTGCAACATTACAATAGTTTCAAGACGAATGATGCAACAATTGATAGCTTAAGAATGAATAAGCAACATGGGTCATAGTTTAGGGATGATGGATGCCATTTACCCCTTACATTTGTTGTCTCATGTTTTCTTATGCTTGGCTTTGTCTGTTAACTTTGAAAATAAGTACTTCATTCTGCAACCTTCTTGTTTTTCTTTCCATTGTAATTAAGAACTTACTCATAGTAAATAGAAATAGTTAACATGAAAAAAATGTGTTTTGTTAACTATGTCTGGGCCATCTCAAGTGGGGTGGATATAATCAAGTGATTTCTTATCTGGTTATTTTGAGTTTAGACATTATCAACTTTGAGTTTAGGGCGTTTCTCTTTGAGTTTTGACTATCAATTTTAGGCTGCCAAGCAGCTCTCCCTTTTTCTGTCAAATGTTGAATGCCTCTACAAATGTCTTGAACACACCCCTCTTCTCTTTCTCGGATGATCCAAATATGAGCTTACTAGTAAATAGGTGTAACTTAATTTTGACACATCAAGTCAAGTCACTCGGTCAACTTGTATGCTGTTCAAGTGGCTTCTATTTAATAATGTGCATTTGCTATGTGCTTTCTTGTTATAATAATATTCTGATTAGACGATTCCAGTTGTGATCAGTCTTTTAAAGAAATGGTTGCAATGTGCCTGGTGAAAGATCAAGCAAAGAGGCCAACAGCAGAAAAGCTGCTGAAACACCCTTTTTTTAAGAATTCAAAACCTCCTGAGTTGTCAGTGAAGAAATTATTTGCTGATTTGCCACCACTTTGGAATAGGGTTAAAGCACTTCAGGTGAGCTAGGACACTTCTCTGGTCAATTTTTTTTTTCTTTGTATGTCTTGGTTTGATAGATATTAAAAAATGTTACAGCTTAAAGATGCTGCACAACTGGCTTTAAAGAAAATGCCTTCAGCAGAACAAGAAGCTTTATCACAGGTTAGTTTGTCACAGATAGGTGCTTTTAGCTACCCATTAGTAAATGAAGGGAGATGCTTGCCATATAAATCTTTTTTATATCAGTTTGATGGTTAAGAATTTTTACTTCTGAGTTCACACTATGGCTTATGCACGATTTCTTTGTAAATAATAGAAAGCAAACGTGGAGTTGTATGCCATTTATAGTCACTATGCTTAAGCTAAAGCTACAGCTTTTCTTGATTAATAATATATTCTGATATCAATTCTTCAAGGTATGTACCGTTTTCCCCTTTTGCAAGCCAATTCTTTACTTTTTCACAACATTTTATGCATGGTCTGTGAACTTGAAGTGTGTAAAACCCTAGCATACATGAGAGTCTCCTGAGAATTCAACATTATTGCCTTCCTATTCAGCATTTCGGAGAAGGAGACTTTTTTGAAACCATGAAATCTTGGCTGAAGGACGTTCCAGATTAAATTTTGTATGTGTTTGGCCGTATGTGCTTTCAAAATTCAAGTTTTTTTGACCCCATTCACTTCCATTGTCAGAGTGAGTATCAAAGAGGAGTAAGCGCATGGAACTTTGATCTAGAGGATTTGAAAGCCCAAGCCTCACTAGTAAGTAGCAGTGACATTCATTTTAAGGAATTGGGATTTTAATTTTTATCCAATGTATTTTGAATTCAGGTTGATTGTGCTCAAAACCTAAATATATTATCATTAAATGTTTTTTCTTTCCAGGTGCAAGATGATGATGATTTGCAAGAAGTCGTTAAAGAAGAAATGAAATCAACCACTTCTAAGGTGACAATAATCCTAAGATATGTGTTGGAAACTGTTACTGTCTTGGATCATGCTGGGTTCAACAATTACTCCTGTTGAAACTCTCAATAACTACTGATTGAAAGTCCTAGTTACTGCTGCTACTTATAGAGACATGGCTAATTCCATTATGTAATATCATTGAACTCTAATCAAATTAAAGCCTCACAAATACATCACGTTGAAGTACACTTTGTTAGCTCATAATAAAGACACACAGGTATATACACTTGCACAATGAATACTTCTTTCACAAGGATTTTCTCCCACCTTCCTATCGCCTGGAGATTGTTTGTCCTAAACTAAATAAAATAGATTATTAGTCTGCATCCTTTTTTCCATTTACTGTATACAGATGCAAACTGTTTTAGGAAGGTTGGGTACTTCAGCAATTCAAATCAGACATTGGGATCAATCTAGAATGAAGCAATATTGCTTTCATTCAAATGTTTTATCCTTCATCCCTGAGAATTACCCACAGCCATTCTTGTTCTCTTTTACAGGGAAAAGCTGATGACCAATCTCACGGGGAGAAGATGAGTGTAAGTAAGGAGCTGACTGGCGTCAAATATGGAGGTGATATGACTGCCAGTCAATCACAAAGTTCTGATTATCTAAACAGGCAAATGGGAACAGGCCTGGAAATTAATAAAGAGGAGGCATCTTTGGAAAGTGATAAAGGAGAATCTTCCATGCAACAGAAAAGTTCTTTTAAGAAGAATGAATCAAGCATTGAGGCTAGTACATCTGTGTCAGAAAAGGGCGTGATACAGCTGAAGGCTAAAACAGTAAAAGGCCGCCAGACTCAAAGTGGGCCTCTCATTCCAGGTCATGTCACAAATCATTATTTGTCAGATGAAGGACAAAACACTGAAAGGTTTGTCAGCATTATAGACTTTCGTCCTAGTGGTGTTTTAGTTTCTTCTGTTTTCTGCTGCGCTTCTGGCTTTTTCCCTATTTGTAATAACTTCTATAAACATGGAACTTTTGCGGATGAAGATCTGTGGAGTGGAATTTCCTTTAAAGGTCCTTTATAAAGATATAGAACCTTTGGTCATGAAGGCCATGAGGGTGACCATTAAGTGGCACAGAACCCGTGGTTGAAATGGAGAGCACAGTCTTTCTTTTGTGTGTATTTGAATACCTTTTGCCCCGGGGAAAGGTGGATTCATGGATTTTCTTAATGACACTCTCATATCTGCACATTTTTACAAATTTTTTAGAAGATTGTACAACCTCTATCCATCATCCAAGTTCTAGCAATTCAGGGTCCAAGGTTCAAATCCCTGCTCTCCCTCATGGCCTTTCTCATATGTGTAAAACAATATACATAGAGCACTAGTTTTGCATGGAACTGAAATTGAAGAAATCTATCTCTTCTTTGTTTTATTTTCTTAAGTTACTATTTTCCTTCCATTCTAGAGAGAAAATGAGATGAGCAAGTGCTAATCTTTTGAGGATCTTCTGTTCCATGAATGTCCAACTATACTTGATCTTCATGCGAAAGATTTTGTTGTCTTATCATGTTATTGTTCTGTTCAGGTTTGAGAATGAAAATCAATCAACAAATGGTAAGGGTAGCCAAGTTCGTAGAGCACCAAACTTAAGTGGTCCATTGATGCTTCCAAACAGAGCATCTGCAAATAGTTTGTCAGCACCGATGAAATCTTCAGGGGGTATGAAGCCATTGACTCTGTACACCTTTATGATTGTATTTGGCACTAATATGAGTTACACCTGTATTATGAAGTTATATAGGCATCATGGCATTATGTATTTCTTCTCTTTTAGGCTTTAGAGATACCCTGGATGAGAAGTCGAAGGCTAATCTTGTGCAAATTAAAGGAAGGTTTTCAGTGACATCAGAAAATTTGGATCTTGCAAAGGTAAAAATCAAAACTGGATGTGCTGTTTGTTTTTAGCTACCGCTATTACTAAGTCAATTATGTTCCCTAGGATATTCCATTGGGTAATGTTCCACGGCGATCTACACAGGTTAGTGCTAGTCTTCTCTAATATGCTTTGTCATCCAAGGTAAGTTTAAAACCGACTGGTTGCTTTCCTGTCTTCTTATTGCAGGGTTCCCCTCTTAGAAAGTCTGCTAGTGTGGGTGATTGGATATTTGAATCGAGACAACCGGTATGTGACATTTTCATGAGATGTTTCTTATTATCTGAATTTTTCTTAATTTGTGTCATGACATCAGGATATTATGAGCTTGGCTTTGTTGCTTCAATTAGGGTTTACTAAAAATCTCGAAGCTTTTCTATGCGTATATGTCATTTTCCTGTCATTAATCTTTTGCTTGCCCCTTCCAGCCTTCCAATCAGGCCTCTAAAGAGTTGTGCAACAAGAATTTATCTGCATCTCTTCTTTTGCCTCACCTTCAGAATCTGTTCCAGCAAACCTCATTTCAGCAGGTAACAGCTTGTTTTTCAGATGGTACTTTGGGTATCTAGTTAGCTTGTTGAATGCACTCATATGATGTTCTGATTTGTATTTTCTTCCAATGTCAGGACGTTATCATGAATTTGTTATGTAGTCTGCAGTCAACTGAGCTCACAGATGGTCAGTGTATGAAACTTTGTTCACATCAGTCTTTGGCAGTATAAAGGTACAATGCTTGACGAACTGATTGTCACCTTTGTTTTCAGCTACTCAAAATGGCAAGCTGCCTCCACTTCCTCGTCCTGAGATTAATGAAAATGTAAGCACTGTTATCCATATTTTCACTTGTACTAGCCTTCATGTTTGTTATGCAGCTTCGGCAATGGTAGCTGGATCATGCACATCTAAGCAGGATGTAGTGATGGAAGAAAACAATTTATACACTTCATATAAGTAAAAAAGCTAAAACCCCTCTTCCTCAAAACTTGGGGGTCAAGTTATTATTCCTTACAATCAAATTAAAATGCAAATGACAATAAGATTGCTTTTTACGGCAGCTGTAAGGCAAGTTTGTAAGTTGTCCAAGCAGGCTAAATTGCTGAGAATTGCTGTACTTATCTTTATCTGTATAGGTTAAAAGAAAAGACTCCTCAACTAGTAAAACATATTGGATATTATGTAGTATAACTCTGCATCATTTGGTAACTATGGTGGATCACATTAAATCAGTTCCTTATGGGCTTTTTCTTTTATGATATGCCACAAGACAGCAACTGTTTCTCAGTAGACAGCATAGCAAGCAGAGATTGATGATAATTTTTTGGCCCTCATACTCATAAACTTGTTCTTTGTAGGTTGAAACAGCTTCCTCTGAAAGGGAACGTTTGCTACTAACTAAAATCTCAGAGCTGCAGGCTAGGTTAGTCGTGATGACTGTTCAACAAGTAATTATGTCTTTTTCTCATGTAAATGGACTGTTATACCCATTTTCTTTTATGCTTGTTTCAGGAGGAGTAATTTGACCCATGAACTAACTGCAGAACGGTTAAAATATATGCAAGTGAGTGCCCTTATGGCTTATGATACTGCTTTAGTGCATTTCTGATTACAGGGTGTTTGGTATGGATTTGTGATCCTCTAGAATGGCGTTTTACTGTTTGTTAAGAAGATAAATGGTGTTGTAGATTTTTTAGATTATGATGTTCATACATAAAGTAAATCTGTCTAATGTTTGCAGCTGCAACAGCAGCTAAGGTGTCAGGAAGAAAATGAAGACCAAGGGAGTGGAGAAGCCTGAAAGCTGACAACCTCAACTAGTGTAAATTAAAACCAGTGTGTATATCACGGCAAGAAAGACCTGTAAAGAAGACAGACGTCCATCACATTCTTTGTCTTTCCCCGAATTGGGACCTTTGCCGGGTGGATCTCAGACTCGGTGAACCTAGAAGATAGGAGAAGGTAGCATGCATTGTTATACATATGTTTCAAATTCCGGTAGTTTTCTTTTCGTGCCCCATGATGCCCTTGGATGCACAGTTTGCAATAGGAGGTGACCTCCACGACAAATAATAAGCCAAATCCTGGAAAAGTGAGGATTGGCTTTTACATGTAGACGGAAACTTCCTGCTCTGTCCAGCCTCGACTTTGAGTTCATTAGGATTACTGCTACTAGTAATATTATTTTGAAAAGAATAGTTTTACAGTCGTGGGTCGGAGAGCAGAAGGTGAAATTTTAATTTTAATATGCATAAACTGGCTTTTCTTTCCTCTCTATCGATTGATCACAGAGTTATGTGTGTTCTCTTTCCGTAGAGCGTTCCCTTCCTTTTTCTGGTTCAATCTTCCAATGTGATTGTGAAAGCCGAAATTTGGCCGGGGCTGTATTCTGTATTTTAAAGAAGTAAATAAAGATGTTTATTATGTACATGGTGGTTGTTTGCCCAGATTCAGCGCCAGTGAGAAGCTCATGCTTACGCGAAATTTTTTTTATAGATATTTCTATAAGCTGTGAATGGGAAAAGAATCAAAAAAAAGAAATCGTTGCTTCCTGAAAACATTTTCAAATGGTTATAAGAATCTATGTTTCTTTAAAGAACAGCTAGATACAGTATTAACTAAAGAGATAGAGAAACTAAAATGGCATTAATAACGTTTTATTTTCAATTATTTTTTGCTTGTCACTTGTCATTATCCAACCTAGTTCATCCCTCATCTGTGTGGTCAGTGGTGAATTCAGGATTTCTTCAAATGGGTCTATATATATACATAAATAATAAGCACTAGGACTAAGTTTCATTACCATGGCCATCTATTATGAAAAAAATGATATCAAGTACAAGGAATATAAGTATCATGCATTAATCTTTTGGTTTAGAGAATGGTTTTTAGATTCTTCATCCGGGGAATGAATCAAACTTTGACAACCCTTATAAATGGGGAAGACAAGGCCGACCCCAATTCTTTACAGTGGGGGTGAGGCCCTGTGGGTTGTGGAGGAGCTTTTCTAGCAATGGAAATAATAAGGCGGCCGTAGACAGGGATTGGTGAGGAGGATACTACTGAAGAAGACAGTGAGGGAGGCAATGGAGATTTGAAAGGATTTGTCAATTTGGGGGTTCATAGTGGTGGCTTAGGAGATAGAGGAGGTGGTCTTTTGGGCATAGCCGATTTGAAAGATAAAAGTAATGACCCAGATGAGAAGCATTTATGAGAGGAAAACCAAAGTCAAATCTTTTCAGTTTTCTTTGATTTTCATTTTAGTTATCGTACAAATCATTTGCATCAATTTTGTAATGGAAATAAATCACTTACTCATACATGCCTCATTTCCGTCATTCAAGGGATTTAAGTGTCCCACTGGCCACTAACCAAAATTGGAGGGGTGAGTCGCTCAAGTCAAAGTCCAAGAGGTTATGTGTCTGAGTCACCAAAGTTCAGGGGCTATTTATGATTTTAGGCAATACGGCGCGAGCCTTTTCTGACATTTGTATTAACAGTGCAGACACTGCAGTGACGTTTTCTTATCCTATAGTTGTCATTCTTTATTCAGTAATTTAATTTCTCGGAACTCTGCTTTCGTCTTGTCCGTATCTGATTGCTCCTCTCCTCTCCTCTCCTTTGTGCTGCTCCTAGCTTTGGATCTGATCTGTGCTTGTTGAGTTGTCAGAACTTGAACCAACCAATTTGTAGAGATCAGACAAAACCGTGCTTAGCCATTCGAGTTTTGCTCGTGCGGCTCTGCCCAATTCTGTGTTGAGAAATGGTGTAGAAACTGGTGCTAGTATATAAGAGGTTGGCTGCGGACAGTAAGGAACTTTTGTTTGGCCCAAGAAGTTGAAGCTTTTTCAAGTGGGGTATTCAGAGCAGGAATGGCAGAAGAAGATGGCATTGAAGAAAGCAGCAGATTGGTTGGTAGAAGTTACAGCGGCGGTGCTGAGTCACGATGGGTGGATGGTAGCGAGGTGGACTCAGAGTCGACTTCATGGTCGCTTGGAGAAAATGGCGGGAACGAAGGGTATGGTACTTTGAGGAGGCGGCTGGTGAAGAAGCCCAAAAGAGTTGATTCTTTTGATGTTGAAGCTATGGAGATTGCTGGTGCTCATGGTCACCATACAAAGGCAAGTAATTTATTTCTATGCAGGTTTATAATTTGAAACTACTCCTGACGCATAAGTCAAACCGCTTTGTCTGTTCTCTTCTCGGGGAACGACTGTTGTACGAAATTCTCTAAGGTGCAGCCTTGCAAGTGTATGCGATTCAATTCAAGATTATGGTGTTGACTAATTTAATTGCCTTTGGACTTAGAGATTTGGTTGCCAAGAGGTTAGTGAGGGAGGAGGTTCAAGGAGTTAACTTTAGAAATGACATAATACACTTGTTTTTCCAAAATTTTAGAATCGAACGTCAACATATTGGAATGTTCATCTTGCAAATCATATTCTGATGCCAATCTAGTACCTTGCCTCTCTATCTCGTAGTGAATGCAATCGTATGAGTTAAAATCGTTATAGATAAAATTGATTGTTATTCTTGTGTGAGAATTGTTAGATGGTATACTCAAACAATGTACCTGGTGAGTAGATTTGAGTATTTCTTTAGCACTAAACAGTGTTACTTTTGCTAAATCAGGACCTGTCAATTTGGCATACTCTTGCGCTAGCATTTCAGACACTGGGTGTCGTTTATGGTGATATGGGCACCAGCCCTTTGTATGTTTTCTCTGACGTCTTCAGCAAGGTGCATATTGAATCAGATGTTGATGTCTTGGGGGCTTTGTCATTGGTGATATATACAATTGCTCTCCTTCCTTTAACAAAATACGTTTTTGTTGTGCTTAAAGCCAATGATAATGGTGAAGGTAAATGTTATGGTCATTGAATTATCTGTGTTCTCTTTTTGTTCGGATAATTTATGTCTTGAGGCTTAAGACAACTTGATTATTGCAGGAGGGACGTTTGCACTGTACTCATTGATATGTAGGTATGCGAAGGTCAACTTGCTGCCAAACCGTCAGCAAGCTGATGAACACATCTCAAGTTATAGACTTAAACTGCCTACTCCTGAGTTGGAAAGGGCTTTGCATATAAAGGAGACTTTGGAGAGAAGATCTTCCTTGAAAACCCTTCTATTGCTGTTGGTTTTGATGGGAACTTCCATGGTCATAGGGGATGGTATTTTGACTCCAGCAATTTCAGGTAGGAAAATGTATTCATGTCACCCATATTTATAAAAACAACTTCACAAACTGATGCTGATGCGAGAAAATGATATTTCTAGTACTTAATTTAAATTCTAATAGACGCCAACCCTTGTATATCTTTGGAAAATTGAATATTTGTTATAGTGTAGTTCATACGTTAAATTAGGAAGTTCTGCAACTACTGCTAATGATTCAACCATCTCTTTGGTGGGATAATTGATACTGTGACCTCCAGAGTGCAAGTGAGAAATATATTTGCAGCACTTTGTAGAACTACGAACAAAATCTTCAAATTATTAGCCCCATTTATTTGTTTTCTTCAAGTTGGGTCCTAATGCATGAGAAATATTCTTTTGAATCCTTCCCTCAGATATTTTAGACTTTCCTTTCCAGTTGTTTCAGACTTGTGAGTTTCTTCATTTCTTGAACAGCTGCCATTACTCATCTTTGTTGTTTATGTTTGTGTTAGCCTTTGAGTTTTCTTAAACAACTCTTTTCTGTTTTATTGAAGACAATTGTGGTATTCAAGAGTATGTAAAAGTATTTGTTATGATTAATGCTTAAATTACTCATTGAGTTTAGGTAAAGCTAACCATTGTTTGAGTTTTGTTTTCATTATGCAAGTCATGAGTGGCAGAAAGTTTTGTTTATTTTGGTAATCAGAAGCATGTGTACAAGGTACAGGGTTAGCAGGTATTTATATTAAGGGAAGGTGGGAGAGCCTACTTTTTCGGGACTTGGAAGGCACCTAAACCAGCATTAGGGCATTATGTGGGGGGAATGGGGAGGTTGGGGTTCGTACCCTGGACCTGCCTGATGTTCTGTTAACCACTGCGCTGGGTGGCCAGGAAAATGGGTGGCAGAAAGTTATGTATAGAAGTTTTCATCCTTTGGGTGTGGTGTGTGGGGGTTGAGAAGTAAAAATTCATCACTTTCTCATGTAAATCAATTTCTGGTACCTTTCTGAGCACTTGTTTGTCTTTTAGCTCTACTGCTGGGTTTTGGCTTTGCATTAATATTATAGATATTTCTCTAATTAGTTCTATCAATATGCAATTATTGTCTGGAACTTGCTGCTGTTTTAAATAAAACGTATCAAAATTTTGTGTTCAAGTACCTTCATTGTTATACTCATGCTTATCTTTTGCAGTAATGTCTGCTGTGAGTGGACTCCAGGGAGAAATCAAAGGATTTGGTACAAGTGGGTAACTCCTATTTCCTTCTAAAAATGTTGCTTTATTATAATTTTTTTTTTCCTTTTTTTTTTTTTAGCGAAAGCTAACAACCTGCAGTAACCATTCGAAGTTTCTATAGGAAGCGAAGTATAATTGTCTGTTTTCCCGTCCACTAGATGTGAGTTAATGTTGCACCAACCCCTCCCACAGAGGGTGGGAATCCCCTTATTTTTTCAGTTCTTGAAGGCGAAGAGAGAATGTTCCCCTTCTCTGATGCCAGCATGTATACACAATGAAAATTATGCTAATCCATACATTCATACAACTGATTCACTAGTTTCTGCTATGTAACTCTTCTTTCTGGCAGGGATCCCCCTTTGTTTTGGAAACATGTAAAACGTGTTATAGGAGCTTCAATAGCTTTCTGCTTGATCCCTCAAGTGTAGGCTGCTTTGGCTCTATCACGTGGGTTATTTTTTACAATGGCTGGGGCAGTTTTTTGAACCTACTTTGATACCATGTTAAAGTGTCCAACCTAAAACCAATTGGCAATAGGTGGAGAGGCTTCATCACCATATAAAGCTTTGACTTAAGCCCTTTTCTTGGCCATGTGGGATTTTCCAATTTAACACTTAGGTTCAGTTTGAGGCAGTTATTTCCTTTCATCTGGCTTTCTATTTTATTTATTTATTTATTTTTGGGCTACAGATGCATTAGTTATTGTATCAATTATCATCCTCATGGCCTTGTTCAGCATTCAAAGATTTGGAACTGGGAAAGTTGGTTTCATGTTTGCTCCTGCACTAGCTTTATGGTTCTTTTCGCTTGGCTCAATTGGACTCTACAACCTATTGAAGTATGATACTAGTGTTGCAAAGGCATTCAATCCCATTTATATCTATTTATTCTTCAAGAAAAACAGCAGAGATGCATGGTCAGCACTTGGTGGCTGCGTTCTGTGCATTACAGGTATTTTATGACTTTTTTCCCTTGTCACTTAAAACTGCTAGTGTCCAACATTCTTCACTATGTCATGGTTAACAGGAGCAAACCTATTACTTTTGGAAGCAAGCTTGGCAGACATAGATCTTAATTAACCTAGTTAAACAGACTGGATTTTTTTTTATGCAATACTTGGACCCTATATCTGAAACATTTCTTTTTCTCATGCCAAATTGTCTGGCAACATCTTATAGTTTCCCTTGCATGTTTTCTCTGTCCTGTATAAATTTTCTGTTGAGAACTAAAACAAAGCATTGTTCTAGAGGCTTCGGATATGCTACTAATCAGATGCATGTGTTGGCCAACATCCTATGAAATCATCATCGTACATTGTTTTTCTTTCTATGAGCTTCTCTAATTATTAACTAATTAGATTCCATCCATAAACAACTAGATTGAGGCTGGATTATAGTATCTACCTTTTCGAAACTCAGGGTTATCGTAATATCAGTCTATTTCATGTTTTCCTAATGTCATAAGAAGTTCAAGTAAATATTGTAAAGCAAGGAAGCAAGCACTTTGAGTCATAATTTTGTTTTATCTGCGAGATACTATGTTTAGAGTCTTGGAGAATAGCATTAGCATGACAATCCTCTCTACCAGAGAGAATTTGGGGGGATTAAAGTTTGTATGTTGTCAAAACAGGAGCTGAAGCTATGTTTGCTGATCTGGGGCATTTTTCTGTACAAGCCATCCAGGTAAGCTCTCCTGTCTGGTCATCTGCTTGCTCTTTTTTAAAAATGTTCAAATGGTGTTCAACTTTCTTATATTGATATGTTTAACCTGGTCTGGTTGCATAGGTTGCCTTCACTTGTGTAGTATTTCCCTGTCTTCTTCTGGCTTATATGGGTCAAGCCGCTTATCTAATGAAAAATCCGGATTCTGCAGAGACAATATTCTATGCTTCTGTACCAGGTAAAGTTTGCCACCAAGATAATTTTAGTTTTGTGATATTTACTTTTTCCTATAATCCAAAACAAATCATATTCTGCAGTACTTAAGATGTAGTATATGTGAACTGACACTTCTTTTTACTGAATACTATAAACAGATGCTCTTTTCTGGCCAGTTTTCGTGATAGCAACCCTTGCTGCCATGATTGCCAGCCAAGCAATGATCTCTGCCACTTTTTCGTGTGTGAAGCAATCTATGGCACTTGGATGCTTCCCAAGATTAAAGATCGTCCATACCTCGAAGAGATTGATGGGTCAAATTTACATTCCTGTGATCAATTGGTTTTTAATGATTATGTGCATAGTTGTTGTTTCAATATTCCGAAGCACAACAGACATCGCCAATGCATATGGTTAGCATCCTCTCTTCATCAACTTCAAATTTTCTACTCTTTTTTTTTTTAAACCAACTCCAAAGGGGGTCTATTTGGTGCATGGAGAAAATGTTGGCTTAGCTTTAACTTTGGTGTGTGCCTGAATATTTTACTGCAGTTGAAAATTGAGGATGACGTGTTGTATTCCTGTTTCAATATCCTCAAGTTGGTGTTTTGTTTTTGGCTTTTGCAAGTTCTTAGATTGTGTGGGCTCTGTATCTCTATTGTTTATTGCTGATAAAACTTCTTTTATTCCTTATATTAAATAAAAGGAATTTCAACTCAAGTACTAATTACTAATTTCAAAGTTCTGTGGTTGCAGTTGCTATAATAATGATACCCTTGATCATTACTGCAGGTATTGCTGAAGTTGGTGTTATGCTGGTTACTACCACTTTAGTGACTCTTGTGATGCTTCTAATCTGGCAAACCAACTTGTTTTTGGCTTTATGTTTTCCACTTATATTTGGATCTGTGGAGCTTACTTATTTCTCAGCTGTTCTTACCAAAATCAAGGAAGGTGGTTGGCTTCCACTTGTTTTTGCTTCTGTCTTTCTCTGTATAATGTACATTTGGAACTATGGCAGTGTGCTGAAATACCAAAGTGAGGTCAGAGAGAAGATTTCGGTGGAGTTCATGCACGAACTTGGCTCAACACTCGGGACGGTAAGAGTGCCTGGAATTGGCTTGCTTTACAATGAACTCGTCCAAGGCATTCCTTCGATTTTCGGCCAGTTCCTGCTTGATCTTCCTGCAATTCATTCTGTTATTGTGTTTGTTTGCATCAAGTATGTCCCAATTCCAGTGGTCCCTCAAGAGGAGAGATTCCTTTTCCGCAGAGTGTGCCCAAAAGACTACCATATGTTTCGCTGTGTTGCTCGTTATGGATACAAAGATGTCCGAAAGGTGGACCACCATGCATTTGAGCAACTTTTGGTACAAAGCCTGGAGGCTTTCCTGAGAAAAGAAGCCCAAGACCTTGCTTTGGAGAGAAATTTAGATGAAATGGATCTTGATAGTGTGTCGGTAAACTCCCATGACTTTGCAACACGGGGAAGCTATGGTGCCGATGAGCTCAGTGTGCCCTTGATGCATGATGTAAGATCGGAAGCAGCAAGTAGTTATGTCCCTGAAGAAGCTGCAGCGGCATTGCCAGCTAGTGTCATGTCAGCAGGTGAAGACCCCGGTTTAGAGTACGAGCTTTCAGCATTACGAGAAGCTATGGAGTCGGGATTTACGTACCTACTTGCACGCGGGGATGTAAGAGCCAAAAAGAATTCCTTTTTCCTGAAGAAACTAGTGATCAACTACTTTTACGCCTTCTTAAGGAGAAACTGCAGAGCAGGAGCTGCCAATTATAGTGTTCCTCATATGAACATCATGCAAGTTGGTATGACATACATGGTCTGAGATTCCTGTACGTTCATTGCCTCATGATACTGACCCCCCGTCATGGGAGCTTTCTGGAAACGAAGAAGTCTGCAGACTTGACTGATAGAAAGAATCAATATCATCATTTGAACTCATTTATTGCTTGTGCTCAATTCTTAGTATCAGACGCATTTGATTATTGTTGAGATGAAGGGTGAACAGTATTTATTTGCCGGAGTGATGAGATCTTAAGGGCCCTGTTTGGGAATGATTTTTATAATGAATGTTAGAGTTTTTAGTAATTTACAAACAATGGAGATCAAACCGCTAAGTTAAAAACTAAAAGCTATTCATAGATAATTTTTTCAAAATTCTAATATCAATTGTTGATGCAGACACCAAACAAGCTTTTGTGATCTAGAAGGCGATAGAAGATAAAGAAGGCTTTAAAAAGATTACTAGGTGAATTAACTAGGGGTGAGCATTATTTGAATAAAACTGAAAAAACCAAAAACACCTATTACATTTAGATAAAATGGTTCGATTTTTTTTTAGTTCAGTCAGTTTAGATAAAAATTAAATTTCATATTCGGTTCTTGCATTATATACTTAAAATAAAATAAATCAAATCAAATAAACTAAAATATAATTTGGACAATTTTGATTTATTCTGACATATAATTTGAAGAATTTGAATACACTTTATAAAATCTAAAAATTTATTGGATTATTATGTTCGAGTCAATTCCAAATCTAACCAATCAAAGACTCATTAAACCTCGGGTCAAAAAGCTGAAAACTTCGACGTTTTAGAGGTGGTAGGCGAGGCGCACGAGAAACAATCAAACGAAACGTCGGCAAAGGCAAAGTTAAGTAAGACGGATCGTCCTCCTCGCTCGCGGTCGCAGACGCAGTGAAGTTGTACCACTACCCTGCTAGCTACTGGTTTTACGGAAGGGATCTAAAAAGTCAGAAACTTCCAGCTTCCATTTCCATTTTTCCTCCTGCGCAAGGTTGATCTTGAATAGGTGCAGAATTGATCCGGTTACCTTCATTTTCGACCTCTTCTCTTCTCTGTATCTCTACATGAATGTTTTGTACAGGTCCTCAATCAAATTTGATCGGATACTTGCCGAATTATTATGTTATTGGGAAATTTATCTCTGAATCTGATTTCTTTTCTTGAATTTGTCTCTGTTAATGTGAGCGGGGCCTGATTGTTCAATTATTCAATATAAACTAAAAAAGAGAGCAGCTTTTGAGCTCAAGGGAGGTGGACTTATAATAAACCTGATTGCTCTTCGATTCTTCTTCCTCTCTCGTTGTCACTATGATTTTTAGGTGTTAAGTCACATTACCAACTTCATGTCATTGACCCAACCTAGTTGTGATTAAGGTGATGTTGTGTGATCCTTCTTTCTGGATACATGGATCGACTTCCAACATTGTTCCGGGGAGCTAGCATCTTAAATTATTAGGGATCAGAATTCGGATTGCTGAGCCCCGTTTCACCCAAGGATTTGAAGTCAGGAAGATAACTTCAGATTCTGGTTAGAATACCAACTAGCCGCAATTCTCTGTTTGGAATTCGAAATGCTTGATTTGATAGTGTGCATTCCTCTTCAAACTGTTGTGATTTTAGCCTTTAGGTCAGCTTGCATAATTTATGGCTCTAGATTTTATTCGAATGTTTTCTTCATTCATTATAAAAGGCCACGCTCATCACATTAACATTTTACTTGAACTGTTTAAGTCCAAATGTCTTATATTCTCCACCCACTTCTTTCCTGTTTTCTTTATTCCATTTTATTTTCCGTATCTTTTTTACTGAGTGGGTTGCTTTGTGTTTTTTTTTTCTTCTCTTACTGCAATTTAAAATGATGCAGTAGATGAAATTTTCATATTGCAGTGCCCTGCGGAGAAGAGAGAAGTATGAAGTTTGCTGCCTAAAACATGAATTTTGATTTAAGGAGAGACTAGAAACTGATCCTTAAATGATGTTCTGCTTTTTTAACCAGTGACAGTTCATGTCTCAGAACAACTTGAGGATGGATGAAACTGAATTAAGTTTTGCAGAAGTAGACATCAATTTTATGGAAGCAAGTTCAACTAAAATCAAGAAAGCTAGGCTTATGGATAAGATGGACAACCAACAAGATGATGTTCCTGAAACAAGTGGCAAAACATGTGAGCAACCAAGAGAAGGTGGCCAAAATAGCTCAGATAAACTAAATACTGTTTCAAATCTCTCTGATGAAAAGAACTATGGAGAAAAGTTCTTGGCATCTGATGCAGAAAGGAGCGAAGCTGTTTCTCCTGCAGTTATTTGTGGACAAGATTGTCTCTCTGAATCTTCACTTTCTTTGGCAGCATTGTCACCTATAACTCTTCTGAGGAAGAAACTCATTGTACTTGATATAAATGGTCTGCTTGCAGATGTGGTTTTCCCGATTCCTAAGGATTATGAAGCAACTGCAACCATTGCAGGACGTGCAAGTGAGAATTGGTGCTGAAATATTGTGTCTCTGGTTAACACAACATAGGCATAACTACTGCAATACTAATTCCATTTTTTTTTTCTTTTTCAGTTTTCAAGAGACCCTTCTGTGATGATTTTCTGAAATTCTGCTTTGAGAGATTTGAAGTGGCCATTTGGTCATCAAGAACAAGGTCTGTTACGGCCTATATGTTTTTGGTGCATATGCTATATAGGTGTTCATTTTAGTTAGACTGATTCTTTTGTTTCCCTCCTTTTATTTTTTGTTGAAGGAGAGATACTATTTAACATGCAGTGAAAAATCCCCGTTAATTATGAGGATATTACAATAATTTTGCAGGAGAAACGTGGAGAAATTGATTGATATTTTGATGGGTGATTTCAGATCCAAGTTATTGTTTTGTTGGGTAATTGCCAGATTTCTTCTATGCTCTTCTGCTGAAGTGTGCCCTTCCTTGGACACTAGAAAATTATGAGCAGGCCTACATTTGTCTTCCTTGCTATATCTATTAACCAAGTGGACTGGAATAATTCTTGCTGCTATCCCTCTACTTCATTAAAAACAACTGTTCTTTTAGGTTCACTGTAAGCTTTCTATCTTTTTCATTCAAGAAGTGGAAAAAACAAAAATAAAAAACTTGCCCAATAAATTGTGATTGACTTGATAATGGTGTTAGTTCTTGATACCATTCGATTGAGATGAATAACTTAAATATTAAGAAAGGTTTGCTGTTTGCCCTTTGATCAGGAATGAAGTTTAGGTGCCAGGTATATTTGTGCATGTACAGTAGTTGCAATCACTTCAGGACCATTTTGGACTAATAGAAACACTTAATTAATCACTCTTTTCTTGAGATTGCAAGGGGATTTCTGCAAACTGGCATATGCAAATTTATCTTAATTATTTCCCTCTTCTAATATATTGCTTTTCCAATGTCTTGAAGGATTCATCTCACTGCACTGTGACCGGGTTCAAGACACCTGAAAATAAGCACAAGCCTTTAGTTTTTAAGGAGCTAAGGAAAATTTGGGAAAAACATGATCCTGATCTTCCAGAGAGGAGTGCATGTTTTAATGAATCAAATACGTTGTTGATTGATGATTCTCCTTACAAAGCTCTACTTAATCCTGTAAGTTCAGTGACTTGAATTTCATTTTTTCTGTTGTTCATTTTGTTTAGTTGGTTACTGATAATACTTTTTTTTTTTTTTTTTGGGGTTTGACCCAAATACTTCCCATCTTACAGCCTCATACAGCAATCTTCCCATATTCTTACAAGTTCAAGGATGAGAATGATAACTCTTTAGGTGAGGTGATCTTCACCATGCAACTTGGTTTTACAGTTTGATCTAACAATATGATGAATGGCAAGTAACCTTCGATGTGTGAACAGATTACATCTGTTCTTTCCCGTTAAAATCCACCTCCAGATGATCCAGCATCATACTCAAGTTTCTTTGGTAGTTTTATGCTTGATACAGTGTGTACATCAAACACTATGTTGATTGTTGCCATGGCTGTTTGAATGAAATTAAGGGAAAATAACGTCAGAGTAATAAATAGATCTTGATGAAGAGTGATAAATAGATCTTGATGAACAGATACAACTGAGGATATCCATGTTATATCGTGCAAAAACTAGTACTGAAACAATTTTTACTTTTGCTTCATGATATTTTATTTGAACTGAAGAACTTGGATTAAAAAAAGAGATTGTGTTATTCATGTTAGGTGATGGAGGAGATCTTAAAGTATATCTGCAGAGGCTGGATGTAGCAGGAAATGTACAGAAGTTTGTAGAACAAAATTCATTTGGTCAGAGTGCAATCACTGAAGGAAGCTTAAATTGGAGCTTTTACTTGGAGGTCCTGGCTACATGCACGCCGCCTGCTCCTAATTTAAGGCTGCATCAAGCAAATCAAAGGTAGAAGAATTGTAGAAATAGAGCAAAAAAGTAGTCTCTAAAGTTATTATTTCCATAGATAGGGGACTGGTGAATGCTGATATTTGTCTTCCGTATGTTCTATCCTTCTGAAGTTACTATTAGTTCTCCCAGATTGTTAGAGGAATTATTTATGTTGTTGGAATAACTAGGTTACGTGTTAGATGGATACAAAAATCTGTGACAATATTCCATGGTCTGTAGTATTGTATATAACACCATGCAAAGGATCATGTTGTTATTCCCAATTCCCTTGTGAATTATATACTTGCTATTCTTTAAGAAGCTATATCTTAATTTTGCTTTACAGTATGTAGTTATTCGTGGAACCATTTTTGCCTAACAGGCGGAGTCCAAGTAGGGTGTGGGTAAATAATGATTTCTGTTTTGAACGGGAATGGCAACAGGTGGGGGTGGACAAGGTTTCCAAGTCACCCCCTCTGGCATCTTGGGATTGGACTCCCCCTCCCTGTGGCCTTTTGAAACTGAACACCAAAGGCTCAGTGCGTGCAAGGGGGCAGAGTGCAGCCGCTGGAGGCTTGATCAGAGATGAGCTGGGCTATTGGAGAGCAGGTTTTGCAGTCCACATTGGGGCCACAGATTGGTTGATGTCGGAGCTTGTTGGACTGGTAGAAGGGCTTAAAATTCTGAGGCAAATGGGAGCTCTAGGTGCAGTGGTAGAGATGCATTCTGATGTTGCTGTCCTTTTGGTTGGCCGTCATGATTTCAATCATCCCCATGGTGCCCTTGTTCGTGACTGCCTCTTCTTGCTGAGGCAATGCTATGCCAGTATTTGTCACACCCTCCATGAAAGCAACAGGTGTGCGGATTCTCTTGCCAATGTTGGTCATTCTCTATCCTATGGTGTAACATTTTTCGAGCGGCCTCCTGTCTGTTTGAACCATCTCCTCCTTGAAGATATGCGAGGTCTCAAATGGCTCCGTAGCTAGCCTCAGCTTTTCCATTTTTTTGATTTGGCTGCGACTTCATTTTGTGGTGGTCGACACGGATAACATGATAGGAAGAAGCATGAGGTTAATTCAGGCCGTTACAAGTTTGAGCAGAAATTCAAAATCCATTTCCTCGGAAGCAGATACTCAGCATTCGCTTCTATGTTAATTTTAGACAGTCTTCTAATGTCCTGAAATTTAGTTTGAATTTCGGTAGGCAAGTGCCACTCGTGTGGCAAACAAATTTAAGTTTTGGGCCAAGTGTGAACAAAAATATAAAAACCTAAAAAAATCCCAAAAATTTCACATTTCAAAAGTCATTATTATGCAATTTCAAAAGTCATTATTATGCAATTGTAATAATTTATACAAAATAAATTTTTATAAACTTTTTTAATACCTAAAAATAAAAAATATTTAAAAAAAGTATAATATCATAAAATTTTTACAACTAATAGACTATTGCACCTAAATAACATTCACTTTCAAATGAAATTGGCTCCAAACAAAAACAAAAGTAACAAAAGGTATAAATCACTTCAGAATTAAATTGCAGTATTTAAGTAACTAAAATATCGCTCGCTCTTAGCCACAAACTTTGCTTACAAACTTTGCTTACGTATGATGAGGTACCCAAATAACAACCTTCCGCAACAGCACAGCCGATCCACCTAATTGTCGTCTGTTTTTCTGTTTGTATCTTTTGAATCTACCTTCAAAAGAAAGGTTAAGCTTTACAACACATTAATCTCAACACGTATGAACAATTACAACTACTCAGCAATAATTTAACATTACAGATTAAATATAAACCAGTCCACAACAATGCAGCAGCGGAAAAACCATCCGCCCATGAAGTACAACCATTCTCTTTTCTATCAACCTTCACTATTACGCCAACAATCAAATAATGGCTGCTTCACGAACTCCAGTTTCCATAATGAACCAAAACTAATGCTTTTACTGGCATGAACTTGCTGCTAGAAAGAGAGTGCTAAGTCTGCGACAGATGAACAACAAACTGTTGATGGATCACAAAGCCCAGAATGGCTTATGAACGACATTTGCGTTGAGCCTCCTGCCAAATGAGTCATCAACAGTTTCCTTAAAATCGGCATCATCATCATCTTCACCATATTCCATTAACTTGACCAGGGTATCTGAAACAAATATGACACTTAAGTACAGCAATAAAACCAATGTCAAACTACAGAAAGTCTATCGAATAGAGTTTGAAAATACAACAGCTTCTCCCCACAAATAAAAGGATGAAGCAAGCAACTGTACTCAAACCGTACCAGGAACTGAATTGCCTTTTCCACTATCTGAAAGATCATTGCCGTCAGCCGATTTCACAGCAGGTGTAGCAGCATTAAACTTTGGTGGTGGGGGCGGTGCTGGCATCATCCTTGGAGGTGGTGGGGGCATGCCATTAGACAGTGTGTGAACCAACTTCTTCGAAGAATGCATCATTGACACATTTTTCATGGCTGAATTGGCTGCATGTTCACTTGGCTCCAAGATATCCTGTTCCTGAATGATTTAAGAAGAAAGAACACAACACGGTGATCCAACTTCTTAACAACCACCAGGTAAAGAGTAAATCGTGCAAAATAATGTAGGATTATAGCAGTCAGATTAAACTTAGGAGAGAATTTCCAGTGAGCCTCTATTTATCTAAACATGATGTCATCAAGCTCAGTATATAACTAAGTGCAAAAGTAGCAGTCTACGTGAGCAAACCATGAATATTTGCTCTATGCATTGTCTTGACAAATAAAATGCAAATCAGTAAGTTTAGCATGTAATTTAAAATTGATTGCTCAAGCAACTTTAATCTGTAAAAAGATATATAAAAAGCCATGTCAAAACAGATGCTCTGTCATGCTACTGACCCCCTACATCCATTCTAATTGGCCTTTTAAATGTCCCAAAACAAATGACAAGTTACTTTTGAAGTATTCCTCATATGTTTTAGCCCAGTTTTATGAGACGTTCCATTTCAAAGAACAAGTGAGAGAAGATATTTCTAAATTGTGTTTTCAAATAGGTATCTATATGGGACTGATGTAGTATAATCCATAATGGAAACCAGCTTAATAGTACTAATAGATGCTTGGCTCGACATGTTGGTAACAGCTGCTCAAAGATGACACTGGAGCACAATGTAACATGCAATACTGTAAACTTTTAATAATGCCTAAGATATAATAGCATAGGATCTCGACTTGGCTTGATCCATTTGCAACGTAGATATTTCCCTCCTTGCTCCCACCAAAGCAAGTACCCTGTTAAACATAGAAACCAATGGCCCTAGCAGGGGTCTGGTATCAGCCTGTTAGCTTCTTAGAGGGTCAAAGAAATTACCTGGAATGACAAGCAGAAAATATCAGCAGAGAATATACTTGCGTACTTTATCGGCAAACACAACAACCATGACAAATTACAACTCCCAAAAAATTTATTTTTTCCTTTTGTCTATTTTCAAAGGAACTTCAGAAGCATTTAGTTATCTGGAAGAAGATGAAACTAAACTTATTACTGTATTACACAAACTCTAAATACCAGTGCATGAGCCAAACCATGAAATACTCGGATTTATGATATTCCATGACTTAGTGAAATTGCAATATCAAGCATCTGCTTATGGCAAACATAGTCAAAGGACTCACGACTGCATAATTGGCACAATGAGATGCTAAAAAATCTAACTAAGCTGGGAGGAAATCAGGACTTAAGGATTAGGTACTAATATTACTAATGTTTGATCAAGCACATGCACCACATGAAAGAACCACTTGCAATCCCCACATGCCATCTCACCTTCTAAACATAAGTCAGGTGGACAGGAAAGTACAACAATAGGAAGAAAAGCAACTATAGTTCACCTTTTCTATCCTTTACAATATCTAAGAGGAGAAAAAGAAATCCATACACACTAGGTGACTAGATGGCTAAAAAAGAAATTGTCTACAGGAAAGGAAATATCTATAATCAGCAAACCACACACACATTATATTCCTCATCCAAAAAACCACTATATGAAGTCTGTCATTCCAGATCATAAAACAGGATTTTACTCTCTCTCTCTCTCTCTCTCTCTCCCTCATTGTGGGAAGGAAATGCAAGTGCTCCCTGTTTCATGTCCTGCATCTCCTCCCGTAAAAAACTAAATGAATGAAATTAGTTGATACCTGGTCTTGTTTTGAAGGACCCTTTGCACCAGCTGGTAGTTCCTGAAACTTACGCTTCTGGGGAGGCCGTGTTTTCTTCTCTGAGTCCATATTGGAGCCAGTACTTGCATTAGCTATATTAGAGACTGATGGTGGGGCAACTGTACTTGCTGTAGATGTCGTGGGAGCTATCGTTGAGTTGATAGGGGCAGACTGTCTAAGAACTAAGGCTAACTGTTGTAGTGGCGTTGCCTGAGGGTATATTCCACCATACCCGCTATAACTTGTTCCTACAGTAACTGAAGGTGGGGTATAACTGACCAGACTGACATGGGGCTGTTCATGGTTCAGCACCCCCAAAGATGGCAACACCGTCCCCTGGGAACATGTGCCTGCATATGCAGGGACTACTAATGCCAGGGCTGATGAAGTGACATCACTTGATGCCAAAACTGCTTCTGAACCAGTATTTACCTTTTGTTTATTTCCAGAGCTTTGAATTCCACATAACAACTGCTGTGGAGGTGGTACAGCACCATACACCTTACCGGAAGAAAACCTATTTTGTTTTTTTTTATTTTGGGAAAAGGAAAAAAACATTAGGCCAGATGTTAAGAAAGAATAGAGCTACCAGACGCCTCTAATAGCATTGGAACTTCCTTACCTGGATTTACCAAGCTCTAAACTGATAGTGTCCAAGAGATGTTCTGCTAAACGTTTTGCATCTTCAAGATTTTTAGGATTACTACTAGACAATAACAAGTGCAGCGGTTGTTGTATTTCTGCAGCCAGAATGATAATAAATATCAACAGAACAGAAGAAACAACAAGACAAACAACAAAGAATATAACCATTTTTTAAAAATCAAGACCTTCTATATTTGGACTCTCAGAATTTCCGGACCCGCACCCTCTAAGCAAGACAGCCGCTCCTGTTTCATTCATAATGTGATTTATATACTGATCCTGCATGTCAAAACAAAGCCACCACAAACACAAAAACATGCTCTCCCAATTGGACGGAGAAGTCAGGGAAAGCCTCAAAAATTAGAAATTTTGGCATAAAATTTTAAACATAATAACTCAAACACAGCAATGAAGCACCACCTAAAATACATACAAGAACACAATTTTGTTTAAACTGAATCAGTAACTGAATAAATAACAAAAACTTATAGAGAATTAGGATATAATCCTCACTCATAGTACAAGGGAACAAAGTGTGTGTGTGTGTGTGAACAAAAAAACAGATGCAAGGGGGGTAAACAAGAAAATAATAGGATAACCTATAGCCCAAAAATATCAATGAACTAAAAATTAAAAGGCAGAGTGGAACAAGTACACTCACATTTGGCCCACAAATACGAGAAGCAATGTCCCAGGATGGGTCCACATCAAATCCCAAATATACACATGTACTCAATGCCTGAATACCAGATTCAGTTAGAGGTCAATGCAAAACACGTGTACCTAATGACGCAACTCACACAAATGGAAGCAGTGAACCCATACCTTCACACCATTGTTAGAGGCCATTGAAATAGAGGAAGAACCAAACTGAGCATTCTGCCCATGTTTCAGCATCTCTTCCACGATCGAAGCCGCACGATCAACAGCTAATATTCTTTCTGCGGTCTCTTTCAACTGCAGTGGTGATCCACAAGTTTTACAGGCTAAGACTAACTCTATTTGAGACAAGAAATCTAGACTTGACAGCTGTTTGCCTTTTACAGAAAATTTTTTCTTCAAGTCCACGACTGGTTGAAAGGATGATTAACAGAAGTTTGAAGTGATAAAATAGATCTACGTATTTCCTTTAAATCATACCAGCTACCAAGACCTTACAAGCCCTATAAAGATATTACTTACATGGGAAGCAGCAGAAATGTGAAGATACAGAGGCTTGCCACCATCAGGAGGTGCATTCGGAGGACGGTACTTCCCCCTGTGAACAAGTTTACAAAGACACATGATGTAAGAGGTATAGTTTCTTCAAGACCTCATGTGCATATTTTCAAGTGAATCACCTTGTAATCACCACAGCACCGGTGCACCTCTGGATCTGAAGACTCGGAAAAACCATCCAGAATTAATTGTAACAAAACAGTATGATGACGTTAACTTGACAGAAGAAACATATTCCTAAATTTTCTAACCAAATAAACACAGTATACCTCTTCCTGTGTTTGCCGTTTTGTTAGCTTGTAGCGGATAGAAGATTCTGCATCATTTATAACAATTTCCCGTGCTATTATCAACTCCTCCTGGATCTTGGGCTGCATAGAACAAACAAGAAAAATAAATTCTACTAGCTCTTTTTTATAACTTATCTGACAGGCCTTTCATGCACACTAATGCAGTTCAAAGTTCCTGGGAGATCATAATCAAACGCCTTACTAGATTTAATTTTGATGCAACTGCAGTGGCTTGCTGCTGAAACACAGAGGGAACGTTTGCAGAACCAGCAGCAAGTGAATTTGTCAAATTGGCACCAGAAACTGGAGCTACACCTGGAAGAGGAACCCCAACACCGTTGCCCAAGTTAACAGATTGAAGAGGGACTCCAGCTGCGACCAGCACCTCAGCAGGCTGGTCCCACTTTCTCTTTTTTCTGCGTTATGTGACCTCGTAAATATTAGAAGTATCACGTGGAGCCCAAGATCTATAACAAACAATCAGCAAGCAAAGTAACAAAAGGGGATCCATTCATTTCAAGAAACGCACATTTAACAATGTAGGAATGTTGAAAAGAAAACTAAAAAGATAACAGATCATCCCAAGACAGGTGATGTCGCTTGTCCTTATGAAATTGTCTTCTGCACATCAAATATCAAATCCTCTAAAGTTACAAGCTCTATCTACCTTATTCCTGGATAAAAGGAAGTTGTGGTAGGATTACGGCCAGCTTAAACCAGGTCATGCTTATGAACTTGATTCACGCAGCCAAACTAAACCAGTTTCGGATTAAGCTTTAGTTAACCGATGGATCAACTGAAAAATCCAAAGGGAGAAAACCATCCTTAAAATATCAGAAATACATTACAAGATTTTAATTCCCCTGAACCAACAGAAGACAAAAAACAAACAAAACAAAACAAAACCAAACCAAACAAAACCAAACAAAACAAAGGCATGCATCTTATCCATGAAAATGTTTTATTCTGTTCGCCGGTATGTTGACACTTGAATTCGCTTACGTTTCTACTAGGTCTACGATAGATTATGTTAAATGGTGGGGGAAAACCCTTCTGTAATGAATTGCTGCACCAAATTAAAGAGACGGGAACGCTAACGCTAGAAATTCGGAGAATAAAACACAATAATCAACATTGCACTCTGTCGAGAGAGTGGGAGGAGGCACCGTTGCCTATTCTGTGAAGCATCAGAGGAACCGTCGTACGAAACCCTAGCAACGCTGTCCTCCGTCATGTTTCAGAAATTTGCGGAATTGGGAGGCGTCTTCTTGTTACCGTTGATCGGAGTACTGAAACAACGACTTGATCGATGCTTTGGTAGATCTCCTTGCTGCTGGCGGGCCTTCTCTCGGGAATTCGTTCTTCGCCAGAGCTTCTGGAAACCATGAATGGTGTGACAAGAGCATGCTAAGATAGGATACATCTGGTCTAAAATGCCAATCGAATAGTGCCACATCGCCGTGCACGGAATCAAAAGCTAAAGGGACAAAACTTTAGGGGGGGCATTCCGAGAATTGAACTCGGGACCTCTCGCACCCTAAGCGAGAATCATACCACTAGACCAAATGCCCTTGTTCAAACAAAAATTGGCCCATCTTTATGAGATTATTATGCATTCCATATTTTTTTTGGGGAAAACTTTTAAATTTGGCACCAATGTTTTGGGTTGAGCATAGATCTGTCACTATAGTTTTGTTTTGCACGATCTTCCACTAATATTTTAAAATTGGCCGAATATGCCACTAGAGTTTTAGATTGGAAGTGAATATGTCACTGCTTCGTGATCACAAACTATTTCGTGGAAAAACACAAGCGACTTTTTGGTCACTAACTCCATACTTGGATTTGGTGGAGATGCAAATAGATTGGGGTTGCAAAAGAGTTGAGCTTTGTTCAGGTAGCTCGAGTTAAGGTTTTTTTTAGTCAAGCCTTTTCGAGCTTGAGCCAAAAAATGAGCTCGAGCTTATTTAGAGTCGAGTTCGAGCCTGATGGTACTCTGCCCCTTAAGCTCACAAGCCTAATAGGCCTTATTTTTTTGTCTCTCCAGCCCTTTTCTTCTCAGGCCCCTTAGTCATCCCTTCTTCTGTCCTACTCCTACTCCCATGCCTAATGGCAACCTCAAGCCCTCAACTTAATCCAGTGCTAAGGAACAACTTGCCGTCGGCTGGCTACCACCAATCAATGACAATCGCTGCCGAGCACTCGCCAGCCCCAAGGAACAACCTTGCTTGCTTGCTCACTCAGCGACGCCTGAAGCCTTGTCATTGACACTCCAAGTCCAACGACAGCGCAACTGAAACACCCTAAGTCTGCAATTCAAATGATGAAGACGAAGGCCCCTATGCTGACGGTGATAACCCAGGTCAACCTTGCTCATTTTTCATTTGTTATTGGTAATTATTTGCTGTTGCTTCATTTGATTTGCCAATTTCATATTTGAAGATGACAATGATTCAAATACAAGTATGTGTAATGGGCCCTTCCCCAATTCAATTGAAAACAATGGAGATGGGTACGAGATTGGGTGATGGTGAAGTTGAACTGACCTAAATGAGAGGTTGGGGTTCGATAGCAAATGAAGACGATTACTCATTTATGATGTTTACAACCTTAGGGTAAATCGGCAAAAGATTAAAAAGTTTGGGATTGATTCTATCATTTTTCCTTCTATTGTTATGTAACTAAAAAATTACACATTTAGTCCTTATCTTTCATCTAAATTACAGTTTGGTATAAATGTTATTTGAGTTTGATGAGCTTTTTGGTTGAGCTCGAGCCTACAAATTTTGGGCTCAAGTAATTCAAGCTTAAGCTCAAGTAGTACCGAATAGCAAAGGGGCCGAGCTTGAGCCCATTACCCCTAAAACAGATTCCTCATCATCATGATCTCCAGACGTAAGGATTTGGTGCAAGCACAAATTGACATTCTTTATTGCTTATCTTGAACTTAAGCTTCAGTCATACTTTGCCGTTTTTCTTTGGACTTAGACTTTTGGGGCTTTTCATTACTTTCCTGTGATATAAAGATCTTATAGTTCTTGCCATTTTGCTTTGACTTAGGGCTTCATGACATAAAAATTACATTTTTCATGTTCCTTGCCGCTTTTACTGAATTAAAGCTTGAACTTGATGTACCACTGCCACGTGTTCTTCATATTCTGCATCGTGTTCTTTAAATCTGCCCTTAAAATTGGGATTTGAATATTTGATTTAGTTTTGAGTTATCTTCACATCAGCTTTTCTGTTTAATCAACTTGAAGAACTTATTGAACTCTTGATTTGACTTGATCAGGTATTTTTTTTTTAATCAGGCTTTTGTGTTTGATCAACTTAAAGAGCATTTTTTTCTTCGTGGGGAGAAACTATTTGGCTTTTGCCCTGAACTCCTCTTCTTGCTCCTCCTCCAATTTGTCTATGATTTATGTCTTTTACATGTTTAGCCTACGGGGTATTTATAGGTGTGGAAATGGGGTGGTTTGACTTGAAATAAACATATTTGACAATTATTACTTAATCATCTATTTTTTTATTCTAAAGAAAAAAACTAATATGATAATTATCTCTCATCAATTATCCTAGTTAGTCAATCTGTTAGTCCCAAGTTTTTTGCATCATTTCAGTTTTTTAACTTAAGTTTAACTTAAATTTAGCTATATTAATATTTGCTAATTTTTCTAAAAAAAATTATTAAACATTAATATAAATAAATTTAAGTTAAACCTAAGTTAAAAAACTAAAACAGTATAAAGAACTTGAGATAGTATTTAATTTAAAATGATGATTAATAGAACTTTCTAGAAGATTTTAGAAACATTTGGTTGGCCATGTGATACACATTTCTTGTCATTTTGGTTTCATTTTTTGCTAAAAATCCATTAGCCAAAATGGGTTTGGTCCAAGTGGCATGAAGGTTTTCATTTGGACCTTAGATTTTGAATTTTCGGGTTTTACACTATTTCATTTTAACTAAAGTAAACTTAATTTAAATTTTTTCTTATTTTTATATCTTTTTTATCTATAACTAATTTTATATTAAAGCCTGTATTATGTAGCTGAAATAATTTATTAAACTATAATTTTTATAATCTTATTAAATTTTTATGAAAATTTTCTTTTTAATGCCTAAAATAGAGAAAATAATAAAAATTTAATAATTTCATGAAAATTTGCTTTCAAATAGATTATTAGATCTATATAATATTATCTTTCAAATGAATTTGGTGCTCGGTAAAAAAATATAAAAATAAAAATAAACCATTTTAAATTAAGTTGACTTGCGTTAATATGAATTGACTTCTTGAACTTGTACTCTGCAAGTTCAATGGACTTTATCTCTAGGGGTGTTGGGCCCGTGCAGGTCACGTGTTATCTCAACCCTAAACCCACCCGTGCAGGTTACGTGTTTTCTCAACACTAAACCTGCATGTGCCCCAGGTAATGGAATTGTTGTTGGGGTCTTTGTCTGAAATTTTCCTAGTGTTTAAAGTTCAATGGACTTTTGAATTTTAGATTCCAATTTTGAAATGAGTTAGACTTTTTATTTGAATTTAATTTATTTTTAACCTAATAAAATTTTAATATTTATAGGTATCATATATAAGACATTTCAAGGATAAATTAGAAAATATGGGAATAATATTATATAATTATCAACAACTTATTGTATTAATGACATTTTTTATGCCTGTGTTAAGAAGATGTGACACTTTAAATACATGAATTTATTCCAATCATTTAATTAGAATAAATACTTTAAATATTTTCATTTATGATAAGTATTAATGTGATAATATACAAGAAAAAAAAAGGAAAAGAAAAGGTTTTCTTTTCCTTCTTGAACAAGAAACAGACAATGTCAACAATTTTTGTTTTGGAAAATAGAGTAACTTTAAGGAGGAAAAAACAGAAATATTTAAAAAGGGTATGATTACACGTGTAGGTCATGACCGCCAAGCCATTGAGTCCTAATGATAGTAAGGCTATGAAAGTGGAGACTCTGACTCGCTAAAGGCATAAAGATGTAAGTGCCAGGGAAGGCAAAGGTGAAGGTGCAATTCTTAAGACCAACTAATCATTTCCACTACTTCATCTCTCTCTCCTCCATTTATAATGCCTCACTTTCCGTACCCTCGCTCCTTTATTCTTTGCACTTTCCCATGCACCACCAAGCGCACCTAAATACTAATCAATTTTTATACCACCAATTTTAATAAAGCATCGACCTTTCCCTTTTCAAATGGCTATTTTGAGATTTTGAGACGTGATTTCTAGAGTTAGAAATTTTTTTTATTGGGCACAAAAAGATTTTAGATGGTACTGGCTTTATTGTTGCCCCCCACATTTGGGATTTTCTCAAACATGACAGTTACGGACCCTGGAAGACATGCTAGAAAAATCTCCAATTTGTGTCCTGCACAGAGTTGTCTTGTCTTTACTTGTTCCTCTGCAAGGAAATGGTGCCCCTTGTAAATTCTGTTTGTTAAATTTTTTTTTTTGCTAGTTATGTGTTTGATATTTTTCTTTCTTATTGTTGCTTTTGATTGTGTTTGATATTTTTCTTTCTTATTGTTGCTTTTGATTTCATTAGACAATGCTATACTTGCAGGAAGAGTTTACGCATTGCAAGATGGCACTATAGACTGAAAAATGTTGTTGCATCAAGTGGAGTGAGTGTTCCTTTTAATTTATGGCATATTTGATTTAAGATTCTGAGTCAAACTCAATGTAGCTGATAAATTTTCCATGGTAGGATGATTCTCGCAATGGTTTTGCAGATTTGTCTAGTGATGGGGATGATTTGTCATTCAATTTCATTGAGGACGAAAAATATCAATTGCTTGAAAAACTATCACGTGTAAAGGCTAAACAAGAGGAGTTTGTGAATGCTATAGTACATGAAAAGGATTTTGTTGAATCAAAATTATAGGCAGCTCAGTCTTTATATGATCAGAAGCTACAGGAGATATTAGTCGATAAATCTGCATTGGAATTAAAATTGGCTTGTGCAAAACAAAATGCTGTTGAACTTGCAGTTCAAGTTGAGAAAGTAGCAGAATTAGTTTACAGGCAAGCCATATCACATGTATTAAAGGATGCACAACAAAGAGTTTTAGCTGCAGAAACATCAGCTGCTGAGATGGCTTGTCAAATTCAAGAGCAAATTAGAACTGCTACAGAAAATGCTATAGCATCAATTTTAGATAAGTCTAATGATCCTATCCATAGGGCCCTTGATGCTTCAGAAAAAGTAGAAGGCCAAATAATAAAGGTTCTGGATGCATTTAATGAGGTTATTGATCCAGTTGATGAAGTCACTTCTTTACAATCTGAGAATGCTAGGTTAGAAGTTGTTATTAGTGATTTAGAATCAAAACTATTGTTGTCAAAAAATGAGGTTGATAAGTTAAAGCTGGAGCTAAAAGAGGCACATGCCCAATCAAATGCTGCTGAACTTAGATATCAAAATATAAAAAAGGCATTGCTTGAAATTCAGGAATCAAATAAAAGAATGTTTAACGAAAAGGATGGTGAGATTAAGTCTTTGATTGAGAAGATGAAGAAAGATGCAACAGACAAAAAAGCAACTGTATGTGATGCTTTTAATGTTGAGTTAAAGAGCATCAAATCTGTTGTTGAAGCTGCCAAGGAAATAACACTTTCAAGAGATAATGTTTTCATGAGTAGATGTGAAGCACTAAAGAGATCATTAAAGGCATCTGAATCTGCTTTAAAAACATGGAAACATAGAGCAGAGTCTGTAGAGTTACTATTGTTTAATGAGAATTCAGAAAGGGAAGATGAGTATGCAATATATATGGTTAATGGTGGGCGGATAGATCTTCTCAGTGACAATGAGTCACAAAAATGGAAACTTCTAAGTGAAGGCCCTCGTAAAGAGATACCTCAGTGGCTAGCAATGAGGATTGCAAGTATCCATCCTAGGTTTCCACCAAGAAAAGTTGATCTACTTGAAGCCTTAGAACCAGCACTTGGACTTGTGGAATTGCCTAAACCTGATAATGTGTGGTCAATTGCTAAAGAAAAGCCTAGGGAGGGTGATCTGTTAATTGATCACGTGATCGAGAAAAAAAATTTGGAGAAAAAGAAAAAGGCTCTAGAACGTATAATTGATAGGATGGCTAGTCGCTGGAAGAAAACTCCTGAGGAGATGAAAATAGGTTAGTTTTCATTTTCTTTATTCAGAAAGTAATCATGTATAGTCTATAACACAAAATTCAAAACAACATTAGATTTGACAATAACATCTCCTATTGTAACAACATAAATACAGAGCCAGGAACAAGAACAGGGCAGGAGATTGTGGTGAGTTTTTATAAATTTTCCACGTTCACAAATTCACTAAACAACAATATGGTTTTTCTCTATAATGTATTATTATTTTTGTCATTATTTTGATATATTGATTATCTTTCATTAGGATACTTTGTACAAAAGATAAGTTCTTAGCATTATAGTTTGACCTTACAGCATAATGGCAATAATTCCATCATTAATCTGGCCTAGGTGTTGAATCGTATATATGGATGAAATTCAATAGACTTCACCATGGAAGGTAGTAGCAAATCAGTGTGCTGATTTTTTCTGTTGAGTGAAAATCTATAGCTCTGTAAAATATCCATGAGGTAGAAATAAAACCACTGCCATTTTCTTTTTTTCTTTTTTTTTTGGTGAAATGTGAACATATTAAGAAAAGAAATAGACAACTAGTATAAGAGTATCTCTTATAGGGAGGATGGAAAATAGAAGTTAAATTACAACTTCTAAGAATATATATGCTTATTATTGTTGAGTTCAGGCTTACAATCTTATGGTAATCTATTTATTTTTCAATTTTAAGATGAAGGTTTCTAGTAGGTTGACAGCTATTACATACCTAATCTTATGATGGTCTATGAAAATAAAAAATTTAATACATGTGAGTGGAGAATAAAGATTCATGAAATCTGAATCAAGGCCTCTTTCACTGAGTGATTAATTGATGATTTAAGCAATAGGTTGTGAAACTTTTATAAGGAATCTGTTGATTACAACTTGAAATTTCTAAGTTCTTTTGTTTATTTTCCTAATTAACCTATTATTCCACTGAGTTTTCAAGCTGAGTCTCATATTAACTTGAATGTATTTTTCTCTTATTATCATTTTGTGAGTAAATATTGGTGTGTCTTCATAAGTCTTTGTACCAATTGAACCTATAGGAATTTTGGTGACATAGTTATTGGGCATGATATGGTAAGTATTAGTGAGAACTTTTATTATTGCATACCAAACAAGTATTGCTCTTTTATTTGATATATTGATATTATTGAAGTTCCAAGCTTTCAATTGGGAAAGTTGGAAAAGGCAATGGTACTTAGAGTTAGCCCCAAAGGCTGCTGATTTATCTCAAACTGGGATAACTGTAGTTTGGTTACCACCACCAACAGAATCTGTAGCACCTCAAGGTATACTAGCTAGAGTGTCATTTTGTTTAATGCCTTCCTTTTTTTAACAACTTGTAATATTTAATTAGTCATATATTTGATAATATTTGGCAAATGCATTCATAAAAAATCAACAGCTACAAGCACTCTGACTTTTCAGCTGGTCTATTGTTCTATTCTTCGATAGTATTGTGCATTCTTTGCTAAACTTAATGTCATATTCATCTTGAGCTTTGAAGTTATTTAATTTGTGCCATCATGGCCTATGATTTATTACTACACATACAAATAATGAATAAAGGGAAAAAAAAACCAATGGAAATGCATTTTCTTCCCAAAATAAAATATGTCCTTCCAATGTTCTTATTTATATTTTTGCTACCTGTTAGTGTTTTTTTTCTCTCTCCTTCTCCCCCTCTGTCTTTCTATTAGTTTCACCAATGTTGTATTCATAGATAGTTTCATAATGATATTTAAAACAATACCCAGGTTACATGCCTTCAGACCTATACAACTTGAACTCAGCATATGGATCTGTGGATGAACTTAAACACTGCATAGAGCAAATGCATTCTCATAACCTTCTGGTATGGTATGATTCAAGATGCTGAACATAAGCAAGTTTTATCTTTATTGTTGACCAATATTCTCGAACATGTCATCACTACTCATATCCCTACCTTCTCTCTCATATCTCGGTTAAGCATCATTTAGATATTTTCTGAGAATGCTAGAGGAAAAAAACACTGATTTTCAAAAACTCATTGTGTTTTCTATTCTCTTATTAAGAAAGAAAATTATCATTAATTTTTAAAGTAATTGACATGTAAAATATATGTCATCTGTGTAGGCATTGGGAGATGTTGTACTTAATCATCGTTGTGCACATAAACAGGTTAGCCTTTACATTGAACCAAATTAAGTAGAATTCATTCAACATTTGCTTATAACTATGAAAAAAGGCAATCCAAATAGTTATATACTCTTACTGTGTGAAATTAATGTTTTTGTCACCTTGATTTTAAAGTTTCCACAAAAAAAGAAAACCAATCCAAGTTGTTTATTGTTGGAGCTAATATTATTTAAATTAATGAAAAAAAATCAAGTTGCACTATTTAACGTACAAAAAACTCAAATTGATATTGTAAATACTTTGAATCGTCAACTTTCCTCAATGTTCATTGATCATTCAAGATAAGAATTGGTTTTCCATGTATTAACCATAGTTATATAATCAAAATTTTCTATTTTACAGTAAATCTCATTTTCCACCCATTTTCAAATTTCAACCAAAATTTAGAAATCAACTGTCTAGTTGGAACAATGAATGATACATTTGTTCCTTAACTTCAGTTGCTACTTCCGCCTAAGGAGAGCATTTTGCTTCTGGTATTTTTCATTATGACACTTGCTCACCCACTTAATAAATTTTATAAAAACATTAATTCTACAAATTTTAGATACCAGCACAAGTGATTTAAAAAGAACATAAACTTTTTATTATACTATTTTGAAGGAAAAGTGTAGCATGATATTATAATTTTAGAAATCCATTAAGGTGCAAATATTGCTCTTCAATATAGTCAATTCATTTATTGTAGCGTTAAGTTAATGTTGAAGTTATGTTTTTATTAGAGTCTCAATGGCATTTGGAATATTTTTGGGGGAAAGCTTGCATGGGGTCCTGAAGCTATTGTTTGTGATGACCCTCATTTTCAAGGTCGTGGAAATCCTTTAAGTGGTATGCATAAAATACAACAAGGAGTTCACGTCTTAACTATGATGTCAAAGCATTCCATTGTTTCTTTTTTTTTTTCATTGATCATTTTTATTTGAATGGAGAAATGACTGTTGACCAATCATTTTCTTTACCAAAACAATGCAATCCATAAGGTTTTGGAAATAAATTGATTTACTGAATATATTGCATCTTAAAGTAGAATAATTTAAAGCCACTAGGACTCTTCAATGACAAATTTTTATAAATTATTGATTCTGTAGTCGGAATAGAAATTTAAGAGCTATTTTTAATAGTTATGATTTCTTCTTACTGACCCCCAAGCCAAATGCTTTTTTTAATATGTAAGTAGTTCAACTTCAAAGCTTTTTATACAAATTTTAATCATGTATATGGTCAAATCCATGGTCTTAGTTGATTTATTAAAAAACCATTCTGATGTCAAGAAAATTATATTTAGTTTACTTGAAAATAAGTAATGGTGGCAGATTTATTCAACTTTTAGGATAATGCTTATATATTGTAAGCCCAAAACACATGTCAATTTTAAATAGAATTAATGCACAATTTGGTGATATTTGGTTCACTTCTATAATGGTAATATTAAAAAATCTTGTAGTAGGTCATTTGATATTGTTTTGTTTTATATTCCATAGGTTGTAATCTAAAAAATACTAAACAAAATAAAGTTATTTCCTTAGAAATTGAAGCATTAACTAATTTGAAGAAGGGCATCACATTTTCTCCAATAGGAGCCAAAGTCTTTGTTTTTGGTTGAAAACTAAATCTTGATAGGAGTTTTTTTATAATAGTTCTTCTATCAATTTGTAATCAATGTAAACCTTATTGTTGAATTTATGTTTAGTATTAGAGGTGTGCTTACTATGAGGGTCCCTATAGCTTTGTGCTTCTTCCAGAAACGAAAACTTGACTAAGAATAAAGTAGACATAACACCTATGTTTTAACTAATCTTATTAGGTATGCAGGTGATTTTTTCCATGCAGCGCCGAAGATTGATCATTCTCAAGAATTTGTACAGAAAGACATTAAAGAATGGTTAAACTGGCTTAAATCTGAAATTGGTTATAATGGGTGGCGTTTAGACTTTGTGAAGTGAAGTGGTTCTTTGTTCTTTCTCTTCCCCATCACATCATTCCACACATGTTGTAAGTGTGACCTGTTTAATATGTTCGATGAAGAGTGCTTCCTTGACTATCTATATTAGGTGTAGTTACTTACTATTGCAATTAACCTTGTAGAATTTGTTACTATATGGTTAAGAGACTCCACATATCTTTTAAATTATTATAAGATTAAAACATATCAATAACTTCTATTGAAATAATTGCCATGAGAAACAGTTTATAATTTTGCTGAAATATACTAGCTGTTAGATAAAACTTAATAATTTTATATTATTTTCATAGGCTTTTCTGGTACATATGTAAAAGAGTATATTGAAGCTTTTGAACTTGCATTCGCCATTGGAGAATACTGGGACAGTCTGGCATATGAAAATGGTAATTTGTGCTATAATCAAGGTAATTAGTTGTTGTTCTGCAAGCCTTAAAGTAATTTTTTTTTTCTTATTTTAGATTTTGATTAGATAAAGCATTTTTGTCTTCCAAAAAAGAACTGTAAAAAGATGATGACATTTACAGATAACTGATCAATACTTATTCTTGATATTGAAGAAGCCTGCTTTCAATTTAAGTTAATGGAACTGTCTATTACACTGTTGTAGGAAGGATTCACGATTAGTATCTTATTAATTTGAAATTTTTCTCTAAAACACACTAACTGCTGAAAACAGATGGTCATGTCCAAAAAAAGAAAAAGAATAAGGGAAGAGCTATTTTCAGGAAACAACATTTGTTGAATACTATAAAGCCTGGGTCATTTCTCAAAACCATAAATTCAATAAAACTTTTCTCTAAAATAAATTTTAATGCTGAAACATATGGTCACATCCTAGGACTAAAAAACTTTATTTAATGTGGTATGCATTTCAAACCTGAAATAGTAATAAACATGGATGCATGCAAGGGGTCTAAAGCATGTTTTTAGTCTCTCATGAACACTTGGATCTTTTAATTATACATAATATAGAAATTCATACTTAGTGGATAAACTAGGCATCATTGACGAAAGCAAACAAATACTTCATGTCTCAAAAGATGATGGCACTTACCCATTTTCTTTATAGAATTCAAGGATGTTGTACTACCTTACTAAATTAGCGAGTGATTCTTATATCCTCTATTTTTTAATTTCACATACTACCTTGGAAATTGTGATTTTTTTTTTTGCTTTCCAAATTTAGGACTAGCTTTTAACTTCACCCTTGAAAATTAGGGGTGAAAATGGGCCCCGAGCCCGAACCCACTAGGCTCGAGCTTAGCCCCTTCACTATTTGGCACTACCCAAGCTCGAGCTCGAATTACTCGAGCCCAATTTTTCAGGCTCGAGCTCGGCTCGAAAGCCCTTCAAACTCAAATGAAATGTAAATATTCAATACCTTAACTACAATTTAGATACAAAATGAGGACTGAATTGGTAATTTTCTTACATAGATTACCAGAAAAGGGAAAATTAGAACACTTATCCCAAACTTTCTAACCCTTTTCTATTTTACCCTAATTTTGTGAACTTCACATATGAGCTATCATCTTCCTCACTTCGACTTTGGAGCCACTATAATCTGTTATTTGATGGCTGTCTTGTGATTTCTGGGCCACTGCTGCTTGGATCATCATTGATTGTCGTTGGTTTGGGGTTGCCGTTAGGATCATCATCTGCTTCGTGCACCGTTCATCACTTGCCGCTGGGATCATCATCGATCTTTGTATATCATTGTCTGCTTTGCGTGTCGATCGTCATCTGCTGCTAGGATCGTGATTGATCATTGTCTGGTTCGGATGTCAATTTGGGACTGTCGCTGGGATCGCTGTCTACATTGAACTGCTGCTTGTTGCGAACGTCATCCATTTGGGACTGCTTGGATCATTATCATCACCGATCATTATCGCCATCGATTGTTGTCATGGTCTGGTGGTCGCCCATGGCCGGGCACCAACTGGCTCTTACTACATAGGGCTAAATTGCGTTAGGGCTGATGAATTTAGTGTGGGAGATTGATTACTGGTAAGAGGTAGGACGAAGGCCGAATGAACTAAGGGAGTGGGAGTGACTAAGGCCTAAGGAGTAGCGGGCCTGATGAGAAAATAGCCTAAGAGACAAAACATAGGGCGAGCTTAAGGGGCCGAGTATCATCAGGCTTGAGCTCAGCCCTAAATAAACTCGAGCTTGAATTGCGAGCTCGAGCTCGAAAAAACCCGACTCGAAAAACTTTTACTCGAGCTCAAGCTTTAGCTACCTGAATAAAACCCGGCCTCTTTTCACCTCTATTGAAAACAACTCCGATCATACAAATTGTGCAAAGACAGTAAAAAAGTTTCTTTTTTATCTTTTTAACCCGCAGGTTCTACTGGCTATAAGTAGCATATTTTAATAGTTTTTCATTTTTTCTCTAATTTTTCAAGTTGAGGCCATATAATTTACTTGACTTTAGATGCGCATCGGCAACGGCTAGTGAACTGGATCAATGCCACGGTAGGTACATCATCAGCATTTGATGTTACAACAAAGGTATTGTCGGACTAATGCTAAATTATTTGTCTTTCATACACTTTCCTTCTTTTTTACATGTATAACATAGGATTAGAACTTCTATATGGTGATTTTTAAATTTCAAAGGACAACAATTTTTTTTTTGGAGAAATTTGAACTACGCAAAATCAAAGCTCACAAGGTGAATAACATCATCTAATTTGAATCTTTTTGAATGTTCTTTATTGAATTTGACCAGAAAATGACTATCCTTTTTAATTTCTTACAAATAGATTGGGCCATTGTATTTTTATCATAAATGCTTACTTAGATAAGCTAATTGGAGAAATAAGATTTATGTAACTGACTTAATTATTTAAGGAATAAAATTGGATTGATATATTATAAGATGAATATAGAAGGGTAGTGGGACAACATGCCATTTTTTATCTTAAAATTTTTTAAATCCTTCAGTAAATACAATATTGCTTCTTCGAAAAGAAAGCCTATGTATTATAGCCATTACTTGTAACTTGAGCTCAAGATAGGATCTAATTCTAAAGTTTCGCAAGCATATGTACCATGACGGCATGAAAAAAATTTCAATGTTATGATTCAATAATGTATGACTATATTTTTGTAGGGGATACTTCATTCTGCTTTACATAATCAATATTGGAGATTGATAGACCCTCAAGGAAAACCAACCGGAGTAATGGGCTGGTGGCCATCACGTGCTGTTACATTTTTAGAGAACTATGACACTGGGTCAACACAAGTTTTCTTTCTTTCTCTTTCTTTTACACACACACAAACTCATACACGGGCATGTGCACTCACAAATATACATAAGCAACATAAGCAAAAGTAATTGCATAATCCAGAAACAATATATGCTATATGCACTAACATTTGATTATAATTGTAATCCATTTTTGTGCGTTCATTATGGTTGAATGTCCATTATGTTGGCTACAACTTTTCAAATGTTCAATAACTTACTTGTAATGGCTAAAGAGTGCATAAGCCATTTGGTACTGAGTCGAGACTTGTATATGGTCAATTGCTAACTATGAAAGTTACAAGTCTTAAAGAATGTAATACCTTGTTTTATATGTTCGCATTTGTACATGTCATGATTAAACAAACAAACTATTAATCAGAATTTTTTAATCAGGGTCACTGGCCATTCCCACGCGATAAGCTTGGTCAAGGATATGCATACATTTTAACCCATCCTGGAACTGTAAGTTCTATAAACTTGGAGTTGTAATTATGTTTGTTTGTGTTTTAGTAGCATTGAGTTCCCTAAAATGGGGAGAGCTAGTGAATCCACATAGCAACATAATGTTTACTCCCTTATTTGCAGCCAACGATATTTTATGATCACTTCTATGATTTTGGCATGCATGAGACCATAACAGAGTTAGTTGAGGCTCGTAGAAGGGCAAGCATTCACTGTCGAAGTGCTGTCAAGATTTATCATGCTAATAATGAAGGTTACGTTGCAAAGGTGGGTGATACTTTGGTGATGAAACTAGGTTATTTTCACTGGAATCCATCAAAGGAAAATCAATTGGATGGTAGTTGGCAAATGTTTGTTGATAAATGGGGAGATTATCAGATTTGGTTAAGAGTATAGGCTAACAATAAGCACCAATAATCAGGAAAGTGGTGCATTGATTAGTTTTTCTTATTATTCTTTTTTTTAATCAAATAATTGCCTAGTGGCAACTGGGTCATTACACATGCTATACTGAAAATAAGTTTCCAAAAGCTATTAATAATGCAGTGGTGGAAATTACTCGTGAATCATCATTTGAATCAGGTCAGTTAATAGAGATTGAATGGATCATAAGTTTTTGATAAGCAATAGAGATTGAATGGATCATAAGTTTTAAATAAGCATTGAGCCTTGTGTCATAAGATGTGCAAGTATTGTACAACAAAATAAAGAAAGGGTGAATAGAATATAATCTTTCTACCTTTTAATCAGCTTCTGCTTTTACCAGATCTAATGTTAAGGCATATGTATTTTGTTAATCATGATGGAAAAAATTCACAAAAATAGGAATCATGTTGCAGGTAATGGTGTTCCTTTCTTGTACTAATCTACTTTGTTGACTAGCTAGGTCCTAAACCAAATTTACATAATAAAAGGGCTTGAATTCACATCTCACCTTCAAACTTCAATGACTTGGACATAGTGGTAGAGGGAGTAGGGGGACAATAAGGTGTCTGACTCCCTAAAATTCTCACAAATTATGTACATTTTTTATGTGCATACATGAAAATAAAACTAAAAAAATCTCATTGTCTTTATCGTGACCCTATAATCTTTTAACATTTTCAAAATAAAATCTGGCTATCCTAACTTAAATTTCTTACTTCATCCATGTTCGTACACATAACCCTTCAACTATAACTTGGTACCACTCAGCTTTTAAACTTTGCAAACTGAGGCATATAATCCTTTCAACTAATTGAAATATACCTTTTTTTTTCTTAACTTGGTAACTCAAATAGAAAAGGCATAGTTAGCATTCTAATATAATGCTGATTGTTGAGAGTTCTACTGATGGCAACAAGAAGCATGACTACTATTGCTCATCAAAGAAGCAACTAACAACTTACACAAGAAGTTGAAGTTCTTTTACAAGAACCAAATTTTCTTTTCTCTATGTGCTAAACTAAAGTTCTTAAATAATCATGGAAATGAGTTTATAGTTGGTTATAAAATTGCTAATTGTAGCATTTTTCTCTTTTGTGCTTCACTTGCTAAAAGATAAAAATCAAACTTCTTGAGTACTAAAAAGAAAGATTTAGTTTTTTTTAAATGTTTATGAATGTAACCAAAACAACAGTGTTTTTTTAAATCTTTTTCTTTGTAATTTTTTTTCTTGTGAATGGTAAAATTTATCTTTTAGTTTCTAAATATGTTTTTTCTATCTCCTTTTGTCCCCGAACTCCTCTATTCAATGATCAAATCCCCAGTTTCAACCAAAACATTTTCCCCCCCTGGTGAATAGTCAAATTTATATTTTAGTCTCTAACTATATTATTTTGAACTTTTGGTCTCCGAATTACTCTATTTAATGATTTGATGGTCAAATTGCTCTTTCTACTTTTTGTTAGGTTAGCCACTATAGTTGTTCGATGAAATTTGTCTATCTTTTTGTGAGTTTTTAATTCTTTGAGGTTACAAGAATGAAGTTTTCTATTTTCTCCTTTCCTATGTGTGACTATTTTATTCCGCTACTTTATTTGCGGGACTTGATTTTTGTCATTACTTCCTAATGGTTTATTTGTTGAGAGATTTTGTGAGCTTGTCATTTTCCATATGTTGTTTGTATGAATTATTTCTTTTGAGTTTCCTTTAGCTCTGTGATGTCCATATGTTACTAGTTAACATTTTCTTTTTTCCAAACTATAAGCAATGATTTCTTTTATTTTAAAAATCTTTTCCTCCAAGTGAAACCACACATTGTTTGTGTTTTGTTTATTTACACCAATATTTCATTTTTCCCCCTCTGTTTTAGCACCTCTAATTTTATTGGCTCGTATACATGTATGTGTGTATTTATATTGTTTGATTAGCTATAAGTAATGTGAGTTCCCATGTCATTACTTCTTGAGAATCTCACAAAATATTTTAATTCCTGATTTTTTTTTTGCATTTCTTTGTATTTTTTTTTGTTGCAGGTCATCTCCTTATTATTGCATAGACTTTGTTCCCTTAGCTTTATAAAAAATGTATAAGAACAAATGAACAAACAGTTAAACGTTTTGTGAGGGACATTACATGTGGGGAAAACAAAAACTAATGCCGATTCTTATTTATTTATGTACTTTTCTACAATTTATAAATACTATAAAATAATACTACCTTTTGTTGTTATATCCCATTATCATAAATTTGCATATAGTCTTGCATTAACGCACGGGATTCATGACTATTATCAAAATAAAGAGATTAAAAATTTCAAGCTAACTGGATGAATGATCGTCCTCTTATATAAATACATTGATTGTTAATCGCAAATAGAAAGAATGAAGTATAATTAAAGTGAAACAGCTTAATGAGAATGGAAGTTAATTAAAAAATTTTCAATTCCTTTTCCTGAAACGGCCATATAAAATCCCGAAAATCTCCTCCCAAAAATTTCACTTTCCCCGCCATTTGCTAGTCTCGCTCAACTTTTCCCAAACTCTCCGAATTCAAACTAACCCTAATTTCTTCCAAATCCCCATCCAATTGCGCAAAGAAGGCTCGCTTCCACTCTCCCTTCATGCGTTTCCTTCGAAGGGACCTCACTCGATGAACAATTCAACCGCTTCCGGCTCCGGCCCTACCCACCGGGGCATCGGACTACCCAATACGATCCAGTCGGAGGTCGCACCTTGCTTGCCGTTGCCGTCGCTTCCAGTGTTCTGTGGCGCTGTGGATCCGGAGCTCCGATTTTTCGATGAACCGAGTGGACCTCGAGGTGTCAATGGCTCCAGGTCGCTGAATCGACGTGAGATCCTCGCACAGTCTAGTAAAATAGCCGAGCTGCTTCGCGAGACTGACGTTTCGTATCTGTAAGTGTTTTGTCGGCTTTTTTAGTGCACTTGAGTTTTTCTGTAGTTGGAATCTACTACACGGTTGAGTGAGGCGCCCCTTTTCCTCGGCAGCTGATAAGGATTTTCTATTAAGTTTGTACTTGATAACAGGAATTTTTCCAGGCTATAGTTTGTGATTATGATTGCTTGTGAAGTATTAAAACTATTTGGGTTTTGATTTTTGGCATGGCATTCTGTTTGATCTGATTAAGTTCGGGCAGCTGTGGAATTTGACTTTTTCCGAAAGGAAGCATTTCCCCTACTTTTTTAATAGGGAATGAAGTATCTAGTGTTTGGTCCAGCAGTTTCAGGTGTTTGAAATTGGAAGTTTTTTGAATTTTAGGCGTGATATATTGTTCTTAGAAGGTTGAAGAGTTTTCTGAATTTTCAAGTTAACAGCGACCACATGATTAGGTAACAATTAGTTGTAGCTTTTGAATGCTGGATGATGAGCCTACATCAAATGCTACTGTTTTTTTCCTTGCCATTGTCACCCACGGGCTTCCACTTCACTGCCTAGCATAATTCCTAGAGAGAGAGAGAGAGAGAGAGAGAGAGAGAGAGAGAGAGAGAGAGAGAGAGAGAGAGAGAGAGAGAGAGAGAGGAGAGTGAGAGTGTGAGAATTCTTGTGCACCATGATTTCTATCTTAACTTAACTTTGATTTCTGTTAATTGAATGGATGTTTTCTCTTCCATATTTTCATTGATTTGAAAACCTTTAAACGTTGGTTTTGTCTGCAGGAATTTTAGAGAAGGGGACTGCCATTTTCACAATGACCATGCACACCCTATAGAACTATATTCGCAAGTTCTTGAATGCAACCCTCTAGCATTTGAGTATGTCACTCCTGGTAAACGATACTTATTCTATCCTTTTCTTCACAAATTACTTTTCCTATCAGCATGCTGTGTGGCTTGCTTTCCAGAAATTAGGGAGGATCTCACTTATTACCTGGATCCTAGGCAATTTTTTACCACATTCTAGTTTAATTAAATTAGATGGTTCTTGATGCCAATTATTGCACCATTCAGACACTTTTGCATCATTTTGTAAAACTCCCATAATGTACATCTTCTGTTGTCCACATGCAATAAATGTTGCATGCTGTTAGTTGCATTTCCTTGACAAGAGGGGGAAGGGGATATATCCTATATCCCAAATAACCATGTGAATCACTTTCTTTAATTTTTCTTTTATAATGTCAAGAGCCATATTCAAGATAAGTACAAAATCAGCCCCTTTTCTTTCCTGTTGTATCTTATGCTATATTCTTGTGCCACCCTCCAGCTTTCACCCAGTCATGTGGTCAAAACGCATCCATGCATGTCTCATTCACTTTTGTTTGTTATTGTGTCAAGTACATTAAATTTATGCAGCTATGCTTATCTTATTGCTTTTCTATAAGTCTATCAGATCCTGTTAAAGATCAAGCCTCTGGTGATACTGGATTTGAGAGGCAGCTCTCTGATTCAAGTGTACCTGTTGTCGGTCAGTTTAAGAGAGACTTGAGTGTCACCCAGAGCCAGCAGGTTGACCATTTTCCCACTATTATAAGTGAAATTCAGCTTAGGCACAATTCGTTACTTGGTGATGTGCATGGAATCTGAATGGTAAATTTGCAGGACATACCATCATCATCATCTTTGAAGAAGCAAAAAGTCAAGTATAAAGGCAGAGACGATTTAATATCACCTGTGCAACCAATTGCTGCTGAGCTCCAAGGTTTTCCAGTGGAAGAACAGGTTTCTGGTGGTGATGCATTTGTAGGGAAGCTCTCGGAGCCATGTACGACTAACGCTCATCAGGTTCAGAGAGATTTTGGTGGTCCACATGTTCAGCAGGTTGGTTATTTGCTGCAGCTGTATGGTGCATTCGATTTTGGATACTTGTATTGTTTCATTTATATATGTAAAATTTGATGATTGCAGGAGGCATCAACTTCATCACTTAGGAAATCAAAAAACAAGAAGAAAGGCTTGGATAATTTGCGCTCAGTTGAACCAGTTGCTGCCGATCTCCAAGGTTGTCTTTTGTTGCCTATAATTTATCTATGCCTTATCCATTGTTCCTTCTAAATGAATTATAAACATTTTGTTGCTGGCATATGGTTTAGATGCTACCATCAGGAAATTCTGCGAGCTATTAGAGGACTTATGCAGCAAAGCTGAAATTCCTACTGATGACCGTGAAGAAACAGAGTGGTTGTCGTTGCCTGTTAGTGATATCAACATGCTTGTAAATGAAATTACGTCCATTTGTTCGAAGAAATTTCTACATTTGGTTCCAGTAGATATTCTTGTGAGGCTGTTGCGAGTTTTGGATCATCAAATACACCGTGCAGAAGGTTTGTCTGTCAGTGAGTGTGAATATGTGAGTTGGCCTACTGATTTTTTTTTTTAAATGCTCCACAAATTTTATAGATTCTTTTTTCATGTACAAATATTGTGCTTTTCGAATGTGCAGTAGATACTGTACAAACAATAGAATGGGCTTAAGCTTTTTGATCCTTTTGAGCTCAAGGCTGCATAATGTATTAGCAAACTTCACTATCTTATTCTGGTTTATGATTGATTGCATGTACTTGGCAATCTCTTAGAGTTTCCACAATCCACATCCGCATTCTGATTTGCACAATTTTCGGGTTTTTTTGTAATTTTTTTCCCTCATGCTTGAACATCATCATCATCATTGTACCGCACCTTAATCCCAATGACATCGAGGTTGGTCACATGAAGTTCATTGTGTCAATTAACTCTTTGAATTTAATAAATGCTACAAGCATGCAAAACCAAAGTGGCAAAGTTTTATGCCGGATGCCCTTCCTGATGCAACCCTTCTACGAGGGGATGATGAGATGAAAATTTGAAACAACCATCATTATAGATTTTTTTTTCCCACTAGTATGGAGAATGATCACGAGACAGCAATTAGTTGTGATAGTTGCTATAGTCATGTTCAATTACAAGATTGATATTATGAAACCAACATGCACATGATTGGACATAACACTTTCCGTCATCTATAAACAAACTATTAAAATGCCATAGGTGATAGGTTCCTGAATAGGCTTCTCATTCTTCTTGGTTTTCCTCTGCCTTCATTTCCTTTTTCTTCTAATTATCTGAATTGTATGGGTTCTTCAAAGAATTTTTTTGGTAGGATCTTCACTGATTCTATTCCTTTTTTGAAAATTTTTCAGTCAGATTCCAATGTGTTTTCATCCATTTTTTGTGCTCTGGAGTCGATTCATGCTTCTCTCGCAATAATGGCACATGATAGCATGCCAAAGCAACTCTACAAGGAAGAGGTATGTTAGAATAACATAAAAGAAGAAAAATGTTTGGTTTGGAAGTGGTTACTGTTACTGTACTTTGTACTTTTATTATTTACCTCCAAGTCTTGTACGTTTGACCCTGTGATTGACTCTTTTCGTAACCTTTTAGATGATTGAACGGATTCTGGAGTTTTCTAGGCATCAGGTAGGAGATGTAATGTCAGCCTTTGATCCGTCATATCGTGCTATGTACAAACCAAGTGAAAATGGACCTCTTGAAGGTTGAAATTATTTTGCTTCATTCTGCTACCATTATTCAAAATCTGCACAAAAGTGGTGGATTGTACCATGTTATAATGATTTTGAAATTCTAGCTACATGTTGAATCATATACTTTTCAGGTGATGAAGATGATGAACTTGATGCTGATATGGGTTCTGCTAGCAAGAAAAGGCGCAGTTTTAAGAGTGCTAAAGTGAAGAAGCCAACATTTAACAGGTGTTTTTTCAGAAGTTGCTAATTTAAATGCCTTTACACAACTATTTCCTTCAGAAGTGAGGCCTCTTTATTTATTTGTTTTTATTTTTTCAATTTTCTTTCCCTTGCAGGGTCTCTGGTGCTATGAGTTCTATATTTCAGAAACTTTGTACTATTCTTGGTTTGCTCAGGGATTTGTTGTTGATAGAGAGGCTATCTGACAGTTGTATCCTGCAGCTTCTGAGGACAAGCTTTACCACGTTTTTGGTTGATAATATTCAGCTATTGCAACTCAAAGCCATTAGTTTGATAAGTGGGGTATATGTTCGCATCCATTTTGTAGTATCCAAGGGTGCAGGTTGCTGTGTATCATTTATGCTCTGTATTAGAGGCTGTCCATTGATTTGGTTTCTCTCTTTCTGATGATGCAGATTTTCTATTCTTACACACAGCATAGAACGTATATAATAGAGGAAGTTATTCAGATATTTTGGAAATTACCATTCTCGAAACGGGCATTAAGAGCATATTACCTGCCTGATGAAGAGCAAAGGCAGATTCAAATGGTGACAGCTTTATTCATTCAATTGGTCCATGGCAGTGCAAACCTTCCTGAGCAGTTAAGGTGGGAATCAATGGGGAATTTGCCGCCTGAAGTTTCAGTTGATTCAAATTTTGCTAGCAAATGCAATGAGGCTGTCATTGATACTTGTTGTAACTTCTGGAGTCGTGTCCTTCAGCGCCTTACTTCTGTAAAGACCCAGGATGCTTCTGAAGTGAAAGTGATGATGGAAAATCTTATCATTGATTTGCTGACAACTTTAAATTTACCCGAGTATCCTGCTTCAGCTCCCATTTTGGAGGTGGTGTAGTAAGATTGGAGCTTTTAATGCAACATATTCTCTCTCTAAGTAATGGTTTTCCACATCTAACAATTCATCAGTTGCAGGTTCTTTGCGTTTTGCTGCTTCAGAATGCTGGTCTGAAATCTAAAGATATTTCTGCACGTTCTATGGCCATTGACCTTCTGGGAACAATTGCAACACGTTTGAAGCATGATGCTGTTATCTGCCGGAGGGAAAAATACTGGATACTACAAGAACTAGTAAATGAGGAATGTGAGGGTCGAAGTTACCCAAAAGATGCCTGTTCCATTTGTATGGATAGAAAGGTCGATAAAGCATTGTATAAGTGTCAAAGTTGCCAGAGATTGTTCCATGCTGATTGCATGGGTATAAGGGAACATGGTATTCCTGATCATAGTTGGCATTGTCAGTTCTGTCTCTGTGAGAGGCAACTTCTTTTCTTGCAGTCCTATTGCAAATCCCAAAACAAAGATAATGAGAGTAGAACTCGTAAGCAGTCAGATAAATCTGAGTCTTCTGCTCAGATTAAGAAAGTAGAAGTTGCACAACAAATGGTACTGAATTACCTTCAAGATGCCAGTTCTACTGATGATGGCCATCTTTTTGTCCGCTGGTTGGCATTCAACTGAGCTCCACTTAAGGCTTCCAGTAGGTTTAGATTTACCTTGACTAATCGGTTACTCATGTATGTGTGTTTGTTTTTGCAGGTTTTATCTTTGCTTGTGGTACAAGGAGAATCCTAAATCCCAAAACAAGTTCCAATTCTACCTTGCTAGACTAAAGTCAAAGGCAATCGTTCGTGACCCTGGAATGGTTTCTTCACCTTTGACCCGGGATTCAGTGAAAAGGATAACATTAACTTTAGGACAGAATAATTCTTTTTCTAGAGGTTTTGATAAGATACTTCACATGCTTCTGGTCAGTGGCCATCTTTTGTGATTTTAATTTAGCATGCATTCCATTGTTTGTTCTTATGAATGCTTTTGATTTCAGGCCAGTTTAAGAGAGAACTCTCCCATAATTAGAGCCAAGGCATTACGAGCGGTAGGCTGAAAGTTATCTGAAAGTTATATTATGGATTCTTGAGCATTTATTTTTGTATCAGGATAGTATTAATTAGGTTACTATTTGTGGATCTGCAACTGCTAAAATTTGAGCAGGTTAGTGTGATTGTAGAAGCTGATCCAGAGGTATTAGGTGACAAACGCGTTCAATTGGCTGTAGAAGGAAGATTTTGTGACTCTGCAATATCTGTTAGAGAAGCTGCATTGGAACTTGTTGGCAGGCATATTGCTTCACATCCTGAAGTTGGTGTTAAGGTATATCAGAACATTGCTTGGCTGGCTTTTGGAATAGATTATGCTCCTTAACCTTACTCTTTTTTCTTTTTTCTTTTTCCAATTTTAAAACAGTACTTTGAGAAGGTAGCTGAAAGAATCAAAGATACAGGAGTTAGTGTCAGAAAAAGAGCTATCAAGATTATTCGGGACATGTGCACCTCAAATGCTAACTTCTCTGGTTTTACAGATGCTTGTATCGAGATTATCTCTCGTGTTAATGATGATGAATCCAGTATACAGGTGATTTTGAAGGGAACTTAATATCTTTGCAGTAAATAGGATTTGTTCTAACATTATAATTAGCTGTCATTTCTAGTGATTTCATGAATACAGGAATTCTATCCTCTTCCTTTTGTGGGTCTTTATTCCTTCACGTTGAGGATTTTGGGACTCTTCTGAATGCTGGAGCAACTGAATAGTTTTTTTAAGCTTAAACTATAATAATATTTTTTGAAAGTATTGTTAGAAGAAGCTGATGAACAAAGATGTCTAGGGTATTATATACTTAAATAGAATATCAGGGAAATGAATTTGCCTTAAAGCACTGGGACTACACAATAAGTTGCTTTCTTCTTCTTCTTTGAGGGTCATCCATCCATCTGTATGTATTATATTTCTTCAATTTTTTTCCTGGTTGATTGTCATTTTGTTCTTATTATCTATATTCCTTTGACCTCAGGATCTTGTTTGCAAGACATTTAATGAGTTTTGGTTTGAGGAATCTTCTGGATTTCAAGTGCAATATTCTCGGGATGTTTGTTCTGTTCCGTTGGAAGTTGCAAAGAAGACTGAACAGATTGTTGAAATGTTAAGAAGGATGCCTAATCATCAACTTCTTGTGACAGTCATTCGGCGTAATTTGGCTCTTGATTTTTTTCCACAGGCTGCTAAAGCAGCTGGAATCAACCCAGTATCACTTGCAATGGTAAGGAGGCGTTGTGAGCTGATGTGCACGTGCTTGCTGGAAAGAATATTGCAGGTCCCCTTTTCTTGCATTAAGCTGTCACATACTTCTTCCTTTCGGTTTGTTCTATCTTCTGATATTTCTTTATCAGGTAGAGGAAATGAATAGTGCAGAGGGGGAGGACGTTCCCACACTTCCTTACGTATTGGCCTTGCACGCTTTTTGTGTTGTGGATCCATCCCTCTGTATGCCGAATTCTGACCCTGCCAAATTTTTGATCACTCTCCAGCCATATCTCAAGACCCAGGTTTTCCTGCATTCAAGTTTGCATTGCCTTTTATCTGATCTGAATGTTTTGTCAATCCACATTGTTGTTGTTGTTGCCGTCCTCTGGATAGGATTTACACTTTTTTCTGTTTCCAATTTCTCCATATTTCATTTGAAGAGCTCCTATTGGAACAGTTCAGTCTCCCAAGGTTTAAAAGAACAAAATTAAAAGGTGTATTTATCTATGCTTAAAGGGAGTACCTTTACAAAAAATTAGGAGTACCTTCTAGTTTTCAGTTATGGGTGTGTGTAGGTTTGAAAAAAGTTAAGAATGTCCTGCTTGTTGAAATATCATGAACTGTTGGAGTGTAGTTTGGAAGAACAGGAACATGAAAAGGATGAGAAAGATCATGTTGTCTGATGAAAGGAATTAGGATGATGTGAACTAGAAATGGTGAAATTTATCTTAACTCATTCAAATCTGATCATCATCAACACCACCTTGCTTGTTCTCATTTGTAATCACCTAAATGTGAGAACTATTTGGTCCAGATAAAAAGACAAACCATTGTTTTAAAGAAGATTTTCGGTATGCATGGCTCATCTCCATGCTTCACTTGTTCTCTGAGAACTGTTTCGTTTTTTCCCAAACTTGTTTCTGCTTTAGTTTGATGAGTTCCAAATTGGACTTTAAGCAGAAGAACTGTGAGTTTGTTTTTCATTTGATCCTTGATTGACAGGTGCATAGAGCATGAGCTGTCCAAAACATTGATTGTTGCCTCCATTATGTAGTTTGTTCTGTGTAGTTAGTTTCTGTTTTTTTCCCCGTGGTTGAGGGTAGGCTTTGGATGACATTTCCTCTCCAGTTAACTATATTTTCGTTGTTATAATCTGTTGGAGAAATTCCTGATCAATTTTACTTGTCTTCAGGCTGATAATCGAGCTGTAGCACAGTTGCTGGAGAGCATAATCTATATCGTTGATTCAGTTGTGTCTTTGATGCAAAAGTTTCCAGAGAGTTTTGTTGAAGAACTTGAACAGGACTTGAAGCAGATGATTGTTCGTCATTCTTTCTTGACGGTTGTCCATGCTTGTATCAAGTAAATATCATTGCTGTCTCTCAGTAGTTCTGTGACTTCTGTCCGAACTCATAACTTTTGGCGTTCCCCCGAATCATGCTACTAAGGCCATCTATTCTTGCATGAAGCAGCTTTAATCTCCTCTTCTGTCGAGTGAAACTTGAGTGCTGATCTTAGATCCTATTTTGTGCTAGCTTCTTTAACTGAATCTCTTCTTATTGCTTTTGTTCCTTAAATTTTTCTTGACTTATATCAATTTTCTAAAGTTTAAGATTGTCATTGATTAGTTTGGTCCTGGATGAGTTAGAGTGGATGAATTAGAGAAACAACTTTTGTCATCTGTTGGTGGCTGAGCATGATACCAAGGGTTCTCGTTATCAACTCCAGGGTCCATCCTGGGTTTTTTGGGGAAAAAACATCATTAAAAGCGATTGATAGGCTGTTAATGATAGATGAGCAGACCGGGAAAAGTGGTAGCCTCATCATTCTCTGCGAGCACTTTCTAGTTGTTCTGTCATGTTTCTATAAGTTCTGAACATTTTCAAATTAATATACATGTATGTTATTCATTAATTGTTTTGGGGTACCGTTTTCTGTTTTCAAGTCATCTCTATAGTTTTCATTTGTATGATATCAAAGTTTCATGCACATTTTCTTAGTGGATAAAGGCAATTCCACATACTTCAGAATATGCTTGTGAATGTTTTTATGTTTTGGTACTTAGCAGCATGATATGTTAAGCACTTAGCGGCTGTTCTGCTCATTGCTTCCAATGACCTGTGCTTTCCTCTATTCCACGGTTAAATGTTTCCAGACTTCCTGAAGCCTATGGTCTCCTGATTTAATGTTCAATTTTTTATCTGGTAGTGATATTCTAGACCTTTTTTATTGACCTTTTCATGCTATGGTGTTCTGAAGTTTGTGACTCATTAGACTTGAGCCCATACGTGATGAACAGTTTCCTAATGTATAGTTTTTTTTCCTGGGTTACGCGGGAGGTGGGGTGTGTGTAATGAGATGTTAAAACTTTTCTTGATTGGCTTCTTTATGCTATGGTGTTCTGAGGTTATTGGTTCAATAGAGTTGATCCTGTACAATGCACGATTTCAGCATTTAGAAATTTTTGGTACTTTATGGTGGTCATCTTTTTTACGTTCTTGGAAAACGTTCAGTTGCGTTATCTTTATTTTCTATAGCATGTTGATCTTCTTCAGTGAAGTTTCTATGTGATGTGAACTTTTATTCCATAACAGGTGCCTTTGCTCTGTAAGTAAAAAGGCTGGAAGTGGTGCTGCTGTTGTTGATAATCTTATTCAGCTGTTTTTTAAACGTCTGGATGCTCAGGTGACCGAAAACAAGCAGGTTTGTGTCACAAATCAGTTTTACTGCCAAGTTCTTTACTTCCTTTTGCTTATTTTCGGCTTAGCCATTGAAGAATGTTTCAGATGGTCAGTCATAAGTGTGACATACTTGTTTTTGAAGATAGTTTGCCTTTGATGTAGATGTGAAGAAGCCAATTTTTTGTGAGGATGCGTGATTGGTAATTGATTGTTGGAAGTACTGCTGGAATTTTTAGAGTTTTGGGGGTTAAAAAGGCAATGTTTTTAGATGGTTGGCATGCAAGTATGAATAAGAAATCTATGGAACAAAGCAGGTCTAACAATGAGAAGATTTAGGGATGACTGGGATCTTGTATGTGATCAAACAAAAACTTTACTGTATTGACTGTTGCACTTGTTTGTCTGTCTCGACATGTCTGAGTGTTGGTTTATGATGGATATTGCTTTAGAGGGAAGCTTGTATGTCCATGCAGCATGGCCAAGTCCAACTGTCCAAGGGCCTGGTTTTAGAGGGGCTGTTAGAAAGCTGTTTTTCAACAAGCTTCCCTTAAAGCATTTATACTCTCTTCCCTAACTCTCAAAAACGTTGCAATAGGATTCTGAATATCATTAAGAAAAAAGGGAAATTTTCAGTGTTTTTTTGGGTGTCATTATGGATGAGGGGCAAGGAGCGCTTTTAGTAATCCATAGGAGACATGAATGTGCAAAACATGGCTAGTTGGCCAAAGCTCCTACTGAACTTGGCGATGATGACTTAGTAAGAATTCCATATCCTGGTATTCTATAATTTTCTGAAGTGATTATTGCCTTCTCAATTACATTGTTGAGATACTAAAGGACTGGTGGAAAAGTGGAATAGCCAGAGCAGTTGATGAGAAGATATTGAAGCTCATGTTTTTTTGTTTTAAATTTTTTTAACAAGAAAAATATTTATTGAGGCAGGCGACAAGAGGATGCCTAAAAATCATTTACAAGAGTCAAGATAGCAGCTTGAAAGCTTTTGCAAACTTGAGTCTATCCTTAACAGCAACCCATGTAACCCAAAAAACAGAAGTATGAATCCAATTATTTTTAGGTTTTGTCCCCACCCCAAAAAAAAGCCGGCTTCTCTTTCTCTCTCTCTCTCTCTCTCAATAGTCCAAAGGATAGAAACAGGAATCATAACAAGCTTCGTCCTCTTATCTCTATGCTAGCTAAGAACCAGGTCAAAACTTCATTTTTATTCATTTTTTGTACTTCTGGGAACCTCCTATACAAACCTATAATTGACAAAGCTTCCTCCAATCATTTTCTTGCCCAAGGGCAGTATAGGAGAAGATTCAGTCTCCCCATTAAACAAAGAACACCTGTTAACCCTTTTATTCTTCTATGATAAGTGTGCAATCTGCCTTGTAAGGTATAAACCTTTGCAGGATTCAAGTGTAGATTTCATTTCTTAATGTTTCGCATGGAATTTTAATTTAGATTTCTTATCGCCCATTTCGTTTGGTGATGTCTCTCTTTTTTTCTTTTTTTGTTACCTGAATGATAATCCATTTCTATTTACTCTGGCAGAAACCCTCACTCTAATGAATCATACCTATTTAATTTTGTTTGATAGCAGAATCATATCTATTTGATTTTCTTTAAGATGTTTAAGTTTGTATGTGTTAACTAGGTTTTGTACTTCCATTTCCACCTATTGTTGCAATTAAACCGCAAACTTTTCAGTTTCTTATAATCTTAAAAAACAATAGATGTCCTTTTTCATGTGATATCTGCTATGGAACAAGTTTTTTAATATTAGAATACTATTTGTGAGTGCATTCATGTTTTCTTTAGTTGAATAAATTTAATTAGAAGCTTACTAAGATTTATTGAGTTCTCTCAGCAAGTGGGGCGATCTCTCTTTTGTCTTGGATTGCTTATACGTTATGGGTACTCATTGGTTACTGCCTCCGAGAACAAAAACATTGATGTCACAAGCAGTATTAATTTGTTCAGTAAATACCTGAGCATGGAGGATTTAAGCATAAAAGTTAGATCTTTGCAGGTGAGCCTTTTCTTTCTGTGATTTATTGGTTCAAGAATTTTCTGTACTCTTTGTTGTATGATCAAATGTCCATTTTTTATTTAGGCCTTGGGATATGTTCTAATTGCTAGACCAGACTACATGTTGGAAAGGGATATCGAGACGATCTTGGAGACAACATTATCTGAAGGATTTAATGTCCGTCTGAAGGTAAAAACAAAACATATATCATTTCACATATGCATACATGATATGCATGCTAAGTCACTGTGTTGATCAGATGCAAATGCTGCAAAATTTGTACGAGTATCTTTTGGATGCTGAAAGTCAACTGGGAATGGATAAGCCGGGAGGTGATGTGGCTTTTGATTCTCAAGGTGGCAGCAGTGTGCCTGTTGCTGCTGGTGCTGGGGACACTAACATCTGTGGTGGTATCGTCCAACTATACTGGGACAAAATACTAGGGAGATGCTTGGATGGCAATGAACAAGTTCGTCAATCTGCCCTGAAGGTGAGAAATTGTTGGAGAAATTGTTGCAGTGCTTAAATCAAATGATATGAAAGGGAAGATCATAAAGAAAGAAATTATATGAGATGTAGCTTTTAGAACTGTTGGTCTGGGGAGCAATCCAAGAGGGAACCCCAATTAGATATTTCGGAATATAATTTATTTGCAAGTGATCATGGATATGCTATTTTTTATACAATTTGGAAGATATTATTTTAGATGTTAGCTGCTACACTCAGTTTATTGTATTTTTTGTTTCCACACTTGTTGAATTCCTGTCTCTACATTGATGCCAGATAGTGGAGATTGTACTGCGGCAAGGTCTTGTTCATCCAATCACCTGTGTCCCTTACCTTATAGCACTTGAGACAGATCCTCTAGAAGTTAACCAAAATTTGGCCCACCATTTGCTGATGAACATGAATGAGAAGTACTTCCCCCTGCTTCTAGATATTTCCTTTTTCATTGTCTGTATGATGGGATTAATGACAGAAATTTCAGGTACCCTGCTTTTTTTGAGAGTCGTCTGGGTGATGGCCTTCAGTTGTCATTCATCTTCATGCAATCAACTTTGGGAAATTTTCCAGACAATAATAACAATGCCAAGTTCTTTGGAAACTTGAAGTGGAAACCTGATGGCAGCTCTTTCAACCAAGCCAGGCTAGGAGTCTCCCGAATCTACAAGCTCATTCGTGGAAACCGAGTTTCTAGAAACAAATTTATGTCATCAATTATTCGCAAGTTTGACAACCCTAGTTTTAATGATGCAGCTGTTCCTTTCTTAACGTGCGTTTCTATGTACCTGCCTTTCTGAGTTGGTTTTTCATTTATCAATAGTGGCTGACAAAATTGTTGTTTTTACAGGTACTGCACTGAGATTCTTGCTTTATTACCATTCACTTCACCTGATGAACCTCTTTATTTGATCTATGCCATTAATCGAATTGTGCAAGTCAGGACTGGATCAATCGAGGCAAATATGAAAGCCTTGTGTTCGCAACTTGCACAAAAAGATTCTAAGAAAGTAAACCTTGAAAATGGAGCTGTTAAAGACGAGCCTGGTCAGCCTGTGTTCAATTTTATGAGTAGAGTGGATCTGAATGGATCAATCCAAGAAGAATCAACTGCATCTCATGCGTTTTATAATGTGATGGCTATCGATTTGAATGGGGCAAATCAGCAGCCTATCCCACGTCATACTCATGCAGAAACCAATGTGTATGGTGTGAGCTCCTTGGAGGCCTGCCTTTTTGCGGAAGATGAGAAGAAAATGATTCAGGTAAAAATCTTAAACTGTTGGACGCTGCAGCATGGAACAAGGGGCGGGTTACTTTTTGGACGGTTGCTTTCTTGCAGTCCTGTCTTTAATATTTGTGCAAAGGAAAGAGGAGGGTTTCCTTGCTGTCTTTATGTGACAGGATCATGTTGTGCAATGTTATTGTACTTCTTCTAGCTGGGGGCCTCTTTTAGACCTTCATGGGGATCTCGTAACATTTTGTTTTTCCTTGTCAAACCTATTTGGTTGCAGGTTGAATGTCTTAATGCTACTGCATTACAGCTTCTTCTTAAGCTGAAGCGGCACCTAAAGATTGTCTACGGCCTGAATGATGCCCGATGTCAGGTTGTTGTTATTCTCTTAGCTCTCATGAGCATTTTGTTCCTCATAGGAAGGTAATTGTCCTCATTAGTACGTTTCATCCTGCTAGGCATATTCTCCTACTGAACCTCTAAAGCATGGAGAGCCTCTGTCCAGACAGAACATCCCCTTTGACATCAGCGACATAACCCCTACTCAGCCATCCACCTATCAGGATCTCTTGCAGAGATATCAGGTACTCTAGAACTCATCGCAAATGTTCCTTAATAGAAAGAGTTGGAGGTGAAAGGGAACAGCATTTACTGCTCCATGTCTAACTTGTTTATGTCGGGAAGGTATCTTAATGGACTTGAATATGCAAATTTTTCTGGACCTGTATGTTGATAGGAATTCAAGAATGCTCTGAGGGAGGACACTGTGGACTACTCAATTTATACGGCTAATATCAAAAGGAAGCGTCCACCTGGCAGAAGAGGGAGAGCTGCACGTGTGGCGGGTGAGGATGAGGAAGATGATGATGATGATGAAGATTACTGGGGTAGTGGTCGGAGGATTAGTGGGAGCGGCAGGAGAGGTAGGGGTAGGCAGAGATAGCTGCTGTGAATATGAATGACAGGTAGGCTAACATGTACATTATTCTGAACACCGAAAATAGGAAAGGAGGGGGGAAGGCACCCCCGTTGGTTTTGTAATTCTTCTGGCCTGGAAGGTCAATGTGCATCCTCAATTCTCTCAAGCAGATGTTCTCGTGCCCTTCTGGGGCGCAAACAGCTATCTGTAATTCTTTTGTATCACTTTCTTAAATTTTACACAGAAAAGAAATGAAATAGAGGTACTTCTTTGGGGGGTTAGAAGCTGGAAAGCGGTAAGGTCTATGAATATGGATAATACGTCTCTCAAGAGCCTGGCAGAAGTGTCTTGCTTGCTACTGCCGGGTGATTGTATTCGTGATACTAGCTACTATTCTAGTTTGAACACAATAGCACGTCGTTTACTTGCGGAAATTTTGACATGAGAGGAAGAATTCAAGAAATTACGTTTTGGCATGGGAGGAATGAAGCAGGGGGAATTGATGATACTACAGTGCATTGCAGACGTACACATATGAACCACATTACATAATCACCAGGGGCAAAAACATTACAAGACAATAAAACACACGAACCATATCTGGAGACCGCACAAGAAGATGATGATTAGGGCATCGATACACAGGACTTGGATTTATTCAGTGATCTCAACGACTCTAACGTTGCGTGGTGGGTGTCCTTGACCTTGAGCTGATTGTTTGGGGATGGTGACAAGGAGGAGACCATTTTCCATGAAACCCTGCATTTGGTCGGCGGTGGCATCATCCGGCAACTTGAAACGGGTCATGAAGTTGCCGTTTTGGGTGGTGATCTGAAGCATGCCATCGTCGTCGACGAAGACCAAGACGTCGTCGATGGAGCAGCCCGGAAGATAGGCTCGGAGGACATGGGCTGTGGGGGTGTCCCTCCAGCTGAGCTGGGTCTCACGAGATGCGCGGCGGATAAAAGAGGGGAAGGGGAAATCGAAGAAAGGGTTCCAGAGATGAAGATCGGAAATGGGATCCCATTCCCATGTGTCTGGACCGGCGTTGACGGGGACGATGGACATGCCGCCTTCTTACCCTGCTTACTCTCCCAATACCCAACTCTCTCACACTCACTAGTCACTCCACGAGGCAGGGGCACTCACCCGTGTAGAAGAGGGGACAACTTATTTCTTCTAGCGTCTTCTATTGCGCCTATTTCTTTCCATGTATAATATAATTTTGGGAAAAGTACAAAAAAAGTGACTGTACTTTTGGCCATGGACAGATTTAGTTACCATTCTTTTAAATGATGTTAAATGTATTACTAAAGTTTAAAGTTGGTCCTAATTTTATGATTAGGCTGTTAGTTTTGATAGCATGTTAATGGAGAGGCGAGTTGGCGATTGATGACGCGTTAATTGAGACATTTAAACTGCTCCATTAGTCCCCAATTTGACAAAAATGTTTCATATTGGTTTCCAATCTTTCATTTGTCTCATTTAAGTATATAACTCTCTCAAAATGGTTACCCCAAATTTCCTGTCACTCTTAATTGCCCAACTCGAGGTTGTCGCCACCCTCAATTGGATTTGCACCCTTAATTTGCACCTTAACCACCTCGAATCGAATAGTGCGCACCACCTCCAATCGAAGATATCCTAAACCCAAAGCTAGAAAAGTGCGTCGATGAGTATCAAATGAGGAAACTGAAGAATTTTCACGTCGGTTACTCTAGGTTGGCATCATCGACGAAAAAAGGTACTAAAGTGAAAAAGTTGATAAAATTAGAAGACAAAAAATGTCCTTTCCCCTTTTACGTCAATGTTATGCTATTTCATCATTGATTACCACACAATTGTCTTTTAATTGCCACATAATCTTCTCCTGATGGAATATTTTAACCTTTAACGGAATCTTTTCACCGTTAGTTACATTAATAACCTATTTGGTCACATTTTAAAACATTGATACTTGATTTGACACTAAATATCGTCTTTAGTGATGCATTTAACACTACTTAAAAGAATGGTGACCAAATATGTCCGTTGCCAAATGTACAGTCACTTTTTTGGTACTTTACCCTATAATTTTTACTACATTGTAAACACGTGTCATCATTTGATTGTCAAAAATCACTCCGGGGCTTAATCTAGTTCCTTACTGCCTTCTACTTCGCTGCCGCTGCTTACATATCATAAGCAGCAACATAACCTCCTTAATCCCTCCCTCTTGTGTCATTTCAGAATCCAAATTTTAGCACATTTTTGTCAAAGTAGATTTTGCCAGGATTGAAATGCCAACGTTTCTCAAGCCAAGCTGATGACGAATATTGGAATAAAAATAAAGTAAAAAAATTGTCGAGATGCAATGCCGCTGCCAAGGAAGTCTCTGTGTGTGTGTGTGTGTGAAGAAGAGAGCGAGAGCGAGGACCAAGAAAAAGATGTGTAGTGTCTGTTAAAGGAAAGAAACTGGAAAAGGCTTTAAGTTGTACTCTTTCTGACAGAACCAAAGTCTTGAGACTGAGTCTAGCGAAGAAGTGATGCGATGATGCCTTCTACAAGTATCCAACTGCTAATTTAGGTGAATTCTCTAGCAACCAATAAGAACAACACTGAAACCTCCATACACTTCATATGCTGATCAAACACCACAAACCTCCAAAGCTGTAATTGCTGATGGCTTCACGGCACAATCACAAAAAGAGGCTGCATTTAAGCCATACATGCCGACACAGCCTTAGGATACAGGAGAAGAGACGAGAGAACAAGACAACACACACGCACACACACACAGGAGAGAGAGAGAGAGAGAGAGAGAGATACCGTATCCACGCTAACTGGCTTTCCATCCTCCACCAATACCTCGGTGACGGTTCCAGACTGATCAGCCTGCATGCAAGGTATAAAGTATGGGGGAAATGAGCACACAGGTCATCAAATCCAGATTTAAAGCATTTGAACAAAAGACATGGTAATAAATGATAATGTTGGAAACAAATAGTTCAAAAAACAAACTGTTTAGATTATTTCGAAATTTCAACTAGGAATCAGATCGGACATGTTTGCTAAACAGGAGCCAGGGCATCATGTCATGGGATACATCACACGCACACACACACATACCTCAATTTCATTCATCAGTTTCATAGCCTCAATAATGCAAAGAACTTGCCCTTTTTGTACTTTATCTCCAACCTAAACAGGCCAGAAAAGCAAGAGCAAAATAACTGTTATTCTCGAAAAATCTTTTAAGAGCATTAATGCATAACATTCTTTTACATTAGCTCAGGAAATGCGGAAAGGAAACACCGAAAAATGGAAACAAACTACCTTGACGAATGGTGGTTCCCCTGGTGCAGGGCATTGGTAGAATGTGCCCGCCATGGGACATTTCATAGGGGGATGAGAGGAACTGGTAGCCTTGGGTAATGCAGGTGCAGAATGTGAGGATGCTGGAGAAGATTGGGTTGCAGGAGCAGGTGCAGGTGCAGGGGCTGCTGGTGCAGTTGGATATACTGCTTGCGGCATCATGATAGAGGGTGGTGGTGACACCGGCTGCAAAGCTTCCTTTTTCCTTATGGTAAGCTCACAGTCCATTTGCTTCAGTTGCAGCTCCACTATGTCTTTTGAATCCACAAGTCTGCTCACAAAAATGTGGCATCTTATCAACATTTGAACATAACTTATATGGCTAATGGATAATACATGCTTGAAAATCAAAGAACTATTCAACGTACTTGACAAGGTCTGAAACTTGCTTCATGAATGAAGATATTTCTGATGGATATGCGATAAGTTTCTCTGCTGACTCAACCTTCTCCTCTGATGATGCCACTTTGGAATTTGTGTTGACCGCTGGTACAGAGTTTGAAGTCTCTGCAGTAACCTTTTGTGATGCAAGCTAGCTTTAGTTAATATTTGGCCCAGCTCATACAAATGCGAAAGCATGAAATTTCATGTGGCACAAAGGGAAAAAGAGACAAAACAAACCTCATTGAGCTTAGCATGTGCTTTGCAGACGGCAGCTTGCTCCTTGCTAGTGCACTTCACAAGATAGCCATAAAAACAAACAAAAAAATCTATAGTTATGGAAATGATCCAATTCAAAATAATAATAATAATAAATAACCTAAACAAAGCATAATTCATCCTAAATTCTGCCCCAAAATCAAATTCGTCATAGCATGATTCATCTAATTTCAATAAACTCAAACCCCAAAATCATGAACACTACTAAGAAAGAGCAGAATGAATAAACAAAGAGCACAAAAGAGATGCCAGCCCAATCCATATATCTCAAGTTTAATTTGAAATGCAGCAGAGTGGACCAGCATATTACTCCACTGAATCACTTAGAAGTCTGATAGATCTATTGGACATGAGCCTCTGTTATCAATTACACCAATTCACATCTGCAATAATAAAACTACCCAAGCTTCAGCCTAATAATATTTCAACAGCAAGAACGAAAATGATTTACAATAAAATCACTACTACACCCACCTGGCACCAAATAAAAACACTACAATCGGACTTATAACCGTTAATTCATCTCCTACAGCGCCATAAATCCCAGAAAGCAGAAACTAAAAATAATTACATTAACCATAAGGAAACACAGATTTCAACCGGAATCGCAATCTCCATCAAACCCACGAACCAAACAGCAAGCACCTTCAATGCATAATCAGAAAGAAGTTCACTTACCCGGAATCCGGAGAAGGCGGGCTTGTGGAGCTGTGATCCGAAAGACAAAGAAGCAGGCTTTCTAAGTGGGTTGTCGGCAGAGGAAAGAGCAAGTGGAGCAGAAGAAATCTTGGCGCAAGGAACAGAAAGAGAAGCCATTTCCCCCGGTGGGAATGGAGGAAAGAGAGGTGGATGAAGAAATAGGGGAAGCAGGGAGAAATGGGACAAAGGGCAAAGCTGTGAGTGGATGGAGGGGGAAGAAGTAGAGGCGAAGGTGGCGATTAGATCGAAGAACAAAGTTAAGTAAAGGGGCCGGGGAGAAGTATTCGATACTTACGAGATGGGAAGCAGGAGGAAAAGATCGCCTCTTTTAACTAACCTCAACAACACATACTTACGGAAGGGAGGGTTTAGCTGCCAAGTCGGATGGGACAATGGGCTCCCCGGTGAACTGAGTCATCAATGATCAGGTAACTGGCAAGCAGGCTCCCTCCACACTCTCTGCCAAAAAAGAAAAAAAAGGCTGAAGATGGAATTTTCCATTTGTTGACTAATCATATTTTCCAGTCTCACGTTGTCCCTAAATGAGACCCTAATCTTTATTTTATCTTCTTAAAGTCCCAATGTGATGGATTTTGTCCCAATTAACCTTGACGGAATTTTTATGGCAAATGTCAATTCTAGTCTATACATTTTTTGTCCTCTTACAGCTAGAGCCATGTCTTTTCCCCTCTGCCGCTGGCACCTTTGCTATTCATCGCGCATCCTCCTTCATTCAATCTCGCGACCAGTCCAGCCACCCCGAATGTCTGACATCGTTGTGGTCCATAGATTATTCCTACATTGGTTAAATTATAGTACATCACATGCTGCTGTATGTTCCTATGTAAATAAATATATATTCATAATTGCATGAAAAAATTTGTATTGATATGAATATACACATTCACGTTGAAATATAAACATAACATGGGGAAAATGTATCATTTTTATGAAAAATTATTTATGATCATATCTCTATAATGGTATGGACAACTATACCTATTAGTGTGAGTATATATAATATTAATAACAAAACAAGAAAAAATGTTTAAGAGTAACCCAATTGATAGAAGTGCATGTGCACCCTAATTCCCTGATTAAGAGTTCAACCCTCAGAAATAGATTAAAATATTTGTTGGGGTGGTGAGGCAATGAGAAGAAACGAGGTGCTGACAATTTGGCTCTAGTCCATAAAGAACCAATTAAATAGTCAAAAGTTCAATATCTCTCCCTCCCACTTGGCTCTTGGGAATCAGCCATGCACCCAAGAATGAGAAAGGAAGTTCGATCTCCCACTCGGCTCTGGGCTCTCGAACTACCATTTTTAAGATTAATAAATGGTAAAATAAATAATGTAAAGGTGAAAAATTACCTAGATGGGAATGTAGGTACGAGTAAGAGAAGTATTCCAGTGTAATAAAAAAGATCAAAACAAACTTGTTTCACGGCTGGTCAAATTACAGTTTGTTGTTTTTGTACAACAAATCATGTATTGGTAGCTGTTCCAAAACCAAAAAAGCTGATGACGTCGTCGTCGTATAGCATTCTCTCCAGAAGTCAGGTTATGGTCAAGTATAATTAACAAGGAGGAGGTGAGGGTGCAGGCCCCAAGCGCCCTTATTCACAGGCAGGCCCTTCCCTTCCCCTCTCATATATATCACATGACATGACCAAGAACTCTCTACCAACATCAACATGGGCTGTGCTCCTTCCTAAATTTGATGACATGCAGACAATTTTCTTGTTGTCGGTTGCCATGCCATGCCATGCTTTCTGTCTGACATTCTACTCTATTCTATTGTCGGGCACAAACATCTTACATTGGACTCTGTCACAGTGTCAGCGTTGCACGCGACTAGAACTTGTGCTGGCTTTGGTCACTTAGATTCTGCGCCTGCAACTGCAACTGCAACTTCAGTCTCCTTTCTCATTTCTATGTACCTGGATTCTTCTTTTAATTCTTTAATCGTCATTTAATAGCCCAGATCCTACAGGAAAGGACTACTAATAAAACAACTCAAACCCATTAAGTTCACACACACACACACACTCTTATATTATATATATAAAGTTGAACAACACAAAATCCAAGGAAACATGGATTTGAACCTTGAAAATCTTACACTACTATGAACTTCAGCATTTATGCCCAAGAGCAGAGCTGAGACTCAGAAGATTATGGGTTTCAAATGAAAATTGCGTTGCCCAGCTTAGATACCTTGTTCAGACAGGAATCCAAGCCTTTTATATTACACCATAATCTCAGGTTAACAAGAAACAAGGGCATACAAACTCAATAGAGAAGGTAGTAATACCGTCCTCAAGCTGTGCTCTGCCTCCGAGAAACAGAATCAAAGTGCCACCGTTTATGACCAGCAGAGCAGTGGAATCTAACAATCCAACCATTGAGAGCAGAACATGGTCAAGTCTAGTCACAGTTCCAGTAAGTCTGCCGTTTTAGTTAGTTGTTGTATAGCAAACTCTAGATCAGCCCCATGGCAGCTATTGCAATATCCTCAAAAAGCATTTATTTATTTATTTATTCAGAAAAAGGAAGAAAATATCAATGGCAAGTGTTTTAGGGAGCCTGTGTCAATATTTTTCTTTTTTTTCCAAAAGAAGTTGGCTCCATCATCTGGGCAGGCACACAAAAGGAGAGGGGTTAAAAACAGTTGAAAGGATTACAAGCCGCTGCAATTTAATCACTCTTCCTATCCTGTCATAAATAGAAGGGTTGCAACACGTTTAATGGTGCTATTAGCATCTATCCTAGCAAATAATTCTGCAAATGATACCCTTGGACCATATGCCAGTAGCTGAGCTAAGCTACAGACACAAAGGAAATCAACGCCAATGAAAAATAAATTGATGAATTCCTGTTTCAGGATACATAATAGATGTATACCAAGGCTGTAGGTACCAAACACAAAACTACAATAATAAGGAATCAAGCGATTCAAGCCTCAACTGAAAATGATGGCAGTTCTGATTCTGATATCCTCTTAGCTAGTATATGATTTAATTGTGGGACAGGACCCCTACCCTACCTGATGCCCAATATCTTTGCCCACAGGACTAGCTAGTACCATTTATCAGGGATGACTTTAACTGCAACCAAACATGCTCAAAATAGCCTTTAGGTTACAATGAAATGAAGTAGCTAGGGATGTCCAAATGTGCCATGCCTGTGTGTGTACATGCAAAAGCATCTAACGATGTGGATGTGTGTGTGTGCATTAATTTGCATGCATCACCATGATGTTTATAAAGAAGGGTATCATATCATAAAGATGCCGACATGCAACTTAACCAACTTCAATAATCATATTTTATCCAAAAAAAAAAAGAGGCTTTGATAATCATGTCATAAGACCAAACATAGGAAAATTAATTCCAATCAATTCAGTTTCATTTTGTCACTAGAGCCAGCCCAGAGAAAATGTGAAAGAACCTAGCCTTATATAGAAGTACAATACAGGCCTCACATTTGCATGATGTTCCCAGAAAAATTAAAGTGAACCTTCCTACACAAATCCGCCATAAAGGTGACATGCATGACATAGCAACTCATAATTACCGGGCAATGCCAAACTGTGGGAAATTCATAAAGTTCCCAGAATTGGATACAAAGGGAGATAAGGCCACTACGTGATTATGAGCATGAGTCACATCAGCTTCTGACGGGAAGCATACAAGCTTATTCAAGCTTTGTGCTATACCTCTGAGCCAGTAAAAACTCTTTTTGTTTTTTTCACTAGCCAAGAAGCTGTTGAGGGATTAGATGACATTTTTTCCCCAGCATACCATTCTAGGAGCTGTAGTGAGTTTGAATATAGCTCTGGACATCTACTTTTGGAAATTTCTTGATATTCTCAGCAGGTCCAACAATGGTTCTCCCAAGAGGGGTGTCTTAAAAGCAGTTAAATACAGCTGATCAAAGAATGCCTCCTCAGTTTTGCTCTGAATCCACAGGTTCAGTTCCGAGAAAACAATACAAGCTTTTATGATAAGAAGCAAAGATATATAGAGATTATAAGGACCAGAAATTCGGAAGCTTAGCTGAGTTCATGACCTGATAGAGAGATATATAAGACAGTAAGACAGTTAAAGACAGAGGGGTCGGGGTTGTCTCCTCCTCCCCCCTCCAAAAAGACAACTTTAGCGAATTGATTTATAGTTTCAAAGCAAATAAAAAATCACACGGTGACTCTATTTGTCCAGTCTGTGAATCCAATGTCTCTATTACATCCTCCTAAAAATGTAACACCTTCAGCTTACGCGAGAAACCAAGTTCTACCACCAACAATCACTACCATTGTTCACATAATTATAAAGAAAAGGAACAATACGATGACACTTATTATCAACAATGTTTTCACTTACCTCTTCAAAATCACATGCGCAGCCAAAACGTACGTCCAGCATCTTGAACACATCTTTGTCCAAAACAATAGCATAGTACATCATTTGCTCCCGCCAATCAGATGCGCGCCCATCACCTCTCCCAACTCCCCCACACTCCTCTTTTCAGTTCCTTTAAAAATCATATCTTCCAGAAAGTGCGCCGGCCCGTTCGTCTCTTCGGTCTCGAATCCACGCGCGGAAAAGAAGGAGCGGAAGGCGGAAAGTGGAGACGAACTGAGTTTACGGTAGTGGTGGCCAAGGGACAGAAGGTGCTTTGTCACCAATCCATGTCTACGGGTGACTCGAAGATGGTTCGAACTGAAAGAAAGACAAGATCATGGACCATTCGGCACTACCTACCCCTTAAAAGGGGTATGCTTACTTTGTGATATCTGAGCCATCCGATGAGCCCAAAATGAGTAGAGCCGTCTGATCGTCAACCTGCAACCTGTAGAACCGGTCAACAAAACAATTGAAGCTTTGGTTTTCCGCAATAATGATCTCGGGTCAGATTCGGGTTAAAAATTGACCCAGCTCGCAACGATGGTTCTTCGTTTCAATTCTAGGCAGCAGGTTGCGAATTGGGGCAGTCAGTGGGGTGGGTCAATTAGGACAGCGGTGAGCGACCAAGAAGATGGGCCATTGAACACCGGCATCAATAAACTATGGCAGTCAGGTTCGACGTAGTGACGGTCTTGGATTTAGGGGTGAACGACTATGATCTGGACGGTGCTGGAGTTCGGACGATGTAGCATTAATCGTGTGGAAGGGCTGGTGGAGGCTAAACGGCAGCAGCGGCGGAGGTTCCGTAACGGGCAGTGGAAGGCGGCGTGGAGGAAAAGCTGGGGTCTTAGGAGTAGGTAGTATGAAAATTAGTGGACTAAGAACAGACATTTCCGTTCTTGGCGTGCAATTTTTATCAAGTCCAACAACTCCTCGAAGTTTATCACAATTGACTCAGAATTTTATGAGAATGTCAAACTTAACCCATAATTCACAAACAAGTCAGATTTGCCCAAAGCGTTTAGGTAACCTAACACGTTAAAAAAGTGATTAAGTCATCTTAAAGGTGGCCTAAAAACATGACTCGGTCACCTTACAGGTAGCTTAAAGATGACTAAGTCACCGTAAGTCACCTTAAAGGTAACCTAAAAAGGTGAACTGATTACTTTGAATGGACATAAAAAGTGACTAGATCACTTTAAAGGTAACTTAAAAACGTGACCAAGTCACTTTGAAGACACTTGAGAGGTGGCCGGGTCATCTTGAAAATACCTAAAAAGTGATCAATTTGCCTTAAAAATGACATAAAAATGTGACTGGGTCACCATAAAGGCACATATAAAATGACCAGTTTAACATGAAGGTAGGTCACCTGGAAGGTACTTAAAAGGTGACTATGTCACCTTAAAGGTAACTTAAAAAGGTGATCGGGTCACTATAAAGGAACTTGAAAAGTGACCAAGTCACATTAAAGGTAACCTAAAAAGGTGACCAGGTTACTTTGAAGATATCTAAAAAGTGATCAAGTCAGCTGGAAGGTAACTTGAAAAAGTGACCGGGTCACGTTAAAGGTACTTAAAAAGGACAAGGTCACATTGAAAGTAACCTAAAAAGATGATTTGGTCACTTTGAAGGTACCTTCAAGGTGACTAGTTCACGTTAAAAGGTATCTTCAAGGTGACCAGTTCACGTTGAAGGTAACCTGAAAAAGTGACCTGGTTACCTTGAAGATACATTAAATATGACCGAGTCACGTTGAAGGTAACTTGAAAAGATAATCGGGTCACCTTCAAGGTGACTTTGTACCTAAAAAGTGACCAGGTCACCTTGAAAATAGCCTAAAAAAGTGACCCGGTTACATTTTAGGTACCAAAATGGTGATCGGCTCACCTTTTTGTGTCACCTTCAATGGCCCAGTCACACTTTAGATATTTAAAAGGTAATTAGGTCACTTTTTTACATTACATTCAAGATGACCCGATCACCTTTTATGTACCTTCAAGGTGACCCGGTTACCATTTTAGATTACCTTTAATATAACTTGGTCACACTTTAGGTACCTAAAAGGTGACCATGTCATCGTTTTAGGTTACGTATAAGGTGGCCCGGTCATCTTTTAGGTACCTTTAAGGTGACCCGGTCACCATTTTAGGTTACTTTCAGTATAAGCCAGTGACATTTTAGGTACCTTTAAGGTGACCCAGTCACCACTTTAAGTTACTTTCAAGGTGACTCAGTTACACTTTAGGTACTTTAAAGGTGACTGGGTCACCTCTTTAGGTCACCTTTAATGTGACCCGGTCACACTTTATGTATTTTCAAGGTGACCCGATCACCTTCCAAGTACCTTCAAGGTGACCCAATTATCATTTTAGGTTACCTTCATAGTGACTCAATTACAGTTTAGGCACTTTTAAGGTGACCGGGTTACACTTTAAGGTTTGGGTTAGGTTTAATGTTAAGGCTAAGGTTATGGTTAAGATTTAAGGTTATGTTTAAGGTTTAAGGTTAAGGTTTAGGTTATGTTTAAGGTTTAAGGTTAAGATTAAGGTTATGGGTAAGGTTTACAGTTAAGGTTTAAGCTTAAGGTTTAGGTTTAGGTTAGGTTTAAGGTTTAAGGTTAGTTACTAGTTAGAGTTTTGGGTTAGTGTTAGATTTAGGGGTTCAAAGGTTAGGGTCAGGGCATGAGGTTTAGGGTTAAGGTTTAAGGTTAAGATATAAGGTCTAGGGTTAAGGTTTAGGGTTAGGGTTAGGGTTAGATTTAGGGGTTCAAAGGTTAGGGTCAGGGCATGAGGTTTAGGGTTAAGGTTTAAGGTTAAGATATAAGGTCTAGGGTTAAGGTTTAGGGTTAGGGTTAGGGTATAAGGTTTAGGGGTAGGGTGTGGGGCTTAGGGGTTAGGTTAGGGTATAAGGTTTAGTATTAAGGTTTAGGTGCTCAATTTAGGGTTTAGGATTGGATTAGGGTATGAGGTTTAGGGTTATTTTAAGGTTAGGTTTAGTGTTTAAGTTTATGTTTTAGGGTTAAGGTTGGATTTAGGGTTTAAGTTTACATTTTTTTTTACATAATATTAAGGCTAGGTCTTGGGTTAAGGCTAGCTTTAGAGTGTAAGTTTAATGATCTCGTTTGGCAAATGTTAATATTACAACATTGGTACCTAAACTCTTAGGTGTAGTGCAATAAAATACCTAAATTTTTTAATTTTTTTTATGATGAATAATAATTACAAGATCAGTCCCAAAATTTTTAAAATTTTTACATTTTTACCCCCAAAAGTTTTAAAATTTAAAAATTTATTTATTATAGACAATAGTGAATTAGAGTTGCATTTCATAGTAAAGGTTAAAAATTGTACCAAATTAGTCGAAATATAATTAAGAAAAATTTTATGAGTTTTTTCAATTAAACATATTGAAAGAAGGAAAATTAACCTTAATTAAATTGCATAAACATTGAAATTTTTAATTTAAATTTTAGAAAAAATCATAAAAAATAAAATCAATTTAGTCATTTCAGCATTTTGCTTAACCTAATATTGCTTTTTTCTATTTTAGAAAATAAGATAAGCATGGAAGGCACAGCAAAAAATGACAATGACCCCTTGAAGATAACTAGTGGACCAATAACAACAAAAGCTATACTTTAGCACTCAAATAGTCACATTTGTCAGTTTTGTCTATTATGCCAATGGGTCAAATTTTGTTATTGCTAAATAAAATTTGTAAATTGTACAAATCAACTACAATATTCATCTTATGCCACCTCCATTCCATTTCTCCCTAAATATATAATGTATAGCTATTTTTAATTTCTGAATAATTTCTATTTTAATAATATTTTAAGAAGTTTATTTTTCAACAATTTTTTTTCTATAACAATTGAATCTTTGAGCTAGTGGTTAAGGCTTTTACTTGTTATTGGGAGATTCAAGGTTTTATCCCTTATTTTCTTCTTGGCCTCTCTTAACAATAAGCCTATTAAATTTAAAAATAAATAATTAAAAGAAAGGTTTTGGATGACATGTGTTACGATCCTCCAAGTGGGAAGCTTGACTGAGGGAAGTAAAATAAATCAAATCCTAATTTGAAACCTTATTTTAAGTTCACATGGCAAGATTAAGTGAGTTAGTCAATGTTTGCTAAGTTCTGAAGAGTTTATGACACCAAATGAGGTATGGAGGTAAAATGGTAATTTTGCATCTTGAGGTGTTGGGATGAGTCCTGGGAGTTAAAAATGTGTTTTAAAACTCAACCCCTGCTTAAAACCAAAAAATTAGCCTAAGTGCAAAAGATTTGACTAAGTTTGACTTGGGTTACTATTTGGGGAATGAGGCTTTTTGTTATTTTTTAAGAAAGTTTGGTGGCTTGGTTGTTTAATGGTTTTAAACTTGTAAAAAAAGGAGTGGAGGCCGCCATTGTTCATCTTTCTTTTCCAAAACCCGAGCTCCTCCTTGCCCATACCATTTCTTCCTCAATTCTTGCTAATTTGAAGGCCCCAAATGCATACAATCCTTGGGCACCTCATTTCAAGTTTGTTTGTGGTCTTGAAAGTGTTTTTCATGTGTTTCCTTGTGTTGGTTGGGCTTGTGCAAAGATAACCAAGATTTCTTGTTTATTTTATGTTTTGTTTAGTTGGTGTTAATTTGGTGTCATTTGCTTTGGTTTACTTGGAACTTAGGTAAAACATTGTGGAACTTTGTTTTTAGTGAAGGATTGCTTAATTTTTGCTTGTGAGTTGAAATTAAGGTAAAGAATTTAGAGTTTCAAGCTTAATTGATGCTATTGGAGTATTGTTGCTTGTTCGAAACAAGTAGTTTTGGCAATAACATTGATTAGTAGGCAAAGTTGTTCATGGTGGACCACGTGTTTGATTGAGTTTGGCATGATGTTTCAATGCAACATAGTGGTGTTTGTGATGGTCCATTGTGGTTCTTGCAACATGTTCTACAGGTATGAGAAGTAGGAAACCAATACAAGCACGTTTGATCTGTTTGGAAGGCTTCCCAAGGTGCATATAGCAAAAGTTTGGCATTTTTTGGGTAGGAACAAGTTGGCGAGGCATCGTCAATGCCGAAGACACGTCGCCAAAGTCCTAAAAAATAACTAGAGTGTTGTGCATTATGGGGAGGTGATGCGTCACCACAGCTATAAGGGCCATCAAAAGCAACTTTTGCTAGGGGGTTTGAAGGGAGGTCTAAAGGGGTGCTTAGGGTACCTAGGGGTCAAGGTGTTAGAGTGGTGGCCCGAGACTTTTAAAGCTCCTTCTGGTCCTAGGAGTTTTCTTGAGTTTTATGGTTGTTTATACTATAAACAAGGAAATTAGGTTATAAAGAGCCACAATGTAGTACCATTAGCTTGTGTGTGAGGTTTAGTACCATCGAGGACCTAGCTGTACCTTTGGGTATGATGTTTTGATGCGGAGACCTTAGTATACCTAGTTGGTTCCTCGGAAACTGGCTGAAATTTTTCCCACCATGGTGCCATTGTATAATATAAATGAGGTCTAACTAGTGATGAACTTTGCTAGTTAGGCCAGTAAGCATTGCTTGCTAGTAGACAAGGCTTTGCCTTGTAGTTTAAGGACTAGGTAGAGAACAAATTCCAAGGGACTGAAACGTATGTGCATAGATTTAGCCTCACACTGTATGAGTTAACAGTAGAATACATATGATTATATATTTGTTATCTTTAGTATTTTTCTTTGCAGATGAAGATCCCTTACTGAGAATTCTTAAATTCTCACTTCCTAGTTTATGTAGTGCAAATTTTGACATCGTTGAGCTCGAGAACTATTGAGGGTTGTCGAGGTAATCTTTTGTTGTAGGTACTTTGTTATGAGAATCTTTGTGATTTTAGTTCTTATAGTTACTTGTTGTTTAAGTCAACGTACTAACTATAGTATTTCTTGGCCGTAGAGGTTAGTAAGCACATGGAAGTACTTTTGAGACTTGTCACCAAGAATCATCTCAAAGGTAGGGGTTAGTTGGAAGGATCTCAGTAGAAAGGCTCGTGTATATTGTATGCCTAAATACCTTTAGTGATTATGGATAGAGTAAAAGACTTTAGGGTTGCTCTTTTTGTGAGGAGCATTAGTCTTCTTTTGTTGAATGCTCCCACATGCTTATTATGTGTAGTTATGATGATACAAATGATGGATTTATATACTTTGGCTATTTGAACTTTGGTGTCTATGGAAAAATGCCTAGACAATGTGAATGTTTTTATAGATTTTCACTTACTAAAGCCAAAACAAAATTGCATGCATGTTTGCATTTATAGGTTAATTAACTAGTGACATAAAGTTTTAACATGGGCACACATAAATAACTAGCCAATTGCAACCAGTGTGAGACCCGTTTTCACAGGTCTTTTAGGCAGGGCCAAGAGGGGCCATCTCAACATGACCATATGAAAACATTGTAAACGAAAGCTTGACCAAATTGGCCCAAAAATAATAGACACATTAGTTTTAAAATCAAATATGATTTAAGAGAAAAATTGTTAAAACTCCACAAAAAAATTAATATGATAGCAGTTGGACAATGTGGCCCAAATAATAAACACATTAAGAGAATCCAACAGTAATAAGCAAAAAGATAGAATTTTAATAAATAAAGATACTAAATCTATAAAAGAAACCTTTAGTAAGGATAAATATGGTTGGAGAATTAAGAGTTATAGTCTAAAGTCAACAACTTTATTGTTTAACTGATAAAAAATATCAAAAGTTGCTATGAATCTTGGGAAAAAAAAATTATGATGTCTTTTTTTTTTTTATAAACTTAACTATCCTAGTTCTACTTACTGATTTTTGGATGGAAATAGCATAAAAACTAAGGAGATCGATAGCTTTGTCAATGAATTTAGGGGATGATCATTGGGAGCCATAAGTGGATGAGGAGATAGTAGGCGGAAGGATAACAGAGTCATCCATCGGCTTTGGTTTAGGGGTACAATGAATTTAAAATTTTCTCATTTTGGGTTTATATAGGCTACCTGATTACCAATTATTAAAAAAAATAAATTATCAAATAATATTTCTATTGTATCTTGATGAGAGGAAATCATTTTAGATGAGATTATAGTATATCTTAATTATAAATTAATTTAAATGTAATTTTATTTTTTAATTTAAAATTCAATTTTTGAAGATAAATCAATAATTGTGATTTTGACTGCCACATGCTACTATCGTATTGCTTTATAAGGCAGAGATATATTCGGTGGACTATGTGTAAAAGATTGCAGTTAATTTACTAAAAAATAAAAATGTGCTATATGTCAACTCCATAATCTCTCTTATTAACCAAAAGTCAAAATCACCTTCAGTTGTATCATGTTTTATATGTGTGTGTAGATTATTTTAAAGTATGTTTTATTCATAAAACTTTTGTTGTGTATCAACTAGAAAAACATCTACCCAATTTTTATAATTTTATATTTGTGTAACATAAATATATTTTTGTACCATTCATTTTTAAAATATTTTATAAAGAAATAAGTTAATTGAAAAATAGGTTGCTTTGTAAGTTTATTATTTCCTTCCGTTTCTTTCCTACATTTTTAACCTTTTTTTTTTCTCTTCCCTTGTTTTTCTTTTCATTTTCTTACCCCTCCTTTCACATGTTTCTTTTTTTCCCCCCTTCTTTCTCATCTTCACTGGTCTCCCTTGTCTTCTCAAATTTTTCCCTCTCTTCTCTCTCCTCGCAACAGCTTAGATTGTCTTAGTAAAGATGCCCCTTTTTCTTGAAGGGTATTGTAATTCCCAAGATCATGGACTCAAGGAAATTAAGATAGAGAATGAGTAAATTCCACTTTTCTGAGTTCCTATACCTCATATAGCATACTTTGCATCATTTGGGGCGTTAACTTTGATGGAATCTCAATAAAAAATGATAACTTTGGTTTTTAGAATTTTTTTATTCTGCTCCTAACACTTAAAATTTATGAATCTAATAACTCAACCATCATCTTCATCTCATTGAAATATATTCATAAATTACAAAGTTAATAGCCAATTTATGCTTCTCGGCTAGGACTTTCATTTCTATGGGTGCACATCAGATAAACAGCCAAGTAATGCTCCTGGGATTTCAACCGATTATCGTAAATATATTCATAAATTAACAACGCTGCAGGCTGAGTCTTTAACTGCAAGCGGCTGAGAGGATATAATGGCACCAAGAAGGGTTTTGGGTGAGCAGTAGTAGAGTGCATGGAGGATTCAACAGAGGCAAAGAGATCTAAATGTTAATGGATGTTTACTCCGACAAATATCCTACTATATCCTATCTAATAGATAGAATTTTTTTTACTATTAAATGGATTTGGAGTGAATATAAATTTTATTTTATTTTATTTTTTGTATCTGGTGGATGTGGGTAGGATGTAGGTTTAGGCCTACCGGCCCCATATCCTACCTGCATATAAATGCAAAGGACAATATAATAATTTACTACTTGCAATCACAACTAAGTATCATTGTACCACCAAGACAAGATGGTTAGGGCAAAACTCCGATGAAGGTTCTCATTTTTTTTTATACAAAGTTGTATGCTTTTACTAATGCTAAATATTTGTTCATTTCACTAATTTGATTTGGAAAAATTCTTTATAATTGATCTATAGCTAAGTCGATTTCTGTTTTTATTATTAATATATTTTTTTTGCAAGATCAATTTTAATAATTTTTTATGGTACTCTATTATAGCATTATTATTTTTTATTATGAAAATATGCAGTGGTAAGATGAATTTTATCTGATCCTACCTACCTTAAAATGAATAGAATATGAATATTAAAATTATAAAGCCAATGGATGGTGGATATGATACAAATTGAGTATCAAACAGAATGGATAGGATGCGGGTTTGTAACTATCCTACCTACATTATATCCATTGCCTTCCTTAGATCTAACCGCTAGGAGAAAAACAATGACAAACCAACAAAAAATGAGGCCGTTGTGATCCCAATGAAATTTTGAACCAATAGTGGCTAACCATTCTCTTGTGGAATAATTTGATGGGGACCCATGACCTTTGATTTTATTAATCTACTGACAATTCTCTTTTACTCTTGAGACGTTCCATATTAGTCTCAAACTTTTTCACAATGTGCAGCTCACTAGCTTGAAGCTTGTTCGGAAAGTAACAATTACCTCATGAGATTTACCCTAACCTATAGTTTGTCAACTTTATTTTTTAAAACCTACACTTTGCCCTTGGTTTTTTTATATTGTCCGATAACAATTTCTGAAATTGTAATTTAAACTGTACGGTAGTTGTCTTCCAATAATGTCACTCTGTCCAATATTTTTTTAATAATTAATAGATATTTTAAATGATCAATTTTTCTTTTCTGTAAATGCATTTTTTTTCCTGTAAATGTATATTAGTATTTTTTAAAGATTGGTTAACTATGAAAAAAATATCAAAAATCTTGAAATTACTTGAACATGGTTATTAGAAAGTTTAATTTAGGGTTTCAGAAATTAATGTTGGACACTATAAAGAAAATATGGGGTAAAGTGTAGGTTTTTTAAAATAGAGGGGGCAAAGTGTAGGTTAAATCAAACTACAAAGGAGCTTTTGTAATTTAGCCAAAATTGTTTACTTGGACCCAAATTGACTTGTCAAACACAAGAGGAAACATATGACATGATTGAACCCATTTTGAGTCAATAGATTCCATAAGTAAACATAGGACATGGTTGAAGTTGACATCATACAATTATTTTGAGTCAATAGACTCCATAAGTAGGTATCAATACAAAATGTTTTATTTTGTTGTTATTATTATTATTATTATGGGTAACTAACACAAGTTGTCCTTAAACTATACCTACGTTGCTTAATTGTCCCGAAACTATCAGGCGTTACACAAATCGTCCTCAAACTATTTAATTGTTATACTTTCGTCCTGCTGTCCATTAAACCGTTAAAGATGGATAGAAAAGTGATACCACATCAGCAGCTACATCATTTTTCCATTCATATTTTATGATTTAGTTGACAGCATGACAAAAGTGCAGCAATTAAATAGTTTGAAGACGATTAGTGTAACGCCTGATAATTTCATGACGATTAAGCAACATGATATTTTAGGGACAACTAGTGTTACTTACCCTACTATATTTACTTTGTGGTTGCTCCCTGATGCTGTGATCCATGACACTACTCCTGGTCCACAATCGTCTTTGTGACCTTTGTTTTCTGACATGATCAACTGAATAAAACGTGGTTTTATGTTTCCACCACACCCTAATTGCTGTTGTGAGCATTGCAATATCATTGAGGTGCACTTCCCAAAACTAGTGTCTCCATTTGAAGGGGGCCAAAAACTGCAACTAAATGGTTGCTCATATACAAAATCATCTTCAAAAAGAATTTCTTTTCTAATCAGAACATGGGAGAGCTTAAATTTTATTATTATTGTTATTCACGAATATACTAAGGATTGTAAGCTTGTCTTGCTGCTTCATTGGATTGGTGTTGCAAAGTAAAGGAACTCAAGTCATTCCAGGAGAGGCAACACTTTATTTTCTTATGCTGTGGAATGCGGAACTTTGGCTCTTTTGGAATGGTTGGATGCTTCACTGACCTCTTGGGAACAAACGGCCGGTCAAAGTAGGGCATTGGCTGTGCCTTGGGTATCAGCTCCTTTCTCAGCCTCCTTATCTCTTCCTCTTCTTCCAGCTGCAACAGAGAAAAATCAGCTCATCTATGAAACAAAACTATGAACAACAGCGTTCACGGGTTCTGAACGTGCACCTTTCTCTGTCTTTCCCTTTCCATCTTGTATTGCTCTATCAAGCTCATCTTCTCATACACCTGATGTGCCAACAAATGGGGAAACGGTGGGCATTTGATCGAGCAAATAGCCACATGCGCTCAAAGAATAAGATAGCTAAAGTAAGAACCTGATGATCAAACTCAGCACGCTCAACTGCCCGCAGATCACTGCGAAGCCTCAGATCAATTGGCCTTGTATTTTCCTTTACTGGAGGTTTAATCAAGACCTTAACAGAGAAAAGATGAAAACAAGTTGACCACACAGTCATAGCAATCACGGGACTCCTTCAAATTGTAAAGTGAGTCGATGGACCGAACCTCTGGTTCATCAGTTGTCCATGGAAGACCTTGTGCAATAGGTATGCGCTGCCTCTCTTCTTCCATCATCATTTCTTGTATTTTCTTCAGAAGCTCTTCTTCCTTAACTCGTCCTCGCTGCTGTAGGGAGTATCAGATAACCAGAAGTTTCAATACGGGTAATTGGAAGTGAACTTGACAAACAATAATAGGAAAACATGATTCATTAATCGAAGAATAAGAAACAAAATCTCCCAGTACAGCTACCTCAGTTATAAACTTGAAAGGTTTTTGGCTAGTAGTTTTGAGCTGATTCTTTTTCCGTCTTCTCCCACCAGTCGTGCCAACTGAATCAGAGCTCTAAAATGGAAACATTACTTTATCAATACCAGCACAATATGGAAAACCGAATGAGTTCAGGTGGATGAGGGAATAGAAGTAATAATGTACATTTCTTCGGCTTCTCCTCCCGCCACTAGAGCTCCTGCTAGAGGCACTGCTACAACAAATTAGTAAGTAAAAAAGTACGGAGACATACAATGTATACTCAACAACAGGAATAAGAAAACTTAGCTAACCTTCCGCGGCTGCTGTCCCACGAAGCAGACACAGCAAAATGAGAATCGAGACCTAGATTTTCCGCTGTAAGGACAATGTCTGATGGGCAGAATGAAGAAGACACCTGTGTCCCGGTGTCAGGATGAGGCACCTTAGGCTGTTGCAATCCAGGCAAAGCCCATGTCACTGGCTTCTTGTAGCCATTGTTCTCTTCTGGCTCCTTGTCAGCAATCTTCCCTGATTGGTCGGAACCAGGCAATGTTAGGAGCTTCTCGAAAGCCTTAACAAGGTGCAGAACTTTTCCGCACTCAGGCACACTATTCCTTGCTTCCTCGAGCATCCTTTCCCTCCTCCTCTTGATGATGACAGAAGTCTGATTTTCGCCGGAATTCCCAGTATCATTAATCTCAGGACTCTCGACCAGAACACCTTCCTTCTCATCTTCAACACAATAATCCGGTTCCAAATTCTCTCCCATGTGATCTTTGTTCTTGAAAAATTCCTCCTGCGATGCTCTCAAATTCTCATAAGCCGCACAGATGCACTTGTTGGTGTCGCCTCCAGATTTGTCTTTGCACTTGCAATTAACCTTTGTTTTCGAGTCCGGATTCGGTTTCTTCGAAATCTTTTTGGCGACGACGAACTTACGCTCTCTGATCTTGTTTCTCGGTGAGGAAACGAGCAGATTTGAACCGCCAGCGGTGTGATTCCTAGGCGCAGATTTGGCTGAGGAAGAAGAGGAAAGTCTGGACGCGGGACTTGAGTTAGGCAGATTAGGGTTTGAATTCTCAGATGATTTGGGGATTTCTGAGAACTTGGATCGACTTCCCTGGGAATCTTTGGCGGGAGTCGTGATTCGGGAGTTGGTGGCAACCTCCATTGGGGCGCAGAGAAGATGGAATTCTCCGATTAGGGTTTGGATTCTCAAACAGAAAGTGGGGGATCGAAGTGAAGGAAGTGCGGAAGACTGAAGAGAGAGAGGTGGTTTGGATTGGGGGAGATAGTGGGAGGGGGCCGTTGAGTATTTGGATGTTCACTCTCCGAGCAGCGTAACGGCTAGTTTTTGCTGCGTTGTGCTGTTGGCATATCAGACGTCGGATTACCAATTTTCAATTTAGTATTTTGTTTTCTGTTTGAGTTTCGACCGTTGGATTTATTTGGATTACTTGGAGTAAATTATAGTAACCGTCATGCGCCGAATAATTAGCGGAAGCCCTCAGAGTCAGAGCAGTCGCTTTTCTGGGCTCTATTATGTAACCAACTCGACTGGGCTGGTTTCGTTTATACTTTTTGGGCTGGCCATAATAGAGCACCCTAGGTTTTTTTTTTAATTCATTTATTTATTGATTCAAGAATAGAAACACTAAAATTGGTCATTGAGTGATGACCAACCTAAACCATAAATCCTAAATCTTAAATAGAGCTTCATCATCTAAGTTGAGATTTTGGCTTATCGAACCACTAAGCCAAGCCTGAGCATTTTTTAGTCTAGCTTTAAGCCTCCTATTTTTGTTCTAGTACCATTAATGTACAGTTCAAAGCGGTTTGTAGGTGTATGGTTTTCTTTCTTCTTAGCAGTTTTAATTAGATAATGCTGTAAATATCTAGTTGTAGCTTAGCTCCTAACGTAAGTCTATATATCTCATCCATGTTTGAGTGTTGTATATAGATAAGAGTTGTTGAGATGTTATTATAGCTTTAGAACTGCTGTTACGTACAAAGCTTTGTATATATAATTGGGAAAGTTACAATTACCCCTTGAGGTTTACCTTAATCTATAGTTTGTCCCTTTATTTTTTAAAACCTACACTTTGCCCCTATTTCTTTTATACCATCTGATAACAACTTTTAAAATTATAATTTAAACTATATGATAGTTATATTCCAGTACTATAATTCTCTCCAATAATTTTTTTAAAGTTAATAGATATTTTAAATTATCATTTTTTTCTTTCTGTAAATGCATTTTTCTTCCTGTAAATGCATATCAGCATTTTTTAAAGGTTGGTTAGTTATTAAAAAAAAAATAAAAAATCTTGAAATTATTGGAGCATGGTTATCAGATAGTTTAATTTAGGGTTTCAGAAGTTATTTTCAAACACTATAAAAGAAGTAGAGGCAAACTGTAGGTTTTTTAAAATAGAGGAGGTAAAGTGTAGGTTAGATCAAATCACAAGAGGGCTTTTGTAATTTACCCCCTATATAATTAGTATTGTAGCATATATATATAGGGTAAAATCTACCGGGGGTCACCTAGCTTATTTTTTTGTCCTAAACGGGTACCTTACCTTCAAATTGTCCTACCGAGGTACCTTACCTCTTATCGCGTGTCCTATCTGGGTACTTTCCGTTGATTCCATCGTTAAGTCTCACGAAAATTGCTGACGTGGCATTAATTAATGCTACAATAAACGTAAAATAATAACTTTGGATCCTAAACTTTTCTAATAACTAATTCTAACCCTTAAACTTCCACCAAAATCATTTTACCTCTTCCTCTGTCACCCACATCCCAGCCGCCCTCGCCTTCGAAACCTGTCAGCAAAATCATCCTCCTCCTCGTCAACCTCATCTCCATACCCAAACTCAGCATCACCACGATATCCGGGCTCGCTTCCGTAACTCGATTCGATTCCTTGACCATAACCCACGCCAATCAAACTCTCCTTCTCCCCACTTCCACCGTTTCCGCCGCCGTCCCCCCTATTATCCCGCCGCAAATTGCGAGCTTCGCTGACATCGGACGGCCAATACGAGGAGTCCGCGCCATTTCCTAAAAGCTCGCCCGCTGGAATCAGTCCCCATTGCCATGGGGAAATCCGAGCACGTACCATAAGCTGCAGACGCTCCAACAGAACAGCACCGCCTCGTCCCGCTTCGGTCGGAGCTCCGACCCGACACAGAGCGCGACCGGCGCGCCTACGCTTCCGGGCAATCAATCTGTAGCTGCTTCGCCTTTGGCTGTGGGCACTTGCAACAGTACGGTCATCATCGATGAGGATGAGCTTGGAGAGGTCGATTGAGAAAGAGGTGGTCCGATCGGAGAGGCAGGGACGCTTGGCGTGAAAAGCATTAACTGAAGGTTTCTTGGGCTAAAATGATTTTGGTGGAAGTTTAAGGGTTAGAATTAGTTATTAGAAAAGTTTAGGGTCCAAAGTTATTATTTTACGTTTATTGTAGCATTAATTAATGCCACGTCAGCAATTTCCGTGAGACTTAACGATGGAATCAACGGAAAGTACCCAGATAGGACACGCGATAAGAGGTAAGGTACCTCGGTAGGACAATTTGAAGGTAAGGTACCCGTTTAGGACAAAAAAATAAGCTAGGTGACCCCCGGTGGATTTTATCCTATATATATATATATATATATATATAATGAAAATCGTACGCACTTGCAATACACGCAAGTTTACATGCATGTATCATCAATATGATGGTTGAAAACAACAAACAAGTTAGTAGTAGGCTACTAGTAGGTAGAGATGACAAAATTTGACCTGACTCAGCCCACCCAAACCCAAGCTAGACTAAAATGAAACCCGAGAAAACCCGAATCCGAACTTGAACCCGACCTGACCTGAACTCAAAATAACCCGATGACTAAACCCGACAAGACTCGATTTTAACTTAAATCAATATAAAATATATGGTTGGAAAATACTTTAGAAAAATTATGATTTAATATATGTGAATGAGTTTCTTCTATTTTGCTAATCTGTTTTACGTTATAGAGCGAGCGAGTGAAAACTATGGGAAACAATTAATGAAACGGTGATAGAGAAATACAAATAATTAGGTTTTAGAAATTATAGCACTCCTTCTGTCCCATATTCTTTGAAATATTTGATTTTTTTGAATAGTTTGAATTGAATTTATTCATATTACTCATTATATCTCAAATTATTTGCACAATTCGTATTTTAACAATTAATATATAATTTTTTGTTTTTAACATTTTAATATATAAATAAACAATTTTATACATGAATAATAAATCAAGATCTATAATTTTTAAATATATATTTTTTAATTTTTTAATAAATAATAATATAAATAAATTCATATCAAACTAGTCAGAAAAGTTAAATGGAGCAAAGAAAATGGGACGGATGGAGATTATTTGTTAGAAAAAAAATTAAAAATTAAAAATTTAGAAACTATAGGTCTTTATTTATTATTTAATATAATCATTTTTCATTTATATACTAAAATGTTGAAAATAAAAACTCGTAGATTAATTGTTGAATAGATATTACAAAGAACTTGACATAGAGGAAGTATTTTATTAAATAAATTATATATTAATATATCTTCATAAATTTTATATTATTTTTATGTCTAGTTAAATTAAATTTTAATCAAAATTAAACAAAAAAATTGAATCAATTTAGCGATTTTGGCTTATGCACTAGTGAACAAAGTAAACTCAACAATTAAGTTGAATCTGGTATAAGACCCAATAACCCGACTTGATTGGATCCGAACCCAAATAAACCTGGCTTGACTCAACCCGAACCCAAAATCTACTCAACTTGAAATCAACCTGGACCCAAATAACCTGACTTGAACTAGACCCGGACTCGAATATATGCTAACCCGATTAACCTTGAACTTGAATAACCTGACCCAAACTTGACCCAACCCACCCAATTATCATCCCTACTAGCAGCTCCAATCCTCTTAGTATGTTGATCCAACAGCTACATATATCTCCATATCATCGGATAGCCAATTAGGGGTGCATGTCGGTGGTTACTTGCTTGTTGGTAAGAGAATTAGTTACCCAACATATATGGTGTGGTCTCATGCAATGCAAAACTCAACTAATTATGGCCAAAAAACAAGCTTGAACATGGAGCAACTGCCATCCCTTAATAAGGAATATATATGCACCTGTGATCAAAGAAGAAATTAAAGCAACTGAATGTCGCTAAAGCGAGAACAATTACTGTTAAAGCTGCTGCCTTAATTATACCATATACTAAAACCCATTTTTTGGTTACTATTCATTTGAACAGTAACCTACAGTGCCTTCTGGTTTTGTCCCTTGATCTTGGGCTGGGCTGTAGCCGGCTCTTTCACCTGTTTTGTTTAATGCGATTAATTCTTTTAGAAGTTTGGTTACATTTTTTAAAGACAATAGCTTTTTTAGGGCCTATCTTGCCATTCTCCCACTTTCATTTTGTTTCCTATTTCTTTTTGGTCAAACGCATTTCCAGTCCCTGCATTGTTTCCATTTCTCATATTAGACCCTGAGTTTGATCAGCTTGGCATTTTGGACCCTAAACTTAGTAACTACTTAATTATAGTGTTTTTGTTTGATTTCTTGGTTCTTTTTTTTTTTTTTTATGGTGTGTTGTTTTCTAAACTAAAACATTGGCCACTTTTTTTTAGTGAAATAGAGTTTTTTTTTCTTTAACTTTTCCTAAGTTAATTGTTAAACTCTTAATACATAAGATTTTTTACATTTTTTCTTTGGGTCCTCAAACTATTTTATTGCTTTTCTTCATTATTATTTTGCTTGATATTGTGACATTATGTGACTGCCGCAACGTGCGGGCCTTTTAACCTCGTTTGTTGCCAAACCTTTACCAGCCAAGAACCAGGGAGTTTAGTCAAACAAAGATATATATGGCAAAGAGTAAGCTTCAATGCTCGCACTACCAAAATGTTGCCCATACAGCTTATAAACAAAGGTGGAGCTAAGGGATGGAGTGTGTCTCATCCCCCTAATGTTTTTCTTAATTGTATGTATGTATGTATAAAGTAAAATATATATATAACAACATAAACAGTAAGGAAAATAAAAAAGTATTGATTTTAACTCTTTTTTTTATGTAAAAAATTTATATCCAATTAGGGGCAGAACTAGGGAGGAGCTAGCGGGAGTTTAACAATATGTATAATAGTAGTCTTAGTCTTTAGAAAGATGTAAAAGTATTTTATCTGTGAGTCATCCTAAACAATTTTAATTTGTACATTTGGCTCCATTTCTACTTTTCTCTCTTATGTAAAGTACCTGTTGTTGACCAAAACTAGTTATTTTAATGTAAGTTGTTATATTAAATGTTATTTAGAATAAAAAATTCATAGAAAAATGATTTTAGGTTTTTTTCTATTTTATGAAACATGAAGTCTACAACCTAACCATTTTTTCTTTTTTCACAGAAGTCAGAAGTTGGTCACTTAGTATAATTTGTGCGACGACACTGCTGCAATTATGATCTTCAATGAAGAGCTTCAAGTTGAAGTGAACCTAGAAATTCTCCAACTCCATTGAGAGCACTCACAGATTTTGCATCAATTTAACTTTTATTTATGATTTCTTCAACTAGTTTTGGAATTCTTAGCTTTATTTGATTAGGTAAAATACCAAGCTTTCTCTGCCATGGGTATTGTAAAGACTCGACTTCGCAACAAGATACCAGTTTTTTTAGGGATTCTTTATTAATGTATACAGAGAATGAGCTTAATGCAACAATTGATACCGTTGAAATTATAGATGAATTTAGTTCCATGCAAGATTAATGATGAGCACAATTTAAATATGTTATGTCTATATTTTGAATTTTTTATTATATTAGAATATTTTAAGGTCTTAAATTAATAGTTGGTACCTGCTATAAAAAATTTCTAGATCCGCCTGTGTATCCAGTATTAATATATTAGCCTTGATTTTTTACTTCCAATTGAAATTATTCAATTATTTTTCTTTTTCTGAATTTTCTTATTGTCAAATTGGAATTGGTTTAGGATGTGATAAAAAGATAATTGATCATATTGGCTCACATATAATAGCCACACAATTGACTTCATTTTTGTGGTGTGAGAAGTCTAGATAGAGTGGCCACACACAATAATGAAAAAAATAAGAGCTTGCGGACCACACACAATAATGAAAAAAATAAGAGCTTGCGGCAATAGAGAGTTACAAAATATCAGGTAGCAATTTTTGCTTTTTTTGTTTGTGATTTTTTGACTTGTATGTTTATTGATTTTATCTGGTGGGTTTGAAGGTGATTTGTTTTGTTCATCCAAATAGTACAAATTCCATACTACTATGCTCTACCAAAAAGAAAGAAAGAGAGAGAGAGAGAGAGAGAGAGAGAGCGAGAGAGAGAGAGTTCCACCACCATCACTATAATTTTTGCAAGTTAGAACTTGCAATTATAACTTTTCTATTATCCACGTGGTCTACTACCTAATTTCCAGAGTTATTTTTTCAATTTTTTATTTCTTTATCTTTTTTTTTATTATTGATTTTAGTTGATTTCGTACTAAAATTATTACAGATTGAAATTAGTAAATTTCAATGTTTTTAGTCGTAAATGCTCAAATTATAATTTTAGTATACTTTTCTGTAATTTGAGTAAATTTATTTTTATACATAATTTTTATATTAAAAATTCCTAAATTTTACTCCTTAGTTAAAATCCTTCATTCGCCCCTCCTCATAACTGTTTTGAATTGATGGGCTATCTAGGCTGGTGGTAGTCAATAGAGAAGACCCAAAGAGGACAAAATAAAGGAAATTGAAGGAATGGAAAAACTACAGCTGACAAGGTTGCTATTGAACCAAATGATGCATTAGCAAGTCAATAAACCTTAAATCTCACAAAAAGTAAATATGATCAATGAGTATGCAGATTGAAAAAAAGAATTATATGGACTTAAACAAAAACCCAACCAATGGTTTGCAAAACTTTCTAATGCTCTTTTTGCGATTTCTTCAGTCAAGATCATATTACTCACTGTTCATGCTGAAGACTAGAAATTCTTTTATTGCTGTATTAATTTACGTGGATGATTTGATAATTGCAGGAAATGATTCAAAGCATATTAACAAGTTGAAAGTGTATTTGCATCAACACTTTCATATAAAAGATCTTAGAAAGCTCAAATACTTCCTTGGTCTCAAAGTTCCTCGATCACCAAATGGTATTTCCCTTTCTTAGAGGAAGTATGCAATTGATATTCTCAAGAAAGCTTGGATGTTTAGGTGCAAGCCAACATCTTTCCTAATTAAGTAACAAAATTCACTTGGTTCTAAGGAAGGAAAACTTCTTTCTATTCTAGGCTAATTTTGAAGATTAATTGGAAAGCTAATTTTTGTTACTATTACAAGACCAGACATTATACATGTTGTTAATCTACTAAGTCAGTTCATGTAGCAACCGAATCAAGCTCATTTAGATGCTATTGTGCATGTTCTTCATTACTTGAAGAGAGCTCCTAGACAAGGGCTATATTCTCCAAACACAAGATGGCCAACAACAAGTTATATAACCAAGCAAGGTGGCGCACCAATTTCTTGGAAAATCGAAGAAGTAACCCACTGTATTGTGTTCTTTTGCACAGGCTGAATATAGGTCCACAACATCAACTTCGAGTGAGCTATTATGGCTTAAAGACTTGTTGCAGGATTTTACAGTCAATCAATCGCAGCCCATGAAACTTTGCTGTGAAAATCAGTCGGCCCTACAAATTTGTTGCAAATCTCATGTTTCATGAACATACCAAGCATATCAAAATTGATTTGTCCACTTTGTGGGAGAAAATTTTCATCCAAAAATATTGTACCTAACATGCTGCAAGCAAGTTGCAGTTGGTGGACATACTAGCTAAGGCTCTGGGATGACTGTAGTTTCATTTCCTCTTGTCCAAGTTGGAAATTCAAATCTTCATGCTCCAACTTGAGGAAGTGTATAGAGATAAGGTTATAAGTATCGAGTCCTAGATTAGCACTTTCGCAAGTCTATCTCAATCCATGCTTAAGTGTTGTAAATAGATAAGAGTCGTTGAGATGTTGTCATAGCTCTAAAACTCTTGTAAAGCTTTTATAAGTACTGCAGCATTAATGGAAATCGTATGCAGTTGCAATCTACGCAAGTTTATAGGTTTTGATCACTAGCTCTTGACTTAGTTGCATATGAGTGAAAACCTTGACCATTGATGGTGATGTTTGCAGTTGAATTGATCCAACTGGACCCGATTCAATTATGATGATCATGGATTTTCATAGACATATAAAATCCTGGCACCGTGCATAGATACATAACAAAATACTCATCCATTGGAATGCCTAAAAGGATAATTAGGCACTGTTTAGTTTTAGAAATTTTTTTGAGTTTTTTGGAAAATTTTCTAAACATTAGAAAATAAAAAGAAAACATGTTTAGGAGTTAAGTTTTCTTTACCCATTTTCTAAGAAAGCAATTTTCCACATTATGAAGAATTGGAAAAAACTATTTTCATAGTTTTCCTAATTTTCCATCACAAACCTCACGTTCGCATCTCGCTCGACTTCATCTTTCTTTCTCACCGTCGCATCACTAGCTAACCTCTCCTTTATCGCCTCCGCCTGACCAATCTCTTGCTCACCGCTGCCCAACCAGCTTCATCGGGATTGGTAAAGCAGCAACAACTAGCCATGACGGTGGAATGTGAAGATTGTAATCGGACCCTTAATTGTCCTTCAAACAGTGCCACTGAGTATCAAAGATGTGACATGAAGCCACTTCGATGATCAGCAATGGGCAATTTGGTGATCGAGGGTGGCCACAGTGCTAGAGTGTCATGCTTTTGGGATGGTGGAGACGGTGATATAGATGTAGGGGATGGAAAAGTTAAGGGCCTAAACTGCATAAAATAAAAAGCTGGGGTTTGACTTGCAAATTTATGCTTTGCACTTTTGAATCAGATAGACTTAGGAAAAATTCCATTTATAGTGTACAATCTTTTCTTCAATTTTCAAAAAAGTCACTAAACTTTTCTGGTTTATGTATAGCAATAATATAAACTTTAGTTATTGTAAAACAAGTAAACATATTTTCCAACAAACATTTTAGAAAATGACATAGAAAATGAAATTAAAATCAGAAAATAAAAAAAAATTATTTTCTACAACCAAATGCTACCTTAATTTCTTCCATTTACCTGACTCAAGGCATTGGTCACATTTAACCGAAAAATAGAATAAAAAACTAAACTTGAGTGCGAAACCATATGTATCCAACATGCTAACCACTGAAATTCGTTTGAACATATCAAATCAAGAAGACTAAACTCATCATTAGTTACAGGATTTATCTTGTTTGCTTAGCTGAATTTATATACACTGGCTTTTTTTTTCTAGAAAATGTTTAATTAGGAAGAAAGTCATATTCTTTTTTTCATTCTAATTAATTTCTAAATTAACATGTGGCTGACCCGCTAAATTGAGGAGGGCTTGTACATATTATAGGATTCAGCGTCGCCATCATTGCTACTACAAGCATCCATCAGCATTGATTTTGTTGATGAACTTGTGGATCGGAATTAATATATATATATATATATATATATATATTCACCAAAGAAAAAAAAGGCTTTAAAAACACTCAAAATTAATGGATCTTCCCGATTCCTGAAGCAAGCAATAGAAATAGGTAGCCATTCTTGGTTTTCAAGATTTGACTCATCAATACTTCACATGAAAAACAAGAAACACTGATCGTGTTGGGTCGTTGTTCATGACGATACCCGATTAATGCACATGGAAAATCATCATTAATTCCTCATCAAAGCCCCTCCTTTTAAGTGCCCTAACAACTCAACTTCTTCTAGAATCAAAGCTCAACCAATATGATGCTACTACTAATTAATCAATCAATTAATTAAAAATTCCCCCTAAATACTCCTTTTATGATATTTCCTTTCCTTTCCTTTCCCGTAGTTTTCAAATCCACTCATCTAAACTTCATTTTAAAACTTCTCATCGTGCTAATAACACTATAACAGTTATTGTTACTACAAATGACTCAAATGACTCAGTTTTTGGTAACATATTTTCTCTCTCTCTCTCTCTCTCACACACACACATATACTCCATCCGTCTAAAAAATTTTACTCTATTTATTTTTGTTAATTAATCTAATTTTTTTTATTTTAAAAATTTTAATATATAAATAAAAAATCTTTATATATGAATGATAAATCAAGATATGTAGTTTCTCAATATATTTTTTTAATTTTTTCTAATAAATAATAATATGAATAAATTCAAGTCAAAATACAATAAAAGATCAAATTATGCAAAAGTTTTGGGATGGAGAAAGTATCATTTTACTATAAATTACCATTTATTTAAATCAAATAAATATTATAAGGAAGAAATAATAAAGTTGTTATTTTAGTGTTATTCTAAAGATAAATATTAAAAAAATACTCCATTCATCCCATTTAACTTTATAAGGAAGAAATAAAGTTGTTATTTTAGTGTTATTCTAAAGATAAATATTAAATAATACTCCGTTCATCCCAAGTCTTTGCACCATTTCAGTTTGTTGATTTAAATTTGACTTAAATTTATTTATATTAATTTTGTAATTTTTTTTAAAATTATATATAGAACCTACAAAACTTATAATTTTTAAATATATTTTTTAAAAATTTTTAGTAAACATTAATATAAATAAATTTAAATCAATTTTAAGTCAAAAAATTAAAATGATGCAAAGAACTTTTAAATTTTTTACAAAACGAATCAATATATTTGAGAATTTTAAAAAACAAACAAATTTGTGCTAAAATGAGACAGAACAGAGTACCTGCTTGGGTAAAACAATGTTTTCAAAATTGAACCGTGCTTCAAATTGTTGATGTCTCTGGTTCACATTTCAACCGATTAAATTGTTAGTCCATTATATGTTTGCATTTGCATTTTATTAGTGTTAAGTGACTCTATTGTACACATGAAAAAAAATATGACTAAAATGAAAATGTACAAACAATGTAAGGACTGAACATGTATTTGCCAAACACTATATATAACTCTTTAGTCTTTTCAAACCCTACTTTTTTTGCCATTGCACAGCCATGCTTCCAACGCCTTTCATTTAGAGATGGGAGTCAGGTCGACCCGACCTAGGACCGGCCGGTCTTGGACCTAGGTCAAGGAGGACCGAGATCGGACCGGCCCCAGGTGGGGCGGCGACAGGGCAGGTTTGGAGGTTTTTTTTTTATTTTTTTTAAAACAATTAGAAACATAATTAATTATATATATAATAAATATTTTTAAGAAAAAAACACTACCTCTAATGTAAGTTTTATTAAGTAAAAAAGTCAAACGATACTTACAAATAATCGAAACATGTCTTACATTTTGAAATGGAAAAAATGTTTTGAAAATGATGAAAAATATAAACCTATGATCTGTGCTTAACAACATAATTAGATCAAATATAAACAACATGTATGATTGAATTTTTTTTTTTCAAGTCTCAGTATTGAATATTACCTTGTCATCCGAACTCTTTTGGTCTTGCTGTCAGAGTGCTGCGAGACCCCAATCTCGGTTGCACACGCATACTTCTACCGCCTCAGGTTTCAATCATGATCGTTTATCTGAAATCACCTGTTTTTCCTACACTAAACGCTACTTCAGATGATACGGTGGAAATTGGAACGGCAAGAATCTCCTATGCGATTATCGGTAAGATTGGAAATCTTGATCTCTTTTGTTCCCACTACTCCAATATGTTGACGTCGCTTGACTCGAACGATGTGTTGAGATAGTTATCAACCTCAGCTAATTCCAATATCGTCAGTCGAGGTCGTTTGAGTATTTAGAAGGCCGAGTTGAATCTTGATGAGATTGATCTCTTTGGAGACTCGGTTTGAGGAGCTTTGGATCTTACCTTATCCAAATGCATTTCACAATATAACTTGTATAAAGAATGGAAGTACTTAAAAGTAGAAGCAGACATAGCCAAAATATTTATATGAGACATTTCTAAATAAGTATGAAAATTTCCTTTAAGCAATGTTGTTGTGCCCGTTAATTTGATATTTGAGTCAAGCAAAGAAGCAACTAAAAAGATAGGTGGAATGCTTTCAAAATACTGAATCCACTTAACCCGCATGGTTTCGACAGTCGGTTTTAACAACTCATCATCTTTAAACTAATGTAAAACATATATAATGTTCACTAAATGAAGCAAAATTTGATGAATGGTTGGGTAGTAAACACCAGAGAAAAATTCAGTCACCTCGTAAAAAAACTTAAGCAATTCATCGGTTTTGGAACTTTTTTCCCAAACTTCAGTCGTAAGAGATTCACAACCCATTTTTAAGTTCATGAAATGCATTAACAAATTTGCATACGGGAATGCACCTTGCAACATCAAATATGTAGAGTTCCAGTGGGTTGGGCAATCCAATTTAAACCGTTTCCAAGAAAATTCTTTTTGATTTTCAAAACAAAAGCTTTTAAATTCACAAAACACAATAAGTCTTGATTTCAAATACATCAATGAGTTCTGAATAGGAAGAATTTTATTTTGGAGAACTTCTAAACCTTTTTGTACACAAAGGTTCAAAATATGACACATGCATCTAACATGAAAGAATGTACCGTTGAGAGGTGGTTTCAATGTTTGACTCAAAAGGCGAGCGACAACATCATTGCTTGAAACATTATCAAATGACATGCACAGGACTTTATCAGCATAAAAATAATCACGTAAAATTTTTCAAATGTAATTGAATATGTGATAATTAGTATGATCCGTTTCAATAACTTTAAATAACAAAATTCATTTTTGCATAATCCAATCAGAATCAATCTAATGAGAAGTAACACAATAAAATGATTGACCTATAGGTAAAGTCCACATATCAGAAGTGAATGATACACAATGATCAAGAGCAGAAAAATCGACTTCCAAATCTAATTTTTCGGCTTGAAATAATCTAAAGCTTTCTTTTCTAGCGGTTTTCCTGGACACTTTTTTAAATACAGAATTTAATTGTGATTTTATCCAAGATTCTAGATACACATCTTCAGCTTGTGAAAAAAGATTTTTCGGTAAGTATCATACAATTTACCATATTTTCTCTACAAGATTGTTGGTTAAAACAAAATATACCTGGCTTGCTGGTGCCGGTTGTAGACCCAAGTTGTGTTTGTCCTCCAAAACTAGTCCCAACACTGAGGAGGACGTTAGGTTGTTGATTTTCAAAATGTTGTTTCAACATTCCATTGTCGAAACTTTTTTTATGCACCAATTTTTTCCCATAATGTTTGCATTTCCCGTACCTCAACTCCCCTTCGTGTATGAGCCCATAATGGTCCCAAACCAAAGTAGTTAGTCTCAAGGATTTACTTTGTCCTTGGGTTTCCTCCATGGCGCGTCTATGACTTGTCGGTGTCAGTTGTGTTGATGGATCCCCAGCTGCCATCTCATCCAACTCTTCAACTTCATTATCCGATAATTGATCATCGAGTCTCAAATCGTAATTTGTCATATCAATTCCAGCATCATCGTCGTGCAACTTTTCAATGGAGATGCCTTTATTGGCAGGCCGAGAATGGCGATGGAGCAAGCTTCGGAGGCCGGTGATGCGGGAAGATGAACTCTTTGTCGACTTGTCCTTTCTTCTTGAAGCCATAAGTTAAGAACTAATAGTAGTGATTAATGTAAAATTAATAAGGGATTATAAAGATATTAGGGGGAGATTAGTAGGAAATTTAGAAGAGATTAAGAAAAAAAGTCGAATGCTTGAGAGAATATAATAAAGGAAGAATGGAGATTGAATGATGGTGTGAAGATAAAGTGAAAATGGCATTGGTATATAGGGGAGGGCCAAAAATTATTTGGACCAAAAAGTCCTTAAAATTTAGTTGTTGGGAGGGGTGAAAATAGAATATTGGAGGCTAAAATGGAGTAGAAAACTGTTGTAGGGTCTACTGTGTACTTAACTCATTAAATTTTTTTTTTCCAGGTGTCTGTTGGAGGAAGGAGCTGTTGGGACGCTCCAAGATTGGCTAGTCTTGGCCCAGTCTTGCGAGGTGGGGTGGGTCGCGGGGCAGGTTCTAGGTCGGGTTGGTCAGTTTTGCACTATTATCTCATTTAGAGCCCATATTCGGCCCATATATTTATGTGTTTTGTCCAAGGCAGGTTTGACCGGGTCGGGCACGGGTTTGACTTGCGGGCCAGTCCCGGTTTGGGCTTGGTTGAACCAGCCCATGTCCCACTTCTACTTTCATTTTTTTTCTTTTTCTCACTTTTTTTTTCTATCTTATTCACTTCTTTTTTTTTTCCCTTTATCTTGTTGCCTTCTTAGGTTCCTCTCTTTCCCTCCCCTATATATATATATATATACATATATATGTCTTATTGACTAAGATGCAGAGATCCATGGGGAAGGATATTTAGAATTGGAATGGAAAAGGAAGAATTGCCTCCTTTTGTCCCAAAATTTCTATTTTTTCTGGTAGTTGGTTCTGAACATTTTCTAGTTCCTGGCTTTTTGCCTATTTCAACAGTTTTGGCCGATTTTGACCTGAGCTCAATTGAGCCGAAACCCAAGCCGCATAGGCAGATGAGTCGCAGTTGAACTTGTTGGACCGTCTGGTTTGGCCTGGTTTTAATAACACTAGGGTAAAAGCCTTACAATTTGACCATATTTTTAGTTGCCAACTTGAAGAGCCACAATTATATCAAAGTTTGCGACGGACTGTGGCAATTTTAGGGCATTAGATTAGCATGCGCCGATGATCCAATGGTTCAAGATCGCCATAGTCCATCATAAATTACGATAGTGACATTTCCATTTATTTTGGAGGCTGGTAAGAGCATTCATGTTTTTTCCTTTTTTCTTTTTACTCAAAATTAGATATACAAGTATATGTTGGCATTGGACCAACCCGATCTTGCCTGGCCAGGCTTGGGTTGGTAAGGCCCGGACACAACCCAAAAAAAGTGGGCTAGGTCGGGTTTGGGTTTGGGCCTTGTCAAGTTTTTTTTTGTTTTAAAAAAAATTAAAATTAAGTTTGGATTACTATTTTTTTTTGAAAGAAAAACATTACCATTGGTGCAATTTTTATTAATTAAAAAACCAAATAGCACTTATAATTAACTAGAACGTGCGTTACAGGAAAAAATGGTGAAATGTACAAAAAAAAATCAAAAATTAAAATATAAGATCTGTGCTTAACAATATAGTAAGATCAAATACAAATTAAAAGTGAGAAAGAGAAAAAAAAATCAGGCCTCGTCACCAATAGTACATTGTCATTGGAGCTTTTTTGGTCTTACTTTTGGAGTGCAACGAAACCCCAATCTCAGTTGTATATGTAGACTTTCATTGTGTTAAGCATTAATCTTGCTCATTTTTACAATATTTCTCGTTTATCTGCACTGAACGCTGTTTCAGAAGCCATGGTTGAGACTAGAACTATGTGAATCTCTTGGGTGATAATGGACAATATCGAAAATCTTGTATCTTTTTTTTTTTTGTTTCCACCACTTTAATATTTCGAGGTCGCTTAGCTCAAATGATGTGTTGAGGTAGTCATCCACTTTAGCTAAACTCGAAGTCATCGGTCAGGTACGTTTGAGCATTTGGAAACTTTTGTAGACATAGCTAAAACATTAACTTGGGCCATGCTCAAATAAGTATGAAAAATACCTTTAAGCAATGTTGTCATGCTTGACAATTTCATAAATGGGTCAAGCAAAGATGCAACTAAAAAGATTTAAAGAATATTTTCAAAATACTGAAGTCGCTTCTCCCTCATGTCTTCCATGGTGGATTTCAAAAATCATATCTTTAAATTGATGTAAAACATATATAATGTTTAATAAATGAAGTAAACTTGATGCTTAGTTGGATAGTAAACACCGGAGAAAAATTCGGTAGCCTCATAAATTTTTTTTAGCAATTCAGCTACTTTAAAACGTTTGTCCCACATTTCAGTTATGAGGTTCACAATTCAACTTCATGTTTAAGAAATAAGACAATAAATTTGCATATGAATATGCATCCATCAACATCAAATAAGTTGATTTTTACTGAGTTGGACAATCCAATTTAAAATGCTTCTAAGAAACTTCTTTCCATTTTCAAAACAAAACTTTTGAACTCACAATATTCTTTAGGTCTTGATTTCAAATATTGCAAAGAATTTTGAATAGGTACAATTTTGGTTTGGTAAACTTCTACATCTTCTTATATACATAGGTTTAAAACATGACACATGCATTTAATATGAAATAATGCACCTTCAATGGGTGATTTCAATTATTGATTCAAAAGCCGAGTAGAAACATCATTGTTTGATGCATTGTCAAATGAATTGCACAGAACTTTATCAGCATAAAAATATTCATGCAAAGTTTCATAGATGCAATTATAGATGTGAAATCCTGTATGATCAGATTTTATGCACCTAAATGATATAATACATTTTTGCATCACCTAATCATCATCAATCCAATGAGCAGTCACGCAATAAAATGATTGTCTTATATGTAATGTCTATATGTCACTCATAAATGCCATACAATTATCTAGAGCTGAGAAATATGTTTGTAAATTTGACTTTCAGGCTTCAAATAATTTAAAGCTCTCTCACCTAGCAATATTCCTAGATACTTTTCTAAATGTAGGGTTTAGTTATGGTCTAATCCAAGATTCTACACATTCTCAGCTTGTGAAAAAGGCTTCTCAGTAAGCATCATCTAATTTATCATGTCTTCTCTCTAAGATTCTTAGTTAAATCTAAAGATACCCGATCCGCTAGTGGTACTCCCAAGTTGTGTTTGTCCTTTAGAACTGGTGATTGCACTGGGACAAAAATTAGTATGGCAATTTTCCATTTAGTGCCACAACGTTCCGGTGCTAGAGTTTTTTTGTGTACTAACTTTTTGTTGCAATGTTTGCATTTATGTACCTCTATTCCTCTTCCCAAATGAGGTCAAAATGCTCTTACACCTAAGCCATTTGCCTCGAGGATTTACCTTCGCTTATGAATATTTGGCCCCAAGGTGATGGCTCATCGGCATTGTTGGGTCCCATCCATTCCAACAATATCGGTCAGTGTCACTTTCACCTCTTCATCATCATTTTCTAATAATTGATCGTCAAGATCCAAATCATAATTTTTCATGCAAATTTTGTCATTATCATGCACATCCTTGATGTGGACTCCTTTATCAACCGATCAGAATCGGCTAGAGAACAATCCTCTAAGGCTAGTAGTATAGGATGATGAGCTATCTGCGGCCTTACCTTTTCTTCTTGAAACCATGAATGAAGGATAATAGTGGTGATATAGAAGTGTTTAGGAAGAGATTAGGAAAAGGATTAACAAAATATTAGTAAAAATGCTTGAGAATTTAAGGAAATTAAAAGAGAATATAATAAGGGAAAAAGAGATAAAGCAATTTTTGGTGTAAAGGTGGAATGCGAATAAGCTTCCCTATTTATAAGGAGGCCATTATTTTTTTTTAATATACCAAAAAGATATTAAATTCTAGTTGTTGGGGGAGTATGGGGTAAAAGTGAAATTCTGGAGGTAAAATAGGAGTAGAAAACCATTTGAGGGCCTAGGGGTAATTAATCCTTTTTTTTTTTAATTTTGGGAGATGACCGAGGGCTGTTAATGAACCGAACAAATATGAATGAGAGTTTTTCATGTTCGTTCATTCGTTTAGTGTAAAATGGTTGTTTATGTTTGTTCATGTTCATTCATGAACAACAATAAATAAACAAAATGAACGAACTCATTCGTGAACAGCAATAGACGAACACGAACGCGTTCACGAATAATGTATAGAATATGTTTATGAACAATTTAAATGAACATAGATGAATGATTGTAAATGAATGAACATGTGTGTGTGTGTATTAATAAATAAACAAATGAACAAATAAGCAAACGAACACAAACGAACAATAATCGAACTGTTTGTGAACATAAATTAATGAAGTTCTTTTTGTTCATGTTTGTTCATTTAAATAAATGAATAAAAAATTATGTTCGTATTCGTTCATTTAACTTAATAAAACGAACATAAATGAGCTTCCACCGAACAGTTCATGAATGGTTCACTAAATGTTCTATTCGTTTATGGCCTTAGATGACCACTGGGGGAGAAAGACATTGGTATCGAACCGGCTTAGCTTGGACCAATAAGGGACCGACGTGTCTAGGCTGTGGCTTCTTACCAGGTTTAGGTCATTCCATGTTTAGGTCCGGTCTCTTCTTATCCAAGGCCTATACCCGCCCCACTTAAGGCCATGCCAAACCAGGCTTTGACCGGGTCGTGCTAGGTTTGACTATGAGCTGGACCCAGTTTGGACCTGGTCCGATGCCTACCTCTATATGCAAGAATAGGGTTTGAAGGATGTATTGCTATCATATGTAAAGAAGGTATATCGGCTTGTTCGATATCTGAAAAAATATTGAACCAGACTAAATAATATTTTCTAAGATTGAATGAAGTGGGGAATCCAACTCCAGCTAGTGCCGGGGCTAATGCCCTCTCGCACCAACTGAACTGGAGCTTGAGAAAGAGTATTAATGTTAAAATAAGTATTTGATGCAATTGGCCAATGTGATATATGTAGTTTTATGGCAAATGCCTTGTTTATGTTTGCAAAAACATAATAGGCAGAAATAATACATAAATCACTTTGAGTTATTCCAAATAAATTATCAACTATTCTTTTTTGTTGAATAAACTACCAATGCTACTAAAGTAGTATGCTATCATTGCTCCAAACCTTTTAGCAATACCATTATGTATGCCACTACAATTTACCTTCATTCAACCTCACACTACTATTCTTAGGTACCGCTTATTGGTGACCCAATTAAAAATAATAAGGATAGAATCATACAAATCACTACCTCCCTTAATTTCATCAACAATCCATCTTTCCTAGAGTTTTATCGTCTTGACTATTTGGTTACTTGAGGCCCCTGTCAGCATCCATTATAAAGCCCCAGCTAATGGTTGGCCTCAATTTTCTTTTCACCATGAGATTGACTTTCTTTTCTCATTCAATGTAGATCTTCCTTTTTCTTCTATGATTTTTAGCTTTCAACAACATGGCATGTGGCTATTGGCGAGCTAGGTCAACATTTAAGGTAGTGAATCATGGCAGTGTGTTCCTAAGGTAACAAATTACTGGGTTAAGGTCATTCCGTGTTCAGGTCCAATCTCCTCCTATCCAAGGCCTATACCCACCCCACTCGGGGCCATGCTAAACTATGCCTTGATCAGGTTGTGCTAGGTTTTGACTGCAAGCTAGTCCAGGTCTAGGCCTGGCTCGATGCTTACCTCTATATGCAAGAATAAGGTTTTAGAGATGTATTGCTATCATATGTAAGGAAGGGTATATTGGCTTGTTTGATATCCCAAAAACAAATAAACCAAACCAAATAACATTTTATAGGATTAGAGAAAAGGGGGAATCCAACTCCAATTGGTGTCGGGGCCAGTGCCTTCTTGCACCAACTGAACTGGAGCTTGGGGATGAGCATTAATGTTAAAATAAATATTTGATGCAATTGGCCAATGTAATATATGTAGTTTTATGGCAAATGCCTTGCTTATGTTTGCAAAAACATAATAGGCAAAAATAATATATAAATCACTTTAAGTTATTCCAGATAAATTATCAAATATTCTTTTTTGTTGAATAAACTACTAATGCTACTAAAGTTGTTATGCCTTCAAAACCTTTGTATATACGCCATGGGCTGGGAGAAATAAAGTATATCAAGCTAGGAACACTAGGAAATAGCTCATTATACTTATAGAATGAAGTTTTAAATGAAGCATGATGGTAACTTAAGTGTTTGAATATTTCGGGTTCATATGTTGCTTGGTAGAGAAGGAAAGATGCAAATGATGATTTAAGAAGAAGTGGGACTTAATTGCAAGTTTATCGAGTGGCTTAAGTGAAAGAATCCTTTATGTGGAGGCTAAGTGTTTCATGCATGAAAGTGTGTTTACCATGGCTACCGTTAAACCAATTTTAAGGACACTTGGCTAATTTTGGCTAATGCATGCTTCCACTAAGCTATCTTTTTCCTAATTTGGTTGATTCCGCCATGGATGAAGGCTTGAGCTTGTGTTCTTAGTGAGTTCATGCATCTCCAAGTACAAGCCGAAGCTAGATAAGGTGGAAACTTGAAGGTGATAGTGGATTCATGAGCCATAGAAGCTAAGAAAGTGGATTCAAGCTACAAAGAGCTAAGAAATGGCATAATTTGAGCTTGTAAAGCTTCGGGCAACAAGGTTGCTAAGCAAATGTAAGGATTCAATGTATTCACTAAGTTTCCATAGTTTGACTATGTTAATTTAGTGACTATTAGGCACTTAGGTGATGGTGTATTACCAAAGGATCCTAAGAATGCTGTAGGGGTTAGGGTTGCTTCAACAACTATGAGTATTATGCTAATTAACTATGATATGGCAAGCATTGGGACCTAGGATGAGTAGGCCAACTTAATTCTTAAGTTTGTGAGCTCTCGGATTTGTATATGATCACATAAAAGGTTAACTGAAATGAATATAGAATTGAAAACATGCTTGCTAGGCCCTGTAGGCTGTTACTTCAAGCTGGTGTTTGTGGTGTGTGAGTTATGTGCTTCTATGATTGATTGTACTTTTGTCATCATCACTCTAAGCCTTTTAGCAATACCATTGTGTATGCCACTACGATTTGCCTCTCCTCAACCTCACATTACTATTCCTAGGCACCACCTGTTGTTGACCCATTTAAAAAAGAATGAGGCTAAAATCATGCAAACCACTGCCTCTTTTAATTTCATCAACAATATAATTTTCTTAGAGTTTTATCATCTTGATTTTCTGGTTACTTGAGGCCATTGATAGCATCCATTATAAAGCCGCAGCCAATAGTTGGCCTCAATTTTCTTTTCACCATGAACTTGACTTTTCTTTCTTCTTTAATGTGAATTTTTTTTTCTTCTATAATTTATAGCTTTCAACAACATGAAATGTGGCTATTGACAAGCTAGGTCAACATCTAGGGCAGTGAATCATGGCAGTGTGACCCTAAAACAATGAATTCAAAGTTGGTCCAATGTATGAGCAAGGTAGCTGAAATGTTAGATTCACAAATTATAGCACATTTGGAGTAGTTAAAAAAATGTAAGGATGGTATATTTTCTTTTAATTAATGGCGAGTGGCTAATTTGAGCCAATTAGGAAATATTAATGGTTTATTCATAAAAAAAACCAATGATGAATTTGGGGCAAATTATAAATATTAATGGTTTATTCCTTATTTTTTTGCCAAACAATAATAAAATGGAAAAAACATATGAACAAACTATCACCCAAGTTAAACATTTCATTCTTTTCATATTTCTCAATTCTTTAATTACAAGAAATAACATTTACCTATTAAACTTTGGTCAAACTTCCTTTCATCCTTCCATAACTTCTATAGTCAAGCATAATCTAATAATATAAAGAGACTATTTTAGTTTAAATATAACAAACTATTAATAAATATATATAAGTAGAATTGTATGTTAACTACCAGGCAATGTAATGTAGCCATTGTTGGGCTATGGACTGTAATGACATGTCTATCAAAGGTAAGGTATTGGGAAGTGGTTTATTTAGAGTTCTTGTTAGTGAGATATGACCTAATCCTACAGTCGAGATTAATAATACGTGAAATGAGGGGTACCATCAGCTAAACATAGACATCCTAGAGGGAGATGGCTATTTTTTAGGCAACTATTGATCATTTCTTCATAAGTCTACCCTACGGTCTTTACAAGTTGCTATGTTTGTGAGCCCACAAGTTTTTTCCTTTTTCTAATTAGAAAATGAAATTAAAAAGATTATGGGAGAAGATAAGCAACAACTAGTGAGTCAACCTTTCACCAAAGAATAATGACCATAAAACATTGAGGCAAAGAATTCAATAGTGTTGTGATTTGGCAAGTAAGTCAGTATATGTTCTAATTTAGGTTCAATGAGCTGCTACTAGTACCTATGAGTAATTTGTGAGGATTTTTAGCAAAATGTTCAACTTGAAAAGCTTAAGAAATAGTGCCCAAAATTTTACGAAGCTTTTCTTCCAAGGCGGATACACATTGCAAAATGAGAATGGCACGACAAAGTTTTGGAAGGGCATTAATTCCTAACCCAACTCAAACAGCTAAACATAATCTAGAGGATTGATGCAAAGCACCATCTGTGATAAAGACATTCGAATGAAGAATCAACCACTGGTTCTTGCAAGAAGCTTAAGTACAACATGAAGGAAAGGGGATTAAATGAAAAAGTGGATAAATATAATTAGTAGTCTCTGGCCAAACTAAGCTAGTAGGAAAGATCATCCTTATTGGCAATGAGAAACTGAACATGAAATGGGGCATTGTGAAAGGCTCATTCATTTAGGCTTACTCAAATAACCCAGAGCAGTTGAAATTAAGAATCTGAACTACTTAGGAAAGCAAGGCTTCTAATTTGCTAGGAGAGTAGCGAACTATTGCTTAAATGAGTGGTTCCTCTCGGGAAAAGGTCAGATATAGTAAGAACCCTATAAATCCTAAGTCCTAGGGTAGTCTCACAACAAATAAAACATTGTTTATGAAGAGTCATGGCAATAAGAACAATGAGGATCCATGAGCCCACCATGTATGGCAAGATTTTCTATCGTTGGAAGAGCATTGGATAGACATTTCCATAGAAAAATTTTGAACTTCTGAGGGACTCGAGATGCCTAACAGGTTTTTAAAATAATTGAGAAATTCATGTGAGGGGCATGATACAAAGAGTTATGAGGCATGATACAAAGAGTTATCTTCATCATTCAATCGAGTCATTAACTTCTTTTGGGGTTCTAAATTATAACATTGTTTGACTGTAAATAAACTTGTATCATTACCTAGCCAAATGATCAAGTCCTAGCAATACTTACTAGAAAGAAACCTAAGAGACCAAATTTGGTCAAGAACTAAAGGAGGAAACAAATCATAAAGCAGTAGAAACTACCAACGTTATCTCTAACATTCATAGAGATCCAAAGTATGAAAATTGAGATTGTGCGAACTATTACCTAAAGTGTGCAAAGATGAAAAGGAGAAATACTAGGGCTCCAAGTGTCTTTCCAAACTCAAATGAGAAATTCATTGTCAATATTCTATTGATAATTATCTTGTAATATCTCATAGTCGTGTTCTACATCAAATAGGAAATTTATTCCCAAATCCCCTTTGCATGCTAGACCAAATTAGAGGAATCAAATTTGGTTGTAGGACCTAATGCACTAGTTTGTCCTTTCTTCCAATGAAAATTCTCCAAAATGTTTTAGTGAATAAGATTTAGTTAAAAAAGATGAAGATCTTTTATCCCCAAGCCTTTCAAACCCTTAGGGGTATTAAAAGACCATAATGCTTCATATGCATACCTTGTCTATCTTGAGACCTAGACCACTAAAAATGAATGAATTTTTTGGATAAATGATTAGAGAGATTCATTGGGACTTTGAACAAAGACGTAACATAAATGGAAATTGCCAAAATAGTGGACTGAATTAGGGTAAGGCACCCAGCAAGATTAAGTAAATTCTATTTCCAAATTTTCAGCTATTTCTTGACTTTACTTTCCTAAAATAAGAATGAAAACTTCCATGACATATCCTAGGAGAATAAAGACCTAAATAATGGACACTGCGATTGTTAAAACAAGTTTTTATCCACAACCACATCAAAACATCTTTTTTCAATCAGTTTAATCCCCTGATGGATCATGGGACAGTTCAAAATGTCTTCTGTTCTGATATTTCGTGCACCTTATTTGCTTAACGGTGTGAGGTGCTTTTGCAACCATTTATTAATAAGGAGATTTGGAATGCACTATTCGATCAGGGGAACTTTAAAGCCTCAAGACATGATAGATCACATCGAATGGTATTAAAATGATTATAGGATACCATGCCATAGGAAGTTGTGAAAGATGCCTTATCTTTTCTGAACGGTGGCTTCCTATTAAAATATGACTACTGAGGATTTTCATCATATAAATCTTTAAACTATTAGAAATTTTCTAAAAAGAAAAAATGCTTCATCCCTAAAGGATGATCAGAAAATGAATATGTTTCATCCTTTATTTTACGGAGAGAGTATTGATTATAAATTTTTGAGAGCAACGTGTAAGTATTTGTTAAGTATGAAATTTTCATATCATGCAAAACCGTTGTGTTCTTTGCACTTTGGTAGTTAGAGATTGAAAATATGGGTCCAAATAAAGTCAAGATTATTTTCTGTCACTAATTCATAGAAATTATATAAGAAATTAAGCATCTCTACGCGAACTCATACTACTAGTACTCCTATATTTGTATTAAAAAGGGAGAGGGATGTACTACTATCTTTTATAACTTTCAAAAGTATTAATAGTAGAAGTTAAAAGTTTATGAATTAGCATATAAAATCAAAATATTCAAAATTCAAACCTTTACTCCTCTTTAATCTCACTCGTTTAAACTGTGCCAAGATTTTTTAGATGGAAAAAAAAAATGGAAAAACACTTGTGCAATACCAAAGACTATGAAGTCTCAGTAACTAAGGTCAACTAAACTTAATTGTCCACAAGGTGTATTTGTTTGTTAGAAATGTTTGAGTTTATAATCTCTATATATACTACTTTTTCGTGATATATATGTGTGATATTAAATAATTAATTAACGCTACAAGAATAAATTAACTGAAACTGTAATTATTTTTCTTAAATAATTAATTTACTACAGTGTTATTTTTAAGTTGGAAAAGCAAGACGGTGGGCTGCCTCTGCCCGCTGCAAGTTCAAGGAATAAGAGGAGGGACGGAAGACTCGGTTGTTTTTCTTCCGTGAAAGCGAAGAAGCCGCGTACAGAATAAATGTACGTCATCATGTAGCTTAGCTGTTGCCTTGCATTGCTGCTGCAACAAATCCAACTCCACAATTACTCCCAAAACTATGCCTTATGTTGCAGAATTTACCCCTCAACTGAAAACATTACTCTATCATCCCTAAATTCAAATTGTGTGTGCCCTCTCCTCTCCTCTCCTACCACTAATTTGGAGCAATTGTACGTAAAACAACAATCTTTGACAATTGCGTCCGTGTCAGCGTACACATATTCAATTGGAAAGAGCATTAGTTCGTTAATTTAATTTACGACTCTAAGATGATAGTATTTATTAGGTCACAAATTGATTAACAATATTCTCAAAATTAAGCATTAGATCATAATCTTTACAAAAAGTCTACAAAGGATGGTCTTCAACCATTTAATACGTAGGATACTGAGGATTTTGGAAGGTTAAAGATCACGCATTTGCTCCAACTTGACGACTTCTTGACAATTTGCATTAGTTTTTTTTTCTCTCTTTTTTTTCTTTTTGTTTTTTTGAGAAACAAAAAATCAATCTTCGATGGATTTTTTCATCACTTTCTTGCTTCCAATAGTTTCTCTGAGAACAATTAAATAATCGACTACAATTTCAAGTCAATTTTCCATAAATATTTTTATGTTCCAGATTAACCAGAAGACAGAAACTGTAACACTAGATAACAAGGGATGACAAATAAAGACGAATTTATAGTTTAGAGACTAATGTGCGGATCGCATACCTAGCTTGGGACCAATTGTGAAGTTTACATGGAAGGGCATTGGCGTCATTCCAAAGAACGGACAGAACGGTCACTAATTGACCATGTTACCCTCCCTTCTGTACCCGCCAAATGGGAAGGAAAACACACGTGGACATAAATGGTCTTTTCCCACAAACGGTAGGGGCAAAATTGGAATCATATCGAATATAAAATGACCAACCCCCCGCTCTTCTTCCTCAATCCTCACTGCGCATCTTCCCAGTATCCAGTTTGTCTCTGCAAATTCTCGCCTTCTTTGACGGGTGAATTTTTCCAGGTAAACAAAGTGATGTTAACTCTGTTTCAGCTTCGAACTATCTCATTTTCTGGTTATGAGCCCGTTTGTTGGTTTCTTCTTGGTTTCATTTACTTGTATTGCTAGTTGGAGTCGGAGGCTATGGTCTTGATCCGACTAATTTCGGAGGCGAATCCAAAACTTCCGCTCCTAATAGAGTTGTATAGCTCGATTTAGGTTTTATATGGTTTTGTTGCTTGCTTTGTTCCTTCTGTTCTAACTTCGTCAGCTCTTTTCTCAATGTATGATTTGTGCTTGAAATTCACGTTTTAGTCGAACTTTGGTTTGGAGGACTGCATTAGAGCTATGTCCTGAAGTAGGTGATGGTGGATCTGAAGATTCTAGTTGTAATTTTCATTTGTAAACGCTAGATCTGTCGTTTGCTGTAGCTGTTTGTTCCATGTATTGCCTCTAGATTCTTTCTAGGATCATTCGACTGCTTCATTTCGTAAAATAAATTTTGGTGGATGCAGAAAGATTATCTGCGTGATAGTTGCTATGTGGTGAAAAATGTGGTATGTGATTTCAGATGTATGAACTTATGTTTTTTTTTTTCTGGTCAGCTCTCATCTTCCAAAATGGTGAAGATCTGTTGCATCGGAGCCGGTTATGTTGGTGGGCCCACAATGGCTGTTATTGCACTGAAATGCCCATCCATAGAGGTGGCTGTTGTTGATATCTCTGTCTCGCGTATTGCTGCTTGGAACAGCGACCAGCTTCCCATCTATGAGCCTGGCCTTGATGGTGTGGTCAAGGAGTGCCGGGGGAGGAACCTTTTCTTTAGCACAGATGTAGAAAAACACGTCCGCGAGTCTGATATAGTCTTTGTTTCCGTCAATACTCCAACTAAGACCCGTGGTCTTGGTGCTGGCAAAGCTGCAGATCTGACATACTGGGAGAGTGCTGCCCGCATGATAGCAGATGTATCCAAGTCTGACAAAATTGTTGTTGAGAAGTCGACAGTCCCTGTGAAGACGGCTGAAGCAATTGAGAAGATCCTTACCCACAACAGCAAAGGGATCAAGTTTCAAATTCTTTCAAATCCGGAGTTCCTTGCAGAGGGAACTGCAATTCAAGATCTTCTTAAGCCAGATCGAGTACTCATTGGAGGCCGGGAAACCCCGGAAGGCCTCATGGCTGTTGAAGCACTGAAGAATGTTTATGCTCATTGGGTCCCAGAGGACAGAATTCTAACCACCAATCTTTGGTCTGCGGAGCTGTCCAAGCTCGCTGCCAATGCTTTCCTGGCTCAGAGGATTTCATCTGTGAATGCCATGTCAGCTCTCTGTGAGGCAACTGGAGCTGATGTCACTCAGGTGTCATACGCTGTTGGTAAGGACTCGAGGATCGGGCCCAAGTTTCTGAATGCCAGTGTTGGTTTTGGTGGATCCTGCTTCCAGAAGGACATTCTTAATCTGGTGTATATCTGTGAATGCAATGGCCTGCCAGAGGTGGCAGAATACTGGAAACAAGTCATCAAGATCAATGACTATCAGAAGGCCCGATTTGTGAACCGGGTGGTTTCATCCATGTTTAACACAGTTTCAAACAAGAAGATTGCCATCTTGGGGTTTGCTTTCAAGAAGGATACCGGTGACACTAGGGAGACCCCGGCCATTGATGTGTGCAAGGGGCTTTTGGGGGACAAGGCCCTGGTGAGCATATATGACCCTCAGGTAACTGAGGACCAGATCCAGAGGGATCTCACAATGAACAAGTTTGACTGGGATCATCCCCTTCACCTGCAGCCAATGAGTCCTACCACCGTCAAGCAAGTCAGTTGTGTCTGGGATGCTTATGAAGCAACAAAGAATGCCCATGGAGTCTGCATTCTTACAGAGTGGGACGAGTTCAAGGATCTCGACTTCCAAAAGATATATGACAACATGAAAAAGCCAGCATTCGTGTTTGATGGCAGGAACATCGTGAATGTGGATAAGCTGAGGGAGATTGGTTTCATCGTGTATTCCATCGGAAAGCCACTAGACCCGTGGCTCAAGGACATGCCTGCTGTGGCATAAAAGTGATGGATCGCCGTTGCTTGCAGGTTCACAGCAGTTGGTTTGCTTCTTTAGCATTCCATCTTTATCCGGTTTTGTTTGTTTGTTGATTCACAGGCGATAGCGAGTAAGGACAATTGAGGATTACAGTCATTTGCCGAAGAAAAGGCCATATGTTTTGATTTACCCGTTGTATCAGATGATACCATATCGGCTACCTCATTTCTTTCTATTAAAAAAGTTAGTTATGTTTGATTTAAAATTTTGTGCATCCTCTAAATAAATAATATTTGTCCGTCTTCCATTATACCCATTTTTTATTATAATTAAATTTAAACCGAGTTTCACATCTCATTTAAATTTTAGGTTTTAGATTCCAGACTCACAATTTTATAATTCCAAAACAGAAATTTGCCTGTGTAAGTGATCTTTCATTGGAAAGGTGTTACTATTTGTTTTGGTATATACAAGTATTTTTACAAGTTTATGAGGGTATGAGCCTATGAGGTATTATATTGTAAGGTAAGGAGAAATGTCTGTTTTTTATTATGTGAAATGCTACTGAACCAGCAATATTTCTTGTGGTAGTCGAACTTCAAGTGTCCCTTAAATCTGTTGAATGGCAGGACATTGGAAATGTGTTATGTCTGTATGCTTCGTAAGAGGATGCTGTCTATGCAGAACTGCCTTCATCTTACTGTAGCCGAGATGAACTATCAGCTAACTTAACTCAGTGAAAGTTATTTACACACGCGAACTTAATATGAAAAATATTTCTCAAAGGCCGAAGGCCTTTAGCAGCCACTTCAGAACAAATTGTAATTTGCACTTGGAAAATTTCTTTTTCGTCAACTAGTTCTAGGCAGGCCCCGTCTCATAAACAGATTAAGTTTTGAAAATAAGTATAGCTTAAATATGAAAATATAGTAAATTTTTTCTGTACAATAAAAGTAAATAAAGGGGAGAATAATATTGACACTTTTAATGATTTTATAAAAAAGAAACGTTGGTCAAAGGTTTTCCTATTATAACTACAGTTAGTGTTATATACATCTATGGATTTAGGTAGTATCTTGTGTTCAAATTGCTATTATACCAAGACAAACTGAGGCTGATTATGGGAAAATAACAGACTGGTAATGGGATGTTTTCCTTTTTCTTTCTTCTTTTTTCTTTTTTCACAAAATAGTGAAGAAAAATTGTACAAAAAAATAAATAACTTAAATAAAGTGTAATAAAAGGTATGAGGAAAAGTGGGGAGAGATCAATGTGTTTGACATGTAGAGGCAGTTCGGTTGGGATCTTTCTACAGTACCTGGGCAGGTACATACCTTGGCTTAGGTGGCATACATGTGGCAGTCCTAGTAGGAATTTGACCAAGTCAGATTTATTTTGGTAGAATTACCATAGAAGTCCTTAAAGTTTTTAATTATATTAGAAGTCCTTATTTTGGTAACGGTAAATCGGTTATCGGTTAGTTATATTAGAAAGTAAAAAACGTGGCTTGAGTAGAAAAAATAAAAAAAAAAGCAAACAGAAGGCGAGCGGACGGCCGGGAGTTGCGAGTTGCGACAGCACCGACGGAATCAATGACGGGCGCATGGCAGAGAGATCGAAGCATGGCAGCGGTCTGCGGCGGAAGCTGATCGGCAGCTTGGCGCATCCCTCGAACCGTATAAGCTGCTCGTAGGCCGGCTTCCTCAATTGTCAGAACCACCACTCGCCGGCGTTTACTTGGGGCTGCATAGGTTAGAGGTTTTCTTTTCTTCTATTTCTGTCTAAACCTTTAGCTAGTTTGGTAGAATTACTTAGTGTAACCTTGTGTCTTTGTAACTAAATATAAAACAATGCATTCTAGATATCATGTAGGCTTCTTGAACTACTGGATACATGAAGTAAAACAGAGAAAGAAAGCGGGAGCCTGGGAGGGAAGGAGGAGTATGATGCCCAATTTACAGAAGAGAACCAATTTATGGAAGAGAACAGTGTCCTGTAATACCTCTAGTGATCTTACCTTAGAGCCTTGACATGCATTTGAACATGATCACTTCTAGGTGCATGATGGAGATATTTAACTTAGATTTTGAAGTTTGCCAAATGTGGTTATACAACATATATTGTCTTTCTATGATCTACACATTCGGGTTTTCTATTCATTTTCCCCTTCATCTTAGTACTACACAAGATTGATTTAATTTTTTTTTTCCATGATCAGAACACTGGGAACGAAGATTAGACTGGATCAATATCTGAAGGTGGGGCAAAAGGTATGTTATTCTCCTATAATCGCTTAATTTCTTTATGTATTTCACCCTTAATCTGGTTAAGAAAATGGTTTATAATTTTTTTATTCTTTATTGCACAAAACATACAATCCTACGAAGATAAATCAAAAATTGGAGAATGCAATGTTATAATCAGTTGGAAATTTTTAAGTGAAGAACATAGTATTCATAAGTAAGGATAACCAGCCAAAGCCTAAAACACTAAATCTTCTTCGGTAAAAAGTAAAAATTGAAACCAGCATGTCCTGAGGAATAAAGTGAAAACTTCTAGGTGCATGATGGAGATATTTAACTTAGATATTGAAGTTTTCCAGATGTGGTCATGCGACTTTATATTTTATTGGGGTTGAAGGCCAGCTGCAGGATTGTTTTTCTTTAGATTTCTTTTTTCTGATTGCTAAAACAAAGTCTATGGAATTTTGGAGCATTAGGCAAATAAGATGTGTAATGGTAGAAATACATAGTGGAATTAGCAAAGTGCTCAATAAGGTTGTATAATTGGCCTGAAATAAGCTATTAAAAGTAGAGAGGAAATAATCATAGTCATTTCTGTTATTCCTCTCTTGCAAAGTGAAATAATTCTGCCCACCCTTTATTTCCCTGGCAATATAGCTCCTTTTTTTTCTCAAATTATTAAAATAAACAAACCAGCCATTGGCTATACAAGGTAGGGGCATGGCAATCTCCCCACCTTAATAAATTTGGTCCTCCAAAGTTTCTCTTGCTTATTGATCAAGAAAGCAAGACTATGTCCTTCAGTTTCATCTATATCTGCTGAGGTGAGTTCTTCATGTTCAAGGCGAGTGTACAAAACATTCAGAATGTCCTCCTTCGCTTTGTTTGTTGAGATTCTCATACAATGATCTGCTTTAAGCTACTGTTATGTACTTTCCAGGGCGGCCTGTTTATCTCTTTCTTTTCTGTTTGTGTACCATGCTTTGTTTTTCATATATACCATGGATGACAGCTCACTATGCCCTCCAATTTTCAAATTTCTTGGCCCAACAAGTTATATATACTGGCTTAGACTTTCATGCAAAATTTCAGCTTTTTTAATTCTTTTAACTCAAAGTCAAAGAGTTAGTCAAGCTGCAGCCTTAGCACAGTTTCTGCCAACTTCTCTTCATAATGTCATCTTGCTTCAGATTTCTCGCTCCAGAGAAATCTTACTTATCAGATTTAATTTGTTGACAAAGTTGTAGAGGTAACAGAGAAGTAACTATGAAAGTCAACATTTAGTCAACTTTCAGGTTCACCATTAATCCTGCTGTGTTTTCTACTGAAGCTGCTGTTATTCTCTTTCGTGATGTAAAAACCATAGTCCTTAACTCAGATCTTTTAATCCACTGTCTTGAGCAGCATCTTTTCCATAAATATTAGCTGTGTCAATTAGATCAGCTTATGACCCTCACAACCCATGAAGTTTAGCTCGTGACTGCTAAAACAAATTTCCTCTTCATTTTCCCTGAAAACTGACTTCCTTGCACCCCTATTGAGCTAAAAAAGTTCCATTTTGGCTCTGGAACATGTCTGCAAAATTTCAGTGTCAAACACTTTTCCTAGCTCAAAGTCAACTTTGGTCAAACTTTGCCCATATGAAATTTTCTAGCAGCTTCAGCAGTTAATTCCTTTGATTTCAAGGGGTCATCTTGAGTTATACAGCTCCAAATTGCTCAAAATTTAGCAGTCACCATCCTTTTATCATTTGAAACTTGTTGGCAAATATATCTTGAATTTGGATGTCATCTCCCAAGGTTTTGAAGCATATCTCCTCTGGAAGTAGTTTTAGCGGAAAACTGGAACTCATTACTGTCTTTTCAGTTCTAGTGGTTCAAACAGCCCCAAAATTTGCAGTCCCCTTTTTTATATCCATTTGTAAGTTTTTCAAACCTGCAAGTTCTCATTTTGAGGCTTGTAACCCAGAGTTTGAAGCAACTCTGCCTCCACCGGTAGTTTTACCATGAAGGTAGTGGATTTGGGTGTGATTTGAGGTTCTACAACCCCATTTTATCTCAAATTTTGCAGAAACCAACCTTTTATTATAACAAACTGGTTTAAAACCAGAAAATTCAACTTAGAAACTGTCTTCCAAGATTTTGAGGCAAATTTTCTTTCTGCAGGTTGCACTAGTTTGCTATATGCAAAACCAGATTCCTTATGTCTAAATCTGGTTTAAGGACATGCGTGAGTCCGTTTTTGCAGTATAAAATTATCTGCAAATTTTCACTCCAAAATACCCTTTTTTTTCCCAAAGTCAAGTTGAGTCTAACCTGCTCCAACAAGTCACTTATGCAGGTTCCAGTAACTTGCAGCCTCCATTTCAATGGGTCGTTTGGAGTTCCAGTGGTACAAATGGCACAATATTTTGCAGCAACCCTCCTTCAGATATTTAAGATTTGTTCCAGCTTCAACCCCTAAATTTTGAAGCCTTCTTTTAAGAGTTTGAAGCTTGCTTCGTTCTGCTGATTGTTTAAGCACAATCTTTGGTTTTAGAGGATATCTTGAGTTGCAGTGTTCCAATTAACACCAAACATTCCAGTCACCATATTTTTGCTATAAAAAACTTGTCTTGGCCCCAAGACACCAATTTATAAGTCCTCTTCCAAGGGTTTGGAGTGATTCTTCTTATGCAGGTCATTTGAGCAATATTTTGGACAAAAAGTGCCTAATTGAGTTCCCATGCTCCAAATGCCGCCAAACTTTGCAGGAAACTTATTTTATACATATCAAAGTTGTTCAAACTGAGAAATCCAAAATTTGAGGCCATTTACCTAAAGTTTGAAGAAAAAATGTCTCTGCTGGCCACTTTTCCAGCATAACTTAAACTTAAGTGATTTCTGAGTTTTGCCACCTCAAATTCATTAAAATTTTGCAGAAAAGTCCTAATTATGCAGATAAACATGACTGAAAAATTCCAGCTCAAGACTCCATCCCAATCTTAAAGTCAAACTTGAGTCAAAGTTACTCCAATAAGCCATCTTATACATGTTTCAGCTACTTGCATCTTCAACTCAAAGGGCATTTCGAGGTCTGTTGCTCTAAATAGCACACAATTTTTCAGCAAGCTGCTCACAGTCATATGATAGTTGTCTAAACTCAGAACTTCCCAGTTTGGGGCCCTTTCCCCAAAGTTTGAAGCATAATCAATTCTGCCAGCAAGAGAAGTTTAAACACCTGCTTTTTGATGAATTCATTAACTTCTGTTTTTCCTATCCCATGCAAACTTTCCAGTCAAGTTCCATTACCAAAATAAGACATGTTTGAACCCTAAAATCTCAGTTCAAGGATACAGAGCCAGAATTTGGTGCCTGACCAGTTCTGCTGGTCATAGTTTTCAGATCTTGCATTTACAAAGTGAATTTATGTTCCGCTACTCCAACTTGGATGAAACTTTGCAGGGACCTTACTTTAGTCATAAGGGAAGTGTTTGATTTCCAAAACTCCAGTTTTAAAACTTTCAACCCAAAGATTGAAGCATTTCTTTTTCTGCAATTCATAGTTTATTGAAGCAAAAGCTTCATTTTTTAGTTAATAAAGAGCAGTAGAGCAAGTTTCTTACAACTCTGCCATGTACAAATTTGTTCTGACCTCAACCCCTAAGTGTTGTTGTTATGAACTTTGTTTTTTTTTATCAGATCAAATACTATAGCTTTTCTTTTCCTTGTTTGTTTTTTATTGTGGCAGTAGCAAGCTTAGTTCTCAATTATGCAGGTTTCTCTCTGTGTTGGATCAGCTAGTTCTTGATAAAGATACTTGGTGACACAATTGAGGTATGTTATGATGGTATGATTATGTATGAGTTAGTAATGAGTGGAGTTAAATGGCAAGGCCCTCTTACAAATTGACATTTACAGGTTTACAATTGAAATATAAGTTGTTGGCTGGGAAGGGAGGATTAGTTGTTGCTGCAGTGAAGATGTAAGTTCTCGTGCTGCTCAAGTGTGTGTATATAGTGTGTACAATTTCAGCAACAACCTATGTAATGATCTAGGACTTAAGTCTTATGTGGTAGCATTATTAGAAACTGGTTGTGTGTTACCAACACCCGGGGGATGTTTGAATCTAATTTAAAGTTCCCTAGGAGAATGCTTTTCTGGTAGGCTGTGAATATGAAATGACAGTATGTTATAAAATTATATTATGTGGTTTCTGAATTTCCATTACTATTTATGAGAGTTTGATTTCTGATTTCGTTGACCATGACAAGTTTTTTGGCTTGCATAATCAGGTGTAATTGCATTTGATCAATGTGCATTTGATCAAACATATAATTACAAGAAGTTTTTCTGCATTATTAGCATGGTTCGGAAAGCACAAGTGCACTGCACAACACAGATAACATACTGATGCATAATTAGATCAGCCTTCACAGAAAAGAATGAAATTTCTTTGTAGTCAGGAGGTGGGAGCTTTTAGTATTGCTTCATTAGTTTCCCAAAACTTTGTTTTGCTCTAACTTGTGTAGTAGCATCTTGAAGCTGCTATCGTCAAAGAACTAAAGTGAGTTTTTTGTTTTGTAGCATGCCTTGAAACTTTTTTCTCTGGTGTTTGATGCAGTCTATACCCCAAGAATTACTAGACTTCTGAGAGAAGCTGAGGAATCTGGAGCAAGAACAGTCACTGGCCTTGAAATGTTCATCCGTCAGGCATACGAACAGTTTGAGAGGTACACTGGTATTAAGCAACTGATGTTCAGATTCATAGAAGGTGTATAGAAGTTACTTACGATGAGGAAAGGAACTTGTATGAATGTCTTGTGTTGTTGTTGGCCAACTACTTTCTCTGTCAATAAGTTTTTTTTTATTGGGTTTAGTCAAAGTTTTTCATGAGTTATGCTTTTAACTTCATGCACAGAAATAGTGATTAGAATTATTTTGTTGGTAGTTTGTGGTGTTCTATGTTGTTTAGCATGTTAGTTTGGTTCAAATCTCTTCTAGTTGGTTCTATATCATTTCTTTAATAAAATATTTTAAATGAATTTTCTCTAAACAAAAATTGCATTCAATGAATGATTCATTTCATTGACCTTAAAATACAAAATGATGTATTTGAGGTCAGCCTTCATGTTCTTTAACTTTGGAAGCTGTTGGGTTAACTTTCCAGTTATATCATTTCTGTTCATGGACTTGGGTATGTAGCTGTTTGCAAGATATGGATCTGAAAATGTGAAGTAAGTTTTGATAGTTTTGAGTCTGGAAAAAAATGATTTTAAGTTCAAGAGTTCTTCTGTCATTGATAATGATGTAAGAACGCATTTATTGACATGATAATGTGAAATCACAATATTGGTTCCACCATGGTGCTAGAAAAGGCCATAAAAAGCCAGTATAAATATAATGAACTTCCTTCACTTATTATGGTTGGTATGGAGTTGAGTAGATATCTTTGATGGGGCAAGAGTAACTGCACATATGCATATGTTGTACCATAGATGGCTAGGAACTTTGAGATATTGGTCTGGGTGGCAGATGTTTTGATGGGGCATTTGAATATTGAGTTTATGAAAATTTTGTCCTTTCAAGATGCAATGACCTTTAATGTTATGGTTTTCAGGGAGCAACTGATTCTTGAGTGCATGATTGTAAATTTGTGTGAGGAATACAGATTTTTCCCCAAGTATCCAAAAAGACAGTTAAAAATTGCTGAAGTTCTATTTGGTGAGTTATAATATGTATATTGTTGCTATTATATGTTATCTCAGCTTTGAAAGCTTTAACAATCCATTGTGTTCAGTTGTATCATACTTTTAAGGTAGTTGTTGTTCATTCTATGAGTAGTCTTTTTCCACAGCTGAAGGAATCTAAAAATTTTTCAGGTTATGTAATCAAACATCAGCTCGTAACTCATCTGACATTTGGGATTGCTCTACGTGGTGTTTTAGATGCACTGCGTAAACCTGCAGATTCAAAACTTCGTATATCATGGAACTTTTTTCCTTTCGTAGTTTAATCATTGCAATTATTTTAATGGCTTTTTTTTATTCTACTTATAGATGTTTTTGTTCGGGACCAAATCTCTGAAGTAGTTTGTGGATCGTTTGATTGAATGGCCCCAGAATTGCAATCATATTCTACAGATATCACATCTACGTGCTATTAAAGCTGAACTTGTTGCTTTCGTTGAACGTGCTCTTGCCAAAATTTCATCTGGTCATTTGGAAACAGATGCAGCCAATAACCCTCCGCCTATTCAGCATCATATTTCTTCTCAGGCAACCTCTGGAAATGGGGAGGTAGAAATGTTTTTTTTTTTTATCTTTCTCAACTCTTGACAAGTGATTACTGAGTGAAGCAATCATTCATTTCTTGTGTATAGCCTTCATTTAAGAACTTGGGGCAGAAGTTGGTGTCTAGAAGCATGAATTCTAGATTTGCTGTATCTTTTGTTAAAATGTGAAGTTTATATATATATAGTGGAAATACTCTCGTTGTAGTAGGTTATTTCGTATGAAAGTAATGTATTTGGTATAGATTATTGATTTTGAAGCTCATTTCTCTCTCTTTCCATCTCACGTATTACTCCTGCAGAAAGTTGTCAATATAATGCACATATTCTTTCCAATGTTGATTCCATTTACATTTCAATAGGTTTGAACTTGTCCAATGAGTACGATACTCCTGAAGAAGTTAATGTGAATGCATTGAACCCCTTTCTTCTCTCTAGAATGAGTTAAACAGAATGGAGTTGCAACCATCATAGGAAAAATAGGCTTGTTTTTTGCTATTGTCACTTTTGCTGTTATGGTGCAAGGATTGTTTACTCGGATCATATAAAAAATTACCCACTAGAATGAGTTGCGTATAATGTTTGAGAAGAAGAAAATGAAACTATAAATTTATTACGGTTTTTATAGTTCAACAAAAGGAACGAAAAACTAAATTTACATAATAAAAACCAACTTGAAGCTAAACATTATTCTGTTGGTGAGTTCTGTAAATCTAAAGTCAATTGAGCAATTCATTTGGCAGAGTTGAGCATTCCTTCAATTCCATAATAGAGAAGTATGTTTGGGCTTTCAGGATGATAGTGGAATTGATGGTGTTGAATGGAGTCATGATTAACTTGAGCAAAATATGCAGCCGAGCGTACGGAGTAACCAATTGTAATCAAGAGTAAAAAAAAAAATTAGAACAGGTATATTGCAAGGTAAAAAGGAAAGAGTAACAATTATATAAGATATTACCAGGTTATATTTGCGTGAACCTGTTAGCGCCTCCATCCATAACATTACCCATATAGCAGAGTCGTAACTGTAAAGTAACAATATAAACTTTAAATAGGTAATACGATGCAATTTTGAATCAAGTAGGTAGAGAATGTCAAAACAAATATATTACCTATTGCTCTGTGTTGGGACTTGATCGGGCACAATTATTTTGAACTGAGTTACCTTTGGATATGTGAGGTTATTTGTTTCATAGAATGATGGATGCGCAAATAAGTGTTCTAGGTATTCCATCTATTGATAAACATGATTGTCAATGTTAATATTCGAGAGAAATAAGAACAAATTAGATTATTAGTTGTGGAAAATAATTAAATAATTAAAATACTAACCACTTTCTTTATCTTGGCAATCCGTGTTCTATGAGTTGTTCGTGTTGGAAGTGAATCAACATAAACAACCTCGGCATTTTTCATGTCCACGATAGCCAAATACCAATGATAATCTTTAGTAACCATAGGAATGAAGATCTTGCATATGGAAAAAAAAAATTGAAAGGCGTAAGATATAAATTAAAAAAACCAAAAAAAAGTTGGCATGTAATGAGAAAAATAGCTGATGCAAGTACCTTGTTACAATCTTTCAAGTGACTCATAAACCTGTCTTCATTTTTGTATTTTTTTATCCATTCGTCTACGGTAAAGTTTTTCATTTGAACCCGTACCTTAAAGAAAAAAAACAAATTGAAAATTACAACTTAAGTGGTAATTAGAATAATGTAAAATATCATCCTTTAATGAATCTCATTTTTTTTTTACCGAAAATGTTGTTGGCAAGAACCAATTCACCATTATGCCAATTTCTTTTTCTCTATGGGTCAAATAACAAACCCATATATTAATCACCTGCACATTTAGGAAACATATTAATAAAATTTGAAAATAAAATGTGTGTACAAATGTACAGTTTTGTGAACCTTACATCAGCTTGGACACATTTGGTTGGTGCAAGAGATTGTAGCCCTTGTCTTGAGCAAATATGGTCTTATAAGGAAGGTGGTTTTACTGATAAGTTGTCTTTTTGAGCCTAGAGGCTTTTTGTGTACATGTACTGAATATAACTTCAAAGTGATGCCCTAGACTGTTAATGAGATAGTGTTTGTGGATTTGGAAGTGTTACAAGAACATAGAATGTTTGGATTTAAATAGCTGGTTTTGGATATGCAAACACAAGTATCTGTTTTTAGGTATTCTTGGTACTTTGCACTTGCTGGTACTTTTTCTGCAGAATCTGGTTTAAAGGCAAAAATGTGGTTTAATGCATAAGCTTATGATTTGCTGACTTCTACATGTTTCTTTGTTTTTATGTAACTTGTCTGCAAAGTTTGAGCCTAAGTTGTGCAGTAAAACCTAAGGTCAACCTTGAAGTCAAATTTGTTTAACTCTGCTACAAGTTGTTCTACATAACTTGGATTTAAGTATTTAAACTTCAGATTTTCATATGCCTTTACATTTCCAGGTTCTCAACATGATTGTTATGCATGATAAGACCTATTAATCAACAAAACTGTATTCCTACCTTCTACGAATTAAAAGTCAACTCATTACTCAAAGATGCATATTTCTAGCAATCGTGCATCCTTTAATCACTAGGATAGTTACAGGCCCTAATTGCTTTCTGTTTCCTTGAGAAAAGAAATCATTTTAATGTGTAAATCAGTTTTTAACTATTTCCATCTGTTTCCTTGAGAAAAGAACTCATTTTAATGTGTAAATCAGTTTTTAACTATCTCCATTACACCTGGGACGTATACTCCAATTCTATAGCAATTACAGTGATTGTAATACTAACAGCAAAAACAATAAAACAACCTTTAACAACCATTTACCTGAATATTCAACCTTTCTCTCAAAGCCTTATGCCTCTTCCTGTTCTTCAGCCTATTTCTTCCTCTTCTTCCAATTACAGTTTCAGTATCATCGTAAAAACCAGCTCCTCTACCATACACTGCACAATCGTACCACAGAAGAATATTAAGGCTTACAAGACTTCAGTTCATCCTTTTACAACCCAGACAAAAAATCAGTTTCACTATTCTCCTGGTACCTGGGCAATGTATGCTGCCATATATATAACAAGCTTACTCCTAGAACAAGCTCCACAGGCTCACTTCAATATTGATCTAAATCCAGAAATAAGTGATCGGAAATGATATTAGCAGCCAAATCGATTGAGTGAACAACCATAAATTGATGGAATTGGAACTGCAAAAATAAAAATACCTGCAATAGGATTGCTCGCGACGAGCTGTTATGCATATACCAAATTGATTTGCAGAGAAAGGTGGCGTTGGCTTAGAATCGACGATGGAAGTTCCAATCGACGTGCTCGTCGGCTCGCCAAAGTCAGCTACTTGCCTGGCCGAAGAAATTACAGTCAGCTCCGGCGCCTGTCGGGATCGTCGATGTCAAGGCGACAAATTACCATGACTAACACTACTACTTCAACGATGACTTTGTCGTCAAAGCTGGAGGCGCTTCGTCACCAAAAACCGGAACATCAAGCAAGAATAATTGCGATGAAAGGGAGGATTGTGCCGGCAAAGTTCATGGAGGCGAAACAGAGAGTCAACAATCTTGACCCGCTAGCAACCAAGTTTGAAGATCTTCTCTTCTCAACTGCGAAACCGAAATTGAACATGAGATGTCTTCTTCGTCGCCCCAATCCAGACAATCGCCGGCGATGTCGCAACTCTCCACGCCGCCTGTCTCTTCGTCTTCTGTTCAACGAAGCCCGTTTTTTTCTTACCGAAATTGAACATGAGATATCTTCTCCGCCACCCCAATTGAGACAATCGCCGGCGATGTCGCAACTTCCAAGCCACCTGTCTCTTCGTCTTCTGTTCAACGAAGCCCCTTTTTTTCCTTTTTATTTAAGTAACTGATTTGTCTTTAGTATTGCACAATTTAAAATTTTAAGGACTTCCATCGTAATTCTACCAAAATAAATAATGACTTGGTCAAAGCCTACTAGGACTGCCACATGTATGCCACCTAGACCAAGGTATGTACCTGCCCAGGTACTGTAGAAAGATCCGTTCGGTTGAACTTAAACTCGGACTCTCTTTCCAGTTTATTACTTGCTGACTTCATTAGTGTAACTGCTTTTAGAGACGCTAGGACTGGAAGTGCTGCCTCTTCAAGGGCACCAACCATTTTGCCTTCTTTCTGTAATCAGCCTCAGGGGTTGAACCTTCATTTCGTTAATGATTGCCGTAATTACCCAAAAAAATCTCAATAACGCTGCTGCCCGTGTAACTCATTCTACATACTTCATTCATTCCGATTTCTTTATTCCCTTTGCACATGACACATAAGTTAAGAAAGAGAATCTATATCTTATTTTGATGTTTACCCTTTACTTTTTTACATGTAAATACGGAAAGATGAAAAAATGAATAAATTTAGGGGTAATATGGTAAAGTATCTTTCTAAATATGAAAATGGTGTAAAGATTTGGAACAACCAAAATAGCAACTGATACAAACAATGTAGGAGAGAGTATATTATTGAAAAGCTCATTGCCTTGAATATTACAAGCTGCGCTTATTTGGACATTCTCTAATTTATCACATTGATTACAGACGATAGGAAGGCAGCGGGGCAACGATAGGTAGCCTGGGGTGTGACGGGCAGTGCAAGAGCAGGGTCAGGGTGTTGGTAACGTTCCTCGGGGGAAAACAGCAGGCTTCAGGTTCCATATATCACGAGCATACTCGTGGATCGTTCTGTCACTGCTGAACTTGTATGAACCCGCTGTGTTTAAAATCGACATTTTGGTCCATCTCTGCAAAAAACCATGTGTTTGGCCACAATATGAACTAGTCTTTGAACATCAAGGATGCGATGGAATGGAATGTAACAGCGAATGACTCACCTTCTCATCTCGATATGCCTTATCAACCTCTTCTTGACATTCTATGTAACTAGGGAAGTCCTTCCCCACAAGGAAATAATCTGCACGACCAAAGCCTTCGTTCCCTTCTAATGATCCCATCAGTTCATCATAGTTGTAAGGACCAAAGACACCACTTCTAACATACTCCGTCACTTCCTCAAACCGGGGATCTGGAACAAACTTCCCGTCTGCTCTCTCTCTCCTAAGCCCTGCAATCTCATGAGCTTCCGCACCAAAGAGGAAGAAGTTGTCTTTGCCAACCTCTTGTCGTATTTCAACGTTAGCACCATCCAAGGTCCCAATCAGAACACAGCCATTCATTGCAAACTTCATGTTGCTTGTTCCACTCGCCTCCATCCCAGCAGTGCTACAGACGTAAATAGGGACAAGAGGGCAATGAAAAGGAAAAGCTGACAAAATTTATCAAGCGATGGCACTTAAATCAATTAGTAAAGATGTCTATCCTCCAGATTCATTAACTTGTTTGTGTGCTTCAACGGATGAAGGTGGTACAAGCCGATGTGTTAGTAAAACTTGTATGAAGACATGGTAACAATAACACCAAGCACGACAGATAATTGCCAGCTAAGCTTGCGTGCAATAATTGAAATGCTATTTTTTCAAGTTTTAATATTCCAGCAACACAACTATAAACCCCGAACCAGTTAATTCAACACACACCAAAAGGTATCTATTTATTCAGTACCACATATTTCAAGACTCAACTTCTCCCAAACAGCAATAAATGTTACAAGAAGAAAGCATTCATCCATCTAAAAATATATGTTCTTGATTGTCTCTAATTTATGCACATAACTTTGGGTAAATAAAAAATGAAATACAAACAGTGCGAACAAACTTGACATACCTGATGTGCTGTGAGAGTTCACTTGCAGGAATTAGCAATTCAGCGACACTGACATTGTAATCAGGAACAAAGACCACCTGGTATAATTAATCACACATTTCAATCCATCTGCTTCGTGATTTACAAAAGTTAGTGATGGAGGTTACTTCGTTGAAAAGCCGAGAAGTGCTTGAAGGAGTTAGAACAAACATTCACAAACGGGGTAATTATACAAGTCCTCTCATCATTTGGCTTGATGCAGGGATACCAACAATCATGCAGACTAGGGGTCTAAAAGATAACACGGACCATAAAGGCATGCACATGGGCTATGAAATCTTCCAAACTTTCATTTCATCTGGCAGTTATTTTGTTATTGATAATTAAATTTATATTCTGCATTAAAGCCTGGCATATACGTGCGTAGAACAAAAGGCAATTTCAAATATGGGTAGTACATCATATTTCTGTCTGCCACATGAGCTTAGTATCAGGTTCGCAACTTTATGAAATAAGCACTCAGCATGGGGTGCACAAAGCTATAGAATTAACAAAGGAAGTTCAATATTCAGGGAACTCTAGCCCTTAAAATTCTAACTTCTCGGAGAATCTTAAAAGTTGAATTCCAAGATATATTGTTTCAATCAACTTGAAAATCCAGGATCATAACCCTTCACAACAATCTAATACTTCCATTTCCAAGTTGATCTTACCCAAAGATAACAGAAATTCGACTTTCCAAATTCCATGAAAATTTGAACTGGCAAATCAAACACCCGCTTTCAACATTGGCATACATCATGCATATAAGGGCACAAACAAGAACACAACATTATGCCCCAGATTTCAGCACAGTTAACTATTGGTAGCACATCTTTCAAGGGCTTTCTGATGAGGAACTCTTTTGTCTGCTTTTCTAGAGAACTTCCTGCAAGGCCAGTCAAGGACATGCATAAAAATGACATACCTTCAGTAAATCACCAATATCAGGATCATGGTTTATTGTAGCTCCAACATCAGTAATGAATTTCACAATTCTCTTGGCCTGTACATAAGTTGCAAATGCCTTCCCTCCAAAAATACAAACTCGAGGGGCAAATTTATCTTTTCTTTCAGACGCACTCATTTCTTTCATCGTCTTGTAGCGATGCACAATTCCTAAGATGTTCAGCAATTGTCGCTTGTATTCATGGATTCGTTTAACCTGAACGTTATTAAATCAAGCACAGTTAGCAGATTATACAACACATAAGACTTTCATGCACAACCTGGGATAAATTGTACATATTATAGTATGTTTAACAGATGTTTAGGACAAGGACTCAGTAAACTTTCAACATGAATTAGAATTTCTTGCACACAGACAATAATATGAGCGTGTTTCAAACGTAATACTGTTAAGAACAGGTGCTGCCATGCTCCAGCCTGACGAACAAAAGATGTTGCAGCGGATGACACTGTACAGGTACTAGAAACCAGTACCAAGCTAACAATTATTGCGGTCTGCCTATGTCATCCTCACTGTTCTTGACCCTATATACTTTTGGCTTTTTGTGCGTTAAAATATGAAACAACAATTTTTGGCAGTGAGCTCTGGTGCTGATAACATTTTCCTATTCAGAATAAATGTGAGAAGCATCAGCCAGAAATCCCTTTCAAATACTGAACCTGTATTTTTAAGTTTACAATAGTTACAATAAATACAACAAATTATTAAATGATATCTGTCTGTTAGTTTCTTTTATTTTCATTCTGAAAAAATGATTTGTCCTAACATTGAACTCTGGTAAGATGAGGAAACAGGTACTAAATAACAGACCTGGATATCAAACATGGCATCAGGGCTCACAGAGTACCCGGTTTTCTCCTTGATGAGTGACACAACCTTCAACTTGTTATTCCTCTTTGCTTGCCTCCACTGAATATGGAGATCTTCATTCTCAGCAAACTGCGATTACGTACCATAATATGATTAGTGGATCCATACTAATAACATCTTCGTAGGAGACATTGTGAAATATTACTTTCAACTGATCTTTAAATGTTTTATCGTACGGTGAAGCTGGTAAGTCACATGATTCAAATCTCTATATGACATCAACTTTTAGATTTTATAAATCAAAGATAGCACAGCTATGGAGGAATAGGAGATATAGGGCATGTTCTCCATTATTCAATAGGCAAACATCCCTTGAAATTGCATGCCCAATCATTTGAAGATTTATATAGTAATAGAGACCGGATAAATTAACACTTCAATGTGTACTCTAATTTTTACATTTGTTTGCAGATGTGCCTTGCTATCCAAGTAACCATATCATAGAATATCTATTTTTTACTTTAAATATCTGTGCCTATATAAAGGCAGCAGCTATTGTGGATAAAATATGTTCTTCTCAATTTCTTACATATACCAATATGAGGGCTAGTTTTCCTTTCCTTTTTTTCCTTTAAAGGAAAAAAGATTCTGCAAATCAGAATGAAGATCCAGATTAGAAATCACTGTGTGCCTTTTCTTTCCTAGCCATGTCCAATACATAAGTCAGAAACCAAAAATGAATCATATGCACTCATATACAGAAAAAGGGGACTACAAGAACAAACAAGAAAATATGTTTAATCTAAAAGAGATGCCAATTCAATAGATGGTTTTACAAGATTGAAAAATCACAAGTGACTAACCTTTCTCAACACAGCCAGTTTCTCAGTATTTAGAATCCAGTCTTCAGTGCCCGTCCACTCAGTTATGACTTTACTCAAGTCTGGATTGCAGAAATGGATCCATCTTCTAGGCGTGACTCCATTTGTTTTATTTTGGAATTTCTCAGGCCATAACTGTAATTTTTTTTTTGTTTTGGGGGGGGGGGGGGGGGGGGAGGAGGAGGGCATCAATATCAACAACATGGCCATTTGTTTGACTTGGTCTCTAAACTTGAAACAGCAATTTAACGTGAATAATTAAGCTATGCAGATGTGTTTACCTTAAAAAATTCATTAAATACTTCTTCCTTAACTATTTCACTGTGTATCTCAGCGACCCCATTCACTGCATGACCACCTACAACACATAAGTTAGCCATATGGACCCTCTTTGGTGGTTCTGGAGCTGGTACAGTGACTTTTTTTTTGGTTTGTGTTCTTTCTTCTTCCATGTCTTCCTCCTCTTCAATAGGTTTGACGTCCTTTGTCTTTTCCTCTTCAAACTTTTCGAGCTCCTCAACTTCAACAACCACTGAATTTCCCTTGGGTTTAACTAGTAAATCTGTAAATGCAGCAGGCAAATCAACATTTTCTAAAATTCTCATTGCCTTCAATTTTTGCTCCAGCAATGTAGGATCTGCTGTACCATACTCAGCCACTATAGTACCAACCAACTGCAAGTACAGAAAAGATTATTAGAATGAAGAATCCCATTTGTTTAAATATACACTCCATCCTAACCTCTTCATCTATCCTTTCTATAATCTCTACATGCCGAGGTAGCAATTTTTGCATAAGCTCTAAACTCCATTTCTCCAGTGCCTCTGGCAGAACAGTGTGGTTTGTGTATGCTACAGTTCTGCAAACATAAGCACAATGCAAGGTGATATCAGTCACCAAATTCAAGCCTGGGTCAGTTTCAAATAGATCATGTTACAGTTCAAAGACAAGGCTGGGATGACAGCAGCAACTAAGAAAGACCATCACATTTTCAGAGTCCATATGAGGTTAAACCTTATAACATAATGAAATCAGAGGGACATACTATTGGACTCACTTAGATATGAAAAATGCCATTAGACCCCTTATAACATGTCTACCCTTAGAATTTCATTAAAACTGCAGTTCAAAGAATATATTTGTGTACAACAACAAAACAAGACGAGCTATCAATGTACATGCACACAGTAACAATGTCTCACTCAAGTACCTCTGGGTGATGTTCCATGCCTCTTTCCAGCTTAAACCTTTCAAATCTATCAAAATTCTCATCAACTCTGGAATGCATAATGTGGGGTGAGTATCATTCATCTGGACTGCCACCTTCTCTGGAAAGTCTTCCCACTTAACATTTACTCCCGATCTTCTCTCAAAACGTGCAATTATATCCTGCAGAGAAGCCGAGCACAATGTATACTGCTGCTTCAAGCGCAGGATCTTTCCTTCAACAGATTCATCCCCAGGGTAAAGTATGTAGCAGATCTGACATGAAAATTTTAAAATCTGAGAGTCAGTTCAACACTTAAAGTTTATTGGGTACCAGAAACATGAATCTAAGAAAGAAACATTGCAGGCAGGCCTTAACAAGAACCCAAAAAGTGACTTTGGTCACTATCTTACAAATAGAATTAATGCCATTAAGGATCTTTCCCTTTTTCCCTATTTAAGGAAATATAAACTTTGATTCTTCTCAACAATCTTAGCTCAGAATTCGGATCCATAGATGAACAGTCTTAAAGTATGTACAAACAGTTTTCATCAGGTAACAGGAAAAATGAGTACATATACAAAGAACAATGAGAAAAATGGATTGAACCTTTTCAGCATTATATAGGGCCTCAGCTGCATTGGTGTGTTCCCCAGCATTAAAAGCGGCTAAGTTAAATTCTTTTGATGGAACTTTTGTTGACCAAAGTCGCAGATTGATTGTGGTTTTAGTTTTATATCCTGGTATGGGGACATCATATGCAACAGCCTTTATATCTTCTCCTCCTATCCAGTGTTTCTTTCCATCTGATCCAGAAACAACTTTCCCATAGAACTTTACAGGATATGAGACATCATTCCTCGCAATTTCCCAAGGATTACCCATCTGACACAGGAAAACACAGCCAACTAGATGACAAGAGAGAATCTCCTAAATCATAATGCTTGTGAAATGAAATACACAAGAAGGATACGAGCATGGAGCAAGCATACCTCAAGCCAATCTTCAGCAAACTCCTCCTGCCCATCTTTTGTAATTCGTTGTTTAAATAAGCCATACTTGTATCTTAGTCCATAGCCCCATGCCGGATAATTTAATGTGGCCAATGAATCCAAAAAACAGGAGGCAAGTCGACCAAGACCCCCATTTCCAAGAGCAGCATCAGGCTCCTATAAGGGGGAAAATCAGCTATGAAATCATTCAACTTCAGCAAGCAGTCACAAGCATGAAAAAATGAGAAAGACAAACAAGATTCACGCAGCTTTTAAATCTGCCAACTGAAAAATTTTACCTGGGAGGCTATATTTTCAAGGTTGTGTCCCAGCTTGCTTAAAGCCTCTGCATATTCACCGTGAAGTCCTAGATTACCGATGGCATTTAGCAATGCCCTCCCCTAGAAAACCAAACATGTTTAAGCAACATGCATCTTCAGAGTGAAGTATCAAGAAACTGAAACTGCAGCTTCTTTACAAGTGCAAACCTGTAAAAATTCCATCGACAAATAGTATGCTTGCTTTACATTCAGTCTTTCATAATAATCATATGTTGAATTCCAGTTTATAATTAGTGCATCACGAACGCTCTGTGCAGTAGCAAAGAAAGCTTTTGGAAGCTTAAATTCTTCAGGAGAAAAAGATGGGGTGAACTCTGCATGGTATTTGATACTTGAAGCTATAGAAGATGCATCTGGGATGAAAGAACCCATGTTGCTTGGAGCTTCTAAATTAAAGGAAAAGTGAAAAAAAAAAAAAAAAAAAGTTAAGACAAAGCTAGCCTTGATCCTTGCAAATTTTGGACTTTCACAAAGTTGAGCATATTTTTTCAGCTTGCAATGTCAATGATTCTGTATTGTTAAAATATGACAGTGAACAAGTTATTCCAGTATCCTTGCTACGATATTTAGTTATCAAAATTAAAAAAAAAAAAAAAACATGAGATACGAGAAGAAAAAAGTGGAATGCCATCAAGTATACTAGGAGTGGGTGAAACCCAGTACACAATGTCTTCTCTGTTCCTTTATAAAGTTAGAATTACAGGAGCATAAACATTATTGATGTACAAGAAAACAAGCAAAATATCATCTCTCTCACCAGTCACTATTTCAGTAGCCTCTATCCTCAAAGAGCAGCGACCCTAGAATGTGACGTTTCGAACTTTTCAAGCTGCTATACTCATAATAAAATGTCTAATGCAGTTATTAATTCACAGTAAAAGAAGGATCTTTTATCAATATCTTTTGTAAGAGACGCTACCACCAACCTACCAGCACATGAAATAAGTTAAGAGGGAGAGATAAAGTATCAAACCGAACAATAAACTCGTGTTATAGAGCAAGACAGCATCTGATCTGAGAATTGTCAGCCAACTCTCTCTTTTCCAATATTGGCAGTGATCAAACGAGACAGGCGCGAGGTTAGTTAAAAATGGATGGATAGACCATCTAGTACCCTGACTCCCCAACCAAATAGTAGCCTCCAATTCCCCTCCAATTCTAACAACGCAAGCACATTTCCTTGCCGGCTTATTCACACTCATCGCCACAAAGCGAGTGAAATACTCCAGAAAAAGCCTTGAATTGCACTGAAAGCAAGCAACCTTCTGTGCTTGTGCGTCAGAGTTGCGAGACAAAATTAAGAAGAAACACAGAAACCAAGTAAAATTTACCTAAAAAGTAAATCTAATTTGCTGCTTCTAGCCGCTATCACTTAGCAAATAAAACAGCAGAGAGAGAGAGAGAGAGAATGCAAGGGTAATCGTCGATAGCAGAGGAAAAATCCTTGAATCTGAAATGTTAGTGAGAAAGAACCTTCTTCTTGGTTAGAAATCGGATCCTTCAACTTGTGGTGAGGCTGGGTGGAAGCACACTTGAGCTTCAAGGACCTCCTCAAGAGGCTGGAAGGAGAGCTCAAGTTCCTGCTCAAAGACAAGCGCCTCGCTTTCCCGTTCCGTCCGCGGAAATCGATGAATAACGAGATGGCATTGCGGCCAGGTAAAGCCACGTCGGCCGTGCCGGGGCCGCTGGAGCTCGCCATTGTCGTCATGATCTCTCAGCGTCGTCTCTTTGTGTATTTATGTAGAGATGGCGAGAAGAGAAGTGAGTGGAAATGGAATCGCAGGCGCGGACGCTATGAAATCGATAAGAGAAACGAATCAATTCAAGTACTTTTCTTTTTCTGTCTATTTATAATTCTTTTTCACAGTATTAGGTCACGTGGAGGAGGCCATGCAAGTGATGACGTGGAGCTAACTGGTTGGGTGGAGTCTGTGGAGCTGGTTTGTCGCTTTTGGGTACGGGATATTTTTGGTAAACGACGAACGCGAGTGGACGTGGCATAGGGAAGCCATCGGAAACCGTACACTTGGCCTTGCGACTTGGGAGGGTACCATTAGGTGGGACCCTTCTTGTATACTTGGTCGGTACTCGTGTACCCTTCCTCCGCACCGTCCGATTGAAAGATTAGAATTTGCTTAAACTACTCCTCCATCTATACACTTTTTTAAGCTTTGGCGTACTCGTGGTGGAGGTTTACTCTTTTTTTATGACAAAGGGCCACAGGGGCGAAGCTACGTGTTGCTGGGGGTAGGGGTGTTCATCCAACCCGCATAACCCGTAAATCCGGCTAATCCGAACCGAAACTAATCGCAAGGGATGAAGGTTATATGAGGGTTATGGTCGGATTGGGTAATAATAACATAAACCCGGTAGGTTATGCGGTGTGGGTCGGGTTTTAAAATTGAAACCCGCAAAACCCGCCCCAACCCGCACTATTGACAAATGACATTACTTTACTTTACTCACCGGTGTCTCACCCAGCAGCCACCCAAATCCAAATCGGCACCAAATCGCAAATCCCTACCTGCTCTCTCGTCTCCGCCTTTGCTGCTCCAGTGCTCTAGTCCTCGTCGTCTGAGTCCGACCTTGTGCTGCTCTCGGCATCTGCTGCTCGTCCGGCTGCTCTGCTGCTGTCTGCTGCCGTGAATCCCGGCAACGAGGACCAGCAATTTGACGTGAATCCCGGCGCGGCGTCGTCGTCCCTATATCAACAGTCCCAGACTCCCAGCGACTGCTACCTCGCTCTGCTGTTGAAGTAAATCCCATTTTCCTTGTTTTCTCGTGTTTATTGGATCAGTTTTGGCAATTACGGATGCTATTGTTCTGATCCTTTTTTCTTAATCTCCTTCAATACTTTCTGTGTCAATGCTTCTATGTTTCAGTTTGAAGTTTGCAATTTGATGTCAGTTTCCTGTTTGTCTTCCATTTCTTTCTGAGACAAATCTTAGGGGCTAAATTGCAGCAATGTTTAGGTATCTAGTCCTTATGCATGGTAGTAGTTATTGACTATTGTCTCAATCTTTTGTTTTTATCCTTCGAGCGGAGTAAAGGAAGTGCCATGATTTTCCAAGCAAGTTTTTTTGGAGAGTATCTGTCATTGGATATACTCTTTTCGATTTGTGAGGCTAGAGAACAAGTAGTCTTTTTGTAGAGCTAGCTACTACGTTTCCAGCGTCATATAGATGATATCATGTTGTAGTTCTTTTCTCTTATTTTTAGGAGAAGACTTTTTTCGCAGAAGAATTTGCTATTGAAAAGGAGCCAAGAAAGCTGACTGGTGTTCTACTTTCTTCCGGGATAGGGCTGTCCTCTTGGTTAGGCAGTGTTCTGTATAGGAGGTTTCTCTTTTGTCTTGGGGTAGCTTTTTGTGTGGGGAGTTAAGCTATAATATATAGTTCTTTGTTGAGGTTCCTTTTCTTATAAGCAATGAAATTATTTATTACTTAATAAAGTCCAGGCAGTGGCTGGAGAGAAGAATAATACAATCAAAGTATGAATTTTCCACACAAGTCTCCGAGGCAATCAAGTATGAGTTGAAGGAGGGTTCGTCAGTCTTGTGTGCTTCTTAGTCTGTTCCTTTTTAGGAGTGAGGTTCTTAAGCTTTGGTTTCCATCGTTTCATCATCTTTCTCTCTACGATAATTCTTGTACTTCTTTTTTATTTTTAACAAAATATTTTTTTTCAAATAAAAAAAATACATACTCTCTTTCCATCAACAGCTTTTTTTTTTAACAGCAAGACAAAGGAATATATTAACACAACGAAGTTATTGTTTGTTGTCGTAATTATTTTAGATAAAAATTATTGTCTTATAGGTGAATGTAAAAAACCATTCATACCGAACCGACCCTAACCGGTTTTCATGAGGGTCGGTTTTTTATATAATTTTGAAGTATACGGGTAGGGTTGAGTAGTGAAATGTAAAATCCTGTCAATGATGCGGGTAGGGTCGGGTTGAGCACGAACCCGGTCCTATCCGCCCCGCGAACACCCCTAAGCCCCCCCGGGAATTTTGGAAAAACGTAAATATGGGGTATTAATTTGATGATTTTGTTAAAAGTTAAGGATTGTGTGTGCATTTTGCCCCCCCAAATATTGTGGAAAAATATAAAGATGGGGGGACAATAAGGTAGGCTATGAAGAAAGTAGGGACCCAGTGAGTAGTTATTCCCTTTACATTAAGGGGATATTCTAAAATGGCCTAAATGCACTATTAGTCCTCAAACGTTTCAAAATCGTATGATTTGCTCCTTGATCTTTGAATTAGTGTGAATTAGTCCCAATTTACAGCTTTACCTAACTGCGACGTCGTCTCTCTCCTCCGGGCTCCGCCGACTCTCCTCCGGGCTTGCCCCCCCGAACCAAAAATCCTGGATCCGCCACTGAAGGGCCATCATACCAAATATCAAAGTTGAGTTATCGGTTAAAGCATTCAGCCGGTGATTTTATAAAAAAGGATAACGAGTTGGAGGGAGAGAAAGGGGTTTCACTTCGGTGTATTCTTTTGGAATCAAAGGGTAGAGCTATCAATGCAAGAGCATAAATCCATTAACAACTCAGTAAATCTGGCCAATTGTAGAGTTATAATGATTGATCCGCCATCATGAACTGATGAATCTCCCATCACTTTAGCCTACAGTTCAGCATTGGAGGATAATTAATCTTCTTTTCTTTTGCCTTTATTGATTTTGTCTATTGTTCCGGATGAAAGACGGAGGTTCAGTGAGGCATTAACATCGGAGCTTCCATACCGAGCATTCTTAGAGTGGTGAAGGTAGATCAATCCCAGTAAAAAATGGGAATTTATCCCTACATAAGGTTTGATTTGAAGCTACAAACCCAAAATTTTGATTTGTATGGTTCGTCCATAGCAGTTTATTTTTGGTTTTGTGTTTCATGGGTTAGAGTTTGTGTTTCATAGGTTAGAGTAATGTTCTTCTAGATGGTTGGCTAGTTTTTAAGGTGATAATAGGCACAAAAGATCCAAAGAATTTGAATCAAAGGTGAAATCTCCTTCTATCTTAAACTCAGTTGTGAAAATAGTGTGATTATAGTTTTGTTAGTGATGTGTTTTTGCTGATTTGAATTATTTTCCAGCCAGAGGTAATTCTGAGCAATAGTGCTAGATATTGCATTAGCAGTTTTTCATTTGGGCATTTATCTTATGGTACAAGTCCCTTGCATTTTTTGTATTGGTTATGTAATAAGAGTTTGTTGAGTGCCTGTACTATGTGCATCATGAATAAGATTTTAGATTTTGTGCGATAAATATTATTTTTGTTGCCTTCTTATCTATATCTGTAAGGATTCAGTGTTATTGTTAGTGCGGATAAGATGGTTCTCTGATACAATTCAACAGTCAACCTAAGTTTAGTGATTTATGTTTTTTTTTTTTTTTATAAAATTATGTTTCCAGTTTTATTCATGCTTTAAGTACTAAATTATTAGGTGTGTACCAGTTTGAAAGGCATCTATTGTTTGCAATAGAGCAAACAAGTTAATACAATTCAACAATCAACCTAAGTTCAATTGTTCGTAGTAGGTAATAATTATCTAAAATATCTCATACTTGTAATTCACCTATCATGTCCTTGACCAAGTCGTCTATGTTGGATACTACTGAATCACTTTGTGTGTGACCACCTATTCTACTGGGGTAAGATAATAAGTGTAAGGTAAAACTCAATTTCAGAGCTTTTCAATTATGGGGAAGAATGGAAAACAAGGATGTCCTTAAAAAAGGTGGGCAATACTTTAGTTATGCTGACACAATTGCAGCCATTGCAGGAGCTACATTTTTATTGTTTTAGGGAACATAATATCTGAGTTTCTTGGAAATTGCAAGCTGATTTTTTTCCCTTAGTTCATACTAAATTTTATTCTCATATGAATTTAAAAGTTAGAACATTATATGTGCCTAAAGAATGTAAATATTATGGTATTGCATGGTATGGTGTAAAAGGAAGGAGGCCAGTAGTAGGAAGTTACATAATGGTTTGAAGGGCTGGGAATGCAAAAGCTAAGTTGAAAAATGCATATAATAACTACATGTAAGGTTCTTAACTCTTAATGGTGATATGACTTACGCATGTTTATTGGTTTATTCTGCATTTCCTTATTCTGATCATTTCTCGTCTCCGTATTGTATGTAGTAATGGTGAAAAATAACGGTCTGTGGAAAAGAATAACCACCCCATGATGTAGACAATATATGGTATCTCATCCTCCTCTTTTTTATTGGTTCATAGAAAGTTATTTGCTTGGGTTTAATGGTTGATAATATTGACGTGTAAGATTAGGCTAATAAAAACAAGCATTGGAAGATGATGGATTTGAAATAGAAGGCCCAATATGCCATCCATGTGTCATCATGTGTTGGCCTGTGTACTTTGTTAAACATGTCCAATTCATCAATAAGGATTAAAGGCCATGGGCTTAAGAGACTAAACTGGGGAGCCTATTAGAGATTAGCAGGATTAGCTATATTCAAATTTGATTTATTAGCTTATCTAGTTGTTTGATCCTGATACCTGGACCCTCTGTGTGAATAGGAAGTGGTACGTAATAGCAACATATGATGTGACCTTAGTTTTTGGCACAGTTAAAGTGGGGATCAATTTTCATTTTCAACATAAATCTCCACTAGTTAGTTAATACTATAGGCGATCAAGTAGGCATATGGTTGTTGATTTGACAGCAATTGTGTAACAATTAGAAGGCAATCAAGGTGATGAATTCAAATGATTATATGTACTGTTAGCCTTACAACTGTAATTTGCTCGTCCATGAGACAATACATGGGTCCACAATTTGTTTCATGTGTTGACCACGTGGACATATTAAGTGATTGTCAATGGGCAGCACTCACCCTTAAGCAGCTGCTTGCTACGATTATGAAGGTTTCAGATCAAGGTGTCCATAAACTTAATGGTTGTGCTCTATTTTTGCAGGTTTGAACTTCCCAAATTTTTGGACATAGTATTAATCAGTAATGCTCCCTGAGTGATTTTACTAGTAGTATACTAACTCATTTTAGTGTAGCCTTGAAAGTGTACTACTTATAGTACATGCTTCTAGGTGCCTACACCAATGGTGAAGGCACTCTTCCAATGACATTCTTCAGTGACAAGGTAATGAAAAAGTTGTTGTGAAAATGGCCATTTTGTGATAATACAGAGGTAAATGCCATTCATTAAACTTGTTCCTTTTGAGTTAACATCTATTCTTTGTCCACACAATTCTTTGCAATCTGAATTTGGTTGTTCAACTATGTAGGAGTCCATGAATAAGGCTGTTAAGCATTCAAAAATTGATGGTCAAGAGCCTAAAGGTCCTTCATTGCAATTACCATTTGCGGTGCCATCAAAAGCCTAGTGTCCCTTGGAGGAGAACAGGATCTATAACGTTGATATGGATGGGCATAGGAAGACTTAAGCTGTAGATTCGTCAAATTGACATGAAGAGGTTATTGAACTTGTCCAATCTTTTTATGGTATCATGGGTAATTTGGTTTCTAATGTTCATAAAATCAAAGAGGACTGAAAACTCCATCACCAAAGTAATTATCAAGTTAGGACCTTAATCCAAACGTGGAAGTCTAAGTGGGTAAATGAAACACCTATGGCCAAGAAGGCTAGAGAAAATGAGACACATGGATCCAACACACCATTGCTCCTGATTCCTCCTTTTTCACACTCAAAAGAAAGAACCCTGATGAAGGAAGTGCAACATCCTTGTGGTGTTAATGATGGTGTAGATGGGTTTGGTGATGACAGTGGAGATGGTTTGGACAGTGTTTATGACAATCAAATTGGAAGTCCAATTAAGAGCTGAACAAGGTGGGGGATCCAACTGCATGCCCCACCATAATGGAATTTGTGTTGGTACCTTCAACTGACACATTGAAAGATGGTAAGCCACAAGGGGACATAATTATTTTGAATTCTGACAAAACAAAAATGGGTTCAGAAGATGTACTTTCTAATTGTGTAGAGGTAGCTAATGGTCTAGCTCAGGTATGTCAATTGGGCAGCATGGTTCCTAAATCAATCACCAAAACATTGTGAATATTACTTATACGACATTGATTTAACAATTTCTATTGATCTCTATTTTAGGCCAAATGGAAGGTTAAGAGGACTACTCTTTCAATTCTACAAGATCATTGTATTTGAATACCTTAGCCCTTTCAGCCACAAACATCTTATTTCACCATATTAGAGTAAAAAAAAAAAGGTCCAAATAAACCTCAATTTGCTGCCAATCCTTTTGCGGTGCACCATTTCATGTCACCAGAGAAGCACCATGTCATAATGTTAGTTTTTATGGTTAAGGAGATTACAGGTTCATGTCTTCAAGCTAATCCTTCAACATTAACCGAAACCCTATCTTTATGGACCGTTGATTTCATTGATACACACAAATTACTTTAGCATGTTGGGTCACACTTCATTTTTATATTTTGTAGTGATGTTTTAGTTCAACCAAGATGACCCTATGAGATCACATAACGCGATATTCATCTTCTACTACTAAATAAATGGATAAGTAGTTCCATGATCAATGCATGGGCTTTTATACTTATAAACATCACCTTTTTGGAATTGGTACATGACTTTGGAATTCATTGTATATTTGCCTTTTTTATTTTTTTTATTGTTGTCATGTAGTAGAGGTTCTTCTTTACCAGTGATTTGTGTTTAACCTTGATTAGTTTATATTATATATTTTTTTTTATTTCTAGTTCATAGCATACCAACCAGCTGCCTATATTAACCACCTGATGAAAAATCAAAGGGTAAATTCTACCGGTCGTCCCTAAATTATATCTAATGTTACTAATACATTCCTAAACTATCAAATGTTGCTTAATCATCCCTAAACTATATCCAGTGCTACTCAATCATCCTACTATTTATCTTATCGTTAAAGATGAATGGAAAAGTGATGCTACATTAGCAACCATGTTATTTTTCTATCCATCCTTAATAGTTGTGATGGACAATAGGACGATTAAGCAACACTAGATATAGTTTAGGGATGATTAAGTAACATTTGATAGTTTTAGGATGAATTAGCAAAATTAGATATAGTTTAAGGATGACCAATGAAGTTTACCTCAAATCAAAAGGATTTAGACTTTGTTAATAGATGATACATTGATACCAATAACTATGACAACATAATTTTATCCACTGCCCAACTTTTTGTTAACCATCTATTTCAAGTGACTGCATTTCTAATTCACCATTTATTGTATGTTGTGGTAACATTTAATTTATATTTTGTTGTTTTAGAGTTTTCCCCCTATGCATGAACTAGGTCATTTTTATCTATTTGTTGTTGACCTTACGCTTTGGTTCATATTTGTATTCGACACTCATGGGGAAAACCACTCAATTGACTACTACAATGGTGCATTAGATATGCAGGTATGCATTTGGTTGGGCAATTGAATCATTCTGCTGGTTTCCAAATTTGAAATCTTAAGAATAAGCTAGGGCAATTCTTTTATTGCTAAAACATATGTCTCTATGTAGTGTTCTATGTTTGACCTTGTGATTTCTCCTCAAAACTTTAAGCTTAGTGAGTTCAAGAAGGTTAAGCGTTCCCTATTCCTTGTTCATCTAAACTATGATGACTGCAAATTATTCGTTATGTATTTCATGGAACATCCAACAAAGGTTACAATGAAGCTGAGAAAGGAAGGAATCTTGATTCCCTAAAGATATGTTATGTGTTTCTTTTATGTAATATTATGGATATATTCCCAATCTAAAATGGAGTCCATTTTCCCATTTCTTATTCATATGATGTGGATGTTTCAATTGCTAATTAGTGATATGTACATTTCCTGGGTAATATATGTTGCCATAGTTTTATGAATCAGGTGTTTTCCCTTGCACCATGTTTAATTGGTTTGATTCTTTTAGTGGGATACAAAAGAACGAAGATGCCAATTTTTGTTGGATCTAATCCTATGTGAGGACAACCAGTTGAAAGGGGGTCATACAACTCAATGTGATGATATGGTTTCTCAAGTAGTATAAAGATTGTGGTGGTGTTGATGTCTATAAGGAAGAATCCATTCTATCAATGAAGTAAGAGAATTTTGTAAAAGCAAGCCCAAACGTAATAGGAAGGCGAAACAGGGGCAACCTGACTATAGTCTCATGTCAATTCTAGGCTTTTGTTGGAGATATTGGTAGGGAGCTATAATGGGCGAACGTTATAGATGGTAATAGGGCGGATCGGGTATTAATACCTCCTACCTACCATCTGTGCTTGTTGTTTTTTTAGTACCCGAGACTTTGCAGGTATCCGCAATTGAACAAATATTAACTTTGTACAGAACATTGGCCATTTTGTTGTGTTAAACCAAGAAATGTACAAATCCACTTCTTATTGAATGAACATTAACTCTTCAAAACACAAACTCATTTTGTTATGTTAACCACAAAATTGGTCGAATCTTTCATTTCATATATCCATGGGTACAATAATCATTAAGAACCCAAAGTAGACATCATTTTCAAAAAAATCAGCATCTTCTTGGTCAAGGTCAGATAGGCCTAATTACTCAAACTAAATTAAAACCATCCAAGTTCTAAGCAATAACTTATGAACAATCCACTGCACAAATGCTGAACATTAAGGTTCTGTTTTTTTCGCGTGAACAAATTCAAAAAAACCAGTTAATTCAAAAATGACGGCTGTGATAAAAGACGAATGGTCACCGCCGTCATTTTTGAATTAATTCGTTTTTTCAAACTTATTTACGCAAAAAACAGAACCTAAATAAACCACATAATGACGAACCTCAAGTCTTATGATGGCTTCATTTCCTCCTTCAACTGGCATTAAACTCAAACCCAAAACAAAATGTTTCATGCCCTGGACTTTCTCAAACCCTAGCACTTTCATCGTTCAAAACGTTTAAATTACATCTTTATGCTTTTATCTTCAAAAAGTCTGAAAACTAACAACCTTATCAAATGACCTATGCCTTTTACCAAAGCTTAAGTACATACTTTTCTAGTGTCAAAATTGACAGCCACATCCGCAATTAAAGCAAATATTAGAATGTACCAGTGTATAACACAAATGGCTAAGAAGGTGTAGTGAATGAATGTGATTAGTGAGGATAACTTGCAGTTGATATTAAGGATTACATTTATGAGTATAGAAAGGGTATCTGTCATATGCCCTTTATCCTTGAATTGGATGGATGGTTGATAACCAGGTATTGCCTTTTGTTTGTTCGAGCACCGAGCTGGTTTGCATATTCATTACTATCGATTTTTTTGCTTTTTTGCTCTTTAACTTTGGATGTCTGGATTGCACCCACCTTTTCTCTGCGTGGAATTGTTTTATTCTTTACACATTCCCTCTTCACAAGTACATTCTTACTTGTCTTGGATGACTTCTTTTTCCCCAGCAAGCTAACCGAGTCCTAGATGATGGTCCATTGTGAATAACTGACAACACTACCTTTAAATAGCACCTGTCAATGTTGGATCATGTCACCTGTTTTCAGTAATAGTTGTCCAACCTTACCCTTTAGTTCCATGAAGTCTTTGACATCACACTAACATGCAAAGCACACAAATTTGGACATCATGTTGTTAAGTTGCGCACGTCTGGCCATATATATAGTTCATTTCCATAAGGATAGACATAGGAAGTGTATGTTGGGTCTATTTTTGTGTCCGTCATCCATCTCATCAACATCAAATGCTTAAGAATACTGACTATATTCTCAATCTTTAAAATACCAAATGTGTGGCTACAAGGAATACTTGAATAAAAAAAACCCAAAATGGCATGTAAAATTATTTTTGAGTTTGCTGGGTTATATTAAACAACTAACTGTGGCCGAGGTAATGAACATCTAAACCTGTGTAAGATAGGAGTTTGCAACTGCATTCCCACGTTTAGGTTTTTTCACGGTGGGTTATAATGTATGGCGCTTGTGTACTCACATATTTGTGGATGAAATAAGTCCTAATATTATCTTGTTGGTTAGGTGCCAGAATTGCATAATAGTTTGGCTCATCAAATATCTGTTGTCGTACACAAACCAGTATTTAGGGTGTATAAACTATTCCAGCATGCTTCTCTAGTTACTTCAAATGTGTAACCGGTTGAGGTACTGTGTGTTAAATGTATAAGTACTATTGATTTTTGCTTTTACGTAACCGATTAAGGGCAACATCAAGTCGGCGAACAAAGTTATACAACTTTAATGTCTAATTAATAAATCTTTTTTGGAATGAATGCATACCTTTTGCCCTCTGCGTATTAGTCATCCCATCAAAGAACATATTTTTCAGGTGTGAAATGGCCCAGCTTTCTCGAGTTTCCCACATGTCTTGAACCAACTAATTAGTTTGAAGACCATGCCTTGCCACTACAGCTTTCCATAGCTTAAAAATTTCTTCTAAGTTGTCAACACCTAACATCATGTGAGCAAATTTGCCAAAAAAACCCTGTCTGCATCTTTAACATTCACCTTGCAATTCTACATTAAGTGCCACGAGCATAAGCAGTGTGTGGGTGTAGGCATTTCTTATTGAATTGCAAACTTGAAACTAGGTGCCCCATCTATTATAACTGATGTTGGCATCCCCCCTTCAATATAGTCGACGAAGTGGCTAAGTAACCACTCGAAGCATTCCTCTAACTCATTTGTAACAGGACCACAGCCAAAAACAGTCATCATGAAGTAGTGGTTGACCCCCAAAACTAGCACATATGATAATTTGTACCCATTGCTTTTGTAAGTGGCATGGAAGAAAATGACATCTCCAAAACACATGTAATCCCTCATCATGCCTCAATTTGCCTAAAATAGGTACCGTAATGTATCAGACCCATCAACTACATGCCTATAGTAAATTTCTAAGTCACATTACGCCCTCGATGTAAGGTGGGCAATAGCTTTCTCAGAATCTATCCCCAGCTTACCAACTCTGTTATCGGAATCAACCCGATTATAGAGATCCTTCCTAGTGATGCCGACATTTTTATACCCACCATGGGTGACAAACATATAGTCTGTGATGATGGATGTGCTGACCCTAACCTTGCGTATGTCATCCTATACATGTTTTGCTGCCATCCCGATTGTTCTTTAACACTAAAAGGAATGTGTCTCAAACTTCGATTCCAACTGATGGTTATGATTCACCTCAAATTCATGAATTTGGCACCTTTTTTCGACACCAATGTAATAGACATGGAAAGCATATTTGCATCCACATCACGACAACCTCTCAAATCCTTCCTTGATGAAATAGATCTCAATTATACTAAAACATGCCCTTGGAGCATGCTTAAGTCCATACAAGCCTTTCTTGAGTTTGTACACCTTTGCTTCATCACCTTTTTTAACGAATCCTTAAAGTTACTCAACATAGACTACTTCAGTGAGTGCTCCATGTCATAAAGGATTTTTTACATTTAGTTGAAATATAGTCTAATTCTTTGTGTTACTAATGCTAAAATCATTCTTATGGTGTAGCATATAGCCACAAGTATAAAAACTTTAGTGTAATCAATGTTAAACTGTTGTACATACCTTTTTGTAACTAAACGAGCTTTACACTTTTTTTACCTCACCATGTTCATTATTTTTTGTTTTAAAAACCCATTTAACTTTTCACATGTTTAGGTAAAGTGGTAAGCTCCCATATGTTGTTTTTTTTTTAATAGCTTCAATTTCAATCTTCATAGCATCTCTCCACTTTGAACAAATGACAGCCTCCTCAAATGTTGCAGAATCTCCATTAGTTGTGAACATAGTGAGATTATAAACTTGAGCTTCTTCTTCGTTGTCGGACAGGCCTTCTTTAGAAACATAATCTTGTAACCAAGTGGGAGGCCTTTTGTTTCTTCTGTCTTCTTTCAAGGACAATAAAGTATTTGGCAAAGAGCTATTTGAAGATGATTTAGATACACCATGTGCTTGCTTGAGGCATCGCACCATCTCATTTTTCTTCCTTATTCAGTTCACATTATTTAGGATCTTCTTCACCTTCTCCCTAATCCAGTACATCGAGCTTCACTTCCTCCATAGTCTTCCCCCAGTCCCAACATTCATTCTCTTTAAAAACCACATCTTAGCTTATAATAATTTTGCGTGTGGTGGGATTGTATAACCTATAAGCTTTCGATTCTTCATTTGCACCAAATAAAACACACTTGCAGTCCTTGTCCTCAAGCTTTGTTCATTTGGCATCAAGAATGTGTACATGGGCTATGTAGCCGAACACTCTAAAGTGGTCAACATTTGGCTTGGTGCCACTCCAAGCTTTTCCAAGAGTTGGATTTTTCATCACTAAAGTTGGACTTTGATCGAGCACATGAGTAATCTAGTTCATAGCCTCAGGCAAAAAATGCTTTGGAATTTTCTTCTCAAACAAGATGCTGTGCACCAGGTTCATAACTGTTTAATTTCTTCACTTGGCTACTCCATTTTGTTGGGGATTGCAGGCAGCAATAAGTTGTCCTTTGATGTCATTAGACTTGCAGTAATAAGCAAATTATAGTGACATAAATTCTCCTTTGCTATCAATTCTTAAACAATAAATAGAAGAACCAAACTCTTTTTCAGCTATAGTTTTGTAATATTTAAACATAGTAAAAGCTTCAAACTTCTCTGTTAAGAAATAAATCCACATTTTCCTACTATAATCATCAATGAAACTAAGTAGATACCTCTTGTGGCTTTTGGATATGGATGTGATCGATCCACAAATATTTGAGTGCACCACTTGCAATTTTTGTGAAGCTCTCCATAGGCTTTTTTTTGGAATTGGCTCCCTACTTTACTTTCCCACCAAGTAATCATGACACACCTTTGTAGGGGCTTTGAGTTGTGGCATTCCCTTCACCATCTTTTTATATTGTAGTGTCCTAAGTAGGTGTGGGCATTCGATTATTTCGGTTTGGACCGAACCGAATTGGTCGGTTAAGTCAGTTTTCGGTTTCTGACCATGACAAACCGAATTAACCGAATCATCTAGAAAAACCGATCAAAACCAAACCGAAATATTTCAATTCGGTTTAGTTTGAAACTGAAATAACCGAATTTACAAATACCTTCTTGATACATGCTACCTTTTCTTTACGTTTTCCTCTTATTTCCCTAAGTAATCTCATCATCCTCACGCACAAATGAGTAGTGAGGGTTAGGTTAGGTCATCTAGGCCTAAACAATAAGTTTCGGTGGCCTACAGGCGATAGTAGAATGCGGGTTATTAGGAGCCCAAAAATATTTTTAAAAAATTCGGTTAATTCGGTTACCGAATTAACCGATTCCTCAAACCGAAACTAAATTTTTGAAATTCGATTTTAATCGAAACCACACCGAAAAACCAAATAAGTCAAACCAAAAAACTGAATTAATTCGGTTTGACGGTTTTTTCGGTTTCGGTCAAATAGTGCACACCCCTAGTCCTAAGGCCCTTGTGACTCAAATGGCTATAACGACAGTGCCACAGGTGTGAAAGATCATCTACCACTGCTTGTAGGCATGTAGAAGTGTTAGTGAGCACTATACTGGTAAATAACACAAACATTTGATTTGCAGTCATTTTGCATGATAAGCCTATTCGTTATATGATAAATTTGACATACTCCTTATTAAATGAGGATCACTATATTCTTTTCTTGTAATTGGACTAAGCTCAACAAATTATTTCTTAGCTCAGGCACATAAAAAAACATCACTAATTACTTGTGTTAGGCCATTAACTTCCATTCTAATGCTTCATTTTCCCATTACTAGCATTTTCATGTTGTTGCCAGCTTGATGTTATGCCTCAAGTCCTCATTAATATTGGAAAACCATTTATTGTTTTCATTCACATGGTTGCTATAGCCACTGTCCAGAAACTACACATTTTCATCTTTGGGATCATTCATTTCAATAGGAGCCATTAGTAGAAGTTCTTTCTTTCCATCATACTCGGCATAATTCACTCCTTTCTCCCAACTAGGATACTCATATTGTAAGTATCCTAGTTTATGGCATTTGTAGCATTCTACAATGGCTTTGTTAAACCTTTGTCTGCCTCGGCCTCTTCCTCATCCTCTGATGCCTCCCTCTTCCTCTAGTTGCAAAATTATTTTCATGGGAGACTTTTAGTACTTGTTCATCTTTAGCACCATACCCTAGCATCAATTGTTCATGGACCAAAAAACTGCTTTATAACTCATTAATTGTCAAGGTTTCAAGATTGTTGGATTCCTTAATGGAGCATACCGCATAGTCAAACTTGGTAGTCATTGATTTTAGCATCTTTTCGATGATCACTAATTCCTCTATTTTCTCACTGTGTGCTTTCATTTTATTAGCAATAGTGAGTGTACATGCAAAGAACTCATCCATTTTCTCACATTCTTTTATTCCAAAAACCCCAAACTCTGAGTGTTTGTAATTGAGCCTTTTTCACCCTTGTAGAACTTTGATACTTTTGCTTCATGGAATCTCATATTCCCTTAAATGTATCTTTATTCAAGATGGTCTCAATTATTGTTCTGTCGATAACTTGGAATAAATAATTTTTTGCCTTCAAATATTTTAGCTTGGCATCTTTTCTTGCTTTGTGCTGAACTTCAATCATCTAAGTTCCTTCTACTTCTGCTACAAGGATGCCATCCTTCACCAAGTGCCAGTACTCTTTTGATCGAATGAAATTCTCCATCAACATAACCCAATGATCACAATGACCATCAAACCTAGGTATAGTTAGTTGAACAAAGTTGCTTTCGACTATGGCTATACACTTTTTCACTTTCTTTTTTCAAAAACTGTAGTTTCTTACATCTCTCGACTAGTATGTTAAAATGTGGCTCTAATACTACTTTTGTTAAAGATATAACAGAACTCTTGAGCTTCAATTTATTCATTGCATGGAATTGGCTTTATATAGCCTTACAAGACAAGGTGCTAGGAATAATAATACTTCCTCAGTCTCATATTCTTTAAAATATTTCACTTTTTAAAATAATTTAACTTGAATTTATTCATATTATTGTTTGTTAGAAAAAATTTAAAAAAATATATTTAGAAAATATAAGTCTTTATTTATCATTGATATATAATTTTTTTTATATACTAAAAAATTGAAAATAAAAAATCATAGATTAATTGTTAAAAAGTGAATGTTTCAAAAAAATTGGGACAGGTGGAGTAATAATAAATAACAAGAATACTAATTGCTTCATAACCTAGCCGTACGTCCCTTTTCTCCCTCCTCCCAATGTTCTTTCTCCTCTTTTCTTTGTATATCTAGCCGGGCTTAGATACTAATCTAGGCCTGTCGGTTAATTTTTCACAATTACTCAACCCAATTATCTTCAATCACTTTTAGCGTTCTTTCTTCGTCACGAAATTCCTTCACAATCATCGATAGAAGTACTATTTAGTTCATCTGATGCTTTACGATAGATAGATCTAGTTGGCTTGTTTTCAAAATTGGTGGTACGAGAAAATCAAGTGGGGTACAAAAAGCGGTTGAGACTTAGATGATGAGACGTTTACAAATAATAGATCAGAATGATCTTATGTTATTTTTTCTATTTATCTTGTCCTTTATCTAGTCTTTTTTCCAATTACTTATGAGTTATTTCTTCATAATTTTCTTGGTTTACATGAAAGGTTTCGGTTAATTCGATTCTCCTCCCTTCATTTGGTATCACTATAACACAAACGTAAGAAACAATCATTTTCAGTTGCTAATTGTGACTGACTAACGACTGAATGTGTCAGTTGCGAAAACTTTAGTTGCTGGGTGGTTAGCGACAGACTAGCGACTGAAAGATTCATTCGCGCAATTTTTAAACCGCAACAAAACATTTCAGTTGTTACTAGCAACTAAAACCTCAGTCGATAATACCAATTTAATTATTTTGAAAAAAATTTAATTGCTGAGATGTTTACATGTGTGTGTGTGTGTGTGTGTGTGTGCATGTAAATGAAATGCACTAAATGTAGCAATGAATTGTAATAATAAAAAAGTTTCATTAAAATAAATATAGAATCTAAACATAATATTATTAATTTGAAAATGAGGAGGAAGAAGAAGGAGAAATGAAGGAGATGCCAAAGCTAAGGAAAAAGAATGAGAAATGAAAGAGAGGCCGAAGCTGAGAAAGAAAAATGAGAAATAAAGGAGGAAGAAGAAGAATGAGAATGAGAAATGAGGAAAAAGAGGCCAAAGCTGAAGGAAGGAGAAAGCAAAGGAGAAATGAAGAAGGCAGAAGAGGGAGAAATGAGGAAGGAGAGGCCGGAACTGAGGAAAAAGAATGAGAAATGAGGAAGGAGGAAGAAAAAGTAGAAATGAGAAAAGTGAGACTAAAGCCGAAGTTTTTAATTTGTTTTAGCGATTGAAATAACGATTAAAACATATTAGAGACTGAATAACGACTGATTCCAAAAAATAATATAAAATATTCAATTGACTAGCGTCTGAAAATTTAAAATTAGTGACTAATTAACGACTAAAATTTTAATCACTAGTTAGTCACAATAATTACATGGCCTGCAAGCTAATGACTAACTAGCCACTAAATTAACTAGTGACTGAAATTTAGTTGCAAGTTTCAGTTGCTCTATCACTTCTACCTTATAGTGTATCGTAGGGATACATAGCCTTTTATTAACCCATTTATATATTTCTATTGTTCTTTAGTGTCATATACCATTAATTTGTAAGATATGATTTGACTTACTAGTAATTAGAATAAAGCACCTTTTTATCAAAAGAAAAAATAAATAAAAAATAACAACCCACATTATGCATGCCCAATTACGTGGTAGAATAGGATAAGAATTAAAACAAGTTGCAAGTTCCTAACACCCGAAAGATAATGCTAAATCTCAATAGTAGATAAGCTAAACGGCTCTCTGGCTAAAACAAACAACAACACAGCCTCAGCTTCCCCCCGAGACAGCTTTAAATCACACAGACAAAACAAATGTGTTTGCGTTATATTATGAAAATCTTCTACTGGAGCCGGAGGAGCAGCGGACATGTTTTATCTGCTGGTTCGGTTTGTGTCATTGTTTCGTACCACGACCATCATCTCCAGGACTTGGACCATTTCCTTTTCTTTTTTCTTATTCTTCCCTTTTACACGTGCCGTTATGGGTGGATTAAAACCTGGGCCTTTCTCTTACTGCAGGCTGCCGCCTGAACTATATTTAGTCAGTGACTCATCTCCTTATAATATTTTTCCTCCAACTCGCCAGCTAGTGTAGTTGGTTAAGACCTTTGCCTCCCAAGCCAAGATCTTAGGATCAAATCCCAACTTCACCAAGGAGAGGACTAAGGAAGGTAAAGGGCTACCTCCCATTGGGTAGCCTAACTACACATTTTATCTCCAATGAAGAAACAAAAACCAGGCAATGAAATATCGTAATTTATGCCAACGTATGCCTTATGCAATGTAGTTTACCCCATCTTCAATGGTAGCAATTGTTCTTTCCTTCAATTATATAAGCTTCATCGTGGATTGACAGGAAAGGAATCAAGGATTTGGTTACTTAAAACCAAAGAACGGAATGTAAATAGGACTAGAAAAAGGTCCAAACTCAGACTTTTACTGGAGTACCTCCATGAACCCAAAAACCATACTTGACTCTATGAAATGGGAACACACACACACACACACACACACACACACATGCATATGTATGTATGTATGTATGTATGTATGTCTAAGTGCACGGAGGGAGGGACCACTGAACCAACTGATATTGCAATTTCGTTGCTGAGCCAATGAATTAAATTCATCTTGAACCAACAACATCTTCAAATCCTTTATCAGCTGATCTAGCCACCAAGACAACTTGTAACTACTGCTATTTTTAATATTGTGAATACATTCTGTAACGGAAGACTTTGATCCTCATCTGCTGCAATATAAAAGAAGAAATTAAAAAAAAAAAAAAGACAGGTTGAAAAGTATGGAACAGTATAAAAAGAACTTGATGAGTCTAGAATAAGTAAAGTAAAACGAGTTAATCTACAATGACTGCACCAAATTTACAATTGGCACTTCAATTATACATGCAACCGTGCCCAGCTGCTCCACATGGCTCCATGAAATAAGAAAACATAATCACGGATAGCTAATTGGTTTCTTCAGTATGAAACAAATCCTCAAGCAATCAATTAGGTAAATCAGATAATAAACCCACTCACATGAGAGTTTTCTGTAAGTTCTGAAGCATCATTGCTCGTGTCTTGCCATCGGGTTTGAGACCAATCTTTTGCATCCTCTCATACAGTTTCTTAGCTGATTGAACCTTTCCTCTTAGGCACATTCCATGAATAGCAGCATTATAAAGATTTGCATTCGGTTCAACTTGCTGCAAATGATAAGAAAACCCTTTGTTATTGAGATCTACAACTGTTAAAATGATACAGGAATTTCAATAAGTTGAAAGACAGATTTAGCAAAGACAAAAATGGGCGACATTAAGGCAGGCTCGCTATAGAGGAGTTGACCAGCTTTATAAATTCACACCACACAAGACGAGCAAAAGACCATTGGTTAGTTTGGAAGGAAAGGAACAAATGGGCTTTTGAATTTTGATGCGGTTGGGGAGCTCTCTACTCACTACCTATTATATAGGAAAGATGGCTCAAAAGCTGTCAATCTTTGGTAGATATGAAAGCTCCTATAAGAAGACACAATAATTTATTAAGTTTTGGCGTCATTGCTTCAAGCATGGATTTGCAGCTGCTACGCACTTACATGTTTCCCTGTCAAGACAAGTTAGTGAACTTACATCTAGAATTCCCTCAACTGAGGACCAGAGGGATCCCCAGACACAAATTCTTATCAGTGACAACAGTGTAAATGTATCTGGCCTCAACTGTAGATGCATCATGTGCTCGTAGACTTGCAACGCAGCTTTTGGTTTCCGTGCAATCTCACAAGCACCAATAACAAGATTAAAGGAAACAACTGATACTGACAATCCCAAAACCTCCATTTTCCATAACAGCTGGAGAGCTCTATCCCACAAACCAAGCTTTCGGCATGACATTAAAGCAGTATGGTATATATGTTCATTCAAAAAATCGCTTTGCCCTTCTATTATCTCAAATAGCTTGAGTGCAGCAGCATGCTGATTTGCCCTGTACAGTGCGCTGAGCAATGAATTCAATGTGAAAGCATCTGGGTTGTGACCCAAGGATTTGATCATGCCATAAACATCAAAAGCCAGTTTGACATCTCCAGATTTCCCAATTGAATTAATCAATGCGTTGCATGCAACCAGATTTGGCTTCAGCCCACGATTCAGCATTCTGCGAAAGATATTTAATGCCAAATTCCACCTCCTTTCCTTTGCACAAACACCAATCATAGCCTGCATTGCATCTGCTCGAGGTTCAATCCCATTTTGTACCATCTCATTATAAGCATCAACAGCCAATTCACTCTGATCACAACGAGCAAAAATGCTAATTAGTAGGGAATAAGTAATTTCTGTTCCAATAAGACCATTTTCCCTCACCTTTCTCCACAGCTTCTCAGTTTCAAACCAGTTGTTTGCTTCCCCGCAGATCGACATCACAGTATTATAAACGACCACATCAAAATTCTCCTGCGCGGAATGATCTTCCAATTTTGCAAACATTTTAAGGGCAGAATCACAACCTTGAACTTTTGCTACTGCTTTCAGTAATAAGCTATATGAATGGCCAGTCGCAATGTCATTATTCTTCATTGAGTCAAAAACTCTGAATGCATCATCAAGAAGCTTGTTCCTTAATAGGCAAGAAAGAAGAGAATTACACGCATGTGCACTAGGTTGAGCACCTGACAACTCCATTGAGCTGTACAACTCCAATGCACTTCTACTTTTATTGGACCTGCTAAGCCCCAAAACCCTTCTTGATAGTACCTCTTCATCCCTTTCCTCCAAAAAGTAGACCCTAACATCAGGATTGGTAACGCTCAGACTCGTTGAAGGCTGACTGGAGCTTCTATTTCTAAGCCCCAACCCCAAATAAAACTTGTTACTTGTATCTTGAATTGATCCACTTTCTTCCTCCATTCGACAAACCATGACTGAGCCTACGGTAGAATCAATCTTTTGTGCAGTAACTGGAGCATTGAGTCCAACAGACCCAGAAAGCGTCTGCATATCCATATACGACACTCTCACATTTACATTGCCAAAACAGAGATTCCTACCTCCTCTTTCATTCCTTCTATTAGCTTTCATTGCTGAAACACAACAGAAGCAACTACCACCACACCTAAAACGTACACTACTTGCAAAGCTACATCCGTAGGAGTATCTGAAGCCACAAGTAACTTGGATAAGTGAAACCTGTCTCTTCAACAACTCTCCCATAATTCAACAGCGGAACTAAGAGCGAGAGAGAGAGACAGACAGACAGACAGAAAGAGAGAAATTTGCTCACTCACTCAGCTATTGGCTCAGTTAAATTGCCGTATAGGATCATTTCTTACAGCTTGCACCCAGTTAAATCGGCGCAAATCTCCCAAGTCCAAAATCAGAACACTACACGCCACCATAGTAAAGCTCCGAACTTTGGGATCAAACGAGAGAAATAAATAGGAAATAGATGGCAAAACTAACAATGGAGCGAGATTGTAATGAGGGGAAAAAAAAAATAATCTTCTCCCTCCCTCTCTCTCTCTCTCTCTCTCTCTTTAGGAAAGAATTGAATCGAACATTTTACCTGCAGGCCGGGACCGGAATGCGGGAGGTGGGAAGGCGAGGAGAATTTTGGAGTGATTGTTAAAAGAAAAAGATAGAATAACCTATTTACGGAACGACACCGTTTCTTGATGACATTGTCCAGTTGTAAACTACTTACACGGGGACGCTCCTTCAGAGCGAGCGCGACATAAATGTCTGATGCCGGCGGCGCTTATTATCATTAGGGCCATCGCCCTGTAGCTGTAGATCGAATTGCATTTCATTGGTTCTTCTTCGACTCTGGTTTTCATCGGTTTAAAAAATGGGTATAGGATGCGTTTTCTTTTCTTTGTTTTGTAGTATTTGTTTCTGTTTTGTGGGTGGCATTTGTATCTTCGTTCCTTGTTCTTCTGATTCTAAGATATAGAAGCGGATGAAGAAAAAGGGAAAATAGTAGAAGCGGAATCAAAGGAAGTGAGAGAAGGAGTGGCCTCTATAGCACTGTTACCATGTGGTTCCCTCTCAGGACACTTCATCCAGCTTCCTCAGTCCATCTGCTATGGCCTTCATGGCACTGGTACTTCTTCACTCTTAGCGACTTGTTTTCCAGAAACTTATTCATCACTTCCGATGGTTTCTGAATAAGTTGTCATTGCAATATGCTCATCTTTTATGCTTCCGTTTTATCTTTTTCACCACTTTTGGATTCATATCACGTTATATCTAGTTATCTACTGGGGGAATACAATATGAGCTGGGGGAAGCCATTTACTACACCAATATGGACACTTGAAGCCTCTTTTAGTGCCTTTTGATGCTTTCTTACACCGGGTGCCTGGTTTGTCTATCAGTCAGATAATGACTCACATGTACGTAGGCGACTCAAACTTCACTTTTCACATGTCTTCCATTTCTGGCGAGACACTGTGCTTCCAATGGTCCCCGATGTAAATCATATGACCGGAAGGCTCAAGAATTCATTAAATTTCAATGGAGGAGAAAAAAGCAAGGGAAAATTTTAGTTCTTTTTGGCATTATTGGTTTGTTTTGTTCTTTATTTTTTATCCTAGGAAAACGTTTGTTATGATGATCAACGGTTCTTATCACCAGTAAGTTTGTCCAGTTCAGTAGTTGCCTGTCTATCCGGAGCTTGTTTGGTGCGATCCTCTCCAAGCAGCTAAGAAAAAAAATCTCTTAGAATTTCAGATACTCTTGTGTTTCCTTTTCTTTTACTTCCATGACCCTTGTCCTATGCTTTTGGCTAAAGAGTTGGCTTGCGAGAGGGAGTGCAGCAGGGGTGAGGATTATCGCTTGATTAAACTCACAATTATTGACTACAATGTAAGGTGCTTACCTTTTGGGTTTCTTCATAATTTTCATGGGATTAGCATGCGTCTTCCATCAGTTGTCTATGTCGTTATTCGTCATTAAGTTTCCTATTTTTCTTGATGAATTTCTTGAATGGCAGAATAAGAAGGAGCGAAGTGTTGTGGTGGAGTGCAAAGGGCATGATGCTGCCAGGTTCCATAATATTGATCATGCTCATGGGTAATACATGCCTCCTGTCTCATTACTGTCTGGTTAACCAATTAGCAGTCTAAGTTACGCTTTCATCAGTTTAAGCAATGGGCTATTTAATTTTGCATGCTTCTGAACATTTTTTATGAAGACTTGTAACTGTATTCTGACATATTCTCTTTTTAAAAATAAAAATAAAAAGGGAAAAAGAAAAAGAAAAAAATAGCTGGACTTGGGTTCGTTCCCTTTTCTATTTCCCTCACATGAAACAACACCTGACTAGAGGAAATTTATGTTCGAATGAGAACCCCTACTAGTCATTGCAAACTCATGGTATGCTACTTCTTTCATTCAAATTCTTTCTTGAAAAGTTGGGAGAAGGATGTTGTGGGAATGGTTGAACAAAGGGAAGGGAAGGAAAAGATCTCAATTTCATTTCAATGTGAGACGTTGAAATCTGACAAAGCTGCCGAGGAACATATCAAGCAGTTCATGCCTAAATTATCTGGGCTAGATGCTATTGGTATGCAACCTTCCTTTCATTTCATGCACAAGTGTATATCGCATATGATTATCAACTTATCTACAGAAATAATGGGCAGTTAGACATCATGAGTGTGATCTATTTTGTGACGTTAGAAACTAAAGGATGGCTCAAGTATTGGGTGAGATCACCTGCTCATTTTAAGCATGGAGAGGTCATTGTTGAGTCAAAAATTGATTCAACTTATCTTGTGAATATCTTTTGGATTAGTGAATGAGTAGTATTTAGAGAGCATCTTAAAATTCACTGGAAGAGGAAATGGTTCAAGCTATTTTATTTGAGCATGGTTTTTTGTGTTCAGATGCATTTTCACTCAACTTCTTCTATCCTCTTAATATTTGCAAATGAAGCTCATGTTTTATATTGGAGCTGTAAATAGGATGCTCGTGCTTTGGGAATGTACCATAGTCAAGAAAGTGTTGTCCATCTGTTGAATAAATAGAATGTTACTTGTATCATTGGTTCAGCTTCAACTCTCATGTCCTTAATTCTCTCCTGGATTTGGAACCGATGCAGTGAACATTGGACGAATGAGGATCGTGGGCTTGGATTATCAAGCTGAGACTGGAGAGTCTGTTCAAGATGTGAACTGTGAAACATGAATGCGCAATAGGTTGGTAGGCATGGCCATGTATATAGCTAGATGCTCCGCGTGGAAGAGTCTCTGTGTTACTGTTTTTTCTTTGGGTATGAAGACGACTTGCTCTGCCTTCGCCTTGGCTTCCAATAACATTGCGAAGGAGCTACGCCATTGTCTATTTTAGCCTGCCCTGCCTGCCTGCTTCAAGTATTTTTACTCCCAACCATAGGGAAGGCCCCCCGCATCATCCTGATCAAACACTACTGGTACATTACTATTGCGATATTGAATTAAAACAAGCTAAAAGTACCAAAAGCATAGCAACTTCAACATTGTTGATGTATGTGTCAAGCAATTCATTCTTAGTAGCCGAGCCATGGATTTAGTTCCCCGGTATAGTCTAATATATGGCTTGTAGTGAAAGTCTTTGATTGCGTTTGGGCTCATCCTTCATTGTGACTACTGAGTCAAATCTATCACTGGAGATGAAATACCTTTGAAAATATTAAAAAAAAAAAAAAAAAGGAACAAATGTTTTAAGTATTTATAGAAACAACAATTACCTTCAAGTTACTGTTGTTAATTCATGACAAAAAAAGCAATGCAAGTCTTGTTTGTGACGGCCCAAATCCACCACCATTTTCTTTGGGCTTAAATGTATCACTAATGTTTTTAAAATGGGTAAAATCTCCCACTCTGTTGAAATAATCACCTAGTTGTACTCAAAGTTTTTATTCTCACTGGAGGACAACAATTTTCGAATATTGCAGTTGAGTTATTTGTTGGTGGAGAAGGTCAAAATATAATTCCCCTCACATGAAGAATTGACCCATTTAAGAGATGTGTGATGGGTTGGCCTAAATCCGGACATGGCTTGATCAAACTCGGCCCCTCAAATTCAGTTTAACCCACCTTTCATATTGCCCGAATAAAGGTCCATTAGATGGGCCCCCAACCTAGCCCAATATTTTAGGATTTTTTTTCAATCAATAAATAAATGCATACATAAATAGCAAAAAATTTCTAGTCTAGTTAGGATTTTGTTATTTTTGCCAAAACAAGTTAAAAAAAATATTTAATAATGTTTTAGCTTTATTTACTTTTGAGAGATTTTGAATTAATTATACTTGCCCAAAACAGAATTCATTGGCCTAAGAAGTCTCACCAAAGACTGTTGATTAGTTGAGAGCCGAATTATGATTAGTGAAATTGACAATAACAGAGATAATTTGATTGATTTCAAGGAATTTAAGGTTATACTGATGATGGTGGTAAAGATTGATCATCGTATCAATTCATAAGGATGATGATGATGGTGGTGGTGGTGGTGTGAATTGTTGATAATTATCATATTAATCAATTGTGGAATTTGAATGAAGACTTTTTAAGCATCTGCAATTGAAATTTCTTCAATTAATTGATAGTTGGAGAAAAGGATAGCTTGTTTGATATTTTTCTTTTGAACTACATGGGCTTATTTGGATAAAATGAAATAGATAGGGAGGGGTTTTCTAGTTGAGTATGTAATTTGGCAAACTTTGATAGCATGATAGTTTATTTTAGCTAAAAAAAAAGGAAAGATGTCCAATTTGTTTAGACTTGAGTTGAATTAATTTAAGATGATTTATTTTCATTTTTATGACTTTTTTTTATCCAAAACCAATGCTATTCAAAATCTAATACTATATAGGTGTAACAATTAATTGAATAACATTTTTTATAATGTGATCAAATTTTTACTATTTTTTTAGGTTGAATAAGTAAACAATTCATATAAGTTTAATTACATTAGAAAAAAATGGTACTCAATGCACTATTATACCTATATAATACTAGTTTTCAAACGACAATGGTTTCAGACAAAAAATTCATAAAAATGCAAAAAAAAAAAAAATCATTTTGAATTAATTCAACTTAAATGATTTAGGCTGATCTTACGAACAACAGTGATTTCTTTGTGATTTTTGCCTTTATTCATAAGAGCTGTGATGGATCTAGTTGAAAAAGGGTTAGTATTCTACAGACAGCCTGTATCTGTATGAAGTTAAGATTAGAAAGTAGAAAATTCTTTTAAAAAAATTCTCTCTTTTTGGTAAGCGCACACTTAATTCAGACGTCTAAGAAAAGCAACAATAGACTCCAGATTTTTTTTTTCAGGAGTAAATTGACCCGCTAAAACACACATTGCCCTGTTTGGAATTTGTATCAATCAAAACTATACACTTTCTTATTCACATATGCTAATCAATCATATATGGTCTGGAAAGGAATATGAAATGCAAAAGAGCAAGCACAAACGAACTGTAAAGCCTGTCAAAATTGCCACACCAAACACTAATTTGTTGCAGACTCTCAAGGTGGAACTGGTGCTATTAAGCAATCCTCAGCAGCTTATAAGCTTGGCATCAACTCTTCTGAGCCTTCTGTTGCAGAAGTATACATTATGATACTTGCTCATTTGCAGTAACAATATCTGAAGAAGATTTGCTCTCTTGCAGTGAGATCACAGTTTCAAAAGCACCAACCAAGGCCTTGACTTTGCTCTTACGACTCTCAACAAGTTTGCTCGCAGTTTCTTCAATGACATTATTAAACAACACCTGTGTGTCTTTCTTGCCTTGCATATCTTGATGTCTGAGGACAACTTGTCCTTCTTTGCCTCTGTTGGCATTCACATCACTGACAGCTTCTCTCTTCCTAAAGCTTTTACGACCCTCAGATTTAACATCTTGGTTCTCACCCAGCACTCTTCCTCGCCTAAACTTGAGCCTCCTAGGATTATTGCTGTCAGATTGAATGTTGACCACCCTTCCTCTCCTGAAACGCAATTCCTGAGGTTGGACATCATTATCTGGAACTTTCTGTTCCCCTGATGCTATCCCTACTTCTTCCACATTCATAGTCTCACTGCATTCAGATAGAAAATCATACTCCGCTTCAGTTCCAGTACACACAGACTCCTCATTAACCTCTGCACCTTCACTAGGGTATGATACAGATGGAGTGACTGGGACAGATGAAGACTCGTGAGATGGTGAGGCAAGTACAGATGATTCAACCATGCAACTTTCACTTCCCTTGGGTTTCAAATTTGTGTTTCCTTCCTCAGCTTTGATATTAGCTAACCTGGGAGACAGTGGTTCACTTGCAGATAATTCAACAGCATAACACTCATCTTCATCAGATTTCAAATGTGACTGTGGTGAAGACAATGCAACAGCACCATTCTCATTTTCATATGATTTTAGAGTTTTGTGTTCTTTCTCCGTCTTGATAACATACAAGGTGTGTTCCAGAACTTCATCATTGCTCCTTTTCTTCAGTTCATTGTTTGCTGATTCTTCCACCTTTTTTGCCTTATTATAGATCTTTAGGCTAGACACAACGTTCAAGCTACTATGCTTTCCTGAGGGAAGACTGGCAGATGGATTGACAGGATGTCTCAGGGACAATGACGCTCTTGGAGATGCCAATATTTTCCTTGAAGCTACTTTGGAGGTTGCTGCCACTTTTCCATTCCTGCTTTCAATGGTTCCGCTTGTTCTTTTGCCACTTACGCCTTCTGAAGGAGAGGACAATGAAGAAAGTTTCTTTTCTGTTCGAGATTTAAACTTCAACAAATTAGAATTGTTTCTTGACAAACCTTTCCCGTTAACTTTTGGTGAAACATCCTCCAAGGAAATCCGTATCTTTCCAGCAGACAGTGACTCTCCCTGTCTTAATGACTTTGGCAATTGGCCTTGCTTTAACAGTTTAGTAGCACGAGGCTCACAATTCAGTGCTGATGTCTTCTTAGCTAACGAGGCTTCATCTTCCCTGGGATTTATGGTTGGAGAAGAACTTATGGATGTTTCCTGGTCAGGGATACTACAATGTCTGGAATCGGAAGAAGTTTCTAGTTTGACTGCTGAAGAAACTCTTTTGTCGGACAACTTCAAGCTTTCCAAGGAATTATGGTAACGATGTTGCTTTGCTGTAAGTCTTTTTGGATTTCTTGCTTCGTCTTCAACTGCAATTTTCTTCCCATGTTTGCAGAGATCGTGGCAAGAACCAGTAGAAGCTCTCAAATAGCGGGAGAGAACTTCCCCTCCACGGTTTGCAGAACCCACTTTTCCAGTTGAATTCCTCCTTGAAGTACGCCCGCCAGGCTTATTGGAGTCTGGTGTGACTGGTAAACTGATGCTCTCCTCAGCCATAAAATATTTTCAACGCAGAACTCAAGTTTATAACAGAAGAACCTGAAACCAACTGTATCCCTGTTAGCGAACAGAACCTAACTAAATTCAACGCACAAGATCTAGAAATAAGGAAGAATGACAAATCTGTAAGCAGTGTAAGGGGGAGTGACCCTCTAATCTGGTCTTACTCCTTTCCATATTGCAGTTGGAGCTAATTGGAAATGATTTGTTTGCCCTGGAGGACTGATGTGTAAGCATAAACGAGACCCAAACAGGTTACCGTCACATAATTGGAGAAATATGCAATCAGTGAATCAATCAAGAGGAAACAGTAAAGACGTGGGGGCACCAGCATAATACAACATCAGGTTTTTTCATTGTAGCTACTAAATTATGTGGAGATATACAGAAAGCTGAGCAGAAGGAGATGGGCATTGTCCAACCAGTTGATAATACAAGTGAGGCCAATTAATTACACTATATAGGGCAAGAAAAACTTGTATAGTGATATCCAATTAAGCAGTAAATAGTAGATACAAGATGATGAGCAAAGTTCGCAGGCAGGAAGTGATAGGGGTAAGCAGCGAGCAGTGGCCCAGAGAAAGATTTGTGGATGTATTGAAGAAGATGAAATAAAAGAAACAAAGTAGTGTAGTAAAAATTAGTAGCTGTGAGTTGTCCAGTCTTAAGGATTTCTAAGCAGCTAACAATGCGGCAACAAGTAAATCTAAATTCAAAAACCCAACAAATGAATTCATACTAGTATCAATCTTATCCAATAGCAAGATCCAATTTACACCCAATTCGCAACATTACACTATATTCCCTATCAAAAGAGGCAAGATGAAGACGAATAAAAAGCAACAATGTGAAACCAAACAAGGACAAATCAAGCAACGAATTGGCAATAAAAAGAGTAGGGAGAAAAAGAGGAAGTGGAAAGCAATAAGACGAGATAGGATGGGAAGGTCGGTTGTGTACCAGGTCCAAGATCACATTTTGGAGCAACCCCAGAATCGGAAATATATAGGCAGAAAGCATTTATTTTTCCCAGATTTGAAGGTAGAAACAGGAATAGGAGGAGGGAAGTTAGAGGCTTTTGGGTTTGGGGGTGCAAAATCAGAAATTTGAGAAGAAAATGTGAAAGCAAGCAAAGTTGAAGAGGTTTGAGTGTAGTTGCGCTTGCACACAGCCCCGTTTCTATTTATTTATTTTACGTCTCGTCTCCTCGCGGCTGGCTCGCGTAGAGATCGTGCGTGCAAGCCAGAAAGAAACTGTTGCTGATCAGACGCTTCTTCTCCTTCTTCTTTCTTTCTTTTTTCCTTTTCTTTTTTCTTCTCTCTCTCTCTCTCTCTTTTTATGGCTTGGCAAAGCAATGGCTTCCTTTCTTTCGAGTTAAAAGCGGTAGTATTTGATTCGGTTCTGACGTGCTTTTCTCTTTTAATCTATGCAGGCAGGCAGGGGCAGGGCAGGGCAGGCAGCGCGGTAGTTATGGATCTTGTAGGGAAGGACACGGGGGCGGAGAGTTGCGTCATCGTTACAGGTAACGTTCTTGGGTGAGCTATTGCGAAAGGCAACCCCCAGATTTGTCCAAATAATCATGTAAGACCTAGGAAAATAAACCAAAACCAGATCTGGATACATATACTACAAATAAATAGTACTAATCAATTACAGCCAAGGTATTAAATATTATTAACGCTAGGGATGCTGAACCCCAAATTTTTAAGATATTTAGTATAGTATACCACGCCGCATATTGTTACCTTTTTTATAAAAAAAATAAATGTTAGAATATTATTTTAAGATGACATAAATTTAATAAATTTTTTTTTTACATATTTTATATGTATTCTAATTTTTCTCATCATAATTTATTAAATATATATGATAGAAGATATTTTTTAATACAAAAAACATTAAATATATATATATATAAAGCAAAATAAATAATGCTCAGAAAAAAACTAATTTATTGATATAAGAGAAAAAAATGGTTTAATAATAACAACACATCCTCTAATAGAACATTGAGTTCTTATGTGGCTCAAAATAACCATTAAATTTTTATGTTAACCAAGAAAAGTAACCAAAAATATAAAAGTAAATATTTATTTTTATGGTATGTATATTAATTATATTTTAATTTTTTATATATTTATGATATTTTGATGTAAAATAACAAAAAAAAAATATCTCACACACATTCGTAAAAAAATAAAATGCTACATTACGTACCTTGCAGTATCGCAGTAGTTACGATATACTGTGGTTTTCGAACAAAAATGTATACAAAAAGTAAGTGGCATACAAAATACTGCGATATGTCACAGGATAAAATGACAAAATGCGAAAAATACTTGTACTGCATATTACTTAGTATACTGTGTATTTAATTCCATGATTACAGCTATAGGATTGGTCAAGATGCAGATGGGGACATTTTTCTTTGGTGATGATTTTACTTGTTATGCAAGATAGGGTACTAGGATGATGAGGCTTTTCTCATGAAATTAAATCACGATGGAATGAGATTCTTTCATTATATCAAGTACCTCCTTCCCATTTAATGCTGAGCTGACTGATCCTCCCATTTGATTTGGCAAAGCTCGTGTATTTGATTTTATACAATACAAGTTACATTTAAGCATTCATATTATTACATTGTAGATAAATAGAACCTCTCTTTTTTATGATACTATCTCGTTTTAAATATGTAACTAACTAATTGACCGGTATCATTTTCCTTTTAAAAGATATAGCATCATCATCATCATTATTGTTACGTGTTTGCGGAGTAGCATTATGTTTCCATTATTTGTTCATTAAATTATCATAAATACACTAATACAAAAGAGAGATGAGACCAAGTGTTGTGTTGGTGCGACATGGTGAGGCATACTTGAAGTAGAAACTAGAAAGTATGTTCAAGTTGATGTCATGTGCTTCAGATTCAGTACTAGGACTAGGATGTTCCACTTTAACATATATATGATATGTCACAAAATCAAATTTCTATTTGGTAAATGAATTATATATTTAAATGGGGTAAATTCCATTTATGATCCTTAACCTTATCGCATCATCCTAAATAGGTTCCTAACCTTCATTTTGTTCTATTAAAGTCCCCAACCTCCCTATTTGTGTCTCAATCGTAGTCCTTTCGTTATTTTCATGGTTAATTTTGACATAATTTTTGTGACAAATGCCAACATTAGTCTTAATTTTTTTTATTCTCACTCAAATAACCCTCAAGTTAATAAATCTATTACTACAACCATCATCTCCCCTTCTCATCCTCTGTCACCATCTCTTTTTCATCAATTGTTACAGCTCTAATTGATTTTGTTATATAAGCAGTGCACCAGCAAAAGAGACTAGAACAGCAGCCACATGTGAACAAAAAAATCAGTTAAGCAGCATGGAACCTCACAACTCGTTCCAATACTCCATCCCTAAGGTAGAAATTTTCCCGGAATTGTGTTTGTTTGGTCCCCGAAAATTCCCATCATGGGATTGCGAATGGGAGCAAACCTTTCTTCAACTCCTTGATTATAATTCTCCTACTATTTTATCATCGGAAATAAAGTCGACCTAGAGAAGTTCAAATCCCAGTAACAAAGAATTATGTCAGTCCAATTCCACCTCCACGCGAAGTGGCCAAAGAAGAAGTCATATCGCTGCAACCTGACAAATCAAAATTATATAGAGGGGTGAGGAATAGGCCCTGGGGGAAATTTGCAGCAGAGATCTGAGATTCAACTCGGAAGGGGGTGCGTGTCTGGATCAGAACCTTCGACAGCCCCGAGGCGGCGGCACTGGCCTACAATTAGGCCGCCTTCTTTGTGTGAGGCCCATTGGCCACGCTCAACTTCCCGGTTGACGTTGTTATGATCAATTAGAGCTATAACAATTGATGAAAAAGAGATGGTGACGGAGGAAGAGAGGGGGAGATGATGGTTGTAGTGATAAATTTATTAACTTGAGGGTTATTTGAGTGAGAATAAAAAAATGTAAGACCAATGTTGGCATTTGTCACAAAAATTTTGTCAAAGTTAACCATGAAAATAACGGAAGGACTATGATTGAGATACAAATAGGAAGGTTGGAGACCTTAATAAGACAAAATGAACGTTAGCGACCCGTTCAAGATGACGCAATAAGATTAGAGACCATAAATGAAATTTACCCTATTTAAATGCCAGATGAATCAACGATTTATCAAAAACATTCTAATCAATTTACTTTAATGAAGTGGCTAAAATACTTTTGATTTCTTACATTTTCATAAATAGAATTTAGATTCTGTCATATTCTATATAATAATGCAAAGTGGTGGATATTCGAGTTTGATTATTTCCTTGTTTTCACTTCCACCATGCAATAGCAACACTTTCACCATCTTTGGGCTTCACTGCCTATCACGTTGACTATGCCAAACTCTGTATGTTTCTGCTTCTAAATACAATTGCTTTAGTATTTATTTGCAAAACACTACATCACTTCTCAAACCCACCAGCTCAGATTCAAATCCATTTCTGCACTTTCTTCTAACTTGCAGGCCACAACATTATCATCGTTTCCGGCCAGAGACTGTCTTCTTCACAGCTCCAACCGACACTAGAAATTGGTCTAGGGACGATAGAGTCTTCATGTCATCAGGTGGGAAGTAACTGGCAGCCTTCCCCATAAGTGACGTGAGGAGGAGAGAAAGTGAAGACCTTGTAACGTATCGTTCCCCTAAAAGATCATCCAGAAATGCAAAAGCTGCTAAGAATTCAGACCTGCCCGCATTCACTGGAGCTGCAAAATGAGCAGGGATTATCCTCCTGAATCTCCACTCCCTTGCAATCTCATCAATCCAATCCCTTACCTGAACACGTCCAGCACAGTTATACTTTTAAGTCCAACTATTAACTCATTCATACATATATGCATATTGTTCATAAGCATCTCATCCATGGGACGCTTGACAAAAAGCCAATCAACTCCTATATTGTCCACAATTATACCGTGCCTATTGTTCCCGCTAACAATAATAAGCAAAAGAGTGCAGAGGACGGATAAACCTTAGGATGAAGCAACAAAGACAGAAAATCAAAGAGTGCAGGGATGTGTTACCTTTTCGGGAACTTTGCTGAAGACTAATGTTTTCACAATAGGAGAGACAATAAGCTTTTCTGACATCTGCACGAAACTAGCATTGGGCTCAAGGAGGTTTGATGGACCCAGAAAAAGAATCTGCAAGACCATTCTTTCCCATCCTGCAGATAAAGTACACATTTTTAGTAAGTTTTATGATCAATGTAGCAGCAACACAGCTGAATGATTGTATCTGTCAATTTCTAGTGTACCAAAGGATCTTAATGTAACAAATATTAGGACCAGATGGAAACAGGCCGAGGAACTGACCTTTTTGACGGTTTATTTTGTTGTCAACAACTGGTTCGTCGGGAACTTCCTTCCCTTTACTAAGAACTTTTACAGCCAAGCCATTCTTCGCTGATGCTAACAGGGATTCCTTGCTTATACACTCTGGTGGCTTTCTAGGGACAAAAATTACAGCATCTGTAACCAGAAGTGTCTTTGAGCGTTTATGGAAGAATGCCACTTCTACATATGGTCCAATTCCTGTGGAAAAGATGCATCAGTTTTTGAGCAGTTGGAAATACTAGAGTCTAAAGCAGCAAATTTGCAGTTTATTTACCAACTTCTGGTGAGCTTAAAACTTTCTGCTCAATCTCATCTGCCCATGGGGTTGACAGATCCCCGTCTTTCAATGTCTTGGCACGAAAAATCCCAAAAAATTCAAGTGGCAAATTCAAGGGCCAGCTCCACTGCCTGGGTGCCACCCACACCTGAGCCTGGGGAAATTTTCTAGAAAATGGACCGACAAAAATTTTATGTTCATAAGCGAATGTAGGAAGCACAATGTATTCTACGGGAGCCCCTAGTTCCTTCACAAGCTGGAAAGAAACATGGAGATTACTTATTAAATAAACCATTCAGACTCCACCAAAGTTAAAAAGTATAATGATGAAAAGATGCAAGAGGCAGCAACTCAAAAGAACAACGCCAAGGAGTGGGGGGAAAAATAAGGAAGACCAAACTATATAAAGAAGAGACAAACAGAGAAACAGGCTATCTGGTTGGTTGTTGTTGACTGAAGAATGGAAAAGAAAAATGGTAGATTATTGGGTCTGCATTTTATAATTTCCAGTTATAGAGAGAAACCTAAGCATTAAAGTCTTGCTGAGAATCCTCTATCAGAAGAAAAAAAAATTCTTCATGAGAATCCAATTAACCACAATGTTATTATAATCCGTGAAATTACAAACTATCTTGCTATTATGCTCAAGAGTAAAATTACTTAAAGTTGTCAAGACATTTTACCAGTTCTGCATCCTGAAGCAGGTCTGAGGCCTATTTCTGGTCTAGTTATCCCTCTTTCAACAGTTATATTGGCATAGGGCAGAGATACATGCAAGTTCTAACATCACATCAGGGAGCATAGCCCAACCTAAGGTACTGAAGGCTAAAGGTCAAGTAATGAGAAACATAAATTAGAGGCAGCTTCCTGAATCAGAGACGAACAAACTAACTGAATTGGACAATATTCATATGACAAGAACCTGCAGTAGATAAAAGGAAAATGGATGGAGATATATGTTGTGATTTGTGAAACCCGTAGTATCAAACTCTGCGTATGGACGAGGACAATCAAACCTCGATACACTCTCCAGTTGGAGCAATTGGCGCATGAACCCAGAGTCCACCAGATTTAAGCTTGATTACCGTCATCCGGATATTTGTGGAGACACTGCTAAATCCCAGGGCTTGCTCTTGTTCAAATAACCAAATGCAACCTTTCACAGCCTAAAAGCACATATGATACAAATGGAAGTGAAAAGGCAAATTTTTTTTTAACAAAAAAAATGACAACCGGCCAGTTCCACTTCCATACACAGAGTACCATGCAAAGCACTATTCATACATCAGAAAAGCTAGCAAAGGTTGACACACACACACACACAAAGGGAGTTTTCCTCCTACATGAATTAATTAGTAAAATGGGTGAAAACAAACCTATGAGTCTTAATTTTCAACACTGACTAAGCAAGACTCCTGCTTGTTTGAGAACAAGGCTTCAGCGAACGGCCAATCCATATTCCTAGAGCAAAAGTGCATGAAGAATGGAAAGGAAAAGGAAATTTGAGGTGTGTGACCGACCTCAGTTCTAATGGTGCGCCTGTTGAGAAAAGGGCCGAGAGGGAAAGGGAAGCCAGTGAAATTGAGATAAAATCTGCCACTTTTGGTGCTTCCAGTTGCTTCACCTGCAGGTGCAGTAGGACTGACCAGAGCAAAGCTTATGGAAGCATCTCTCTTGCTGGTTATGGGTCTCAGCTGTGGTTGTGAAGAGCCCCCAAGAAAGGTAAAAGTCAAGTCCCTGTGACTGTGACTGCGAGAGATGGGACTCTGCAGAATTGCGGGATTTGGTGGAGACACAGCTAATGCTCCCACCATTTCTATTCTCTGGTGCTCTCCTCTCGTCGGCTCTGGTTAGTGGTTGTGGTTTTTGTTTTTGGCATTCCAGCGCAGTCCGGTCCGGTCCTTCAGACTAGAGTAGAGGCTGCAATTGGATTTGGACTGGACACGTGGTGCTCAATCTGCTGGATTTTCAAAAAAAAATTATCACGGTCTATTTATTGTGGTCTGGCGAATAAAACAGGTCCAGCCGTGATGTTAACTTTTTCGTTTCCTTTTATTTTTTTCACTCAACCGCACCTGTGACGAGCGTATAGAAAGAACGATGTTTATGCCTTATAGTCTACATCAATATTACATATAAATATAAACAATGATAATTATTGATAAAGGGGAAATTTTTTATAAAATATAAAAAAAAGTAATAAATAGGATAAAAAGTTAAAATAAAATTTTAGGATTAAGAGAGTAAAAAAAAAAATTTAACACTAAATGATAAACCGTGAAAACTAAACTTTTATTTTAAAAGAGAGAAATAATATGAAAAAGTTAATAATATAAGACAAAGAGTGTAATCGCAGTGAGAAGAAATAGAGTTTAATTATTAATAAATAAAAAAACAAAAACATGGTCTTCAAGATAACAGAGCAAATGCAAAGATTTTAAGAATTAAAGACTTAACTATTAATTTAATAAAGAAAAAGGAAAATAAATAAAAATATTGGCTAAAATGAATAAGCTTGAACCATACTAAAAAGTAGACAACTCATAGTGACTAAAATTTTATTTTAAAAAATAATAATAATAAAAACAACAAAAAATGTTAAACGAAATCATTATGGTTGATTAAAAAAATAAAATAACCAAATCATGGTTACCAAGATTTTACTTTAGAAAATAATAAATACATAAATAAATAAATAAAATATACACCAAGAGAACAAATTAAAAGGTTTGATAACCCACACATTGTAGCGGATATTTTTTATTAAAAAAATTAATAATAATAATAATAATAATAATAATAATTTTCTCATCAATAAATTCATGAAAATCAATTAAAATTTTTATTTATTTGAAATTTGAGACTGGCTCTCTTCATGTTATATTTATATTATTAAAATGATAAGTTATGATCGAAACATAACATTGTGAAACAAAATACAATATATACGTTGAAATAATGCATATTTTTTTGTTAATTAAAAAAAATCACTAAAAATTTTCATTTCTTATTAACTCAAACTCTAATTTTTAATATTGATGAAAATTTTATCTAGAAAAATTTACTTTCAATTTTAATAATTATGGGCCAAATTACTTTATTAAACTATAAAGCTTAAAATAAATAATTGATACTACAAAAATGTAATTCATCAACAATGATAAAAAAAAATGACCGAAATACAAAACTATGTTTAACATGTGTTAATCAATTGACAGTCTACCCATTAACTTTATAAAGATAAAAAAAAAAAGAAAAAAACTGACTAAAGCATAATAAATTAGAACTATGCCAAAATTAGGCAAATTATAATGATCAAAGTTTTATTTTAGAAAATAAAAATAAATAAAATCAATAAAAAAAGTTAGGATCAAGACAAAAAAATGAAAAAAATTTATGTATTAAGTATTTAACAATTGACTTTATAAAGATAAAAAAATGATTTAATTGAAAAATAAACAAATTATAGTTACCAATGTCTTACTTTAGAAGATAGTACATAAAACAACAACAAAAAAAAACTTGGGGACCAAAAAAGTAAATAGAAAATCTAATTAAATAATTATAAAATTCAGGAACAAAAATGTAACACGAACGTAACTCAAAGCCTAAAATAAAAAAAATTAGAAAGTTAGGGACTGGAACAACTTCTTAACCGAAATCAACATGAAACGTACTAAAACTGAAAAAATTGCAACATAAGCCCTCAGAAAAGTAAACGTCTTGTGAAAAGAGGATTGAGCTAAAAAAAGAGCAAATCGCATTTGAAAAAGCAAAAAAAAAAAAAACAGACAAAAGGAAAAAAAAAAAAACAAGAAGTGAAACTATTCATCTACATTAATTACTGTTGATGAACAGTGAAATCTTCTCATTTTTTAGAATATAATATAATATGTGATTGGTAAATGTTAAACAATAACTAGCATTTGGAAATGGTGTTGTGAACTTTTTCATTTCCTTTCATTTTTTCACTGAAACACATCTTGTTGTAACTAGTGTATAGAAAGAATACGAGGTTCTTCACTACAGGCGATGTTGTAGAACATTTTTTATCATACTCCTTCCGTCCCATATATTTTGCACTATTTTTTTTTTTTTGTAGTCTTATAACTTTACACCATTTCCCATTTTAGTAACGTTTTTACTATCAATTTACCACATTACCCTAACTTACCTAACCCACTTTCTATGCTCTTCACTCGCCTCTATTTATTCTCACTTTCTTCTTTCTCAGCGAACCGCTTAAGATGATAAACCAGTGGCGGCGGTGTTGCAAGCAGCGGCAATGTAAAAAAATACAAGCAAGGCAAGATTGAAGAAAAGCATGAAAATTGTGTGAGATTGAAGCGAAGTGAGCCACGGTGAGGCGAGATCGGAGAGAAACGCAATAATCATTTGAGATCGGAGAAAAGTAAGGCACGACTGGATGATATTGGAGAGAAACGCGAGAATCATGCGAGATCAAAGCAAAGCAAGGCAAGGCGAGGCGAGATCAGAGAGAGGTGAGGTAAGGTGAGATCGAAGTGAGGCAAGGTGACGACAACAGTGAGGCAATGAGCGATCAGGCCATGGTGAGGAATAACAAGAAGCGCCCGACAAGGCAAAGAACGATAGTAAGACGATGAGCAGTGGCAAAGGAATGACCTTAACGAGGGAACTGTGGTAAAGGAGGGATGGCAACAAAGGGACAAAAGGGATCCAGGCAGAAAGTCTGGTGAGTGGTGGCATCAGGTAGAGAGTCAGAGAGACAAAGACAAGGGCAGATTTGGAAAGTGATGGTCAGACAGTGATTTTCTTAATATTCATGCAAAAGCAAATGGAGCAAGTTAACTAGGACAAGAGTATTTAATAGAAAGTTGAATGGTTAAGTTTAGAAAAAAAGCCTTATAATAATACAATACACACATATAATATGCGTTGTTTATATATATAGTTATTCATGAATTTGGAAGGGTAAGTAATTAAGAAGGACAGTTGCAACTTGAGATCAAAAGTTTGGCAGGGTAGTAAGCTTAATCTTCAGAAATTTAGTAATGCTTAACTTTTTTTGTGGACCCATAGTTGTCAAAATTTTCAAAAGGGGCCCTATATGTAATAATACACAATATGTGTCATATATCAAAACCAATAAGGGAAGTTAATACTTAATATTGAGATTCATGTATCTTATGATACAAGAATCTGGTGATTGTGTGAATATTCATATAACTCAATTTCGTCTAAATTTGAGTTTTAAAAATTCATAATTTCCACAATCATTAGAGTTACAAATAAAAAAGAAAAGGAAAACAAAAATACCTTCCATTTTTTATTCAATAGTTTTAATATCCAAACTTACAAATATACTAATCCCACCATTGCCTTCATTTTATCTGTCTGGGCCTGATAGTCATATAGAAAAATGTATGGACCAAAAAGAAAGAAATGAAATTAAGGACTAAAAAAAAAAAAGATTCAACAATTATTAAGAACAAAGTAGAAAATGACATTAAAAACCCATTTTCAATCCCTGTAATTTTGCTCTTCACCAACTGTAATCCTTAAACTCACAGGTTTACCGATCTCACCCTGTGTTCATGTTGTCAATCTGAGCTTGATTATAATGTGGAAAAATACAGGGAACAAAATAGAAGAAATGAAATCTTAAGAAACTTGAAATGTGGTTCAACCATTACTAAGAAAAATGTAAAAAAACTAAAATCTTTATATGAAAAACAACAAGTTAAATACTGGCATGATGTTAGAAGAATTTGTTACTTTTTATAGGCCTAAAATCATAAATAGCTCATGAACTTTGGTGACTCAGACACATAACCCCTTGGACTTTAACTCGGGTTGACTCGCCACTCCAACTTTGCCAAGTGGGACACTTAAGCCCCTCGAATGACAGAAATAAGGCATGTGATTTATTTCCATTATAGAATTGTTACAATTGGTTGTCTGATGACTGAAACGAAAATCATGGAGAACTCAAAAGGACCAAACTTTGGTTTTTCTCTCATAAACGACCATTTGTCTATGCCCATATAACCCACCTTCTCCATCACCTAAGCCACCACCATTGACCGCTACATTGGCAAATCGTTCCAAATGCCCACCTCCTCCCTCACCGTCTATATTTCGAGCCATCAGTAGCGTTGTTATTCCTTGTTCATGTTTACATAGGCCCTACCTCTCCTTTCACCCCATATTTGCCATCATTCTTTACGCCGCCATCAACTACCCGCTGACACAAAGGGCCATACCGCTAGTCTCCGACTTTACCATGCTAAAATCGTCACTGTTGCTAGGTGGATAACGGGACCTCGGCTTCACTCGCCCGATTCTACATGCCTTCTTGTGAGATGTTGCTAGGGCTCTTCGTGAATTCGTTTCTTGATATCGTGCACAAGAGGCTAGTCGAAGTTGGTATCCGATTGGAGGAGGTTGATCAGCCTATTTTCCATTAATATTAAAATTAGGCCAAAGCTTTAAATGTATTATCGATCAATTGAGTCATTGTTTTACTTTGGTTTGCTAGTAATTAATAACACATATGTCTTTTATTAGCTTGATCCTTTATGAAATTCATCACAATTAATAAGTTTTTGTTTATAAGTGGCTCCGTTATCTGACTCGTCATCGTTGGCTTTCTTGCCGTAACTTACAAAGGGCTATGAGCTGAAGTTGGTGTCCACACTGTAAGTCGAGAAAGAAAGCTTATGGTTGTTGGCATCAAAGTCGTTGGAGGTGAATCAGAGAGTTGGTACATTGACCCGATTTTGGTAATTGCTGAAATCTCTGGATGTGCTCGTAGATGCTGCGCCTTTGCCGGTGAAGTTGTTGAATGCCACATTGTAATATAGGTCCTTTGAGTTTTCTATGACTTTCATTTTGATCATCATAAAACTAATTACATCAAATCCGTAACAAAAATAGATCAAGTGCTCACACATGCCTTTTTTCCATCACTCAAGGGGTTTAAGTGTCCCACTTAGTAAAGTTGGAGGGGCAAGTCGGCCTAAGTCAATGATAGATGTTAAGTTTGTGGTCAAACATGTTGAATTTTTATCAATTTTTACCACCATTTTTTACCTCACCACTCAACATTTATGGCCAATTCTTGCTTTAATCATTCATTTTGTAGGTTGGAGAAGCGGACCATAGCATTGGAATGGCACCGGGATGAGCGGAACGAAAAACGGGCATGTGGAAATCAAATTGAGTTTATAACTGTGAGGCCTAAGCGCCACAATTCAAAACGTTGCTGCCTGAAAATTGCACAATGGGAACCCTAGGTGCCAACTGAGACTTAGGCCCCAGGCATCCTCGAGCCTGGAGGCCTAGGCGCCAGACACTTTTAAGCCTGGGGGCCTAGGCGCCAAAAGACCTTCTTTTGAGGCATAGACGCCCCTGTACCCGAGAAAGTGGTCCCCCACCTCAATTTTGAACCCAAGTTTGCTATTGGCCAAGGGTTTTTATCCAAATAGGTTGGTGGGTTGAAAAGGATATCTCCAAGAGTAGAAAAACCTGGAACTTAACAAAATGACTCAATCTCATCTTCATCTTCACATCTTAGACTTAGGTTTTCAACACCATTTTCTTGCATTTTTTTCATCTTCTTTGGGAGCACCTATGGATTCTTGCTTGAAGAATGCTTGGAGGACTTGAAGACTTGTAGGAGCCTTGAGGAATCAAGCATCTAGAGTCTCTTGGGTTCTTTATTTCCTTCCTTCTTCTTGTATTTAGACATGGATGCTCTTTTATGTATTTTTATGGTTATGTTTTATTTAGTTATAGAGTAGTCTTTCTTAACACTTTTTATGGGGTAGCTACTTAGATTGATTATGTTGGATGAATTTATGATTATGTGATGTTGGTTTTCTACTAAATGTATGTTTATTCTTTTTTTGAGCTTAATGTTGTGTTAGCTAGTTGATAGCCACAATTAGTTGCACTATAAACTGCCTCTAAACTCTTGGAAAAGATTAAAAGCTATTGGACATAAGAGAAGAATTTAATAGCTATGGGCTTGTTGGGAAATTAGTCTAAGTCATTAGGTAAAGGTAAATTAAGCTTTAATGTCTCTTTCTAAGCTTGTAATTGGATGAAAATCTTTATTAAGTTTAGATTAGAGAGATTAATTCTTTCACTTGGAAAAGTAAGAATTCAATTGAGTAACTTTACTAACATATATTGGAGATTAACTGACTCACTTAAGTTCACCAACTAACCGAGACAAATAGTGAACCCATAGAAAGTGTCATTTCATAATTTAAAAAAAATCACAAATTTATATTGCATTCTTGCATTCTAGGACAATATAGTTTCAATTAGTAAGTATTAGTCACTTGTTGATTTGCCTATATTATCATTCAACCTTGATTGTTTAGCTAAAGTTAGCTTAAAATAGTGATAGTTGGCAAGTAAATTGATCAATCCTCGTGGGAAATATACTCTTTCACCCTATCTACACGTGATCCGTGCACTTGCAGATAGTGGTTTCAAAATTTCACTACAGTCAAAGTCCAAGGAATTATGTGTACTGGTTACCAAAGTTCAAGGGCTATTTATGGCTTTAGGACATTTTTAAATTATTAGTTTTATTGTAATATTTTATATAATAACATTTATATATTTTTTCCCTTCAAAATTCATCATACCGTTCACATGGCAATAATTAATCTATGATTTATTTTAAACATTTTAGTATAAAAATGAAAAACCTTTATATGTGAATAATAAATCAAGATCTATCATTTCTAAATATATATTTTCAATTTTTTTTATACGAATAAGTTTAAGTCTAACTACTTAAAAAAGTTAAATAGAGTAAGGTAGTGGAACGGATGAAATAACATTTAAATATTTATACTTTTTTGAAACTTAAAATCTCGTGTGGGTACTAGTTTATTAATAGAGATTAAGGCCCAATTCGGTAAGTGAAAACAGAAAGGCATTTATGTGTTTTTTACCTCACGTGGCTCATGTGCACCTAGCCAACTTGATTTGAGTAACAAAACCAGCCTTTTTATTTTGTTGTTTTTACAGGCTTGCTGTTGGTTTGGACCTTATAGACACGCAACTAAGACGAAAAGGCAAAAAAGAGTGGGTTGGTTTTCTTCTCCAAATTGTCTTAACTGTACAGCATTTCCCAGTTAGCATTGCTACAGCGACCGTGTCTTGTAGGTGTTCTGCAGTCCCGACAACCGGATTTTGGATCACCATTTAGGCCATTAGCAACATTGTGGAAGGGTAAGTTTCCATTTCCGTGAAATCCATCAGGTTTAACGGCCTCTTCCACGGTTTGAATATCGCTCTTTAGATCAGGTAGGCACGAATTTTTATATTCCGTACTCCATATTATTGTATGTTCAAGTTTGGGTATCTGAATTTGTTGCCACATCGTTGATTTTATTTTGTGGGTTTACCCAGATAAGTTTGATTTTTATGGATTGATGTAGAAATATTGATGGAAAAATTTCACAATGGCTTAAGTTTGAGAATAGCAGTCAGAATCACAATCAGTTGTTGGTTAGGTTGAAAATATGTGGTTCAAGGTTGAAGTTTATTGTCTTGTTTTTAATATGTTAAATGGGATTACAATCTTGTTTGTTTTGGGTTTCACAATCTTCAATTGTAAGTTTGTTATGTTGGTTTTTGATCTCATTACAACCTATATAAGTTCTTTTAACTCGTGCACTCTAACTTTTTGGTTTGGATTTGAAATATTGTGAGTTGTTAGGTTGAACGTTTAATACCTACCTTTTGTTTTGTGGAGTTTGCTTTTGGAATTCTGTGAATTCACATTTCTTAGGTTTAAGGCAAGTGAAGACTCATTATTGTAGAACATGGCTTAAGCTTAAGTCCATTTATATATTGCAAAGTTCTTTTGGTTTCAATGGTCCAATTAGCTAGGAATTTTTAGAATTCTTTTGCAGCTCTATGCTTATTTCCTTAGAAACATTTTGTCATTTCCCAACCTCCACGTACAGTGACATATTGGGATTATTTGGAGCCTTTGATTTTTTATTTTCGTTTCTGTGACCATTGTACTAGTGAGCTTCTGGGTTGCTAATTTTTTTGTCATCTTCCTTATGTTCCTTATTTGAAGTCATGTTTTATCCATTACTTGGTAATCAATTATTGGTATAAATTAAGGGCCAATTCGTTTCGTCTAAAGTCAACTGACTTTTTTTAACTTTTTCATCTTTTTTACGTGAAACCAATTTCATTTGAAAGTTAATGTTATGTAGATGCAATAATCAATTTGAAGTAAATTTTTAGGATGTTGTTAAATTTTTATGAATTTTTCTTTTTTAAGACTTGAAACTAGAAAAATTCATAAAAAATTAGTAAGATTATAAAAATTATATTTTTAATTGATTATTGTAGCTACATAATATTGGCTTTTAATTAAAATTAGTTTCAAGTAAAAAAGATGTAAAAATAAGAAAAAGTCATTTTGTAATCAATTGGCTATAATTGAAACGAATTGGGTGTAAATGTTGTTGAATTGATAATTTTGTAAGAAGAATGATCTGCTCCGTAGAATAATTTGTTTGAATAGCTTCAATTTTTGTTACGCATAAACTCATGAAATAGTTGCACCCCATTAAGTCGTATAAGAACTTTTGAATGCATTTCTCCAAAATTTTTGGTTTGCTGAAAATCGTGGTGGCTATTCATTTGTTGTCATGGCTCAACCAGAATATTCATGTAAATTATATTTCAAATGTGCAATTTGGTCAGTTTGTAATATTGTGTGCAACGTGTACCATGATATCATTATGCTTTTGAATCAGTTATTCATTTGGTGTTCTGCTGTTGCATTGCTTCTTTAATTATTTTTAGGATAATAGATGAACATGAAGTCATATACTTGAATGATACCACTCACACAAGTGTCGTCACTCCACTCCTTGAGCATTTGCCAAACTGGAAAACTGTTGTGAAGTCTACCTTCGTGCAAATTGCATCCTCCAAATTCCTCCAACCTCACCGTGTTGGGAAGACACTTACAACCCTAAGTTGGCGACTGTCTTGTTTGATGCTGTGGGATACGGGTACTCTCTGTCTCTTTTGAAGAACAAGTAGGATGAATGTCAACAAGAATACAAGGAACTGATGAAATCCTTTGGGCATGACAGTAAGTGGAGTTGGGACCCGACCAGAATGATGATTGTTGTTCCAGAGTCGTGGTGGGAGTTGCATTGCCAGGTGAATTGATTTACTGAATGTTTTTTTCCATTATTTTCTTCTATAACTTCTATATTCACACTTGTCCATGCATGCATATATATGTAAGTGTCTCCAATTGATGTTGTGTTGTCAAAGTTATACCCGGAGGCTGTAAATGTACAATTTCATACTTTTTTTGAGTTTAGGCGACTGTCTGTCCTTTTTGGCCCTGCTGAAATTGATGACTTACTTAACATGTTTGAGGTCTCACAGTTCGCCATGCCACCGGCACGTATAGACGTCATTTACTTGCATTCAGACTTATATGTAGTAAGCGAACCTCAGTATCTGCCCCCAGTCAGCACCCAGCACAGTTCTTTTACAGGATCCACATTAATAGTCCTTCCGCAAGTCTGTATAACTAACATGGGGAATATCATGAAAATTGTTTCATCTCTACCTGGAGTAGTTGAGGTGACAATTTCTGGTTTGATGCTGCGTCCTTTCTCACCATGTCAAAATGTACAAGTGACACACTAGTTAATGGAATCAGAAATCCACATCATCGTGCCAAATGGTTGCGCCGTGAAGTTGAGGTTTTCTTTTGCAATCTCCAATCGGGTATCTAGTTCATACTTTCCTATATTATAGTTCTACTAGTTGTTTATGACTACCTTCTTTAGTGTACTAGGCTAATGAAGTTGATTTTGTTTATCACTGTGGCTACAGGCAGTTATGTAATAGGTTCCACATCGGGCTCTTATAGGGCCAGTTTGGTTTCGGTAACCACGTTATTGAACTACGTTTTGACCAAACTATTTTGTTGACCGGACTGTGCTGAGATTCAGTGTAAGCCTTTTTTTAAAGTTATTTACGCCTTTCCCACTACCTTAGTTCCTGAAATATACTTAGCTCAAATAGGAATGTTTTAGCACAACAATGCCAAACTCACAGTGTCGTTGTGATCCGCTCATACCCTCGTTGCCGGTGAGCTTTGTTCTCCCTCTGATCGTCGCCTTCTGTCATCACGACTTCGTGTTTGACGGGCACTTTTTGGCTTCTCCGTTGGTTATATTTGCCGACTGTTGGCTATTGGAATCATCACAAAGTCATTGCAAATGATATATTCCAGCCACGAGTTGATCCACTCTGCCATCATACCACCAATTGGTGCGTGTTGCCTTCTCCCCCCAGTTGGGATCTTAGAAGGGCTTGAAAAGGTATGTGCTTTTGGTACAGATGATGGGTTTTATTCAATTATTGAAGTAAGGAATTAATAGTAAAAATTAGGCATTTTGAATTGTTTATATGGAAAATTTTCTAATTTACAATTTGCGGTTGGTTTCATTTTAAATGTGTTAACAAATTATTTACAGAAGATATTTGTGATTGAATAGAAGCTGTCATTGGATCTTTAGACTTGACTCCCATAAGATAGTAATATTTATGTTCAACAATCATTTCCCGTAATTGTTGTTTACATTACCTTGGAGTCATGTTTTTGTGCCATGTTTTCTCGTATGAACATGTTGGTTTGCTTCACCTGTAGTGGCATTCATAATTTTTTATACTTTGCTTTTTATGTCTTTTGCAAATAATTATTAAATAGGGATACTCTTTACATCGATATTGATTTTTTTCTCTTTTTAACCATTCAACACATTGAACCATATTTGGAGTTAATTGTGGTTAATGACTGTGAATTTTCATTTACATTTGTAAGTTATTGAAACTTCTGTAATATTTAGCTTCATTTGTTATAACAACTGATGAGTGCACAATATTTTCATGGTTTGAGAACCAATGTTCTATTATTTCATATTCATATTTTTATGTCGGTTGGACTGTTTCATATTGGTTGGTTGATGTTCGAGTGTCATCACATATAGAGGAGCTGCATGGTTATTGTTATATGGTTTTATAGGTGTTGTTAATGGACCAACAACTTTCCTCTTCGTCTACGGTGATGTGAACTCGACAATCTTCCACCAAAAGTGATAGAGCATTTGGGATCACGAAACAACTATGGCCTTCTGTCGTATAGCTTCTGGTGTTGTTAGGCTTGGTCACATTGACGAACATAATCCCTCAAAGACTGTGTAGAAATTGATTATTGCACAATTTCAAGCGGAGACTGGTCGCAAGTATGATATACATTAGATTAAGAACAAATGGTAGGGTATTCGAAAGCAATTTGAAAGTTGGAAACAACTTTTTGGTTCAGCCACTGGTTTGGGGTGGAACCTAGTGAAAGGCACCATTGTCGTTGATGATGACTGGTGGGAGGGTCACATGATGGTATTTTTTCTTATTAAATGTGCCTAACTACTTTCTACAAAAGCAAAAACATTCATTAACAATTTTTGTATCATATACTAGGTGTGTCTTGATGTGGCTACTTTTAGGAACTAGAAATTCCCAAATTGGGATGATCTTCAGTGCATGTTTGCAACTACTAAAGATTTATCATCTTATGGCATATCATCACAACCACCAATGTGCACTAATGGTGGCGAACATTTCGTTGTTGGTGATGGCCAATCACAGACACGGGAGGAATCCCCCGTTATGTCATCTACTCGCCCCAATCAGATTAGACAAGGTTCTCAACCAGTTTCTGCATCCCTTCAAGCGATTCGAGTAGAGCATCGAGCAGCACAAGGTGCACAATGGGTGCAGCAGTTCATGAGCGAAATTATGCATCCATTGGAGCATGCCTCCATCATCCCCTATTACATCACCTCCTCATATCTTTACTGCATAGAGAAATGCAGAATTAGAAGCAATTATGCACCACCATATTTTACAGCTCGGTGTTGGGATTACATGGCTTCGCATGCAAAATGAAAATCATCAATCCCCACTTAAAAGGGATCCACTTTTTACTGGGACCCAGTACTTCATGCATCTGGCATAGAATGAGTGAAAGTTTTATGATCGATTTTGCATGTTGACACAATGTTTTTGTTGACTACATCGTGATTTATGTGCATACCACAACTTGAGGAGCTCTTGTAGAGTAAAGTTCGACAGAGGCACTTGAAATGTTCCTAACTATATGTGTGCATAGGTTCAGGTATTGGGATGTGTGCCAAATTTTCCAACATTCCACGGACACAATATGCCACTGGTTTAGATGGGTGCTAGACTGTGTCATATTTATAGGGGCAATTATTATAACCCCCAATGAAAGTGTTATGACACAAGTTTCTAGCCAATTGTCTGGCACATGAGATGAAGCATTCAGTGGAGCAATTGGCGTTATTTATGGCACTCATGTGGGTGGGATCTTCCCATGTGAAGAGAGAGAGAGTACTACCACGGACGATCAGGCCATCCTACATAAAATGTTCTCATGGCATACGACTTCAATATGATGTACACATGTGTGTACGCGGGGACCCCGGGATCAGCACACGACAGTTGAGTGCTGCGTGAATGTCGTGATGCACCAAGCTCACGATTCCCAAATCTGCCTCCTAGTACATTAATCTTCCAATATGTGTTATAGGTTGAAGAAACTTCAATGCATGCTCACCCATTCATTCAATATTTTCAGTAATAGTGTCACTATATGCTTCTCCTATAAGTAGATATTACTTGGTTGACTCTGGATATGGAAACATGAAAGGTTTTTTAGCACCATATCAAACTATGGACTACCACCATAGTAACTTAAGGGGTGAAAGCCAGCAAATCAACATGAAATGTTCAACTTTGCACTTACATTATTAAGAAATGTTGTCGAGCGAATCATAGGGGCGAGAAAGATGAAGTGGAAGATCTTACTAGGGATGGGTCAGTACGCATCAAATTTACAACAAAAAATAGTCATCGCATGTTGTGCACTACACAACTATATTAGGTACAATGATGTATTGGATCCCCTGATTCAGAATGTCATGGCACAAGATTATGTGCGAAATCTAATGACTGCAGAAATGGATGAGCTAAATGTAGAGGCATTGTAGGCAGAGATAGCATAATGGGTAGGACTTGAGACAATATAGCAAGCCGGGTATTTGAAGCATGGCGGAGGGGTCGAAGGAGCAAATGTCGTGCACGAGGTAGATGTTAATGGACTTATTGCAACATGGTAGGTAGAAAATGGATATCATAAATATGTGGATTACTATGGTACTTTTATTGTTAATGGCCCGAAATGTCATAGGTATACTTTTTATTTGTTATTAAAAAACATATGGATGTTGCTATAATTGAATATTTTGTTTCTACGTATATAATACTATCTATTCCAGGCGTCCTATACATCATACAACTTGGACATTCACTTAGCTTAACCACATAATGTATTTATGTCAAACAAGTAGTTCAAGCATTTTCTTGAAGTACGAATCTATGTTTCATATTAATGACAAGGGAATGAAAAAAAAAGACAACTACAAGCAAGCATAAGAGCAAAACACACAAAGAAGTCTTTCAGTTCAACCTGTTCGGCAACGAAACATAAGCATCCACACATTTAAGGGACTATAAAAGCCCGACATGGAACCTATTACATAACTGCCTGTAGCCACAGTGATCAACAAATCAACTTCATTGGCCTAGTACACTAAAGAAGGTAGTCATAAGCAATTAGTGGAGCCATAATATAGGAAAGCATGAACTAGATACCCGATTGGCGATTGCGGGGAAAATCTTAACTTCACGGTGCAACAATTTGGCACGATGATGTGGATTTCTGATTCCATTAACTAGCGTGTCACATGCATGTCCCGACATGATGAGGAAGGACGTAGCATAAAACCAAAAATTGTCACCCTCAACTACTCCTGGTAGAGAGGAAACAATTTTCATGACATTCCTCATGTTAGTTGTACAGACTTGCGGATAGACTGTCGATGTGGAGCCTGTAAAAGAACTGTGTTGGGTGTTGACGGGGGGCAGACGCTGAGGTCCGCTTATTGCATATGAGTCTAAATGTAAGTCAATGACATTTGTACGTGCCAGTGGCATGGCGAACTGTGAGGCCTCAAACTCGTCAAGTGAGTCATCAATTTCAGCAGGGCCAAAAAGGACAGTCAGCCGCCAAAGTCAAGAAAAGTATGAAGTTGTACATCTGCAGCCTTCGGGTACAACTATGACAACACAACGTCAGTTGGAGACACATACATATATATGCATGCATGGACAAGTATGAATACAGAAGTCAAAGAAGAAAATAATGGAAAAAACATTCAGTAAATCAGTTCACCTCGCAACGCAACTCCCACCACGGCTCTGGAGCAACAATCATCATTGTGGTCGGGTCCCAACTCCACCCACTGTCTCGCCCAAAGGATTTCATCAGTTCCTTGTATTCTTATTGATATTCATCATACTTACTCTTCAAAAGAGACAGAGAGTACTTGTATCCCATAGCATCAAACAAGACTGTCGCCAACCGAGGGTTGTAAGTGTCTTCCCAACATGGTAAGGTCGGAAGAATTTAGAGGATGCAATTTGCAAGAAGATAGACTTCACAGCAATTTTTCCAGTTTGGCAAATGCTCAGGGAGTGGAATGACGGCAATTGTGTAAATGGTATCATTCAAGTATATGACTTCATGTTCATCTATTATCCTAACAGCAATTAAAGAAACAACGCAACAGTAGAACACCAAGTGAATAACTGATTCAAAAGCATAATGATATCATGGTACACGTTGTACACAATATTACAAACTGATCAAATTGCACATCTGAAATATAATTTACATGAATATTTTGGTTGAGCTATGACAACAAATGAACAGCCACCACAGTTTTCAGCGAACAAAAAATTTTGGAGAAATGCATTCAAAAGTTCTTATACGACTTAATAGGATGCAATTGTTTCATGAGTTCATGCGTAACAAAAATTGAAGCTGTTCGGACAAAATTGTTCTACGGAGCAGATCATTCTTCTTACAAAGTTATCAATTCAACAACATTTAATTTATATCAATAATTGATTACCAAGTAATGGACAAAACATGACTTCAAATAAAGAACAGGAGGAAGATAACAAAAAAATCAACAATACAGAAGTTCACTGGTACAATGGTCACGGAAACGGAAATAAAAATTAAAGGCTCCAAATAATCCCAATATGTCACTGTATGTGGAGGTTGGGAAATGATAAAATGTTTCTAAGGAAAGAAGCATGGGGCTGCAAAAAGATTCTAAAAATTCCTAGCTAATTGGACCATCGAAACCAAAAGAACTTTGCAATATAGAGATGGACTTATGCCTAACCCATGTTCTACAAAAATGAGTCTTCACTTGCCTTAAACCTAAGAAATGTGAATTCACAGAATTCCAAAAGCAAACTCCACAAAACAAAAAATAGGTATTAAATGTTCAGCCTAACAACTCACGATATTCCAAATCCAAACCAAGAAGTTGGAGTGCATGAGTTAAAAGAACTTATATAGGTTGTAATGAGATCAAAAACCAACATAACAAACTTACAATTGAAGACTGTGAAACCCAAAACAAACAAGATCGCAATCCCATTTAACATATTAAAAACAGGACTATAAACTTCAACCTTGAACCACATTTTCAACCCAACCAACAACTGATTGCAATTCTCAAACTTGAACCATTGTGAAAATTTTACATTAATATTTCTACATATATTCATAAAATTCAGACTCATCTGGACTCATCTGGGTAGACCCACAATAAAATCAACAATGTGGCAACAAATTCATTTACCCAAACACGAATATACAATAATATGAAGTAGGGAATACAAAAAATTCGTACCTATCTGATCTAAGGAGCGATGTTCAAACCGTGGAGGAGGCCCTTAAACTTGATGGATTTCACGGAAATGGAAACTTACCCTTCCACAATGTCGCTAACGGTCTAAACGGTGATCTAAAATCTGGTTATCGGGCCTACGAAACACCCACAAGACATGGTCGCCATAGCAATGCTAATTGGGAAATGCTATGCGATTGAGACAATTTGAAGAAGAAAATCAACCCACTCTTTTTTACCTTTTCATCTCAATCGCGTGTCTACAAGGTCCGAACCAATGATAAGCTTGTCAAAACAACAAAATAAAATGACTAGTTTTGATATTCAGATCGAGTTAGGCAGGTGCATGTGAGCTACATGAGGTGAAAAACACGTAAATGCCCTTCTGTTTTCACTTACCAAACTGGGCCCTACTCCGGTAATCTACATACTCTCCCAACCGGGCCTGCCTCGCCATCCAATCAATGCTTTCCTGCTTCTAAGCTTTCTATTTGTTTCTCGGGAAACAGATTCAAGCCGCAACTCGGACTCAACTACAATGTCGGCTGCGAAACCCCAGCGATCGCCGGAGGAAATCGAGGACATAATCCTCCGCAAGATCTTCCTCATTACCCTTGAACCCCCCAGTGCCACCGTCGACTCTCGCCTCGTCTACCTCGAGATGACCGCAGCCGAAATCCTCAGCGAAGGCAAATCCCTCAAACTATCTCGCGATTTGATAGAAAGGATCCTCATCGATCGCCTCTCCGGGGACTTCTCCCATGCTGACCCGCCTTTCCAGTACCTACTCGGCTGCTACCGCCGCGCGCACGACGAGTCCAAGAAGATCGTCTCCATGAAGGACAAGGTGCTGCGTTCTGAGATGGAGTCTCTCGCCAAGCAAGCCAAGAAACTCTCTGTCTCCTATTGCAGGATCCATCTGGGGAATCCCGACTTGTTCCCTTCTAATAATTCCGGGCCTTCGCCCAGCTCCCTGCTAATGCCTTTGATTTTCTCAGAGGTTTCTAGCGGGATTGTCGATGCCAGTGGCGTCAACTGCGGAGCGACGCAGTGTCCGCCTGGGTTTTTAGACGAATTCTTTCGGGATTCAGATTTTGATTCCTTGGACCCCATTTTGAAAGCTTTGTATGAGGATTTGAGGGGTAATGTCCTCAAAGTTTCAGCTTTAGGGAACTTCATGCAGCCTTTGAGGGCGCTGCTCTTTCTCGTCAGCTTCCCTGTTGGTGCAAAGAGTTTGGTGAATCATTCATGGTGGATTCCTAAAGGGAATTACTTGAACGGTCGTGTTATTGAAATGACTAGCATTTTGGGTCCCTTTTTTCGCGTTAGCGCTTTGCCTGATCATACCATTTTCAAGAGCCAGCCTGACGTTGGGTAAGTTATGCGTTGAACTCGACAATAGTGTAGTTGTGTCTTCTTTGTATTGTGATGAACTAGACATTTATTTTTTAATCTTGTTCCACTTCCACCTGTAAAAGGTTGTAGTATTGGACTAATCTTTCCTCCAAATCAACTCATAAGATTTTAGTATCTCTGCTTCACTGTAACTAAAATACTAGACAAGAAGTGGAATAATACTCGCACGTTTATGCTTTTAGTTTCTTAACTTATAGAAAATTTGAGTGTGGTTTCTGTTACGGTGGACAAACCAGGAAAAAATTATTAGCTCCTGTGTTGGTGGTGGCTGTAACATTATATCCTGTTTTCCTTTTCTCCTTTTTCTTTTTGGCTCCATGTCTCTTGTTTGATTGATAGATGTGTCATATACTCAACTTATCAGCCAGCAGTGCTTCTCTGATGTATCAACTCGTCGGCCAGCTGATTTATTGTCATCTTTTGCAACAATCAAGACGGTCATGAATAACTTGCACAATGGTCTAGCCGAAGTTCTTCTCTCCCTTCTGAAAAATTCTGACACCCGGGGAAATGTTCTCGAGTATCTTGCAGAAGTCATCAATAGAAATGCTTCCAGGGCACACATACAGGTGATTTTTTTTTTTTGTACTTTTCCTATTCAGCAGAGGTTCTTGTCTGTAGTTAAAATCTGTCTGTTTGGACCTAGCCACACACATTGGGTAGAGACAGCTGCACATGTCTTGTGACTTTTCTAGTTAAGAATATCCTATTTACAGCACTACATTGTTTTTGCATTTATGGTTTGGCAATTTTAGATTTTCTCCTAATTACCTGCAAAGCATGCTTTTAAATTTCTTCTTAATTTTATGTGGCAGGTTGATCCCTTATCATGTGCAAGTTCAGGCACGTTTGTCAATCTCAGTGCTGTAATGCTTCGACTTTCTGAGCCATTTTTAGATGCAAATTTGACCAAAAGGGATAAAATTAGTCCCAAATATATCTTCCATTGTAATCGCTTAGATATGAAGTGAGTTCTTTTTTCTTTTCAAATGGACTGTATAGGGATTTCATGGTGTCTTTGCTGTAACTTTTTTTCACCTATATTAGGGGGCTGACTGCACTGCATGCAACATCAGAAGAAGTTTCAGAATGGATTAACAGAGCTAATCCTGTGAAATCTGAATCTGATGACACTAGCAGTTCTGGAATCAGTGCTTCTGGACCAATTCTGCAGAATGTCAAGCTGACATCAAGTGGTGGTGAAAAGACTAAATATTCGTTTATCTGTGAATGCTTCTTTATGACTGCAAGGGTGCTGAACTTGGGCCTGTTAAAAGCATTTTCTGACTTCAAGCATCTAGTTCAGGTAAAAATCCTTCATGTCCAGTGTAGAAACATGGCCTAAAAATCATTTATGTCCAATATCTTGCCATCTTACTATTAGGCATTCTTGTGCACTTACCTTCTCTTTCTTTCCTGTCTAGGAAATTTCAAGATGTGAAGATGCCCTTTCTGCATTGAAACATGCTCAAGGTCAGGCACCTTCTCCACAGCTGGAATTAGATATAGCTCGACTTGAGAAAAAAATAGAAATATTTTCACAGGAAAAGCTTTGTTATGAAGCCCAGATATTGAGGGTAATGCCCTACTCCTTCATCTCTGTCTCTATTTTTGTATCTATGTCTAGCTCTCCTAGTGAAGCATTAATCCATAGGGAGCTGAAATCTATGCCATGCAGCAACCATCCATTTTGACAAGTAGATATGACTTCTCAGTACTACTTGTGGTGTTATGTCTTAACAAAATTAAATGATTCTATTTTGTTATCTTTTGGCTGCATTAAGTATTATTATCTAGAATTCTTCCTTTCAGGATGGAGAACTTATACAACGTGCACTTTCATTCTACCGTTTAATGATTGTTTGGTTGGTAGACTTGATGGGTGGATTTAGAATGCCTTTGCCACCAACTTGCCCAATGGAATTTGCCTCTATGCCAGAGCATTTTGTGGAAGATGCAATGGAATTGCTTATATTTGCTTCTCGGATACCAAGGGCATTGGATGGTGTGCTCCTGGTAGGGATATGCTTTGTTTCCCATTTAACTTTTTTGCATGATTTTTGCAGTCGGATTTGCTATGTGATATATGTCTTTCTTCTTTCTATCTATTTTTTTTTTAATTGACAGGATGATTTCATGAACTTTATCATAATGTTCATGGCGAGCCCAGAGTTTATCAAGAATCCATATCTTAGGGCAAAAATGGTGGAAGTTTTGAACTGCTGGATACCACGTAGAAGGTGATTCAATTAACTTTTAGCAGTGAAGTATCTAGATGCATTCTTAATTTATACACTTATGGCACCTGTGCGTAGGCATCTGAGTACTTACACTTTTTTTTTCTTCCTAGTGGTTCATTGGCTACTTCCACACTGTTTGAAGGGCACGAACTCTCTCTACAGTATCTTGTTAGGAATCTTTTGAAGCTATATGTTGACATCGAGTTCACAGGTTCTCATACACAGGTATTTCTGCACTCTTATTATTATCATTGAGGAATTTTAGGGATATTGCATGTTTTGATGCAAGCAAGAAGTTTTCATTAGTTTCCTACTTTTAAATCCTTTAGCTTGTTTACAGAGAGAAAATGTGAAGAAAGGTTTTAACTAGCTAAGGGAATGAGGCTTCTTTAGAGGGTACAAATATTTAATATGTTTCTTTTTAATAATTCAATATTTTTGTTGGTAGTTTTCAGTCAAAAGAGTTTGTTGTCAATGGGTATAACATACTACAAACATGTCTTTATCTATTCAGGTTTTTTGCTGGTTCCTTTATGAGTGTTTCTAATTTTCATCTGCTAAAACCCACCCTCTTTAATTGAAGTCAATGGTGCTAAAGGTCTTTTAAGTTTTTTGTATTGTTTATTTAATCACTGAAAGGTAATATATACGTTAAAAAAGCACCAAGATATGTCCTCCCACTAAGGAAAATTTTAAGATTCTGCTTACCTTTTTTTTAAGTAAGAATTCAGTAATTGGATTAGAAAATCTGTTATCTGTGGATGATATGATTCAAAGTGACACATCTCCTTCACTTCAGGAAGAGCCTGATTTTTAATATCTTTTTTCTAAGTCAATGGTGCATAGGTGTTTGTTTTCCATACAGGCTGATTTTTAATATCCTCAGTTCTTTTGGGTTGAACATGTCTGATGCAAAGAGTCACTTGGGAAAATCTTTTCATCTTACAAAAAAAAAAAAAAAAAAAAAGAGTTCATTCATTGCCAGGATTTGCAGCCAATGTACAGTTACAGTTGTTTGACAATTGACACTTCCATTTTGTCACATTTCTTCTACCTCTCATTTTATCTTGTATGATAATTTGCTCATTGTGACTTTCACTCTGTGTTCCTTGTTCCTTGTCCCAAGCAGTTTTATGACAAATTCAACATCCGGCATAATATAGCTGAACTTCTAGAGTACCTTTGGGAGGTCCCTGGTCACCGCAATGCTTGGAGACAGGTTAGTTTGTGTAGGATGAAGGATTTGTTCAGAGGTTGTCATACATTCTAAAAAGAAGTGATTATGCTGCTTTTCTGTCTGGATTAAATGGAGTATCAAATATTAAGATAAGTTTTCTGTTTATTTCATTCCTTAAGAGTTCTGTCACTCACATATTAAATAGAAAAGGAAAACAAAACAAATGGAAATTTTAGACCTGTATAACGTCTCATGGAAGTAGATTCTTTTGCAAATGAATTAATGGGCAGCTGGTGTCACCTCTATGTGCTAGCTTTTGTTCTTTAGAAGGGAGAAAGGAGAGAAATGGAAGTTGAAGAAATGTAGGAGCTTTTACCTTCTAACAGTTATCTTCCAATGATTGTTTACTACAGATTGCAAAGGAAGAGGAAAAGGGTGTTTATTTGAATTTCCTGAACTTCCTCATCAATGATAGCATCTACCTCCTTGATGAAAGTCTTAACAAAATACTTGAAATTAAAGAGACTGAAGCTGAGATGGCAAATACTACAGAATGGGAACGCAGGCCTGCTCAAGAACGGCAAGAGAGGACCAGACTGTTTCGTTCCCAGGAGAATGTCTGTCTTGTTTTATTTTTCCCCACCTCAATGTTTATTGCCAATGTTTGCCTTGGTTCCCAGTATTTGATGTTAGTTTTGTTTGTTAATTTCAGATTATTCGCATTGACATGAAGTTGGCTAACGAAGATGTTACCATGCTGGCTTATACATCAGAACAAATTACTGCTCCTTTTCTGCTTCCTGAGATGGTAAATTTCTTCCACATGCTAGCCTTAAATAGTCATGGATAAAATCATAAAAGTGAAGTTCTTTGATGAAATTTTCTTGGTTAGATTCGTTGGGTAATGTTCACCGAGGCATTCATCCCATCTTTATGCAGGTTGAAAGAGTGGCTAGTATGCTTAATTACTTTTTGCTACAACTTGTGGGTCCCCAGAGGAAATCTCTTAGTCTGAAAGATCCGGAGAAGTATGAATTCCGCCCAAAACAGTTACTTAAGCAGGTGATCATCCAAATGTTCTTTACTCTTTCTCCTTTTACTTAAACCAAATTATTTACATGGCTAAGTACTAGCTTAAATGGTATTGAATTGGGCATATTTAATTAGTATTGGAAGAATTAAAACAGGATCAAAAGAGTTGAAGGCTTACTGTTTAAATGTGTGGCCAGTTCAAATGGGTATACAATCAGTTATTTCATTTCATTTTTCCAGTGCGTCTTGCTCCTATTTTTGGCTAGTTTGTATTCAGAGCATACAATCGGTTATTGCGTTGCATTTATCCAAGGCACTGTCTTTTATCACGTATCAGTCTATTACCTGTCTCTTTAATGTAGTTCAAAAGATTTAACGTAAATTTGTCCATGTAAAGTATGGTCTTGCTTCTCCTCACTGTCCCTGTATTGCCCATTGTTGTGGATTAGCTTTATCTCGAGTCTTCATGTACTTGGTGCACTGACTTTTTTTTTTCCCTTTAATTACTGATTTAAAGATTGTACAGATATATGTCCATCTAGCTAGAGGTGATACCAAAAATGTTTTCCCAACTGCTATATCCAGTGATGGGCGATCTTACAACGATCAGGTAATCCAGCTGTTAAAATTTGAGTTTCACTTAGGTCATGAGGAACTTTGTTGCATGCATTACTGTTGTCAAAATCACTAGGTGATTTAATGCCATCTAACACGATTTATCTTCATCAGCTGTTTGGTGATGCAGCTGATGTCCTCCAGAGAATTGGTGAAGCAGGAAGGGTTATACAAGAATTTATTGAGTTAGGCAAAAAGGCGAAGGCCGCGGCTTCTGAAGCCATGGATACTGAGGCTGCACTTGGGGATATACCTGATGAATTCCTTGACCCAATTCAAGTATGCTCATTTAGGGCCAATTTGTTTTAGCTTAAGAGTTAAATTCGTTTTAACTTAAGTCAACTAACTTATTTTTACTGTTATATTTTTTTTGCTTGAAATTAATTTCATTTGAAAACCAATATTATGCAGATGCAATAATCTATTTGAAAGTAAATTTTAATGGTGTTAAATTTTTATGAATTTTTTTTAATGCCTTAAACTAAAAAAATTCATAAAAATTTAGTAAGATTACAAAAATTATATTTTCAATGGATTATTGTAGTTACATAATATTGGATTTTAATTAGAATTAGTTCCAAATAAAAAAGACATAAGAATAAAAATAAGCCATTTTGAAGTCAATTGACTTGACTTAAAATGAATTGGGTATAAGTCTTTTGATTTATTTTTACTTTTACATTTTTTTTGTGTGAAACTAATTTTATTTGAAAGCCAATATTATGTAGATGCAATTAAATTTTATGATGTTGTTAAATTTTTATGAAATTTTCTTTTTTAATCCCTTAAATTAGAAAAATTCATAAAAAAATTAAGAAGATTATAAAAATGATATTTTCAATGGATTATTATAGCTACATAATATTGATTTTTAATTAAAATTAGTTCTGGATAAAAAAGACATAAGAATAAAAATAAAATATTTTTTAGTCAATTAATTTAAATTAAAATGAAATGGATATTATTGTCTTTGTTTGGGTACATAATTTATGTATTTTGATTTGGGAGCTTAAGCTGATGCTTACATGCTCATTATTTCTTTTTTGGCTGCAGTACACTTTAATGAAAGATCCGGTGATTTTACCCTCTTCACGGATTACGGTGGACAGAGCTGTTATTCAGAGACATCTTCTAAGCGACAGTGTACGATATGCCAATTTCATTCCCTTAACCTCCAGTCCAGTTTGATAGTAAATGTAGGCTGTCTGTGGTTAGCTTGAATGAATTTAATTTAATTGTATTGCAGACGGACCCATTCAACCGGTCTCACCTCACTGGGGACATGCTAATTCCACACCATGAGCTGAAAGCAAGAATTGAGGAGTTTGTGAGGTCTCAGGAATTGAGGAGGCATGACAAAGGATTGAGCGTTCAAAACTCCAAGGCATCAATACAAACAACGGATTCAGAAATGTTGATCGACTAATGGATGCCTGCCTCACCGGAAGATTGGTGAGTGGTAGTTTTAGTTGCAAGGCTTCTGGAACAAGCACCTACCTCAAAATCATATCTATTTTTTTTATTTATATTCAGACAAACCCTTTTGACATTTTAGGGACCAGACCAGATGTAAAGCTTGTGTAACAGTTGGCGTAAAGGAGGAGCTATCTTCAAGTCAAAGAACGCTTATCTGTAAATATGATGAATTCCATTCTATAGTTACTAGTTATGGTTTCAACAAAAAATGTAAAATGAGCAAGCCAAGGAAAAACTCCCACGGATTGCTTTTTTAGTTTGAGGTGCCATAATCAACCTACGTTTGCATGTCTCATGAAGCAATTTAAACTGGCTTTGAACCAATTTGAAATTGGTACGCCTGAGTTGTCGAAGCTTGTCCATGTAAATCCTATGTGCTACGCCAGTGTTTTAGTGCACGATCAGGTGCTCTACTTACCCCTAAAATTGTCTTTTGGACATGCAAACATGCTTCATCAGTATGCATGTGTCTTCCTCCGCACATCTGTTCATACGGTGGTTAACGGTGGGCCAGACTGGCCTGGAACTGGGCCTGCCAGGCCTGGACTTGGGCTGGGCCTTTTCTTTTCTGAATTTTTAAATGTTTTTGGAAAATATTTAGTTTTTTTTAATATATGCTTGTTTTTATTTTTATTTTTAAAAAAATACACAACCACTAATGCTATTTTTATTAATAACAAAACCAAGCAGCATTTACAAACAAATTGAAATGGGTCTTACATTACAAATAGTGAAATGTTCTAAAAAAAAAAATGAAAATGAAAACATAAGATTTGTACTGCATAGTATAGTCAGATTAAATATATATTAAGAATCGAAAATGAAAATCTAGGATATGGAAGTACCATTATCATCTTGCATCTCATCTTCCAAACTTTTCTGATCTTGTTTTCTTAACACAGTAAGACCTTAGCCACGATTGCACGTGCAAATCTCCACTGCTTCTAGTGTCAACCTAGCCCATTTCTTTGAAATGACTCTTTTTTCGGCATTGAAAGCGGATTCCGATGTAACGGTAAAAATCGGAACCGCAAAAACTTCCTTTATGAGGATGGACAGAATTGAAAATTTGCCATTTTTCACTTTCCACCACTCCAAAATATAATCCTCACTTGTTTCAAATGAGGTGTGGAGGTAATCATCTACTTCTGGTAGGCCAGATGATATGGGTCGGGGATGCTTAAGCAACTGTTCCACGGGGTTGAGTAGTGTTGGTGATGAGGAGGATGGGGCACTAGTGGTGGAGGAAGATGTTGGCCTTACCTTGTCTTTGTAGCAGGATAAATACTCATTGTAGAGCTCCTGTAAGTGCTCATCTATTTCAGCCGTTATAGCTAATTAACTAATATGATTCATATCCAAGAAACTATAGTATCCCTTAAGTAAAGATAAAGTATTGGTAATTTTCACGATCAGGTCAAGGGAAGATGCAAGTAAAAAGATTGGGGGGGGGGGGTTTGTAAAATATGAAACTCACTTATCCTTCATTGCTTCGATGGTGTCCTTTAAAAATAGATTCGTCTTATATTGATTCAAATATAAACAATGTTTACCAGATACATCAAAATTTTATAGATAATGGGATAGTAAATATTGGAGAAAAAAACAATTGCCTTATAAAAAAACCGTAATAATTGACAAAGTATGTAACACTTATCCCACATTTTAGTCATTAGAAGTTCATAGTTTGATTTCAAGTTCAAAAAAACAGTTAACAAAGCTGCATATGGATATGAATCCATTAACATCTTATATGTTGAGTTCTAATTGATGGAACAATCAAGCTTAAAATGTTTTCATGAAAACAGTAGGTTGTTTTGAAGACAATATTTTTTGAATTCACGACTAATTTTGGCTCATGAATTCAAATATAATAATGCATCTCGGATTAGATGAATTTCTATTTTCAAAAACTCAACCCCTTTTTGTATACGCAAGTTTAAAATATAACACATATATCTAACATGGAAAAAAACACAATTTGGATGGGTTTTCAATGCATTATGGAGTTCTCAGGCCTTAAAATCGTTATTAGAGGCATTGTCAAAACTAATGTAGAAAATTTTGTCAACATAGAAAAGTTCACAAAGTATATCTAAGATGGATTGATGGATATTATACTAAGTGTGGTCAGATTCCATGCATTTGAAAGCAATAATCCTTTTGTGCAAGACCCAATCTTCATCTGTCTAGTATTTAGCAACACAAAAATAATTCTGCCCTATAGGAGACGTCCACATATCACTAGTAAAAGTAATGTAATGATCAAGTGTAGAAAAAAGAGCTTGCAGATTAGATTTACCTAATTCATACATTCTAAATGCTTTTCATCGTGTAGTTGTCTGGGTTTAGAGTAGACCTAATCAAAATTTCTAAATGCACACTTTCGGTTTGCCTAAAATTTTTTTCTATGAGCATCATCCAATTAATTATACATTCCCTACATTTTTGCTAATTAAATCTAAAGATACTTGAATTACCAGTTGTAGATCCGAGTTGTATCTGTCCACCAGGACTTCCTTAGGCTCTCGGATAGTGCATCAGATGCTTATTCCTTATATGTCGTTGAAGCGCCCCAATCCCAGAATTCACTTTGTTTACCAACTTTTTGCCATAATGCTTGCATTTGAAGAACCAGTTGCCATTTTCTCAAACCGTCTCAAAATGCTACCATAAAAAGGATTTGAGGTGAGATTTACCTTCACCATCCTCGGGAACTTGACTTTGAGGTGTTGGTTGTGAACCATCCCCTACTTATGGATCAACAGTTTGGCAAGGGTCTTTTGTACTTCAACGTTGTTGTCAGACTCTTGCTCATCAACTTCCAACAATATTCGTCATATCAATATTGGTGGGCTGAAGGTCGTCTTGGATGTGAATTCCCTTTCAGGCCACACTCTTGTGATGGAAGAACGACTCCAAGCCGGTGTGAGAGGAGGAGCTCTTGGTAAGGGTAAAGTTAGTACTCTTCCTTGAAGTCATTGATTTGACAAAATTTGATGAAAGATTAAAGAAGGATTAAGGAGAGATTAATAAGTAATTATTAGGAGATTTAGAAAATTGGTGGAGGGCTTTAAAACTTGAGGAGAATTGTAAAGAAAGTAGTAGATGTGGAAAGGAGAGTATAGGAAGTTGTGTGAGGAAGTAAGGAAATGAGGGTGGGTATTTATAGGAGTGAGCAAATTTTTGTTGGACAAAAATAACCTTACAAATTAGCTGTTTTTTAATATTGGGTGAGGGTGACAAAAGTTTTTGACTTAATTAGTCATTTATCACAGTCGAAGGTCCTTAAATTGTCATTTCACCTTTTTTTTTTTTGTTTTTGAATTTGCCTACTGTTGGAGGTTTTTGAAAATGATAGGCTTAGCCTCGACTATTTGTGCCTAGACTAAGTCGAGCCCAATAGGGCCCAAGTTTTTGGTGGTCTTGAGCCAGTCTTTGTTTTCTCTTCTCCAGGGCCATGTTTGGCCCACATTTTCCTAAGCCCACTGCAAGTAAAGGTGGGATGCGGGCCGAGGTTGACACGGCCCAAATCGGGACCGCACCGGACCGGAAGTCAACCTTGGCACGACCCAGTCAAACCCGCCCCGACCAAAGCCCATAAAGATGTGGGTTAAGTATGGGCCCGAGAGGAGAAGGAGGTGTAAAACAACCCGCCCCACCGAATTGGCCCCTGGAGCCCAACGGCTCCTACGGCAGCAACGGAAACCTGCATAAACATTTTAAAAAAAAAGGTTAATTACATAGCAGAGCTTCCAATAGTTTTCTGCTCAATTTTAGCCCCCAAAATTTCATTTTCACCCATCCCAACAACTAAATTTCAAACACTTTTTGGTCAAACTAATTTTTTGCCTTTCCCTATAAATACCAATGTCATTTTCACTCAATCCTCACACAATCACTCAATCTCTCTTCTTCCTCTACTGTATTCTCTTAAGCATTCTCCTTATTTTCTTACTCTCTTCCAAATTTCTTACTAATCTCCCCCTAATATCTTCATAATCTCCTTTTGATTTTGCATTAATCACTACTATTAGTTTGTGAGGCATGGCTTCAGAAGGAAAGAGCAAGTCGATAGAAAGTTCATCTTCCCGCACCACTGGCCTCCGAGGTTTATTCCATTGCCGTTCTCGGCCCGTCGATAAAAGCATCTCAATTCAAGAGTTGCACAACGATGATGCTGGAATCGATATGACGAATTATGATTTGGGTCTCGACAATCAATTATCCAATAATGAAGTGGAAGAGTTGAATGCGATGACATTCGAGAATCCGTCAACAGAACCGACGCTTACAAGTCATGAAAACGCCGTGGAGGAAACCCAAGCACAAGGTAAATCCATAAGACAAACTGCTTGGGTTTGGGAGTATTATGAGCTCATACACGAAGTGGAGTCGAGGTACGGGAAATGCAAACATTGCGGGAAAAAATTGGTGCATAAAAAGAATTCTAGCACTGGAACGCTGAAGTCGCATATTAAAAATCAACATCCGAACGTCCTCCCCAGTGCCAGGTATATTTCGTTTTAACCAACAATCTTGTAGAGAAGGTATGATAAATTGGATAATACTTACCGAAAAACCTTTTTCACAAGTTGAAGATGTCCACCTAGAATCTTGGATAAAATTACAATTAAATCCTGCATTTAGAAAAGTATCTAGGAAAACTGTTAGGAAAGAAAGCCTTAGACAACTTGAAGACGGAAAATCAGATTTACAAACCTATTTTTTTGCTCTTGATTATTGTGTGGCATTTACTTCTGATATGTGAATATCACCTATAGGTTAATCATTCTATTGTGTTACTTCTCATTGGATTAATTTTGATTGGATAATACAAAAATAAATTTTGTCATTTAAGGTTATTGAAACAGATCATACTGGTTATTAAATATTCAATTGCATCTTAGAAACTTTACGTGATTATTTTTGTACTGATAAAGTCCTGTGCATTTCATTTGATAATGCTTCAAATAATGATGTTGTCGCTTGTCTTTTGAGTCAAAACTTATAACCACCTATCAACGATGCATTCTTTTATGTTAGATGCATGTGTCATATTTTGAACATTTGCATGCAAAAGGGTTTAGAAGTTCTCCAAAATGAGATTCTGCCTATTCGAAATTCATTGAAATATTTGATGTTCAGACCTGCTATTTTTTGTGAATTTAAAATCTTTTGTATTGAAAATCAAAAACTATTTTCTTGGAAACGGTTTATATTAGATTGCCCAATCAGCTGGAACTCCACATATTTGATGTTGCAAGATGCATTCCCATATGCAAATTTGTTGTCACATTTCATGAATTCAAAAATGGGTTGTGAATTTCTTACAACTGAAGTTTGGGACAAATGTTCCAAAACCGGTGAATTGCTTAATTTTTTTTACGAGGTAACTGAATTTTTCTCTCATGTTTACTACCCAACCATTCATTAAGTTTTGTTTCATTTAGTGAACATTACATATGCTTTACATTAGTTTAAACATGATGAGTTGTTAAAATTGACTGTCGAAGCCATGCGGGTTAAGTGGCTTCAGTATTTTGAAAACATTCCACCTATCTTTTTAATCGTTTCTTTACTTGACCCATATATCAAATTAACGGGCATAACAACATTGCTTGAAGTAATTTTTCATACTTATTTAGAAATGTCTCTTATAAATGTTTTGACTATGTCTGCTACTGCTTTCGAGTACTTGCATTCTTTATACAAAGTTATATTGTGAGCGGCATTCGGATAAGGTAATATCTGAAGCTCCTTAAATCGAGCCTTAAAGGTGATCAATCTCCTTAAGATTCAACTTGGCTCTCCAAATACTCAAACGACCCTAACCGACGACATCGGGATTAGCTGAGGTCGATGACTATCTCAACACATCGTTCGAGGCAAGCGACATCGATATCTTGGAGTGGTGGAAACAAAAGAGATCAAGGTTTCCGATCTTGTCGATAATCGCACAAGAGATTCTTGCCATTACAGTATCGACCGTCTCATCCGAGACAGCGTTTAATGTTTGAAAACGGGTGATATCAGAAAAACGATTAAGATTGATACCTGATGCGGTACAAGTATGCGTGTGCAATGAAGATTGGGGCATTGTAGCACTCTGGCAGCAAGACTAAAAGAGTTCGGATGATGAGGTAATATCCGATACAGAGACTTGAATATTTTTTTTTCAATCATACATGTAATTTCTATTTGATTTAATTATGCTGTTTAGTACAGATCATAAGTTTCTATTATTCATCATTTTTGGAACGTTTTTATCATTTTAAAATGTAAAGCCCGTTCCATTTATTTGTAAGTCCTGTTTGATTTTTTAATTTAATAAAACTTACACCGGATGTGTTGCTTTTTTTAAACAATATTTATGGCATATATAATTAATTATGATTTTAATTTAAAAAAACAAAAACACCAAACCCGCCTCGGACCCGCCCTGCCGTGACCGGGCTGAGCTTGGTCCTCGTGACCCAGGACCAGGGCTGGCCAGACTCAGGCCAGTCCCAGGTCAGGCTGAACGGATTTCCATCTCTAATCACAAGTCATGCCGTGCTGCGCTTTGGCCAGATTTGACCCGAGCAGGTTTCGGGTTGACCTGCCCCATTGGGTTCACACCTTTCAACCATTTGTTTAGTTTTCCCCTACTGCCATATTTACTTTACGGTGCAACTCCTAAGAAACCTTCAAGTCAGGTGAAACTTTTGTTTATTTATTTATTGATAACGGAAGACTGGTGAAATATCAAGGTAAGCCGGCAATTTGGAGGACGTAATGGTGGAAATTCTTTACCACTGGGTACAAAAAATAACCTGTTTGCACATCAATATCATACAAAAAAATCGTGTTATTTTAGTTTCCTCCTCTAAAAGGATAATCATCTCGAACATATATGAGATGGTAAACCTACCGAGTGTAAGTCTAATCAGAATGACTTCTCGGCCCCAAATGCAAGGAGTAAGACCTACAGCTTCACCATGAACGAACTTTTACAGCTGCAACCACCCACAGCACTAGGATTCTCGGTTACCTGCACCATCATGGAAAGTTCAGCAGGGCAGAGTCACTCATGGAAATTCTCATTAAGCATAAGAATAGACCATGAATACTGGACAAATAAAACTAGAAACATAAATCAGCAAGAAGCTAGGCTGCATAATTATTTGCGGGATCAGCCACATGCATTTCAATTTAGCAAATAAATCTAGTCTCACCACTCCTTTAGCAATGATATTTCATTTCACAAGTCATATCATACCCCAGTTCTAAAATTTCTATGCTCAAGTAGGTTTAACGTCAATATTTGACCCACTAGATGAGATAATGAGCAAATTTGTAATGACAAATTCGTCTATCCTGTAGTTTTGGGGCATTGCTGGAGGAAAAGAACATATAAATGCAAACTCTTTATATGGGGGAACTTTTTTCCCCTTAAAAACAGCTGTTTGTATCAGTATCTCGCAATAATAAAATGGTCAGACATTCCATTTTGCTCGTTCATAATATGTCCACGGTATACATGATAGTGCTTGACTAGAAAATGACGAGATTACATGTTAGAATTTGCTACAGTCAATAGTCAGTGCAGTTTATCGTATAAAAAAAAGTGTATATTTGCATTTGTTTATCTGGCACAGCTCCTTTTTTCCTTTTTGGTTTCGTGTCACTGACATATAGTAGTTACCAAGAACAAGAGATCTGGTTGAATCTAGCGGACATATGATTTCATGAGCACTCAGAAAAATTAAAACAAAAAAATAAAAATAAAAAAATGGCACACCTGGAATGCTGAACGAATCAGCTCCTCAACAAAATCAACGGTTGCTCCTTTCACAAAATCATAAGAAATATTATCAACCACCAATTTGACTCCATCCTTCTCAAAAACTCTGCAAAAATTAGAGATAAGAAAGTATGAGGGGAAAAATAAACATATTATCAACAAGATACTGGATGAAAAACAAGAAAATAAGAATAAAACTAGAGCATATAAACATGAAACAGAAACAATACCTGTCATCTGTGGTGGTCTTGTCATCCAAGTCAAAGACATACTGAAACCCAGAACACCCGCCAGTTTCTACGCTCAAACGAAGCATTTTTTGCGATGGCTCATTGGCTTGCAATTCTTTCATTTTCTGCAACCAGTCCTGGAGTCAGATTGATATTTGTAACAAGAAAATAAGACTAAATACAAGAAAATAAAAAAAAAATACAGTTAGCTTTGGTAATTAGCATACTGCAAAAGAAAATGCAAAGAATGAACTTTATTGATCAGATTTATCATTTTAAAGCATGAATCTTGTAAGGATGCCATTTTCTCCCTTAAATGCTTTTAGTGGTTACAAAACACGAAAAAAACAGTTCAATGATGATTGTCCCAAGAATATAAAATCTTTACCAGAACACTAGACCATCAGATTATTAGATACAAACACTATCTGGTTAAAACAACTCGAGGTCTATTAGGAATAGCTGGACGGATTCAAAATAAGCTCTCTCCAGCCCTCTTCATTATTCCTCTCATTCGATTATAACAAGAAACTAGAGCTTAATAGGTTCCCCTTATCAACAATCATAAAAACTTTTATACAGTACAGCGTTGGATTGAACTCGTCCACAAGTAGCAAAGCACCTTAAAATCCTCGTTTAAAAAGATTTTTATGTATGATGTTTATGCCCATACACGTAAACAGTTCTCTCCAGTAGAATCCTATTTAACAACTCAACCCAGTTACAGTGTTCCAGTGCCCACTTCCGCTACCTTGAGCAACTACCAGCTCTAACTTTTCACAAATCAAATCTCAGTTCTCGTTTTACCACAACAATCCACAATCTGAACGAATTTAACAACAGAAGTCCAGACCATAATGAGTAAGAGAAAGGAAATTAGTGGGATGGTACAAAATTCTCTACTTTGTTATTGTAACAGCACAGACAAAGGACGATGTCTCTGTATACAATCTCTTTCAAACCTTCAAAAACATCGCAATTGGGCGTTACTACTACAAAATTTCTTCAAATTCCTCTTCTAGACGATTTCGTCTCTCGCAAAATCAACTTCAGGTTTTTTCAGGTAGAAAAGAAATGCAAACATCAGCAATAAGATGGAAAGCATATTTGGATTAATTTAAGGGAGCAGTTGGAGAGGGTCTAAAACAGGAGAGTCAATATTGAGCTGCAGAAACACGTAGAAATGTTGAAACTGGAAAAACAATCAGATGGATGGAAGGATACAGAGAGAAGCGCGTACACTGATGCAATTGTCGGTGATGTGAAGGTCATCGGCGGAAGCCGGTGGTGATGGTGATGGCGATGGCGATGGTGATGGAAACTGGCGAAGAGATGAAGACGAAGACGAGATGAGAAGCCTCTGATTTTGCGTGATTCGATGAGCAAGGAAGCAAGTCAGGCGTCGGACGACCGACCTCGACATCGTAAAAGTCGACCGACGGCGAGTCAGTTTTCTGAACCGATTGGTGTACGTAGAAACGGTGCAAAATTTGTAAAGAGTGCCTGAACAGGAAAACTACATTAGGACCCCTAACCTATGATTATCAATGCTGTTTTTGTCTCCTATATTAAAATCGTCTCAATCTGGTCCTTGACGTTTTGAATGAAAAGAAAACGTCGTTCTAAATTTGGTCAACGGATCTTGTTCTTGTTAGAATTTGAGAAAGAATTTAAGAAAGAAAAGAAACAGAGAAAGAAAAAGGCAGGCGAGGCGTTACTATTAGTGTCGTGTAAGAGAGATTGGAGTTTGAGTTGATTTGTCACTGTATTTGTAGGCGAACAAAGAAAAGTCGATTGTTAATTTGCTACGCCTACGTGTTGCTAAAGCTCTCTACCTGAACCAAGCCAACAACTTCACTTCTCTCTTTCTCACCAAACCTTTTCAACGCCTACCGCGTCCCACCGCAACAACCTTCCCAAGTTGAAAGCTTTCGATTCTCGTCGCCTTTTTTGTTTCCCCCCTCCCTGCAAATTCCCCACCTCTCTTCCATTGATGGAGTCGAAGCTTCTCGTGCCTTCTCCTGGGATTCAGCTCATCCATGCTCCCAAGTCCCTCACACCCACATGCGCTTTTGCTTCTGCTCCTGCCCTGCAAAAATGGGGGAGGCCCAGCTTCACTCACGCCTATTCCTTTGCCTTGCCCAACAGATGCATTCCGCCTCTTCTTGCTTCTGCTACGTCAATTAGGTACCCTTGCTAATTCTTGCCCTTCAATTTGGCCTCATTCCAGGTGTTCGATATTCTTTATGTTGTTCAAACGTTGTGCCCAATTGGGTTTCTTTGCGAATTAACGGCGTTGATGATAACTTGCCTCCCATTTTAAGCGCGTCATCATTATGACTTTTCTCTCTGTCTTAAATAACCAGACTTGAGTCGTCTTTGTACGCCGAATTTTTTCCCCTCGTTTAAGGATGGTAGATGCACAAGTCCTCATTTTCCCTTTTTCATTGTCCAGAAGGTACATGCGATACAGAGGTTTCTCATATAAGTTTTATGAGGATTTTATATAAGATGAATGATTCAATCGCTGAATATGCTGTGTGACAGTATTTCTGAGGATTTATGTAATTTCAGAATTCCATATTCTAGTTGTCTGCACTTACCGGCTGTTTAACTTCTATTGGCAACCTCGATGTTATATAACTACCACATTGGCTTTAAAAGTAAATTACAAAATCAGGATTGCTTTGTTTCCATTCCAAGTTCTTCAGCTCCTTAAGCTGTGGTAACAATTCTTACAGATCAATGGCAACAAGGAAAAGGGTGGATGAGAGCCATAACTTGACTTTGGATAACATAAGAAGTTCCTTGATTAGACAGGAGGATAGCATAATCTTTAGCCTTCTAGAGCGATCGCAGTATTGTTATAATGCTGATACATATGATCCGGTGGCTTTCTCAATTGAGGGGTTCCATGGATCTTTGGTGGAGTTCATGGTAAAAGAAACAGAGAAACTGCATGCACAGGTATGCCAAATCTCGATTTTTCCTGAAGCAATTCTTGTGCTAATTTCTCTTTCACCTTCCTATTGAGGATTAGGTTGGCAGGTACAACAGCCCAGACGAGCATCCTTTCTTCCCGGATGAATTACCTGCACCAATGTTGCCTCCGCTGCAGTATCCACAGGTAATCACAATGTCACTTTTACAAATGAAATTGTGGTTTATATGCCTCCAAGATCAGATTCTTGATACTTGTGTTGGTTGAACCTTGTTCCTGATAATTGAACAGGTATTACATCCCTGTGCTGATTCTATCAACATAAATAGAAAAGTGTGGGATATGTACTTTCGAGATTTGATTCCAAGACTAGTCAAGGAAGAGAATGATGGCAATTGTGGTTCAACTGCTGTTTGTGACACAATGTGTTTGCAGGTGTGCATGTTTCCCGAAGTCTTAAATTGGACTTCAAGGAGATGAATAGCAATTGCTGTACTGATAATTGCATAGCAAACACATACACCATTATGTTGTCCTGATCACCACAATTTGTTGTCATCAATTTTAATTCCCTTGATTATCCTTGTTCTTAGTAACTTTTTTATTTTTCATCTACATTGGATTAATATGATGGGCTGCCTATTGCATGGTTTATGAGGGTAGGAGGAATGTTTATTTTCATAGCCTCCACTAGATGTTTTCAGTGGTTGCACCTGTGACCTCTTGGTTACAAGGGAGTAATTTTCTTAGCTATTATCTCCCCTCTTACCTTGATTTGGTATGATAATCCTAGAAAATGTTTTGAGTGGGCACATCTTACTTCCCTTTTCCTTGTATTTCGTGCAAGTACTTTTTTTCAGTTCTGTATTTGTGTCCGCCTGACCAATTGCTAGAATTTGTTATGCTGCTTAGACTTTACTAATAAAGTTATCTCTTTGCTTGTACGTTAGTTGAAGTTTCTCTTCAGATCATGTTTTGATTATTATGCTAGGCAATATCAGAAGAAGGCATGCGTCCTTTAGCATAATGTAGATGTTGACTTTTGCCAGTTGTAAAATGGAATTTCAGAAAAAGAACCATTTCATCTCTGCCAATGTACAATTAGGTGGCAAGGTTGAAAGCTAACACGAATGGTCCACTTTCACTGTTGACAAGTTTTGATTGTGGTAAGTCATTATATATAGGAGGCTAGTTAGCAATACTTGTAAGGCTCTGGGGTTGTGCTTGCTGATCCTGCAATGAAACTCAATATTGTGTGCCACTGAATTTTGTTTTTATTAGCTTGATGAATCATGAAGTATTATCCTTCTCCTCAAACTCTATTGATGTGTCACGGGCTCCTGAGGAAGTAGTCATTGCTATTGCAGGCTCTGTCAAAGAGAATCCATTATGGTAAATTTGTGGCGGAGGCTAAATTTCGGGCAGATCCAGACACATATGCAGCTGCAATTAGGGCACAGGTGATCATTTAATAAGTAGAGTGAGAAATGCATTTGGGTTGGACAATCATAACAAACCTGAGCATTTGGAATGTGCAGGACCGGAATAGATTGATGGAAATGCTAACTTATGCTAGAGTTGAGGACATGATCAAGATGAGGGTGGCATTGAAAGCGAGAACATTTGGGCAAGAGGTGACCATGGATGCAGGAGGAGATGATGCGGGTCCAGTATACAAAATAAGACCGAGCTTGATGGCAGACCTTTATGGGGAGTGGATCATGCCGCTGACCAAGGAAGTTCAGGTGGAATATTTGCTGAGAAGGTTGGACTGAATTTTAGTTGTAGTGAATTTCTCCAAACGGACTTATGTTGGAGTTAGAAGTAGGATGTTGTAGCCATTTCTCGTTGCTGCCAAACTCTTATTGTTGTTTATTGTTGTTGTTGTTGTTATTATTAGTATATTTAGAGAAAAGAGTGGAGAAAGATGTGGATGCAAGTGAAAAAGAGAGAAATAAAATGGAGTAGTTGTAGAGGTAGGTAGACTGCAAAGATGAGGAAGCGGGTATCTGGACTGGACCTGTACCGAGGCTGTGTCAGGGTGGAGAGTCGTGAACTGAACAGCAGCAGAATCAGACTTGTTCAACGGAATGCGCAGATTATGTATCTTTGTCACCTAGAGATGGCAATTGGGTGGGTCAGGTCATTGAAGTTCGGGTCTACTCAGGTTAGCATGAATTCGAGTACAGGTCGGGTTCAGGTCAGGTCATTTAGGTTCGGGTTGATTTCAGGTTGAGTTGATTTCGAGTTTGGGTTGGGTTGGCCCGGGTTTATTTGAGTTCGGGTTCACTTCAGGTCGGGTAATTTTAATCTCAGGTAATTTCAGGTCAGCTTTCGGGTCAACCTTTGTGTTCATGTGGGTTGTTGATATGAAGTCAAAACGATTGAATCTATTCAATTTGTTTTTAAATTTAAATCAAATAATTTAATTTTTGTGTGATTTAAATTAAATTTAAATTTCATTTTTTAGTATATTTAATTAAAATATTTATAAAAATCTTCTTCATTATAGTTTAGTACATATTTAAGTAATTTAACATTGATAGTAATATTTGATTGCTTTTTTAAACTTATACTCTTTAACTATCATTGTACAGATTATTCAGATCTTCACCCAGCTATCACTCAGACATACACAACGACAATTTTGTTATGCTTATGTTTCAATGAATTTTCTTTGAAATTACAACGAAATGCAAATCAAGTTCATTATCAGTGACTAAATTGTAAATTTTAAAAAATTATGGGTGAAAGTGTAATGATTTCAAAAATTTTAGGATCCATGTTGTAATTATTATGGGTGACTAAAATAAATTTTTTTAAAATTTAGGTACTTTATTGCATTATACTTAAAAGTTTAGGGGTGAATGTTGTAATTTTAATAATTGCCTATTAAGATCATTAAACTTACTAAATATAAAAATTACTTTTGTTGGAAAAATCCAAATTTGGGATTCACTAAATATGGATGTTTTTTCCCCAAATAAGATATTTGTAATATATAGAAGTCCTAAAAAAATAGAAGTTACTAAATATGGAAATCCTTTCTCAAAATATGAAAATTATTAAACATGAATATCTTAAAAAAAGAAATGAAACTACTAAATATGAAAATCTCATCTCCAAATATGAGACTTATTAAATATGGAAGTACCAAAAAATGAAAATTACTAATAACGGAAGTCACCATTTCTAAATATAAGACATATTGAATATGAAAAACTCAAAAAATGAAAGTTACTAAATATGGAAACCTTCATATTTAGGACTGACTTAATATGGAAAATAATGAAAGAGGAAAGTTAAAGTTTAGGGTGAGGGTTAAAATCGGGTATTATCGGGTTTAGTTATCGGGTTATCTCGGGTTCAGGTCAGGTTAGTCTCGGGTTTGGGTCAATTCAGGCTCGGGTCATTTCGGGTTTGGGTCATTTGGGCTCGGGTTTTCTCGGGTTTCCCTTTAATCGGGTTCGGGTTCAGGTCGAGTTAGGCACAGTTGGGTTCAGGTCGTTGATTTTTTTAGTTAAATCGGGTCAGGTCGGGCTTGAGTTCGGGTGGGTTGGTCTAGGTCATTGAGTCAGGTCCGATTTTGCCATCCCTATTATCACCTGCCTCCGTTTCTTTATCCATCAAATCCAAATTCGACAATCCCTATACTATTACTAGAAGGGGCTCAAACCTCAAACCAGCCCAAAACCATTTTAGTATGGACTGTGTAGTACTATTTAGATTTAGAAATTCGGACTTTGGCAGTTTGCTTAGATGATAATTACATGTGAACAAAGATTAGAGTTTAAGTGGCTATACACTAAAAAATATTGGGCATTTAGAAGTGGTTAAATTGCAACTGGAGTTTTTTGAGATTTCGTACAGCAGATACTTCATCCCCTTAACTTGTCTATAGTACTTTTTAATTCCTATATTTGAAATGATTTTGAATATAAAAAATATATTGAAAAATTAGAATGTGGCATGCATTTTGTTGTGGATCAATCAATGAAAATATATACTAATAAATTAGTTATACTGGTTAGGCAGACAATTTATGAATGATTAAGTTGAAACTAAACATTGATCAATTCAACTATTTTTTCAAATGAAACATTTCAAAATTGTTTGGCCAATTTGATAAATAGAAATACATAGTATAATATACAACCAAAGTAGTTGATTTGGAATTTCTAGTGACCTTGACTATAAGTATGAAAGTTGGGGGGGGGGGTTTACAATATCTAAGATTTTAGGAATTTTTTTTTATATGTCGTGGAATAGACTATAGGGCGACAAAAATGGATGAATTGGTGAACTAATGATATCATAACAAATATTAAGGACATATTTTTTATTGTCATTTTTCTTTTTGGTTTTGGACATCTTTCCCATCCCAGTAGGAGGGATGAGTTGACGCGCAAAACTAATAGTCACTATGACAAAGGGGTACCATTCCATTCGTAAGCTCTTATAGAATTTGGCTCATCCTTACCTCCCATTTATGTTTCGCTTTGGTCCTCATGTAACTAAAAGCTTCATTTCTATAATAACAGTTAGGCATATTGCATGTGCTTCATTTAAATGGGTTGAGAAGTAAAATGGCACACTTTATAAAGTTTGAGAGGCGATCAACCTGAGTTTGAGTGATGATAGGAGTGGTGACAAAGTTTGAGTAGTGAAAGGAGTTTTACGCCCATGACTAGTTGTCACTGAGACCTAGGGTTATGTGTTCTAATATCCCAAGTTCGAGGATTATTTGTGACTAGACTAAGTCAAGGGTCGACCTTGAGGGAATATGTATCCATCTCACTTGAGTTTAATGCTCCTTAAATGACATCAGGCTCAGGCACATTCAAGTGATTGGGACATGGTGGACATGGTACTTAAAAGGGTTGATTGACCCACTTAATGAAGTTTAGGAACTGAGTCAAATAGAATTAAAGTCTAGGGGGTAAAGGTCCTGGTCAACTAAATTCAGGGACAATGGAAGTATTTTGGCTAAAGGTAAAATGTCTAGGTTGGCAGAGTTTGAGGGATGAAAGGAGTTTTACGCCTATGACTAACTCTAACTGGCGCCAAGCGTATGTGTCGTAGTCTGCTGAGTTCGAGATTTATCTGTGGCTGCACCAAGTGGAGTTATGTGTTCGTCTCACTTGAGTTCAAGGGCTGATTTTGGGGTTGGACCAAAGAAAGATGGGAATAGATAAGCCTAGTGCAAAGACACAAACGTCCGTAGCACAATAGACGGCATGGCGGCCTCTGTGTGCGTGTGTCACTCGCTTCCCTTCCCTAATTCTTCCGCCAAGTCATGGAATTGGAATTGGAAGGCGAAAGCCACGCCCCTTTCTCCGTTGAAAGCCGGCGCCCCCGACAAAACCGAGGCCCCCGACGGACAAGCCATGACTCTCGATAATCTCCACCGCTTCATCCATCTCAACTTGGGCAAATGGACCGGCTCCTTTCATGTCCAGATAACTTCATTCTCCTTCCATTTCTTCCCTTCCAATCCTCATTTCCATGACTTCTAACTTCTTTGGCCATCCCATTATTTTTCTGCAGCAATTTGATGGCAATGGCAATTTGTTGCAGAAAGTCAACACCAAGCTTTCTGTCGGCTCCTATGGAGAGGATGACCTCATCAGTCTAATTCAAACGTAAGCATTTCTCTTTTCAAGAAAAATGTCTTTTTTTTTGCCTTTTTAAACGGTCTTGCTTGTCTATTCTTAACGCATACGTGAATGTAGGCCCGATTCACCGCTACACCATAACAAGTTTCAATGTTCTAAATGTTGCTAGACGCTTTGAATTTGGGAGTCAAAATTTTCAAGTTTCTTACTTGTTCATAATGAAATCCAAAACCACGACTGTTTGCTGCCATTGCGAAAGCAATCATTTTGCTGGCCAAGAGCCTAGAACGATATAAACCTAGCTCTTGGTTGAGCTACTATGGAGTACTTGTTTTTGGTCTCATCAGATTGAATAATTTTCAACTACTTTGGTTGCTGCTTTTTTTGCCTAGTATATACATTCATCCTTTCCATTCGATGAGTGCAACTTCAGCTTTAGCTTTTCAGGTTGTACATAGAACAGCCTTCTTCAAAAACTTTAATCTCCGGGTACGACCAACAGCCTGAATGGGCAGAATATAAGATAAAGGAAACCAACATGTTCACTGTTGATAAATATCAGCAGGTCAGCTCATCCTCTCTGCTTATTACTCAATTGGACAGCCTAATTGTGGCAAGTAGGGCAGGCCTCATAATTCTTCTCCACCTTTGTAGATTGCTTAGCCTTGATGTGTGTACCATCAATGCATTTTTAGCTTTTCCTGATTTTATTCTAAATCTCGGTTAAAACCCCATTGTTTATATCATATTATGTTCCCTAAAATCCATTTTTTCTAGACTGCAGATTGGCTTTTTCCCTGAAAACAGGGCCTTTTCCTTGAGATACCAGACTGCTGGAATGCTGGAAACTGTTCTAAGGCTAGGTGTGTTGGGGGAAGATGACACTGGTGAGGAATCACCGAAGTAAGTTGTTGCATTCTCAACAAGAATGTCTTTGTACTCTATTGATGTCTAAACTTCCATCTTATACCCAAATGTGGAAAATAGTGGGACAGGGCGGCCAGGCTAAACTGTGGGAGAGAGATAGTGAGGGAGAGGATTATATGCATATTTCATTTTCTGATATCTAGGTGAATTTTATTGTCCATAATTTCTCACTCTTTTTTTTTTTTGCAATGTAGAAATCTCAAGCTTCCCTCTCACTGCCCTTCAATTGTATGTGAAAATTGCTTATATTCACAAGTGAAGGATAGACGTGCCAGAGCCTTCCACATCATGGACCCAAAAGGTTTCCTGGACACTCTTCTTCTATTCCTTGAGGATAGAGGTGATGGATTGCTTCCTCCTCCATCACTTGGTGGTGCTATGGTGATTTCTAGAACAACACTAAAATCAATGCAATCTAATAACTAATTAGACACCCTCGACTTATGGTACTTATTTTAACTGATTGCCAGGATGCCAAGGAGAGGATCTTACCATTCATTGGCAAATGGAAAGGTTACTCTGTGACAAAGCGCAGTGGTGTATATGGAACCACAATTGCTGAAGCTGACATAACTACTTTACTTGAAATGGATGACAAGTATCAGCTGATTCTGGTTTGTATCTCTTCACTTGCTCAAACTTGAAATAACTGTTAGTCCCATGAGTGCATGGAAGATGTTGTATTGGAATCTGCAAACATGTTGGCCAATGCAACTAGAGTAGCGTAACTGAATTGTGCGGGCCTGTGTGTTAAATTCAGTTTGATATAGTGCTAAAATCAGGTCAAAGTCTCGTTTCTTGCTGTTGTGTCTTGTCTTGCTGTCTGACATAATGACATAGAAGTGATGTAGTTCTGTGACCATCGTTGCTTGGAGTTATTAAAATCTTTCCATTTATTCTCTAACTTCAAAACCACCTTTTACACAAAGGTCAGAAAGTTCAGGTCCACTTGTTGATCCCTTTTTTATGGGACGAAATCAAATCTTGTTGCTTGAAATGCAAGATGAGAGCATAGTCCAATCAATGTTAAGATACTGGAGTTCAAGTGGTGCTTGCCTGCTGTAGTTGGGCAAACATGGGTTTTTCTTGAATCTGGTTGAAGCTTTAAAGAGATTATCATCCTTGAATTGAAAGCCCACCATACATGATTGCAGTTTGTTGCTAGAGTTATTTATGACTTGACTGGTTGTAACATCTGATTTGTTTTTGGGAATACATGACCAGGATGTTACTTCAAGGGGTGGTGCGAATGATGATGATACAACGAATGTCCATTGGAGTGGTAAGATACGGGATAACTTGATCGTATTTGGTGGAGGATATGAGATGACATTACTGCCAGGGGGAGTTTATATGGGCTACCCGTCTGATGTAGCCAAGAGTGTGGGTGAATCGAAGTCATTCCATTTGGAGTTCTGCTGGCTGGAGGGACCCGACTGGAGACAAAGGCTGGTCAGAACCTACGATGCAGAGGGCCTGGTGGTCTCAACAACATACATTTCTGAGAGCAGGATGTAACTCTTGAGATTTCTGGTAGACTTGTTTTATTTATTGTATATTCTCCTATATGAAGACCAGTAGAAGAGGAGAGGTCCAATTTTGTGATGAGAAGGTTTTCACTTTCAGGAATCGTAGAGAGACATTGGCTTTTACCTTTTGAAGTGATTTGAATAATTAATGCCTTGAAATTTTGTTTTCTTTTAGAAAGAAAGATGAAGGGAAAATGAAAGCTGACAGCTTGCTCCTTTCTTGCGGCACAAGATACTACGTCCTCCGTCCCATTGTATTCTTGTAGTAAACAATAATAGAGAGAAACCACCTAACCCGTTCTCCTATGGGTTTGGTTTACTCATTCCTAATTAAGCCTAACAGGAATAGGAATGAACTAGCGAGTATTGGTTTGGCTATAAATAATTAGTTAATAAAACGAATCAAAACCAACCATGCATCTGTAGTCTCCGGCGGGGTGGGAAGCTACCAACAGAAGAGAAGAACCAAACCAACTAATATATCTATATTTTCCCTGAACGTGTCCGTCTGCGAAACGAAATCCGTAGCTATTTTTACAGCGTTCTTCCATCATCATTATGACCCCTTTCTTAATTAGTTTCTATCCTCTTCGGCCGGTCCCCTCTCTCCTCTCTTCCTCCACCTCTACCCCGCTGCACCCGCATGCATGCGCGGGTGCCCAACACCCACCTGCTGATCATACTTCCGCCGCAGCCGCAGCCGCAGCTCTATGGGCTGCATCAACTCCAAACATGGCGCCTCCGTGGCTGCAGCTGCCTCCCCCGCCCCCGCCCCCGTTGCCCAACCAGACCGCCCTCCCTCCCCCTCCCCCTCCCCCTCCAAACGCTTTTCCAGGTGCTTGGAGCTGGAGAAGAAGGATGAGAAGCCGTCCGACCGCTGGAAGCTGAGGAAGAAAGGGAGCTGCGGCTCCTTCATTGTGCTTCCCCATCGCCACGTTGACGCTGAGCAGGTCGCCGTCGGCTGGCCCTCGTGGCTCACCCAATGCGCTGCCGAGGTCATCTGCGGCTGGCTCCCTCTCTCCGCTGATGCCTATGAGAAATTGGACAAGGTGGTGGAGGCTAGCTACCTAATTATATATTACTAATATTCATTGCATGAATTGATTAATATTGGTAATTATGGCCGATGGATATGGACTGAAGATGATGAATATTATATATGTTGTAGATTGGACAAGGTACGTACAGTAATGTTTTCAGAGCACGAGAATTGGCAACTGGGAGGATGGTGGCGTTGAAGAAGGTGCGGTTTGACAATTTCCAGCCCAGGAGTGTTAGATTTATGGCTCGAGAAATCAAGATTCTGAGAAGTCTTGACCATCCTAATGTTATGAAATTGGATGGGGTCATAGCATCTCAATATTCCAGCACCATATACCTTGTCTTCGAATACATGGAGCATGATCTTTCAGGCCTTTCTTCCTCTCCTCACATCAACTTCACCGAATCTCAGGTATGTGAGTGAACCATATATATATATATATATATGGCCTTAATTAATTACATGGCCATGCCATCCATCTCATCGTATATGGAGTATCATCTATCTTATCTATCTATATACTCACTCTTGCCAGCCATTGTGTAGATCAAGTGCTACATGAAGCAGCTTCTTTGTGGTCTTGAGCATTGCCATTCACGAGGAGTCATGCATCGAGACATCAAAACATCCAACATTCTGGTAAACAATCAAGGCATTCTCAAGTTGGCCGATTTTGGACTCGCAAACATTCTTACCTCCAAGAACAAGCAACGGCTAACTAGCCGCGTCGTGACTTTATGGTACCGTCCTCCTGAACTTTTGATGGGATCCACAAGTTATGACATAACCATTGACCTCTGGAGTGTGGGGTGCGTCTTTGGAGAACTTCTTACTGGCAAGCCCGTCCTTAAGGCGAGAACTGAGGTCGGTCCTAGATTCTACATGTTACTACATATATTATTAATATTATATTTGTGGAAAAAACTGACTTTATGTATATCTATACATATACTCTCAATGCATACGAAACAGTTGCTTGTTCATACAGACTTTTTCTAATGGAACCCCAAGTTGAGTGGTGGCATTGTTTTCTAATTTTCCAGGTAGAACAGCTGCATAAAATCTACAAACTCTGTGGCTCCCCTCCTGACGATTATTGGAAGAAGGTCAAGCTTCCACATGCAACCATGTTTAAGCCTCAGAATAACTATGAAAGTTGTCTTCATGAGAGGTTTAGGGGTGTCAGTCCAAGTACAATGAGCTTGTTGGAGACATTGCTTTCTATCCAACCCCAAAAGTGAGGGTCCGCCTCCTCTGCTATTGCATCTGAGGTGACTTGTACTGGAACTCATTCTTTTGTAACATTTGAGATTCTCCACAGGCAATTTAATTCTTTTCCCTTTTCCTTATTATCTTCTTTTTATTTTACCAGTATTTTCGTACTCAGCCTTATCCATGCAATCCATCAAACTTACCAAAGTATGCACCTAACAAGGAAATTGATGCCAAGTATCGTGAAGAATTACGAAGGTGAACTTCTGTTCCTTCTTCTTTGATGGCAAATGCCCAACCATGGTGTTCTTATTTGGATGATTCTCTTTTGCTCCTGCTCTTTAAGGGCTTTCTTGTATATATATGATGACTAAGCATCATTTTAGTTATGAAACTTCAAGACTCAATTAGTGTGTGCTGGCAAAGCATACAAATCTCTAGAATTCTAGCAAGATTCTATTCTGTTTCATGCTGAACATATCCATCCAAAGGCCACCTTTTTATGGTTGTGAGGCTATGAGGCTAATCTAGTGAACATGTCCCGTACTTTTGTAGTAAACATTAGCCTATTTTGTGATATGATGAGATCAGAAAATATGTTGGGAGCTATATCTGCGTATGCTGTTATGGTAAGAGAGGCCAAATTTCTCATTAGCATTTTCCTTCATTTTACTTGTTCCAGAAAAAGGGAGAGTGCTAAAATGCAAAATCCTGGACATTCAAGAAAACTGAGCAAGTCCCACGGCACATTGCAAGAGTCTCGTGATTTCAGAAATCTGGCGGCTGAAGTGGTATCCTTACCTTCCTTACTTTGCATTTCTTCTATATGTATGTTGGAGTGTTGGCACAGGTCACTTCTGTTTGTCCAACAACTTCAAAACTTTACAGGAACTCCAAGACACTGCCCAATCCACTGTTAGGAACAGTGCCCTTGCTGCAAGTAACCAAGGAGGGAGAGAGCATCATTTGGGTGGAAGAAAGCATAACAAATCGTTTGATACAAGGTCCGAAGTAACACTAATAACTCAAGGTGTCATATCTGGGGGCCTGCCTGTAGTTGCCGGGTCTAGCAGCTTTGCATGGACAAAGACACAGAAAGATACTGCATCAACATTGTCATTCAATCAGCCTGCTTCAAGAAGCCGAATAAGTGCAGTTGATTCCACCAGTGTCCTGTTTTTAAGTGGTAACCTTAACCTGATAAGACAGAACAAGGAAGACATTACAGAAGGCGTATATGTCGACTCCAGCGAGCATGCTATTGCTGTGTCTTGAAAGAGTAGCAGCTTCTGCTACCGGGATACTGGTAAGCTGAAACGAACATATGCTTGCAGTATAAGCAATTCCCGCTGCTTTTGTTCCAATTTTTTTTTTCCAATGGTAAGGAAGCATCAGGAGCGAATGCTTTCCCAGGACAAAATTTTCTGGCTGTGTCAAGGTTAATGGGCTCGTGAAAAGGGATGAGAATTGTATTTCTGTTAATGCTGCTTCAGCATACCAGTTTTCTATAAAGGTACAAGAACTCTGTGACTCAAAATATATAAGTAAGTGTCTCTTCTAAATTACATCTGAAAGGATAAAAAAACAGGAACTAGAAAAGATTAACTAGTGATCTTTGGTTCTGCTTCAGTGACCTAATATACTTAAGGGGTTTGTAAGACCAGAGGTTCTCCATGGATACATTCAGGAAGGACTCCAAATTGTGTTGCAAGCGAAGATCAAAGACGAGAGCATTGTTTTCTAACTCATTTTTATAATCTATTTTGCTGTTGCCTTCGTCCATTGAATTAAAGCAGAAATGCAAGAGACGGTGTGCTACAGCAAAGAAGGAACTTTAAGAGGTTGGCGGTTTGTTATATGAAGAAGAAGAGAGGAAACGATATCTTGTCTAATTCTGATCCAAATATTTTTTTTTTTGGGAGGTGACTCTCCGAGCACCACTTAGAGATCTTTCAGGTCATGATTTCTGTTTATCCACATAAATTAAATAATTCGTCAAACCCTTCAAAAGTTAAAAACATAGAAATAAGAAGAACCGAAGACACAGGTGCTAATCTATTCCAAAAATCGCAGGTGCAACTACAAACAGCACTTCATTTTTTGTTACTTTGACACGGACACAAAAATTCATTTCAGCCGATGGCCTATCCATGCCCTAACTATACATTGTACAAAGTGCTCAACTGATCCACATTACAATTAATCTCCTCATTCATCAGATGTTACCAAAGCCAAAGCATGAACACAAAAGGAACATAGCTCATGCATCTACACATCTCTTCCTAGCCCACATTTCTGCTTTCTTGATAATGAAGAGAAATGTCTTCATAAAAAATCTCCGAGATTCTAAAATAGAGTACAAGACTCATCCCTTCACGGTCCATATCACCAAGAAAAAAAGAGCAGTGTTATTAAAAAAAAGCTACTAGTTCTTGGAGCAATGGTGACTACTAGAAGATAAAATACAACAAAGGGCACTGCTGTTTGTCAAATAGCACCATCTCTTGAGTGAGAGTAATGAAGACTTTCTAAATGAATATAAATATGAAAGGTTAATGAATTGTAACTAAAAAAAGAGAACTCTTTTAGTGGCTCAATTCCACTAGGTGTCAAAGATAAAGTCAAAAAATTATGACCGGAAATCAACTAAGCACATTAGAAACTAATAAAGAATTAATAAACATTTTATTAATATAGACCTTCCTACAAAACAATCAATTAGTGGATAGGTATATAAAACTAAAAATTAACAAATGACCCATGATGTATTGATTGATGAAAACAATCTTGAAGTTTTCACATTATTGTAAACAAAAGCCTCATCACTTCTTTGATTTTAGATTTAATAATTATCATAATAAGTTTTGAACAAAAAAATAAACGGGACACTTGCAAAGCTTCTAAATACCAAACAAATGAGGAACGAACACATTTTGTCCCAAAACTTTGATCATTTTTCTATTTAAATCCAAAAACTTTGTGAGTTTTTATTTAAGTCCTAAAACTTTCAAAATGCGTAAATATTTAATCTCAAACCATTAGCCACCTATTTTGGGGTTAACTTTAGGATTAAGAGTTTGCATGTTTTCTAAGTTTTAGGACTCATATAAAAATTTACAAATTTTTAGGATTTAAATAGAAATTTACAAAGTCTTAGGACTTAATTAGAAAATTTGCAAATGATTTATAACTGAAAGTAATGTTCCCCCTCCAACTTGAAAAATATATTTATTTTTTTGAAGCAATAATTTTTTAATTTTCATTTGAGTAGTTTTTTTTGTTTATAATCTTTTTACATTTTTCACATTCAAAAATAAATTGGTAAAAATATATGTTTTTTCTAAAAATAAAAATTGAAAATATTTTTCAAAGATCTTAAATGATGATTAAAAGTTTCAAATAAAAAAAGATATCTCAAAATAAATATTTTTAGTCATTTAAAAGTAATTTAATAATTGATGGTGACCAGTGTTTTGTTTTAGAATATCGTGCATAAAAAACAACAAAAAAAAAAAAATTCAACACCGAAGAAGCACATAGAAAGAATATAGTTAAGTAGGTATTTGTAAACAAATAGGTTTTCGTGTGCAACAAGCACCAACGAAAGTTACTTTCATTAGCTTTTGGTTGCTGTAAATATACACAGAAACAACAAAGGTGATTGGGTTGTACAAGTGTTTCGTATGTATCTAAACTCTACTTACAAGTGTATCTAAAATAGAAGATAACTAGATAACTGAGATAATGACCACGTGATAAAACACGTTTAACACTCCCCATCAAGTTGGAGTATGGAGATCCAAGATACCCAACTTGCTTGTAAGAAATAAAAACTGGTCTCTGCTAAGAGCCTTTGTGAGTACATCAGCCAGTTGAAACTTGCTTCGAACGTGTGTTGTCATTATGTCTTTTGACAAGATTTTTTCACGAATGAAGTGACAGTCAATCTCAATGTGTTTTGTACGTTCATAAAACACTGGATTGTTGGCTATGTGAAGTGCAGCTTGGTTGTCACAATGTAAGACCATTGGATGCCGTAGATCGACAGTTAGATCATGAAGAAGACTTTTGAGCCATACAAGTTCACTTGTTGCAGCTGACATAGCTCTGTATTCGGCCTGAAGATTTTAGGATCTTATGATCTTATGATAACATACTTTTATGTTATCTACTCATGTATATGCCACATGCATATTTGTTCATTTGAATTCAGCATGGATATAGGCATGCATAACATATTATATAACATATCAAGATCACATACAAGTTGTGTTAAATAAATCCTAGCATGCTACTAAGAATATACGAAAATGAAACCTAAGATGCTACTAAACCAAGAAAAGATGTGCACCTTTCTTCTTGGTTATCTTTAGCGAAAAAAACTTAAGAGAGAACTTGATCTTAGAGGAGCGCCTTGAAGCTTGAAATAGAGATGAACAATCTCTATGTAAATCCACCCACAATGCTCTCAATAAGTGTTTAATATTTCGGCCTCTAAAGGAAATAGGAGGAGAACAATTTTCTCTCAAGAAAATGGAGCAAATGGAGTGCAAATTCGTGCTTAAAATGGCTGGCCTCTAAAGGCTATTTATAGATGACCAAAAGGCACACCTTTACACCAAGAAAGGTGTCTTTTAAGCCAAAGAACACTTCCTTTGGTCAAGGGTCATGTATGGTGGCGAAAATACATGTCTTTTAGCCAAGGAACACTTCCTTTGGCCTATAACCACCCCATAACTACCTTATGGCCGAATATACATGTCCCTTGAAGTCATAGGACATCACTCTTGGTGCAATAACCACCCTAACTACCCTCATGGCCGAATATACATGTCTTTTCACTCAAGGAACACTTCCTTTGGATGAAAAGACATGTTCTTTTAGCCAATAGTCATATTTTTTGATGAAGAGACATACCTTTACACAAAAGATGTGTCTCTTCGTGGTTTTGAGCTAAAAGTGAGGTGAGCTGGCACAAAGTTAGCTCACTATGCTACTTATGCACCATTGAGCTCCTCTGAGCTCCAATCAAGCTCCATGAACTAAGGTCTAGTTCCCTGAATTGACCTTGAGCTGGAGTTAGCTACTCTCAACTGAAGTGAACTGAAGTCCAGCTACATTCAGCTACCAAAAGCTGAAGTGAGCTGACTTGAGCTGAAGTCCTGCTACTTTGAGCTACTTATAGCTGAAGTGAGCTAACTTGAGCTGAAGTCCAGCTACATTCAACTACCAGAAGCTGAAGTGAGCTGACTTGAGCTGACTTGAGCTAACTTGAGCTGAAGTCCAGCTACTCTGAGCTACTTATAGCTGAAGTGAGCTGACTTGAGCTAAAGGGAGCTACTTTTAGCTGCCTTAGATAGTTGTTCAAGCTAGAGTTAGCTCAATGAGCTCAAATCTTATCTTAAAAGGATCTTGGTGCGCCAAGAATTCTAACAAACTCCCACTCGCACTAAGATGCTTTTAAGCTTCAAGCTCCCACTCAAAACAAACTCCTTAATCCTAATAGCCGAAATGATCCAAACACTTCTACATATATAGAGTTGTGGGTGCGACCTCAGGCACACATACTAAGTCTCTTCCATTGAGGTTGTTAGACTCTCAATAGAAGATTATCCTCTCCTCATAGTTTGAACTTCTTCAAACTTTCCTTTGAACACATCAAATTCAAGTGTGTTGCTTAAACATATCAAGCTTGCTTGAACACATCAAGTTATGCCTTTCAGACCCCAGACATATGATACACTTCTTAATCACAATCAGTCTCTTTCTAGAACTTCAACTCCTTGAAATCCATGATTGTATTAAGCATTGAGTACTCATTTCAATCACTTGTCATTCAATCTAGCATACTACTCACAGTAATATGTGGGCCCAAGATTGAATTTAGTGAAGGTGTATCATCTTAATGTCTTTCCTTTTAGCTTCAACTACTTAGGTCAATGAGTTAATATGATTACCCAAAAGGAGGATACTCCAGTCTCATTTCTCTAAGACCTTCGACAACCAATCAAAGTAATCATAATTAACTCAACTTCCTAATAGCAAGCCATAGTCACTAAGAGTCTGATTCGAAGAATCTCACACTAAGCAAGAATAGAGACAACTTGCTTAAATTCTTCTCTGGTCGTATTTCATGGTCATGGAACACTTGGAAACACATCCATTAAAGTCCTACTTGGAGTGATCTCCATTCTAATTGAGGAGTGTGTCATTTCTCCCTCTTAAAACACCATGAAGTGTACTCCTCTTAACACATAAAAGGAGGACATGTCAATAACCATGAAATTTCTCCATGTAAGCCTTAGCTTACATCTAACATAGGCTAGGATGTATGAATGGTCATACAAACTGAATGCACCAAAGCATTGAATCTTGATTACTCATAATCAAGGCGACCATAAAAGCTAAAGTGTCATGTGTTGGAGCATGACTCCCACTTAAATGTATCATCCACTTAAGTTTCATTTAAGTCTTTAGCCAGTCTCATCCTTAATCTTACACAAAGATCAAGGGCGGATGACTTGTGTGAGAAAGTCATCCTTTGCCTATGTTTGACATGTTCATTTGTTCGTTATGATTCATAAAATTGAACTGAGTATTTCATAAAATAATCTGTATTATTTCAAAGAAATACATAACATGTGTGACACCAAAGAGGTGAAGTACATCCAACGTTTACATTCTTCTAAGACCCATTGCTCTAACGTGTCGAGCAAATACAAGTGGTGGCAATGGCTTAGTGAGAGGATCTGCCTCCATCAGGTCTGTAGAAATGTACTCAATCTTAACTTCACCCTCTTCAATTGCATCCCTTACAAAGTTATATTTCATGCTAATGTGCTTGGTTATTCCATGGTATTTGGGTTAATATAAGCCATGGCTGTCATACTATCACTGTAGATAGTAATAGGTTTCTCAATAGAAACCCTGGACTCCAAATTTTTAAGGAAATAACCTAGCCAAAGGGCTTCTTGTACAGCTGAGGCACATGAAACAAATTCAGCCTCCATTGTGGACAATGCTGTACAAGTTTGCTTCTTACTACACCAAGTAGTAGCCCCACCATTTAGCATGAAAATATAACCAGATGTAGACTTGCTGGAGTCTCTATCTCCTCCCCAATCAGCATCAGAATAGCCACGTAAACCAAGGTCTTTACCTTTGTAACAAAGCCAATAATCCTTAGTACCTTTGAGGTACCTTAGGATCCTCTTGACACTCTTCCAATGCTCCAGACCAGGGTTGGAAGAATATCGTGCTAGAAGTCCAACCGCTTAACTGATGTCTGGCCTTGTACATAACATGGCGTACATCAAGCTACTAATGGCACTTAGGTAGGGGACCTGAGCCATCTCTTCCTTCTCCTTTGGAGTCTTAGGACATAAGTCCTCTCCAATCTTGCAACCATATGCAAGAGGTGTACTCATGGGCTTTGCATTTGTTAAGTTGAACCTTGCAAGAATCTTATCAATATAAGACTCTTGAGAAAGGGCCAACAGCCTTTGCCTTTTTATCCTTCAGGATCTTAACCCCTAGGATAAAGGCAGCCTTTCCCATGTCCTTCATGTCAAAGGTGGAAGACAACCATCCCTTGATGGTACTTAACAACGCAAGCCCATTACTTGCAATCAGTATATCATCTACATATAGAGTCAATACTGCAAAATTAGACCCAGAAGAGTACAAGTACACACAATGGTCTTCATGCATCATCACAAAGCCATAGCTTGTGATTGCATGGTGAAACTTCAAGTACCATTGTCTTGAAGCTTGCTTAAGACCATAGATAGACTTCTTTAGTCTACATACCTTGTCCTCTTGACCATTTTGGACAAACCCCTCAGGTTGTCTCATATATATCTCCTCGCTCAAATCACCATTAAGAAAGGCAGTCTTTACATCCATATGATGTAACTCTATGTCTAGATTTGCCACGATGGCAAGTAATATCCTGGTGGAAGTGAATTTTACAACAGGAGAGAAGGTGTCTTTGAAATCAACACCCTCATTCTGTGTAAAACCTTTGGCCACCAAACGGGCCTTGTATCTTTCGATACTTCCATCAGAGTTCACCTTGATCTTGAGAACCCACTTGTTCCCAATTGTCTTACGGCCTGAAGGAAGATCACTTAGCTCCCAAACCCCATTGAGATGCATTGAATGCAACTCATCCTTCATTGCATTTAGCCATTCTTCCTTCTGTGCACCCTCAAGAGCCTCCTTAATGTTACTTGGCTCATCTATCTCAGATGCAACCAAATTTGCCTCACTATCCAAGATCCACCATTCTTTAGGTGGTCCAAATTTCCTCATTGATCTTCTCAATGTAGGCTGAGATGGAGGCAACTCATGCTCCATCTCTTGAGGCTCAACATTTTGCTCTTGAGTATCCTCAACTCCCTCTTGAACAAAACCTTCCTCTTGGAAGTCTTGCTCATGTTGGTCTACAACACAGGCATTTCTGGAGCCATTGCTCCATGTGGTTGAGGTACTCCCTCTAGAGTAAGTGCATGTGTCCCAGGTGTCCTTATGACACTTGGTTGATCCTCATCTAGGATCTGGCTTAATGAGGTTAAGTCACCACACTCACCAACTTTGGGGAACTCATCCTCCACAAAATTAGCATTCCTTGCATCAAAGATGTTCCCAGTTTTGTGACATATATCCAAGAACACATAACCCCTAGATTGTTCAGCATAACCAAGGAAGGCACACCTCCTCCCTCTTGGACCCAACTTTCCCAAAGGGTGGTCCGTTATGTGAACATAAGCTAAACAACCCCAAGGGCGTAAATAGCTTAAGTTAGGAGTTTTCTTCTTCCATAACTCATATGGAGAAGAGTTCACATTCTTGGTGGGTACTTTATTAAGGACATGAACTGCACACAATAGTGCATCACTCCAATAAGTGATGTCTAAATTGGCCTTTGCCATCATAGAACGTACCATGTCCATAAAAGTTCTATTCTTCTTTTCAGACACTCCATTCTGTTGGGGTGTCCAAGGAACAGTGAACTCCTTCTCAATACCCTTCAAGTCATAAAATGCCTTGAATGCATTTGATGTATACTCTCCACCCCTATCTATCCTCAAGGACTTAACCTTCTTACCTACTTGGTTCTCAACCAAGTGCACATACTTCTCAAAGCATGCCAAGGCTTCTGCCTTGTTTCTCAGTAAGTAGATGTGGGTGAATCGAGTATAATCATCTGTGAATGTGATGAAGTACTTGAATCCATTTCTGGATTCAACCCTCATTGGCCCACACAGGTCAGAGTGAACTAAACTTAGTGCCTCACTTCTCCTAGTTGCTTTGCCAAAAGGCTTTCTTGTGGCTTTGCCCTCTAGGCATGATTGGCAACTTGGAAGGACAACTTTGGTCAAAGAACCTAGCAAGCCACTCTTGGCTAGCTTGTCCATTCTTTCTTGACCAATATGACCCAACCTCTCATGCCATCTTATTTCATTTGTGACCTCTATCATATAGCAACTAGGACTTGCAACAGAATGGTTAGTTGGCTTTAACTCATAAAGCCCATTATTAACCGAGCAAGTGCATACTATCTTATTATCTTTAATAATAGACACATTATTATTAAAGAATTTAAAGCAATAATTGTACTTCAACATACAACTTATAGAAATCAAATTTCTACAAATGTCTGGTACATACAATACATCTATTAGATACAAATATCCAATATCTATAGGAATTCTACATGTTCCTATGCATTCTACTTCCAGCCTGGCATCATTTCCCACTAAAACGTGCATAGCTCTTTTTTAGAGCTTCCTGTAGGCCACGAACCAGGACTTGTCCCGAGCTATGTGGTCTGTTGCTCCCGAGTCTACAATCCACAAAGAATTGCACTCAGTTAATAATGTACATGACACAACATGTACAATGGAAGTAGAAGGGTATGTGTGTACCTTGGGTGGACCTTTGCAATCTTTTGCAAAGTGTCCTTTATGCCCACAGTTGAAGCACTTCAGCTTGCTTATGTCCCGTTTCTTTTTGAACTTTTTCTTGGAAGCAGGACCTTTTCCCTTGCCCTTCCCTGGCCCTCCTTTGCCACCATTCTTCTTCCATCCATTCTGGATAGAAGATGAGGCAATATATGCCTTAGAATGGTCCTTGAGGGCCATCACCTCAGCCTCAAGGAGGAGGTGACGAGCAATGTCATCAAATGACATTATTTGAGGGTTATGGCGTAAGTTGACCTTCATCAACTATCATTCCTCATCGGGCAAGGAACGAATTATTGCTTGCACTTGTTGCTTATCAGTGAGCACATGCCCTGCTGTCTTGAGCCGGTGGATCATGCGTGACATCTCACGCAAGTGAGCACTCATAGAGTGATCAACACGCTTCACATAATTCTCAAACCTGAGAATCATTGAGCGTTGTTTCTCTACAGAAACATCTCCATACTTGGCATTGACTGAGTCCCATATGGCCTTGGCCCCCTCAAGCATGGAGAATTCCACCATAATCTCATCCACCATAGTGGAGAGGAGAGTGACTCTACACTTAGAGTTCTTCTTTAGGAATGCCTCATAGGCAGTCTTATCCTGTCCCTCAGCAGGAGGCATGATCTCTTGAGTGAGCACATCAAGAGTATCTTGTTCAGTTAAAATGAATTTGACCTTCTGTTGCCAAATTGAATAGTTTTCACCATCCAATTTGAGGTCACGGTTTAATTCTGCAACTATATTCTTACAAGCCATCTACATTGATGCAATTCACATGTTTTAGTTCAATTTACACAACAAGACTCAACAAAGCAACATGTGTATGAAACAACTTCTAACATGCTCATATATGGCAAAAGAGATGCATATAGCATTCAATCAGAAATACACAAACATGCCTTCATTGCTTCATACACATATCCTTCATTAGCCTTATCACAATCATACACATATGTATGATCCTAAATCATGCTTACTATATGTAACATATACATGTTCATGACCTAGGCTCTGATACCAATTGAAGATTTCAGGATCTTATGATCTTATGATAACATACTTTTATGTTATCTACTCATGTATATGCCACATGCATATTTGTTCATTTGAATTCAACATGAATATAGGCATGCATAACATATTATATAACATATTAAGATCACATACAAGTTGTGTTAAATAAATCCTAGCATGCTACTAAGAATATATGAAAATGAAACCTAACATGCTACTAAACCAAGAAAAGATGTGCACCTTTCTTCTTGGTTATCTTTAGCGAAAAAAACTTGCGGGAGAACTTGATCTTAGAGGAGCGCCTTGAAGCTTGAAATAGAGATGAACAATCTCTATGTAAATCCACCCATAATGCTCTCAATAAGTGTTTGATATTTTGGCCTCTAAAGGAAATAGGAGGAGAACAATTTTCTCTCAAGAAAATGGAGCAAATGGAGTGCAAATTCGTGCTTAAAATGGCTGGCCTTTAAAGGCTATTTATAGATGACCAAAAGGCACACCTTTACACCAAGAAAGGTGTCTTTTAAGCCAAAGAATACTTCCTTTGGCCAAGGGTCATGTATGGTGGCGAAAATACATGTCTTTTAGCCAAAGAACACTTCCTTTGGCCTATAACCACCCCATAACTACCTTATGGCGAAAATACATGTCTTTTAGCCAAGGAACACTTCCTTTGGCCTATAACCACCTCATAACTACCTTATGGCCGAATATACATCTCCCTTAAAGTCATAGGACATCACTCTTGGTGCAATAACCACCCTAACCACCCTCATGGTCGAATATACATGTCTTTTCACTCAAGGAACACTTCCTTTGGATGAAAAGACATGTTCTTTTAGCCAATAGTCATCTCTTTTGATGAAGAGACATACCTTTACACAAAAGATGTGTCTCTTCGTGGTTTTGAGCTAAAAGCGAGGTGAGCTAGCACAAAGCTAGCTCACTATGCTACTTATGCACCATTGAGCTCCTCTGAGCTCCAATCAAGCTCCATGAACTAAGGTCTAGTTCCCTGAACTGACCTTGAGCTGGAGTTAGATACTCTCAACTGAAGTGAATTAAAGTCCAGCTACATTCAGCTACCAAAAGCTGAAGTGAGCTGACTTGAGCTAACTTGAGCTGAAGTTCTGCTACTTTGAGCTTCTTATAGCTGAAGTGAGCTGACTTGAGCTGAAGTCCAGCTACATTCAACTACCAGAAGCTAAAGTGAGCTGACTTGAGCTAACTTGAGCTAACTTGAGCTGAAGTCCAGCTACTTTGAGCTACTTATAGCTGAAGTGAGTTGATTTGAACTAAAGGGAGCTACTTTTTGCTACCTTAGATAGCTGTTCAAGCTAGAGTTAGCTCAATGAGTTCAAATCCTATCTTAAAAGGATCTTGGTGTGCCAAGAATTCCAACACAGCCTTTGCAGAAGATCTAGCTACTGTCGTTTGTTTCTTGGACTTCCAAGAGATTGGAGCTTCTCCAAGTTTTGTTATATATCCTGTGGTTGACCTCCTGGTTTGAGGATAACTTGCCCAATCTGCATCACAGAATGCATTCAAAATAAAGTCTCCTTTGGAAGGAAAGAATATACCTTTCCCTGGTGTTCCCTTCAAAAAACGCAAGACATGCATGGCTGCTTGAAAATAAGCTTCCTTCGGTTCTTTCACAAGTTGACTTAATAGATTGGTAGCATAGGTCACGTCTGGCCGTGTGATGGTGAGATAAATTAATCTTCCAATGAGCCTTCGATATTGTTCAGGATGCTTGAACACTTCACTCTTTACTGAACCAAGCTGGTGTTGTTACTGTATGGGAAACTTAGCTGGTTTGCAACCAAGCATTCCGAAGTCTTTCAAAATATCAATGCAATATTTCCTCTGTGACAAGAATATTCCCTTCTGCAATCTTGCAACTTCAAATCAGATGGCAAAATATGCTGCTACATCTGATTTTTGCTTAAGAAGGTACACCCACGTGCATCGACTATAATCATCCACAATTGTTAGAAAATAGTGAGCACCAGATAAAGAAGGGGTTTTGTAAGGTCCCCAAACATCAGTATGCACAAATCAAAAGAGGCTTTAGGACAATTGAAACTCAAGGAAAATGGCTTTCTTGTTTGCTTGGCTCGAAGGCAAGAATCACAACAATTGTTCTTATTTTTTAAAGACAAGTTTGACAATTGAGGAACAAGAGATAACTTATCAAAAGGAACATGTCCTAAAAGCCAGTGCCAAAGAGTAGGAGACTGTTCAGATTTTACTACTGCTGCAGAATGTGGTTTGAGTTTTCTGAAGTAATATAAACCATCACATTATTCACCCATGCCAATCAGCTTCCTCGACACTAGGTCCTGTAAAATGCAAAAGGTAGGGAAGAATATTACTGCACAGTTCAGATCATGGGCTATTTTGTTGACAGATAAAAGGTTGCAATTGAATGAAGGAATATGTAAAACTTTGTTTAGTTTTAGGTTTGGGCTCAAATCCACATTGCCAAATGAGTGAACTTTCATGTTCTCACCATTTGGAAGTTGAACATGTGACTGTGAGACTAGTTTTCGAACATTAGTCATATGCAAGGAATATGGTGTCATGTGTTCGGAAGCACCACTATCAATTATCCAGTCTGATGTCTTAAGAGAAGTCTTACCAGAAAAATTCATTGAACTTTCCTGTTTTTGTATTGACAATAGTGACATTAACTGGTCATACTGCTCTTGAGTAAGACTGAAATTGGGTGTGGAAGCTGTCGAATGGTTGTGTTCAGGAGCTGCTGAGTTAGCTACGATTTTTGATTGCTTCCAACCTGGATTTGGCTTGTTCTGTTTAGCTACACTTTTATCCTTTTGTTGCCACCAATCAGAATAACCGATTATCTCAAAGCACTCTTCCACATAGTGGCCAAGTTTTCCATAGTGATTGCAACGATTCTTACTTTTGTTCGAATCTTTACTTGTCTGCTGACTTTGAGTTTTTGCTGGTTTCACAGCAAAGGCGGCAGCATCAGTTGGAGAGGATCTTATTGTAGCAACGTTTTGTAGCTTTTCTTCTTTGACAACAAGGGCATAAGCCTTGTTGATTGTTGGTAATGGCTCCATGTTGAGTATCTGAGATCTAATGACATTAAAATGATCAGTTAAACCCATAAGAAACTGATGTAGTTTCTCATCTTCTTTTTCTGACAGAAATTCTTTAGAGGCTCCACACGTGCATGCTGGAATATTGGTGTATGTCACCAATTCATCCCACAAGGCCTTAAGCTTGGTATAATATTCAATCACAGCCATGTTGTTTTGTTGTAGAAGAGAGATTTCTCTCTTTAGTTCATGAATTCGAGGTGCATTAGCTTGGGAGAATCTCTCCTGTAGGTCCAGCCACATATCTTTTGCTGAATCAACATATGCAACACTGCTGTGAAGTTCAGGAGCAAGAGAATTGAAAATCCAGGCAATCACCATGGAGTTGACCTTCTGCCAAGTTTGGAGCCCTTCTAATTCATCTACTGGCTGTTCGATGGAGCCGTTAACAAATCCCACCTTGTTTTTGGCCCGGAGAGCATTGATCATTGCCCTACGCCAAGTGGGGTAGTTGTCTCCTTTAAGAAGACAGGTAACAAGGATAGCACCTGGATTGTCCGAGGCATTCAAGAAGAAGGGAGAAGAAGGATCGCTGCTGTTGATCGTTCCTGATCCAAAGCCACTTCTGCCGCCTCCTCTTATGTTATTATTTTCATCTCCCATTCTTAAAAGAGATTGTAAGCACAAGGATCAAAGATAATGCTCGATACCATGTAAATAAATAGGTTTTCGTGTGCAACAAGCACCAACAAAAGTTACTTTCACTAGCTTTTGGCTGCTGTAAATATACACATAAACAACAGAGGTGATTGGGTTGTACAAGTGTTTCGTATGTATCTAAACTCTACTTACAAGTGTATCTAAAATAGAAGATAACTACATAACTGAGATAATGACCACGTGATAAAACACGTTTAACAGTATTATTTATTAAGTTTGGGCCTAAAATATAACATGGTTTGAGCTTAGTGACCGAAATGAAAAGGAAAGAAATTCTGGGATTGAAATTGTAATTTAGCCATAAGAAAAAGTGAAATAGGTGATGCTCGCAAAATTGTAACTCATGCCCCCCCAAGACATGATTTCCTTGAAAAAAGAGGATCAAACTTCAAAAAGAGTTAATCATGTCTAGCAGAAAAGTAAAAAAAAAAAATCGGTACTGTTTAAAAAGTAAATGTACATATTTAAAAATGATGGATATTTTTTTCTTGTTAAAGAATAATTAACTAAAAAAAATTTATTATCAACTTAAATTCTAATTTTTAATATTGGTGAGAAATTTATTTAGAAAAATTCACTTTCAATTTTAAACAATTATGAGCCAAATTACTTTATTAAACCATAAAGCTTTTGAATTAAATAACTCATGCTAAAAAACTTATTTACAAATAATGAAAAGATATGATGGAAATAGAAAATTTGTGTTTAATTTATTTTGCTTTGGAAATTTGAACATAAAAAAACAACAAAAAAGTTTGGGGAGTAAGATAGCAAATAGAAAGAATATTAAGCAATTATAAAGTTTGGGAACCAAAACGTAACACGGGTCGAAATTAATGACTTAAATGGTAAAGGTTAGAAATTTTGGGACTGAAAACTCATTTAACCACAGCCAAAAGTGCATCAAGCATAAATTGAGAAAATTGCAATACAGTCCCTCAGGACTCTATCCGCTTACGAAAATGGGACCAAACTTAAAAACAGTCAATATAGTCTAAAAAAAAAAATTAACTGTTTATGAACAGTACCTAGAGTCGGCAATTAATATATAATTATAATGTTACTAACCACAAGAGAAAATGGTAAATAAAAGGGTTATTTACAGTTACCTTAAATTTTAGTTAATATTACAATTATCGGTTTGAAAAATTACACTTTTCTTCTTATGGGAAAAGAGCTGACATTTTAATTTAAGATGTATGATCTCTATCCTGTAATCATTTTCAGTTTATTTGTGTTTTTAACAGTTAATGAACATTTAAAATTATCAATTTTTTTTGTTTATAAATGGAATGTGGTATTTTTAAAATATCAAAAAATTATGATAATAATGCCAGACATACTGAAATTGTTGGAGGTTGGCAATACAGTAGTTTAAATTAGAATTTTAGAACTATTTTCCTGGACATTGTAAAGAAATAGAGGAAAGTGTATATTTTCAAACCTTAGGAGTGTAACTCTAGGGGTTAAAGTTAGCTAAAAAATATTGGGTTTGGGCCGAATGTGACCCAAATTCAACATATTATACCATAAAACCGTGGCACAAATCTGTCTCTAATTTAGGAAGAACTCAACTCAATCCAAGCCCACAAATTTAGGTTTGAAAGGTGGAATTCAAGTTAGGTCGAAATTAGCCCATCATAGCTAAATCTCCCAATCTGCAGATTGTTACAGCTACCAACTGTCCAGTGAACGCTTTGTCCTCCACAACTCCCTCTACCTTGACATCTCCCTCACCTTCTTTCCCTTCCCATATCGCCTTTCTGTCACCTTCAATTTCATACAAGCAAGTAATGGCACATCACCTACAGATAACAATAAAATCCATACATAACTTTTAGTAAGAGTAAGGCCATGAAGTGAAGAAACAACTAGAATGAAGTCATGGACACAATAATTAAGGTTTTCTTCTTGCAAATAGCTGAAGAAGAAGAATATATTAAAATTGGGAAGCTTTTACCGGACCGATATTTTTAATAAAGGATGGGTTAAAACAAATTTTATCTTAAATTATAGTCTTTATAAGGGAATTCAACCAATTTTAAGGAAGAGCTAGAATGCATTTATCTTTAAATTATAAAAGAAATTATAGGTATTTTACAATTTTAGAGGCCCTTACGAGTCCTTTTTTAGTTCCACCCCTATTCCTTTATATTAGGTTATGAAATGCAACTCTTTTGCTATCTTTCCCTCATCATATCCAACTCCACCAAAAAGTTGCACAATAAAGTGCATTCACTACCTACATGGATATTAATGAAAATCACCATCAACAGAAGCACTTGTAGATCAAACATTTTATTATTGAGCTTCATTTATGAGCACACAGAAGATGCAAATGAACCAATTATACCAAATTTCTCTCAAATGAAACCCCCATATATGGAACTAAGCTTGTTGACATCAAGAATATTAAAACAGGAAAAAAAAACTCATAGTGAACAATAACATCTTCTGAGTACTTTTAGAGGTGTAAACGAACATAATGTTTGGTGAACTATTCGTTTATGTTCATTTATTTATTTAAACAAATAAACATAAATATAATTTTTTGTTCAATTAGTTAAATGAACAAACATGAACAAGGTCCCATTTGTTCATTTAAATTCACAAACCATTTGGTTATTGTTCGTTTATATTTATTTATTTATTTATTTATGTCTATTTGTTTGTTTGTTTATATATTAACTGTACATTTATTATTATTTATATTTTATATATCATATATCTTTATTAGTGTCCCCCTACTTTACACACATGATTATACCCCTTATATTGTCTTTGTTCCTCCAAATATAATCAATCATTTCCCTCACAGTGTAAACCTGCTACAGCATCAAGTCAAGCCACATAACCCTAACCCATAATCTTTCTCACCATTACTTATTGCTTTGTTAGTTATTGTTAGACTCGCTCTAATTTAGATTGGTGGTAGTCATCAACTTTAATTGTTCATATTTGTGTTCGTCTTCGTTTATTAATAAATGAATAAACATGAATAAAGAAGTTGTGTTTGTTTATTGTTCGTGTTCACATTAATTAAAAGTTAAATGAGTTCGTGTTCGTTCAGTTCATTTACAGCCCTAGGTACTTTGTTAGAAATTGTTTATTGGCATATCTCCAATCCTAAGCTCTACCCAAAACAGCATTCAAATTGATGAAACTTTACAAGAAAACAAACCAAAATGGAGGCAGAAAAAAAAAAACTCATTAACCTTCCAATAAGGTTGTTGAGCATGATCATAAGGTGAGTTTCAAAAGTTGATGCACTCCATGCACGCCGCCCTTGATGAGGTAATGATAGGGATGATCATGGTCTGTGAGTACCGGAAAGGAGATGGGTTGGTGGAAGGTGCAGAATGCTCTATTTGCCTGACTATGTTCTGGGAAGGCGACAGTGTTAGGCTCTTGCCCAAGTTCCCTCATGCCTTTCATGTTTATTGTATCGACACTTGGCTTAAATCTCACGCTAACTACCCTTTGTGCCGTGCCGATATATTCTTTGGCATCCCATCTCTACTGGTAGAGTAGTCAATTGATCCTCAGTAGACCATGAAAGAAAACAGAGGAGTGGTAGAGGAGTGAGAAGGTTGGTGTTTATGGATAATTTCATAGTGACAGTGACCAATGTTCTATACACTGAAAGGGAGGGTGATTTTAAATCATGGACGATGCCAAGTCAGACACAGTTACCTTTTTGCTTACATGTCATGTTGTTCCACTCAACCATCCACGCAATCACTGAATCTAACAGAATGTTCCATAAGATGACAGTGTATTCGGGCCGTTAATTTCTTTCGTGGCTAATTTATCCTTCTTTGCAATTATTAATGGTCAATATACGTCAAACGTAAACTTAGATGGCCGATTTAACAAAAAAAAAAATAGTGAGTCATTGAGTGATTTTTACTATAACACAAACATAAGTAGACAATTTGTTCCTTTTAATTTATAGTATTTCATATATGTATATATAGCTAAATTATTTAAAACTGATAGATCTAAGATGATACTTTATTTAAATGGTACCATACTATACTATATATAAGAAGAACAATATACTAAACATCGCCAGTTTTTTTTAAGCTCCACTAGGGTTTCATCTACACAACTAAAGCTTTATTCTCCCCTAATGGGAATTGACTTCCTTATTCCTCAAGAATTTGTTCATTCTTTATTCGGGAGTGGTTTTTGTTGCAGGTTCAAGTGTCAGTTTTACTTATGGTTTCAAGGGGCTGTTTTTGGTTGTTTTAATGGTGGGTTTTATTAGGTTTTTTTGACTTCAATGGCAGTTTTTGCGTGCTCCTACGAACGGCGTTGACGAGGTGGTGCAATGGAGGACCTAGATGCCATGTTTACTACCCTAGCACTTATTGCAAAGGAGAACGAGACAATCTGGGTCAGGACGTTGGAGGTTCCCTTAGGAGGCTCCAATTTTTGCTTGGCGGAAAAGGTGCTATTCACCAAGCCTGTATAGGTTGAGTTTTTACGGGTGGCATTAAACACGACTAGGAGGAACCAATTCCCATTTTTCCTTTGACCAACTTTAACAAATCAAATGCAGAATTTGTTTTTATTGGATTTCGAGTCAGAGGACCATGTCTTGGCAATTCTTCGATTAGGGCCATGGTCCTTTAATAACCGGTTAGTAGTGTTTCAGAAGCTTTGTAGAGGGGAAAGACCATCTTCTTTTTCGTTTTGTTATTTGGATTTTTGGGTTCATATCTTGGACACTTTTTGATTAGTTGAGCAAGGCTATCAGGCTGATGCTTGGAGGGCATATCAGAACGGTATCAAAGGTTCACCACTCTAGAATGTCCTTATGTATTCGAGTTTCCATCGGCATTCATAAGCCTCTTCGGCGAGGAATTTGGGTGGAGGACGATGATGGGAAATCTTGGTTTTACTTGAAATATGAGCGATTGTCAAAATTTTGTTACTTATGTGGTAAATTGAACCATGTTGAGAGAGAATGCTTAGAGTGCCCAGCTGGTATGGAGGGTCGGGTGAAACAATAGGGGGACTGGTTGCATTTTCAATTTCCTTCAAACGATTGTGACTTTGTTGCTGATCAGAAAGGTCAGTCCTCTTCTACTGAGTCCACTACCAGGACCCCTAACTTATGGGGCAACCCCCGCAGCCCAACAACAACGACAAATGTAGGGGAACAGAGGACTGTGGCTTTACTTTGAAGGACTCCGATCATTCCTTAGGCTTTTCCTGAGAACACCTTGGTGGAGATGGTTTTTCTGATTCTTCGATGCCTAGTGTTTTCATTGTTTATAAGGCCGCAAAATTGGCGGGACGCTAGTTTGTTCCAAGTTGTTGACTTTGCATTTAGAGCATTGATTTCATATGACATATTCACAACAGGAGTAAGCCCGAGCAGCCCACCACGCCTGCCCCGTGCTCATCCCCATATCCAAATATGACATGCGTACTGTTACGGCCCTTTTAGCGGAAAACTTAGTTGAGGGAGATAATTAATTAAATTTATAGATTGGAACCTTATTTCAAGTTCACATAGTAAGAATAAGGAAGTTTACCAAAGTTCACTAAGTTCCGATGAGGTTTAGGCACTAAATGAGGTTCGGGGGTGAAATGATAATTTTACATCTCGAATAGTTGGGCCGGGTCCCAAGTGTTAAAAATGAGGTTTTATAACCTAACTTTTAACTTTAACCCAAACTTAGTTGAAATAAACAAGAATTGACCAAGAATGACTAAGGTTACCAAAAGAATGGGGTTTAAGTGCTCCATGTCTAATACTTTGGTGGCTTAGGTTTTAAACTTGGGTTATAAGATGGTAAAGTTGGGGATGGTTGCCATAACCCGAGTTCATCCTCCACACCATCATTTCTTCATCCAATTGAGCTCAAAATCAAGAGTTTTCGGTGAAAAGAGAAGCCACCATAAGTATATAGGCCATTGGAAGCTTATTTCAAGCATAAAATCATGGTTTTGGAGCTTGGAAGCATGTTTCCTCCCACCCCCTATTTTGATACGAGTTAATCAATGTGTTCTTAATTGATTTCATGTTTATTAGTTGATTGGGAGCTTGGGTTTTGGTTAGAAGTTAGTAACTTGATGTTTTATGCCTATATTTGCTTGGAACTTAGGTTGGACTTTGTGGAACTTGGTTGGTGTGAAAAGTTGCATAATTCTTGCTTGTTACTTGAAGTTGAGGTAAGGGATTAAGTGTTTCAAGTTTGATTGATGCTATTTGAGTGTTGATACTTGATAGAATCAAGTAATTTCATGAATAGCATTGATTATGGGCAAGTGTGTTTATGGTGGACTAGGCTTGGAATTGTGGATTGTGTGATGTTTTGATGCATCATAGGAAGTTTGTAATGGTGTATTTGTGGCCTATGTAAGTTGTTTTACAGGTTTATGGTGAATTTAGGCATCTATTGTATGCCTTAAACTTATAGGAAACCACCAAAGAGGCTAAGGAGAGTGTTTTTTAGGTTTAGGACACAGGCTCCTGGCGCCTCAGCACCTAAGGTGCATTTTTCACTCCGTAGAATAGAGTACTCCTGGTGCTTAGGCCTCAGGTGCTCAGGTGCTCCTGGCACCTAAGCCCTAGAGACCCCTTCCGGGCGCCTAGGCCTCAGAGGCTTTTTTCAGCAAATTTTAGCTTTTTCAAATAAGATCTGAGGGAGGGCAAGGATGGCCCTAGGGGTGCCTAAGGGTTGTAATGGTACAATGACACTCCAGAACATCTAAAAACTCTCTTGCAATCTAAGGGTTTTCTTATAGTTTTGTAAATGGTAAATGTACCTTATAAGAAAACTAGTTCATAGGCCATAACAAACACACCATTATAAGAGGTGGAAGGTTTAGTACCATTGAGACCTTAGTTGTACCTTCGGGTTCAAGGCCTCGATGAGAAAACCTTAGTACAACTAATGGGTTCTTCGGAACCTAGGAATTATCAGTCCAACCATAGTGCCCCTGTACAACATAAGGGTGGTTCAACTAGTGGAGAACTTCACTAGTTAAACTAGTAAGCAATGCTTGCTAGTCGATAAGGCTTCGCCTTGTAGTTCAAGGACTAGGTAGAGGACAAGTCCCAAGGGACTGAAACTTATGCGCATTAAGTTTAGCCTCACGTTATACGAGCTCACAGTAGATTACATATGATTATATATGTGTTGTCCTTAGTATCTTTTCTTGCAGGTGAAGACCCTTGCTGAGAATTACAATTCTCACTCCTTAGTTTATGTTGTGCAGATTCTGACGGTGTTAGACCCAATAACTACTGAGGGTTTTCATGGTAGTTTGCTTTTACAGGTATTTAGCTTTGAGAATCTTTATGATTCTAGTTTTATTAGTGACTTGTTGGTAAAACAACAGTACTAACTATAGTCCTTCTTGGCCGCAGTGGCTAATTGAGCACGTGGAGGACTTTTTTAGGCTCGCCACCAGGATTGCGTCTAAGGTGGGAGTTAGATGAAAAGATCTCAGTAGGACAGCCTTGTGCATATTACATGCACTAGTTGCCTCTTATGTTTATGGATGGAGTCCTAGACTTTAGGGTTGCTTTTGGGAGAGGGCGTTAGTAAACTTTATGTATGAATGCTCCCACACAGTTGTTATGTGTAGTAAATTCATATCAATGTTGACGTTGTATGCTATGGCATTTTGAGCCTGTTTTCTATTAAAATACTTGGCCAAGTGAATGTTTTTATGATTTTCTTTAGCTTAATTCGGAGCATAAAGAGCATGCATCTTGCATATTATAGGTTAATCAACTAGTATCACGGAGTTTTAATCCACACACATATATAACTAGCCAATTGTAACCACCGTGAGACTTATTCTCAAAGGCTTCCTGGGCAAGGCTGAGGGCGGCCATGTCAGTTTGGTATTAGAGCCTAAAGCTCACTTTATAAACAATGGAGGCTAGGACTGAGGTCTATTTTAAAGTCCATGTGCTAGCATAATTAATACTGATCAACATCTGTGGAATGTCGTCTGGCTTTGGTTGCATGTTGTTATGGTTGACACTAGGTCAGGGGTTTTTTGAGGAACTAGAGAACCTGGTGAAGGTTCTAGTAATCTGATTGTGGCAAGGTTGGATAAGATATCTAATGTGGTTCAGGGGATGACACAGACCTTGATACAAATGTTACAAGGCATGACCAATGTTCTGACAGAGTTATTTCTAAACCAAGAAAATGAAAAGGCTGCTAAAAAAGGAAATGATGACCAAGGGAATGGATCCACCCCAAGGTCAAGAGAGGCAAGCCGATCAACGAAAAATGCATAAGGCTCATGAGAGGCAAGATCCTGTTTATGAGCATGAGGAAGAGCTAAATAATATTGAGGGTCCAAGGAGGGGAAAAACCTTGCACCAGATGAGATTGCTTGAGAAATTCAAAATAGTTAACCCACCAAATTTTGATGGGTTAGGTGACCTCGATAAAGCAGAGGATTGGTTGTCGAGAATGAACCGACTTTTTACTTGTAATGGGTATAAGTCCGAGCAAAGGATGGTCTTAGTACCTTTCTTTCTGAGAGGGAGGGCTAGTTTATGGTGGGATGATTTGATGGAGATGTTGAGGGAAAATAATGGCACTCGACTAGAGCACAAGAAAAAAGTGCTTAAATGGTCGGACTTTAAGAGGAAGTTCCGACAGGAATATATCAATGAAGTTGCACAAGATTAGAGAAGGATTTAGTTTGAAAATCTGGTTTAGGAAGAGATGTCTGTGAGGGAGTATGAGCAACATTACAATTCACTCATACGGTATGCTCCTTATATGGCCAGTAATGAGGAGTTGAAGGCCAAAAAGTTCTTTCAAGGCCTTAAGCCTGTGCTTCGAAAGTATATGGCAACGGTGGACATCCGAAGCTATCGCCAAGTGGTTTAGAAGGCATTGGCCTTAGAGAGAGAGAGATAGAAGATTCAAGAATATCAAGCAAAAATGTGGAGGTTGGACCATCCAACCTAGGAAAAAGCACTGGGAAACAACCAATGGTAGGAAAGATAACTGAAAGTCAAGGACAATTCAAGAAGAAGAAAATGGGTTTGTGCCCTAAGTGTAGATGGTTCCATGGAACATGCACTTTGGGAATAGACATTTGCAACATCTGTGGTCAGAGTGGTCATTAGGCAAGAGAATGCCTACGGGCTCGACCCTTGCCAGGTCCGCCTATGAATCTACCCCCTATACCCCTTGCCATAGGAAATTGACCTGGTGTGGCCGCAGCAATAGTTGACCCAAGGGTCTTTTACCTTGGCTAGTTAAGTAACCAGGGAGCCAGCCGCCATTCGAGGTAATTTTACTTTTCAGAATGGTAGTGTTAGAGTATTTTTTAATAAGGGAGTTACTCTTTCTATGATATCATCTGCCATGGTAGATAAGCTTAAATTACAGCAAGAAATCTCATATGAGTTGAGACTCATCAGAACTGCAGGGAGAAGTTTTATTGTGACCAATAAGGTGGTTACTAGGTATCCTTTGCAGTTAGGCAACCATGATTTCTCTTGTGAGTTATGGGTGATAGAGTTGAGGTCTTATGACTTAGTATTGGGAATGGATTGGCTAAGTAAGCACAAGGCGTAAATTGACTGTGCTAATCACTCAATTGATGTTACTGATGCTCAGGGAGCTAAAGTGACTTGCATAGGAAGGTTAGCATTCAGTGCTAAAAGTTTGCACCTTAGACTTATGGATTCCATCCCCATAGTTGATGAAGAGAAGTATAATGCTTTAAATGGGGTGTTCATAGAAGAAGAACTTAGGGAAATTCCTATAGCCAATCAATTTCCCGAGGTGTTCCCAGTGGAGTTGCTTGGGTTACCACCCAAGCGGGACATCGAGTTTTCGATTCACCTCCAACCTGGCACAGAACCAATTTCAATACCTCCATATCGAATGTCAGCTCCTGAAATGGATGAGCTGAAGAAGCAGTTAGATGAACTGTTAGAGAAAGGTTTTATAAAGCTTAGTGTATCACCGTGGGGAGCCCCGGTATTGTTTGTGAAGAAGAAGGACTGAACTTTGAGATTGTGCATCAACTATAGAAAGTTGAATGTAATGACAGTCAAGAATAAGTATCTGCTTCCTAAGATTGATGACTTGTTTGATAGGCTGACGGAGCAAAGGTGTTCTCTAGGATTGACCTTTGGTTTGGATACTTCCAGATCGAAGTTAAGGAGGAAGATATCCCAAAGACCGCATTTAAGACAAGATACGGGCACTACAAGTATACAGTTATGCCATTTGGTATGACTAATGCCCTGGCAGTATTCATGGAAGCCATGAATAAGATATTCAAACCGTTCTTGGATCGGTTTGTTGAAGTCTTCATTGATGATATCTTAGTATACTTGCAGTCTGCCTAGGAGCATGAGGAGCACCCTAGGACAGTTTTGCAAGTGCTGAAGGATAATCAGCACTATGCAAAGTTGTCCAAGTATGAGTTTTGGTCTGAGAGAATAAGTTTTTGGGGCACCACATTAGTTCCCAGGGGTTGTCAGTTGACCCTGAGAAGGTTCAGACGATAGTAGAATGGAAGAGGCTGACTATAATTACAAAGATACGGAGTTTTTTTGGGCTTGACAGGTTACCACAGGAGATTTATAGAGAAATTCTCTATGATAGCAACACCGTTGACAACCTTGACCAAGAAAGTTTAGAAATTTGATTGGATGCCAAAGTGTAAGGAAGTATATTTGGAACTGAAGAAGAGGTTGACGAGTGCACCAATACTCATTTTGCCATACCTAAATAAGGCTTTAACAAATGATGTACACAGATGCTTCGAATTTTGGTTTGGGGTGTGTATTGATGTAGGAAAATCAGATGATTGCCTATGGCTCAAGGCAGTTGAGGCCTAATGAGTTGAACTACCCAGTTCACGACCTTGAGCTAGCAGTGGTAGTCTTCACTCTTAAGCTTTGGAGGGACTACTTGTTGGGGAGATCATTTCGAATTTTCACAGACCATAAGAGTTTGAAATACTTGTTCACTCAGAAAGAGTTGAACATGAGGCAACATTGGTGGATTGAATACATAAAGGATTATGATTGCTCAATTGAGTATTGTGCTGGGAAAGAAAATGTAGTAGCAGATGCTCTTAGTTAGAAGAACACAGGAGTGATCCTGTCTAAGGGTTAAGCTACAAGTTTCTTGGGAAGGACTTCAGGGGATTGTTTTTCCACCTTGCATGAGTTTTTGCATGACCGAGAGAGATCCTTAGTCTACGTTTTAGAGATTTAGTCAACCTGGTTGACTAAGGTGAAGGAAGCTCAAAGCAAGGATCCGTTGTTGAAAAAGATTTCAGGTAAAGAAAAGTTTGGTACTGTAAAAAAAGAGTTTCAATACAAAAATGGAATACTACACCATGGAGATCGACTCTATGTGCCAAATGTAGAGGGACTTAGTCAGCAAGTCCTACAGGAGGTGCATAGTAGTATGTTGAGTGTGCCTCCTGGTGTTAGTAAGATGTACAACAATTTGAAGACGCACTTTTGGTGGCCAAGACTTAGGAGAGATGTAGCTGGCTTTATAGCTAAGTGTTTGACATGTCAGATGGTTAAGGCAGAACATCAGAAGTCGGCAGGTACTCTTCAAAGTTTACCTCTTCCAGAGAGGAAGTGGGGATCCATCACAATGGACTTCCTAGTTGGGTTCCCAAATACCAGAAGCCAACATGACTCGGTATGGGTAGTGGTCAATAGGTTGACTAAATCAGCACACTTCATACCCATAAAGATTACCTATACATTAGAGAAGTTGGCTTAGTTATATATCAAGGAAGTTATGAGGTTGCACGGTATACCAGATCAAATCATATCTGATAGGGATCTTCGATTTGTATCAAGGTTTTGGAATGCTTTCCAAGAGGCATTAGGAAGTACAGTTAGTCTTAGTACTGTCTTCCATCCTCAAACTGACAGATAGTCTGAGAGAGTGATTTAGACCTTGGAAGATATGTTACATATGTGTGTCATAGACTTTAGAGGTGATTGGGACCAACACTTGCCACTAATTGAGTTCACTTACAATAACAGTTATCAAACTATTATAGGTATAGAACCATACGAGGCACTGTATGGTAGGCGATGCATGACGCTCCATTGTTGGGCCGACCCTTCAAATAGGGTAGTCGTTAGTCTTGAAATCATAGCTAACAATATTGCAAAAATTAAATTAATCTAGAAACGGATTAAAGTAGCCAATGACTGATAGACTAAGTATGCAAATTTGAGGAGACGAGATTTGAATTTTGAAGTTGGTGATAAAGTACTTCTCAAAGTATCTCCTATGAAGGGAGTAACCCGGTTTGGGCAGAAGGGTAAGTTGGCCCCTAGGTATATTAGACCCTACGAGATCTTGGAACAAGTAGAGAAGGTGGCATATCGGTTGGCATTACCACCCAACTTGTCCTAAGTGCACAACGTGCTTCATGTTAGTCTTTTATGGAAGTGCATAATTGATTCAGGACAAATAGTTAACCCAATGGTGGTACCCATCCAAGAGGACTTGACCTATGAGTAAAGGCCCATTAAGATCCTCGATAGGCAAGTTAGGAAGCTCTGAACTAAGTGGATTCCAATGGTTAAGGTCCTTTGGTCGAACCATAGTGAAGAGGAAGCTACTTGGGAGATGAAGCAGGATATACTAAAAAGGTATCCTAGTGAGTTACCTCAGTTGCAGCGAAATTTGGAAGACCAAATTTCAAAAGAATGAGAGAATATTACGGCTCTCCTAGTGGAAAACTCAGTTGAGGGAGGTAATTAATTAAATTTATAGAATGGAAACTTATTTCAAGTTCACATAGTAAGAATAAAGAAGTTTACCAAAGTTCACTAAATTCCAAGGAGGTTTAGGCACTAAATGAGATTCGGGAATAAAATGGTAATTTTGCATCCCAAATAGTTGGGCCAGGTCCTGAGTGTTAAAAATGAGGTTTTATGACCTCACTTTTAACTTTAGCCCAAACTTAGTTGAAATAAACAAGAATTGACCAAGAATAACTAAAGTTACCAAAAGAATGGGGTTTAAGTGTTCCATGTCTAATACTTTGGTGGCTTAGGTTTTAAACTTGGGTTATAAGATGGTAAAGTGAGGGATGGTTGCCATAACCCGAGTTCATCCTCCATACCATCATTTGTTCATCCAATCGAGCCCAAAATCAAGAGTTTTTGGTGAAAAGAGAAGCCACCATAAGTATATAGGCCATTGGAAGCTCATTTCAAGCATAAAATCATGGTTTTGGAGCTTGGAAGCATGTTTCCTCCCACCCTTATTTTTTATACGAGGTAATCAATGTGTTCTTGATTGATTTCATATTTATTAGTTGATTGAGAGCTTGGGTTTTGGTTAGAAGTTAGTAATTTGATGTTTTATGCCCATATTTGCTTGGAACTTAGGTTAGACTTTGTGGAACTTGGATGGTGTGAAAAGTTGCATAATTTTTGCTTGTTACTTGAAATTGAGGTAAGGGATTAAGTGTTTCAAGTTTGATTGATGCTATTTGAGTGTTGATGCTTGATAGAATAAAGTAATTTCATAAATAGCATTGATTATGGGCAAGTGTGTTTATGGTGGACTAGGCTTGGAATTATAGATTGTGTGATGTTTTGATGCATCATAGGAAGTTTGTAATGGTGTATTTGTGGCCTATGTAAGTTGTTTTACAGGTTTATGGTGAGTTTAAGTGTCTATTGTATGCCTTAAACTCATAAGAAACCACCAAAGAGGCTAAGAAGAGTGTTTTTTAGGTTTAGGACACGGGCTCCTGGCGCCTAGGCACCATCTGGAGCCTCAGTGCCCAAGGTGCATTTTAATTTTTCACTCCGCAGAACAGGGTACTCCTGGCACCTAGGCCTCAGGTGCTCAGGTGCTCCTGGCGCCTAGGCCCTAGAAACCCCCCTCTTAGCACCTAGGCCCTAGAGGCCTTTTTCAACAAATTTCAGCTTTTTCAAATGAGATCCGGGGGAAGGCAAGGATGGTTCTAGGGGTGCCTAAGGGTTGTAATGGTGCAATGGTACTCCAGAACATCTAAAAACTCTCTTGTGATCAAGGGATTTTCTCATAGTTTTGTAAATGGTAAATGTACCTTATGAGAAAACTAGTTCATAGGCCACAACAAACACACCATTATGGGAGGTGGAAGGTTTAGCACCATTGAGACCTTAGTTGCACCTTCAAGTTCAAGGCCTCGATGAGGAAACCTTAGTACACTTAGTGAGTTCTTCAGAACCTAGGAATTATCAGTCCAACCATAGTGCCCCTGTATAACATAAGAGAGGTTCAACTAGTGGAGAACTTCACTAGTTAGACCAGTAAGCAATTCTTGCTAGTAGACAAGGTTTTGCCTTATAGTTCAAGGACTAGGTAGAGGACAAGTCTCAAGGGACCGAAACTTATGCGCATTAAGTAGCCTCACGCTGTACGAGCTCACAGCAGATTATATATGGTTATATATGTGTTGTCCTTAGTATCTTTTCTTGTAGGTGAAGACCCTTACTGAGAATTACAATTCTCACTCCATAGTTTTTGTTGTATAGATTCTGACGGTGTTTGACCCGATAACCACTGAGGGTTGTTATGGTAGTTTGCTTTTACAGGTACTTAGCTTTGAGAATCTTTATGATTCTAGTTTTATCAACGACTTGTTGGTAAATCAACAGTACTAATTATAGTCTTTCTTGGCCGCAGTGGCTAGTTAAGCACGTGGAGGACTTTTTTAGGCTCACCACCGGGATTGCATCTAAGGTGGGAGTTAGATGAAAAGATCTCAGTAGGACAGCCTTGTGTATATTATATGCACTAGTTGCCTCTTATGTTTATGGATGGAGTCCTAGACTCTAGGGTTGCTTTTGGGTGAGGGTCTTAGTCTACGTTATGTATGAATGCTCCCACATAGTTGTTATGTAGTAAATTCATATCAAAGTTGACTTTGTATGCTGTGGCATTTTGAGTCTGTTTTCTATTAAAATATTTGTCCAAATGAATGTTTTTATGATTTGCTTTAGCTTAAGTCAGAGCATAAAGAGCATGCATCTTGCATATTATAGGTTAATCAACTAATATCATGGAGTTTTAATCCGCACACATATATAACTAGCCAATTGCAACCACCGTGAGACTTGTTCTCATAGGCTTCCTGGGCAGGGCCGAGGGCGGCCATGTCACGTGCGCTACTGCTAGAGAGAGGGGCAGAAGGATACTTCTTATGGATGGTGGTTCATGCAAGAGAGGTTCAGAAGATAGTAAAGCCCATATGCTGAAGCTGGCTCAGACTGATGATATTGATGGGATGAAAGATACTATTTTGGCAAGGTTAGGCGTGCCCTACGTTGGGCTATCTAGAAAAAGACCCTAGCTATGATTTTCCTAATTGAGACCTGGAAGACCATGCATGAGATAGAGTCAGTTTGTTGGAAATTCAGTTTTCGATCATGTTTGGCTATATCTTATCTTGGTTGAGAGTGTGGGTTGGCTTTGTTATGGAAATAAGATTAGGAGGTTAACTTACTTTCACAATCTCAGTACCATATTGATGTCAGAGTTAAGGTGATGGATATCAATTAGAGGTTGACGGGATTCTATGGGCACCCGGAGGCTGAGCTTCATCTGGAGTCTTGGGCACTATTGCATACCTTGTTAGGTCAATTTCCCTTACCTTGGGCTATCATCGAAGACTTCAACAAGATTCTTTGGGCCTTTGAGAAGGTTGAAGGGCAGCCCTGTAGAGTTGCTCTGATAGTGGCTTTTCGGGATACAATTTTTTATGCCAAGCTCGATGATCTTGGATACAGTGGTTGTCTATTTATTTGGGAGCACATGGTTTCACGAGGGGATTTTGTGCATGAATGACTAGATAGGCATGTTGCATCATTGACTTGGAAAGAATTATTCCCTCGATACCACGTTTGGAATTTCGTCTTCGCTTGTCTGGACCATAATGGGGTAAAGGTGTTTCTTTGTGGGAAGCCAGCCTTTAAAGCCCGGAAATGGTGTTTTGAGGCTATGTGGACAATGGAGGGCAAGTTTGAAGATATCTTGAGAGGAACATGGTCCGACCATCACTTCTCCTCCATATAAAAAAAGTTCAAGGCTTGTAAAATTGGTTTATCTAGTTAGCATGATAAAGAGTTTAAAGGAATGCACAAATGGATCCATGAGCTGGAAAGTGAACTTCAAAAGTAGTCAGTTTTTGCTAATGGTCGGTGTTCCCTTAGTGATAGAAAACAATTTGAGGCTGAATTCAATGACTTACTAGGGAAGGAGAAGTGTTGTTGGAGTCAGTGTGCCTGAGTGATATGGCTCAAGGAAGGGGATAGAAATAATTATTTTTTCCATTAAGTAGTGTCAGGTTGAAAACAACATAACTATATCCATCATTTGACTATTGAAGCTGGTATTGAAGTTAGCTCTATTGCAAATATTCAGCAGGAAACAATGGTTTTCTTTTCTACTCTTTTTTTTGTCCACCAATCTATCTAGGGTGGATAAACTTCTTTCATTAGTCAAGCATGTAGTTTCAGTGGAAATGAATTAAAAATTGCTTTCTCCTTATGACTCAGGTAAAGTTTGTATGATGCTTTTTCAAATGTTCCCAACTAAGTCCCTTGGCCCGGATGGTCTTCCACCACTATTTTTTAAAAAATACTGGGATATTGTATATTATGGAAAATTTTGAATGATGGGGCGATGCCTGTTGACTGAAATTACACCTCTTGATTCCAAAGCCCTGAAATCCCCATGGCTTATCTGGCTACTGGTCAATCAGCCTATGCAATGTCATGTTCAAAATAATCACAGAGGTAATTGTCAACCAGCTAAAGCCCATTTAGGATTCAATTATTTTTGAACATTAGAGTGTCGTTGACTAACAATGCTCTGATTGCACTTGAGACCTGTTATCACATCAACTCAATGTATGGGAAATCAGAAAGGGCTTTGGCTATTAAACTTAAAATGTAAAAAATGTATGATTGAGTTGAATTAGGCTTCTTACGAGGCATCCTTACTAAGCTGGATTTTCAGTCAAAGTGGATTGAGTTAGTAATGGGTTGTGTGGAATCGGCTTTCTTTTCAGTTCTAAACAATGGTGTTTTATGTAACTGTTTTTACCCATCCTGAGGCCTTCGACAGGGCAACCCCCTATCGTCTTTCTTGTTCTTTATTTGTGTGAAGGGATTCTCTTCCCTGCTCTACCATGTTGAAGCTTAGAATTTTATTGCAGGAGTGTTGAGCCCTCTGGTTTCACACATGCTATTTGCCGATGATAGTATTCTTTTCCTCCAGGCTAGAGAAAAAGGGGTAAGGCACCTATTAGTTATCCTTAAGCTCTACAAGTGTGCCATGAGCCAAAAAGTGAACCTGAGTAAGTCATCTCTCTTATTTAGCTTGAATATTTCACATAATAGGCGCCAACATCTGTGTCATATTCTTGGTATTTCTAATTATTTGAAGGAGGATTGCTACTTGGGGTTTCTGTGACTCATGGGTAAGGAGAAGATCTTGCAATTCGAGTATCTCATCAAAAGGGTTACTAGGAACCTAGCTCGCTGGAAGACTATTATGCTTTCTTAGGCTGGAGAGGGACATTAATTAAAGTTGTCATTCAATCGATGCCCACCCACCTGATGAATTGTATTCTCTTACCTATTGAAGTTTGTGATAATTTAAGGTTTCTTTCTATTACATTTTTGTGGTCAACGGATATGAAGGTTAACAAGATCTTGTGGTACTCGTGGGACAAGTTGTGCATGTTAAAGTAGGTGGGGAAGTATGGATTTTGAGATATCCTAGTTTTAATAAGGCAATGTTGGCTAAACAAAGCTGGCACTTTATACGAAATCCAACAAGCCTTGTTTATTGAGTATTTAAGGGCAAATATTTTCCTTTCACTATATTTTTGCGTGCCCTCAGACCTTCATCTTACTTAAATGTGTTGAAGGGTATTCTTGCTGGTCAAGATGTCATCAAGGCTGGAGGGCTTCTAGAGAATTGGCAGGGGAGTTGAGGTTTCAGTTTAGAATGATAATTGGATCCTGGGGCCATACATGAAACCTATAACTACTCTCTTCCCACACCTATCCCATCTCTCAGTTGCTAATATAATAGACTAGAGTACTTTTATGTGGAAGGAAGAAGATATAGATGTGCTCTTCCATCCTTTAGATTCAAGCATTATTTAAAATTTCCTTTGAATCCCAAATTTTTGGAGGACCTCTTCACATGGAGAATGACGGATAATAGGCAATTCTCATTCAAATCGATGCACTACTTTGCTTATGTCATTTTGTATGGTAAACACCCATTTGTTAAACGTGACTTTTGGAAATGGTTGCGGGGTCTAAGCCTTCCTTCATGAGCGCAGGTATTGTTTTTGGTGAGTGTGTGTGAACATACTACCTATAAGGGATAATCTACATGTTCATAGAATCTAGGTTATTCATTCATGCTCAGTATACGATCAAGGAGGGGAAACAACATGTCACATTTTCTTGGCTTGCCAGTTTGTTCGCTCAGTTTAGAGTTTGGTCGGTTTAAATATTCTTTCTCGACCTCTTGATTGGGCGGATGAGATTCGATCATTCTTTCATGGTGAACCATTTTAGGTATTGAAATTTGCTAACACATGCTGGTTTTTTTTGTTTAATTACAACAAAGTTGTGCAAAAGGCATTTTGTCAGACTCCCTCCCATCTAGCCTTCAGCATTTATGCTTGGTTAGATAGCTGGTAGCGGGAAAACACCTCCTCTAAGAATCCACAAAAGGCAAAACCTAGGATGCCTCTGAAGTGGATACCTTTGCTTGAAAGAACTACGAAGATCAATGTTGATGCAACTTGGTGATGTGGGTACAGGCAGGCTGTTGTTAGTGTGGTGGGGTGGGATCATAATGGTCAAGCTTGCCTCGCCATTTACTATAACTTTGATTACTTTTGCTTTGATCCATTTTACTTGGAAGGGTTGGCATTGTTGTAAGGCCTGAAGGAAGCTTATCGTCAAGGTTTTCGCAAGTTGATCTTGGAGACTGACTCTCAAGTGCTACTTTAAAAACTCTTAAGTTTTCAAGTTTCTTCTTTATTTTATTTTGGAGTCATTGTTGATGAAGCTCACTGCATTAGAGATCTTTTTTCTTCTTTTGTTTTTTCTTAGACTAGTCAGCCTGTCAATGATGTTGCGCATTCTCTTACTCGAAAAAGTTTGCGGTGTGTAGAACATGTTTCTTAATGTAACCCTTTTCCTCATTAAATTTATAATGAGTCTTCATTAAAGAAAAAGAAACAGTATACTATCTAATACGAAATTTAAAATATTGGCCATAAGTCCATGGCACCTATGGGACAGCAATAGGGACATGACCGTCATTACGTTAATTATCAAGGGTAGCTTCCGGCAAATTGGCACTGAAATTTCGTCCATTGGAGAACCTAACTACGAACGAGAGAGGGGGAGATTAGCAGGAAAAAGAATAAAAAACAAAAAAACAACACCTCTCTCAAATTCTCCGACGTTGGCCTTTCGCTGTCCTCCGCTGCCGGAATCATTGTCGACTGTGTCGTTCGCCGATCTACTCCACTCCGGTCGCCCTGGGTTCGCTCAAGTTTCCCGAGAGGTGGCTCTTCAATCTTTCAAATTCGTCTCCAATAATTACCTAGGACTTCTGGATTGATTAGCACGTTATTTAGGCATATGTTTGAGCTAATTTGATACTGCTCAGATTAGTACTTCTTTTGCTGCGTTTGGATCTTTAATCTCATTAACCTCGCTATTGAATTGATTGGCTATTTCCTTGTGAGCTCGATTTGTAAATTGGTGGCAAAGTTGGGCTTTTTATTTGACTCTGCTGCTGATATGTTCTTGACTGAGATGCTGCAATCTGTTCTCCGCGTTCTACACTGTAGATTGTGCTTGTTTTTTGCTCGGTGGCATGCAGATGTACATGGCGTAGAACAAGAAACCTTCATTCTGAAGATAAATGTAGTAAAACTGATAAGTTAGTGCATTGGATAATTTTTTAATTATTTTTTCAAATACATGGTGGCTTTGTGGATCCTTTGCACCTTTGATTCATGCAAGGGTAAAACAAAAAATTTTCTTCTCTGCCGTGAGGTTTGGCTGGTCAGCTAAGTTCAAGAGCGTACCTGTAGAAGCTTCTTAGTTATTTAAAAGTGTTGTTTCAAAAACATTCAAAACAAGTCCTGCTTTTCCTCTCTATCGAGTAAATGGGACTACTGATACATATGGCTAAGGCTGCTGGTAATTGTAAGCCCGAAGGTGGTTAAGCATAATAGGATCCAAGCATTTTGTGTCAGCTGAACTAAGCTTTGTTATACTGGACCACTAGACAGTCATAAAACTTGATTGGATGACCAAGAGTTCCTGATAGGAATTGGGCTGTTTGTTTGGTTTCAGTCAGATGGAGAGGTTTAACTTGATGTCATTCATGGAATGGAGGAAGAGGAGTTGAAATGGAGCAGTACTAAACTTTAGAAAATGTCCATAGGCAAGTGACGTAAAAAGTTTTAAAATATGTTTCCTGTAAAAAGGTCATAAGACACAGATGCTGATCATCATTGCATCTTTTTTCTGGTGTGTGTGCATGACTTAGTTAACATGGACTCGACTAACATAATGGATTAGGTGTTAGGACTATTGACTATTGTCAGATGGAAAGAGAGACGGAGAGAAAAAACAGAGAATGTTGGAGCTTGTCGAGCAGCCACAATTGCAGATATGCAGAAATGGCTCCGAATATCTAGAACATGAATGAGTTGAAAATACTTTCCTGAAGCATAATAGTTCCCATTCGTGGGTCTAGTTGCCTCAATGCCATCTGTTGTCCTAGAAAGCCTTAGGCCCCTGCACTAGACGAATTCTAGAGTCTGTATTTCACCTATCCTATCATGCTTTTATTTTAAGGATGCCCTTAGTTGATGCAATTCAGAAAATTTCTCCCTAACTCTTTTCTAAATACAAATATCTTGTAATTGTCATGTGTCTTCTATAGGTCAACTTGCTGCTTCTCCCTTCTTAACTGGCTCTTCTGTTTTCATTTTGAAAGTAGAGAAATGGATGGACCTTCTTCCAAAGCCGGCAGTGGTGTTGATATGATTTTACCAAACTATAAGCTTGGTAAAACACTTGGTATCGGTTCCTTTGGCAAGGTGAAAATTGCAGAGCATGCATTAACTGGGCATAAAGTTGCCATTAAGATTCTTAATCGTCGCAAGATTAAAAACATGGACATGGAAGAAAAAGGTACGCATTGCAGTCTTAGATAATGCGCATTAATTGCTTCAGTATCAATTGTTTTGCACACTTATTGATTCCAATCCTGTTTTGAATTCTCTTGACTTAGAAAAAATTCTGTACATATAATAATTATTCAAATAAAACAAAGAATTTGACATCAGCTGGAAGCTGATAGTGACGTGGAGAGTTACCATGAAATACTTCTGGTATCTGAATTCTTCTCTAATTCTTGCCAACTTTATAGGCTTCAATCTATCTTTTGAGATTGTGAAATTTGATGATTCTACTTGTAGGCTTTGATCTGTAGCTTTTCTGTGAATTCACTTACATTTGTCTATGATTTTGGTGCAGTAAGAAGGGAAATTAAGATCTTGAGATTGTTTATGCATCCTCACATTATACGCCTATATGAGGTGATAGAAACACAGACAGACATTTATGTTGTAATGGAGTATGTAAAGTCTGGGGAGCTTTTTGATTACATTGTAGAAAAGGGTAGGCTGCAGGAAGATGAGGCACGCAATTTTTTTCAGCAGGTGAGCTGTCATTCGAAATTGAGTAACTTACCTCTTTCGCCCTAATCAAACATGAGATAGTTAGCCAGAACTTTGTTTGCAAGTAGATAATTTCTGGAGTAGAATACTGCCACAGAAATATGGTGGTTCACCGGGACCTTAAGCCTGAAAATTTGCTTCTGGATTCCAAATGCAATGTGAAGATTGCTGATTTTGGATTGAGCAACATAATGCGAGATGGTCATTTTTTGAAGACTAGTTGTGGAAGCCCAAACTATGCTGCTCCAGAGGTATGTGGTTTTACGCTCATGCCAAGGAGGCCATTTGCTCTCACATTCAATTTGGAAAATTTCCTCTCTTTTTTCTGTGTTTTAAATTTTTAAGCTTCAGGTTTCAATTCTTGTTGAACAGGTCATTTCTGGAAAATTATATGCTGGTCCAGAAGTGGATGTGTGGAGCTGTGGTGTGATATTATACGCTCTTCTCTGTGGTACCCTGCCATTTGATGATGAGAACATCCCGAACCTTTTTAAAAAAATTAAGGTAATGATGAACCTGCAATGGTTATTGTGCTGTAGCCATTTTTAATCTCCCTTTCTTGTTTCTGGTTCCTGTTTTTGGATGCTGATTTTGATGTAGACTGTCTAGATTGCTAGGTGCAACTGAATTTATCTTCATGTTTCTTCTTGCTGTCAAGTTTGGAATCTTCTAATTCTTTCTGAATTAGTTTCACTTGCTCTCACTCTTCCTTGCTAAGCAGGAAAATGTGGTCCACACACTCGAAAATCCCCTTATTTCTCTGGAGGTGCTTGTGTGCATCTGTAGCTTTAACTCTTCTATCATCATTTAGTTCAATGTTATGTTTTGTTTCTAATGCTAACTTTTCAATGAGCACTTCTGGACTTATTTATTCGTTCTTAGGGGTGTTCCTCTATTTCTTGCATTGGCATTTAGAAGACTACAGCTTCTATTGCCACCACAATATTTTCAATTTTGAAAAAAAAAAGTTTGATACATTTTCAGCTTGTCTCTCAATGGTTTTTCTTTTTATCAGCTGATATCTCTCTTCAACCTTTGGAACAATTCTCACTCTCCTGTCCAATATCCTCATTGTTGTCTTTGTTCAATGTATAGAAGTTACTTGTAAATAGGCTAAATATACTTTGAATTTACACTTTTGTCCTTCAGGGTGGTATATACACACTACCAAGCCATTTATCTCCTGGTGCTCGAGATTTGATTCCCCGAATGCTGGTGGTTGACCCAATGAAAAGAGTGACTATTCCTGAGATTCGTCAGCATCCATGGTTTCAGGCACACCTTCCTCGATATTTAGCTGTTCCTCCACCAGATACAATGCAACAAGCCAAAAAGGTTTGCATTATAGCTGCCTTTTCTTTTGTTTCTATGCATTTTCATTGTGAAAATGATAAGTATGAAAGTCTAATCAATGATTGCTTAATCTGGTATTCATATTATTTTATCGAATGCAGTACTGCCGCTTTAAATATCAATTTAGCCCCCAAAGGTTGTTTACTTTGGCACTATCCGTACAAGTTAATGCATATGCTACTTCTTTTTTCCTCAATTTCAAACACTTGTCTTTAAGAGGTCTCACTGTTAGGATTTTGACCCCTATCCGAGGCTTAGCATGCTTCTGATGATGCTAAATGTAAACTCTGCTTTCATCACGATGCACAAGAAACTGTCTGGTAATGCGTGGGATCTAGAGGTCTGGGACTCTGGGCTATGTTATGCATTCAGCATTACTGCATGGAGTCTTTAGCCCTGCACTACCTCACCTGTGTCAGCATACATATACCTGGATATCTCTGTTTGAGTGGAAGTAGATGCATTTGTATTTGGACTCATGTTGTTCCCCTAATTGCAGATTGATGAGGAAATTCTTCAAGAAGTGGTTAAGATGGGTTTTGACAGAAACCAACTGGTTGAATCTCTTCGTAACAGAATACAAAATGAGGTCAGAAAGTCCCTAGTTAATCGCTTTCAGGTTTTAGATGTTTTCTTATCGAATCCATTCTACATGTTTCAGGCCACTGTTGCATACTACTTGTTACTGGACAATCGCTTCCGTGTATCCAGTGGCTATTTGGGAGCTGAATTCCAAGAAACAATGGTATGCTATTAAGTTTAATATAATATCATATTAGATATTGGAGTGTGGTGAAGAATGTGTAAATTGGTTAGGGAATACTACTTTTTTCTGACACCCAATGATCAATAGAAGGTTAGCTGAAAAGGTCTTTCATTTTTGCTTTCATTTGGTGTTCTTTTCAAATGGATGTTGAATTTTGACTAAGTTTTTTGTTGTTGAATTCAATTTTAAGGAATGTGGTTTTAACCGTATGCATACGAGTGAAGCTGCCAGTCTTGCTGTTAGTCCACGTCTTGCTGGATACATGGATTATCAAGGAGTGGGTTTAAGATCTCAGTATCCAGTAGAAAGAAAATGGGCTCTTGGGCTTCAGGTTGAGTATGTTATTTATTAAGTTTTGTTTAATTATATTGCAATCATGATATGCATGAAGGCTGATTTTTTTGCCTGGTTCTTCCAACTATTGATGACTCAAATAGTTAAAATGTTATGCTCTGAGCAATTCATGATACTCCTATAAGTCTTTTGTCGACTGTATTGAACATTTTTGGTGGTGCCATGACAAATGACAAATCTCTGTATATGAACGTCTCTCAAAGTTGCTGTGACTTGGCCATCACTTGTCATTTACTCTAAAAAATTCTTGGCTTTTGACAGTCTCGGGCCCATCCTCGTGAAATTATGACCGAAGTTCTCAAAGCTCTTCAGGAACTGAATGTGTGCTGGAAGAAGATAGGACACTACAACATGAAGTGCAGGTGGATTCCAGGAATTCCTGGTCATCATAAAGGAATGATCAACAATCCTGTGCATGGAAATCACTACTTCGGTGAGGAATCAGCAATTATTGAGAATGATGGGGTTGTGAGGTCCCCAAATGTTGTCAAGTTTGAAGTTCAGGTAGTTGTCTGATAGTAAGCAACTGGATATCCTTTGATTTTTGTTGTTCAAGTTGCTGCAACGACATATGGTTATATGTTGCTAAAGCGAGTATGCATGTTTGAACAGCTTTACAAAACTCGGGAAGATAAGTACCTGCTGGATCTGCAGAGGGTTCAGGGACCGCAGTTTCTCTTCTTGGATCTCTGTGCTGCATTTCTGGCGCAGCTTCGTGTGCTTTAATAGATGTGAGATGAGAAACGGAAGGGTAGGTTGTCTTGTGTGATGTGAATAAAGGCAGAGAATGTATATAGTAAGTGTTTTTGTTCCCTTGGATCGAGTCAAGTTAGTCGGGCACAAATGCTTTTGATATCATATCCCCTCTTTTAGACGGGTGACTATGTTCTTGGTTCCGTTTTTGCTGTGCCAGTCCTCAACTGTGGGCATTATATTATTGGTCAATGCAATGTGATGTGGGTCCCGTCCGGGTTTTGATGGAACATTCGTCTTCAGTTCAGAACAGGAGCAAGAGCAACAAATGTTGTGGTTCTCGAAACACGATACCTACCTTGAAATTGACTTTACAGTTATAGTATGTGGTTTGTTGTTCCATTTCCAATTCCAAGCCCCCCAACCCCTCCCATAGAGAAACAGTTAAATGACCCTCTCCCCTTTCTTTTGCTGCAATGCATTTCTGAGCCAATTCATCTTGTTTCGAAGCCCTTTTCTGCTCAGTATTTCAGTTCATCCAATATTTCTAGTTAATTTTCGCTCTATAAAGGGTGATTAATCTCTTCAAGATACTAATGGGTATAGAAATTAACGAGTTCTCCCAAAGGGAGAGAAATTTTGATTTTTGAATGGGAAACTAGGAATTGGCCGCGAGCAGGACCAGCGCGAGGGACCCGATCTGGGATGGGGAAACGCATTAGTTGGGTCATGTCATTGCAAAACAAACCGGGCCTAATGTTTTGATGGCCCCTTCGTTAAACTACAATCTTAGTACCAGGCTGATTTTGTGCAACCTAGCGAAACGGTAAATATACGATTTGGCCCATTGACAATTCTTAGTTAGGGGGCAAACATAATTCGGAAGATTGAGGCTGCGCTTACCAGAAATTTATATGGTATCTGGTCCAGCTTAACTATGAAAACCACTTTTTTTTGTTTTTCTTTTAACTTTTACGAAGAAGAGAAATTTTCATTTCAGGAAAAAATTGTCAGTTTCAATTTTTTTTTTCTTTAATTTAGAAAAGAAAACGAACTTGAGGCACTTAATAGACTAGCTATGGATCGAGCATCAACTCCACGTCAGAAAAGATTATATTTGAAAAAATTACGAATTTTGCGATATCATAAATTTAAGGATGAACTACTGAGGATTTATTGTATATATAAAAAAGAACAAAAACATTAAAATATCGCAATTCTAGAATATAATTTGTTGAAAACAATCAAGCTATCGAGCATTAACTCCTAGTTGGAAAGGATTATGTTCGAAAAATTATAAATTTTTCTATACCATCATTGTAAGGATGAAGTACAGATTTTTCTCTATGTATAATAAAATAAAAAATAAAAAATAAATATTATCAATTTAGAATATAATTAGCTAATATTAAATAAGTCTAATGGTGTTTTGACACCTTGAGATTGACATGGTATTTAGTTAGCCATCCTTGCAAGATGCTTACTTCTCTTGCTCGTTGGTTTACCAACCACTGTGGATCACTTTCACTTGCATATATAATGTCCAGGCATGAGATCCTACAAATCCAAAATTATAGTACATTAACTAACTTTTTAGCTATAATTTAATGCTAATTAATTATTATTAGCCTACTTCTAATATTGAATCACAAAATTAGAATTATGATTTGAGTAATGCATAAAATATATTTTTAGTAAATATAGATGTGATTTTAATAAATTTTAAATATAATTTTAAATATATTTTCCATAAATATAAAAATATAATTTTTAGTTTTTTTTTTTTTTAAATCCATTGGAAATTTCTATTAGCTTGAGCTTTGATATATTTCCAAATTTGCAATAGTCAAGCTATTGGAAAACCATTCAACTGTTAGAGATAATTTTATGTGATTAGGCCGTTAGAAAGTTTCAATGGCTCACTTTCCAACTACTAACCCTAGAGCTATTTGATTTTTCTTTTCCCAATGCATGATTTGCCCACAGCCCAGAAAACCTAAATTTCCAACGCAAAGTCATTGGAAAAATGTTTTTTTTTTAGTAGTGGAAGATGAAGATTCTAGATAAGAAAAGGATTATGGTGGCAATGTGGCAATGACTTAATTTACAAACCAAGTGTCTCGGAGGCCCGTTCAAAAGAGGCAGAAGATAGGCCTGCGAAGAGGGAGAGGAGAAGGTGAATAAGTTTTGGACTATATGAAAAAGTTTTGGACTATATATTTCTGGAGAAAATTCTACTTTTGCACCTGTGGATGGATAGAATGTTAGGATGTTTATTATGTTCAAATGTAATTTTAGGATGTTAGACAATGTTAGAATGTTTATTATCGCTATTCTAAACTAAAAAATACTTTTCTTAACTTAAAATCACTTTTATTAACTCAAAGTCCTTTTACTCTCCTTTAATCACTTTTCTTCTGATTTAATCATTTTTCTTTTGATTTAATCGCTTTTCTGCTAGCCTACATGCTTTTCTCAACATCTAAATGCTTTTCCTTACAACAAAAGCACTTTTTGGTCAAAAACTCTATTCTTTGCTCCAAAATGCTTTTATCTTTCCCATATCGCTACTCCACTTTCCGTAACACTTTTACCTTTCCCATTTCACTATTTTATGACCTACAATGCTGGTTTACATTAGTAAACACCTTTTTAAATCCAAATTTTACAATCATTTTTCCAATAACATAAATAACAACATACATATTCTAACATTCTTTTCTGAATAAAAGTAACAACTTTCAACATCATTCTTGGCTTGAATAATGTGTCCTCTGACCAAGATAGGTCTTATCCTGATCATTACAAGAATACTTGTTTGGCTTGTATATCCCACTATGCTTTATCTGAAAGGTCCAGCCAACAAGTTGAGAATGTAACAAGCTTTGAAATGATATACGTTGACTATGGAAAGAGGTTGGCAAAGAATCAGTGTGTTGAGGCAGTGTCATGGATTCATTGTCTAGCTTTTCAACATCTGGTTGTTTTATGCATAATCGTGTTGTGTGATCAGTTAGACCACATTTCTTGCATTTTACCTGCCACTTTTCAGTGTTTGTTTTATTCCTCCCTTACCTTCTCCCGTTACTCACAATTTGATTATAAATCATATTTGGATTCAGATTTGTGGCATTACTATGCAAACTCGACTTCCTTTTTCACACCTTCTCATATAACTCACCAATCTAGATAGTTAATCTACTCAATTCTTTTCTTACTTCATCAAACCCCTGTTTATCACTTCTACCAACAAGGTAAAGATTTTGTTTCCCATTGTCATTAGCTGACCCCGTCTTGCACTAAATAGCTACTCCATATCAGAAACTGGTTTTTCACACAATTGTTTTCAATTATTTTCTTTGCATCCTTCATCCATTTTTTAAATATCAAACTCTCGGGGATCCTCATGACATTTTTCAACTTTAGCATAGAGAATATAAGTCTATATGGAATCCTTACAACATAATTAAAAAATTCACTATTACAACTAATTCATATTCTTCAATCACCATCAATTTAAGCAAATAAACTATACCTTTATATGTAGGTTCACTGCATGAACATTTTTATATCTTTCTGTTATGTAAGTTCTGAACCATCTGCCACTTCCATATATACTAACATGATAAATTTTATTCTCACCATTGACATAATGAAGAACTGCTGCGTAATTTGCTTTTTCAATTATCTCACTATGCACTTTCTAAAACATGGTTGACATGTACACCTCACCTACATAGATCTCAAGCAACCTAAGATGGGTAATGAATTGAGGATTTGTGTATCTGCTCTTAACATTATTTAGGACCTCATTCTTATGTAATTTTCCTAATGTTATATTGACCTGTTGAATAAATTCATATAGTTTCAACTTGCTTCCACGAAAAAAGTGCATGTTTTCCGATCTTTGGTTGCTTGTTTGGCCCACAAAAAACCATTCTTTCAAATATGCAATTGCCCACATCTCACGATTCTTATAAGTTTTTTAGACCCAATCATTAGCCTCCAACTCAAACTTCACCAGAGTTGATGCCAACTGCTTTTCAAACTCATGCATATCATTCATACCATTCATCAACCTTGTAAATTGATTTCCAAATCTATCAACCTTCACATTCTCTTTGCAATTACCTTGCAGGTGCCAAGACACAACTGGTGTCTTGCAACTAGAAACACTTTTTTTTTATCAATAGTTTCATTGTTTATCTCCATCAATTATAACAACTGTAAGAGACTTCCCCCCATGCAATCTAAAAACTTTTCTAGAAGCCACAAAAAAGCTCTCTTTGATTGATCAGACACTAATACACATCCAAACACTGTACTGCTATGGTGGTGGTTTACCTTTATGAACATAATATAAAGTATACTGTATTCATTTATATTGTAAGTCAAATCAAATTTAATAATATTACGGAAGCAATCATAGTTCATGTGCATTGCACTATCAGCCTAAAATATATACTTTAACCAGTTTTCCTTGTCAACTGTGTATCGACAATAAAACTCTAGATGTCTACTTATATGATTAATTCAGGTATGCAATTTCTATCTTTTTATCACTATTTAATATTTGCTCCCTCTTATCACTATTTACATAGTTATATAGGTCTTTTGTTATAAAACTGACATTTCCATACCCTCCAGTAACCTACACCATGTAGTCCATTATCTTGCTTGTCTTCACACTAACCTTCCTCATTTGTTTTGTTTGCTCCTATCAGTAACATTTATGCATCTATGAGATCGATAAATGTACACTTCTCGTTTCTCAGCAAGGACATGATTATGGATGTTATTGAACCCTGTCACAACATATTTTTCCGGTTACACAGTTTAAACTCACTTGAAAAAATGCTAGACATCCACATTTACTCACTTTTCTCGATTCTCTCAATCTGTCTTATGTTTGCAATTTTGGGGCATTGTATTCCTCATTCCCACCCATCTTTGATGATATACAATGCCCTTGCTATCAACTTTGATATATTTCTTTCTCGTGACCATATTTATTATAGAAATAGTATGCAGTTTCAACTGACTCAAACCTAATTCCATGAAAATCTTTAAGCACCCATTCTCCCATAGCTTTATTTATTTTAACAACTATTGCATTCCACAATCATCTACCATATGGTCTACTTCCTTAGTGATACCTATTTCTATGTCAGTGTACTTCCTAAATCAGCATTATCTCTGCTGTCGCTACACACCCATTTGGCTAAGTAATCCTTCAGATAACCAAATGCTATTACTATGAGTATTATCCTCTCTATATGTCCATTCTACACCAAATTGACTACTACTATCCATTTTTATGGCTTGAAAAAAAAAAAAGAGAACCAAGTTACCAACATTCTTATCAACCAAATAAAAAAAATAGAGAACCAATTACCAAGATTCTAATCTATAAACATAAAAACCAATTTTTCTTCAAACCTAACATAAATGTTTTTCCTTTCAAGTTATCGCTTTTAGATTTCTATACACATTTTTGTTATGATTCCTTTGCCATTACTTCTGCCCTAGCACTTTTACATGTCTTGCTTTTTCTTTTAGCATATTGTTTTTCCTTTTCCCTTAACATTTTTTATTCAAGGTAATTGCTTTTAATAATTTCTAATATCATTTGTTTTTTCACACTTTCCATTGCTTTTAAGTATTTGCAAACACAACTTTTAAACTCCAAATTGCTTTTATCAACTATTCTTTGCAAAATCCTTGTCCCTTCATTTACCAAGTGTTACAATAATAAAAAAAAAGTGTTTTAGTAAAAAACAAAAATGACTTAGTATTCACAAAAGTGAAAATGATTTAAGAATAGCAAAACTAGCCAGATAACAGTACTTTTCAAAAAACTTTTCCTGAAACAAAATTTTACTCTCTAGATTAAATCAACAATAACATTAACCACCAAGTTGCTTGATACTTCAGCACTAACACAAATTCTGCTTCTTATTCATAGCTAGGATTCAAACTTCCATAGTCTACTTTATGTCATCATCAACATGGATAATCATGTAGCAACAATGTAGGAATTTATCGAAACAAAAATTGTAAGGATTCAACATTAATGGCCTTTCTCTTCTCAACTCTGTCTCCCCTTACCTAATACATTTGTTTGTAATTATTATATGGTGGACATATGTCTTGTTAGACATAGTAGCCCAATACCTAAACTTAATTTATACTCAATATTGCATCCTTAACAAAATTAAAGTATTACCCCCTACTCTAATACCTTAACAAAAATCACTATCCATCAATTCAATCTTTTTTGTTTCTTTTTCCTTCCTATATAACCAACATTTCTAGTCAAAATTTCTCCATTCAAATTGTTAAAATAGTAGTGACTTACTTGAAAAAGGATAAAAAATAATAAAATTTATTTTTAAAATGAAAATTTGGGCACTGATTAAAATACATCCACCATATATTTTTCTGCAAAAATATGTCTATTATATGAACACATTTCAACATTTTTTTAAATATAAATATGTGTATAAAAATGCATAAGTCTCAAAGATAAAGATACAAAATGTCAGAAATAAATAGCAAAAGTGTCTGAAAAAGTATGTATAAGTGTCTGAAACAATATTCTATCAATTTGTTCTTTGCAAATAATATGCACATCATTTATTCTCTTTCAAAATAATATGTTAAAGAATAAAAGTGTCTACGTAAAGTTGTTAAAGTGTCTGAAACAATATGTATATTATATTAACACATTTCAACATTTTTTTTAAATATAAATGTGTGTATAAAGATGCATAAGTCTCAAAGATAAAGATACAAAGTGTCAAAAATAAATAGCAAAAGTGTTTGAAACAATATTCTAACAATTTGTTCTCTACAGATAATATGCACATCATTTATCCTCTTCCAAAATAATATGTTAAAGTATAAAAGTGTCTGAGTAAATATTTTAAAGTGTCTATAATAATATGTTAATTAAAGTGTCTAAAGTAATATGCAAATAATTTATTATCTTTTTAAAGTGTTTGAAGAAATAAATAAAAGTGTCTAAATGAATATTAAAAGTGTCTGACACTATATATAAAAGTGACTACAATAATATGTAGAAAATCTATTATTTCTAAATTTAAAAGTGTCTAAAAGAATAAGGCAAAATGTCTTAATAAAATTGTAAAAATGTTTTAAACAAAATACAAAAGTGTAAATGAATTTATACTACACTTTAGCAGTTATAGCAGAAATGTAAGTTGTCACAAATAGTAAAATCTTGGGAGTCCAAGTGTCGAACCACAGGGAAATGAATTAAAAAATATAAATTACTGATTTTTAACAAAGAAGGTTTTGGTGCAAGATGTGAATAAGTGTGGATTCAAATTCGAATGAATAACTAAGGCTAGGAGAACCACTTTTAGTATATCAGTCATGGTTAATTTTAGTCCGTCTTGCTATTCAATTGAGATCCACACATAAATGAGGTCCTGATTAGAGAATTTAATAATCAAATTCTAGAAATGTTAGACATGAGTTAGTATTAGCTTGCACTGATCTTATAACATCAACATTTGCTAATGGATTCAAGCATCCATCATGCCAATCTTTGTCCATAATAACTCAAGATTCTCACATAGCCGGTAGAGCCATGTTCTATAGAAGGAATTAAGTAGCTTTTGTGCCAATAATCAACTATGATGAATTAAGACTCCCATTTAATAAGGAGGATGGTTAAATCGATTAAGAAAAATAAATACCAATACCGTTAAAATCCATTTAAATTAGCCATAACTTTTATACCAAAAGTTTTACCTTTGTACCCTAGCAAAAGAAAAATTAGTTAGACGTGATAAAAGTAAACAATGTGTGTAAATATGAAATAAATATTGATTGAAACATCAAAGTAAGAATAAGAAGAAAGCACATTGAACATTGCTTCGGCATTGAAAACAAGAATATAATCAAAGAAAGGGAGTTATGTTTGATACAAGAACTCTAATTACACCTAAGAATAAGATTAATTTCCTCCTCCCCAAGCTGCCTATTTACATAGCTTTAGGGTAGGTAAAATAGTAAAGGGTAGTTAGAATAGTAAATGGTAGGTGAATACACATCAACATAGGTAGCTTAAACTTCTTTTAATTTTTTGACCACCATTCACTTCGATTCAACTTTTCCTTAAAGCACAAGATTTGTATATCTCTTCTTTAGCTTCGAAATGATAGGTTGATCATTCAAAACCAATGTCGATATCCCAAATTATGATTTTTCTACCAAAACTGCTCTTTAGCACACAGCAAAACAAATGATCTCACTTATAACCAGATTTCAGCAATAAAAATGATTGAACTAGTTCTCAGTAGTTGAAGATCTATGTGTTGACTTTTAGATGGCTTTAGAATCACTCAATTCCAACATTCACAACTCTATATATGATTTTCTCGTGAAGGATCACTAAGTGCACGAATGCTGGAACTAATCCTGTTTGTGATCTAAATTTGGTCTCCTTTATCTTTCAATTGGGTTGGACAAAGAATCGAATATTATAGACGATTGAAGCACTGATAATTAGTTCAAGAATTGTGAGATGTGATTTTATCCACCTACATAAAAAATAGTTATTTAGCATATTTTGTAAATATGGTATTAATAGTAATCCACGTATGAACAGTAAATATGTGTATGAACAATTGCCGTAGTAAGAATAATGAAATGCAGTGAACAGTAATATATGCGTGAATAGTAATCCGGTGAAAAAATTGCTCATATTAGAAAAATTAATCAAACTCAAAGTATACAGTGATGATTTAAACCCTTAATAGCTATACACTTATAAGTATTTATTAATATATAAACTCAAAAATGTCAAAAATGGGAGAGAAACTGCCTAGCCAATTTCTTCAAAGGTCTCTTGCTCACTTTATGCGATAAGAGAGATTCTTTTTGCCTTTTTTAGCTAGTGAGTGTGATCAGGGCTTGATCTAATCTTAATCACTCTTTTTTTGCACGATCCGATGTTTGCTCATAGATCTCTTTTAATCGCTTTGTTTGCCGTTGGTTTTGTGGTTTCAAAAAAGTTGAGGAAGGCAGGATTTCGGCTTTGTTAATTGTTCTGGTAGAAAACCGGTGTGATCTTTGAGGGTTCGTGAAACAGGAGCTGTTGGCGTGTGTAGGCTGAGAAGAGGTTTGAGAAGAACAGCGACAATTAAACAAAGAATTGAGGAAGGCTTCCACTAGATTTGTAGGCTTTTTTTGCCACCATAGGAGCTTGTCGATGTAGGCTGGAGATGAGGATTAAGAAAGAGCAACGGCCGATGACAATTAGAGAAAGAATTGAGAAAAGTCCGATGGATTTTGGCCAGCTGAGAGGAGATTTGGGCTGGCTAAGAAACAGGGTCATGGATTGGAAATAGAGGTAGTCGGAGCAAATGAGGAAACATGATTCAAGGTAAGGGTACATTTGTAAAATTATTCCCTATATATAATTAAACATATGTTCACAGTAACATTAATAATTTGCATTTACTTGTGCTTAGCAGCCAATCTACCTCTTACTAACCATAATAATGCATTAAAACCCCTATTTCATCTAAACTTTTTTAATTACACTTTTCATTCATTACATTTACCTTTACTTAAACTATCATAATCTTTTTTCTTACAAATATCTTTAGCATTTTTTCATACTGTATTTCTTTTAATTAGTTTTTGGTTAAATTATATCAATATATTATAACTAATTTCAATATACTGTAACTAATTTTTCTTTTTCTTGTTAAAATAATACTTAATTTTCATTTTTTATTATTCAAATATGTCATATTTTGCATTTAAAATCCCTTTCCAAACTACTATAACCAGTAAAGCCAGTGTTCAGGTTGCAATTGCCATTTTAATTTGTCGTATTTGCCTAACCCGCTGCGGTAACTTGCCTCAATGTGGCAACGCAGAATTTTCTACCAATGAGTGCCACCTCCCAGGCTCTGTCCAAATCAAAGCAGCTTCTAACTTCCAACCGATGCCAAGCGTTACTCAAGCTCTTCTCTGCCAAACCTTCAGTGACCCAAATCAACCAGGTACATGCTATCACCATCGCCTCCGGCCTCCTCTCCGGCGAGCTGGCTTCAAGCATCGGGGTGGTTTACGGAATTTCTGGGGATGTTTCAAGTGCTCGTAGGATGTTTGACGAATTGCCTGAACCAAGTTTGTTTTTGTATAGTACCTTAATAAGAATGTACGTTCATGGTCGCTCATATTCTGACGCAATTGTTATTTTCATCCATTTGGTTAGCTCGGGCAAGTGCCTCCCGGATAACTATACATTCCCTTTTGTGTTTAAAGCTTGTGGTGAGTCTATGTTGACTGCTTTTGGTGCTGTGGTTCATGGCCGGTCATTGATGGCTGGGTTTGAGAAGGATACCTTTGTGCAGAATTCATTGATGTCGATGTATATGAGTTTTGGGACAGTGGAGGCGGCACGGAAGGTGTTTGATATGATGGGGGAGCGTAGCGTGGTTTCATGGAATTCAATGATTAGTGGCTACTTCAAAAATGGGTGGGAGAAGGAGGCTCTGAAAGTTTTTCTCCGGATGGTGGATGAAGGAGTGGCTATGGATTGTGCTTCTGCGCTTTCTGTATTGCCAGTTTGTGGCTTTCTGAAGGATATAAGCATGGGGAAGAAGGTTCATGCGCTTATGGAAGAGAATGGTTTCGGGAGGACTGTAGCCATTTGCAATGCGTTGATTGATATGTATATGAGGTGTGGTAATGTGGATGAGGCATGCTTGGTTTTTGATGGGATGGTTGACAGGGATGTGGTAACATGGACTTCCATGATCAATGGCTACATTTTGAATGGTGAAGACAGCAGTGGTTTGTCACTTTGTAAGTTTATGCTATTTGGTGGTGTAAGGCCCAATTCAGTGACTTTAGCTTCTCTCCTGTCTGCTTGTGGTAGTCTGAAGAATCTAAATGATGCTAGGTGCCTACATGCATGGGCTGTAAAGCAAAAACTTGTATCAGATGTCATTGTTGAGACTTCACTGATTGATACATATTCAAAATGCAACCGTATGGACCTCAGCTTCCAAATTTTTATGAAATCTTCAAAGCAAAGGACAGCTCAATGGAATGCGATTCTCTCTAGATGTAGTCATGATGGGTTCGCTAGACATGCTGTAGAGCTTTTCAAGCAAATGCTGACAGAAGAGCTGAAGCCTGATGATGCTACCTTGAACAGCCTCCTCCCCGCATATGCTGTCCTGGCTGATCCACAGCAGGCAATGAACCTGCATTCTTATCTGGTAAGGTCTGGATTTCTGTCAGGTATTGAAGTTGTGACTGGACTGGTTGATATATATTCCAAGTGCGGTAGTTGTTATTATGCTAAAAAGATCTTTGATGCAATTCCCAAGGAGAAGAAGGACATTTTTGTTTGGAGTGTAATAATAGCCGGTTATGGAAAGCATGGGCATGGTAAGATCGCAGTTTCACTTTTCAAGCAGATGATCCAAGATGGGATAAAGCCTAATGAAGTTACATTCACCTCTGTGCTACACTCATGCAGCCATGCTGGTCTGGTGGATGAAGGTTTGGACTTATTCAAATTTATGCTTGAAAGTCGACTTATAAGTCCTAATGCTGACCATTACACTTGCATTGTTGATCTGCTTGGTCGTTGTGGGCGATTAGATGAAGCTTATCATATTATTAGCACGATGCCATTTGCTCCTACCCATGCCATTTGGGGTGCCCTGCTTGGTGCTTGTGTGATACATGAGAATGTTGAATTTGGGGAAGTTGCTGCAAAGTGGCTCTTCCAGGTAGAGCCGAAGAATACAGGAAACTATGTGTTGCTGGCTAAAATCTACGCTGCTGTAGGAAGGTGGAGAGATGCGGAGGATGTAAGATGTATGATGAATGAGATCGGACTAAGGAAAGTAGCAGCTCACAGTTGGGTTGGGATCATATAGGCTTGTTTGAGAACAGCATGAAGATTTTTTTGTTGATACTCAGAAGCAAAATACAAGTAAAATACGGAGTTAAGTGGGGAAGAAACCTGAGCATTAGAATGCACAATGGAAACTCTGTCTCGACGAGCAATGATTATCGTGCATTTAGTGAATTGTTCCATTACTGTACACGTCTCTTGAGTCAAAGTCATCAACACTGGATGGAGGACCAGAGAACCCCATATAGTAGCAATAGTTGAAGAGCGATCAGAAAGTAAATTGACAACCGATTTCTGGTAATGTAAGGCTGGTTGTAGAGACCCTACAAAACCTATAGTTCAGATTCTAATGCAGAAAAACAATAAAAGGAGAAAGCGTCCATCGTGAAGAACAGGTGGAGCATTTATCCCCATCCAAATTCATGCTACAACTCCCATATTAGATGAACTACGCCATCCTCTGTCCACAATAAAAATAGCAGGGCTTGCTCAGGTTGGGATGCATGATCAACTCCCCATGAGTGGTAGAGGGGATTGAGAGGATTGTGAGGAGAAAAAAGATTGGATAATCTAGTAGTCTCGAGCTAAGAATAGTTATTGAATCAAAGTATCCCTTCTTGCTATAATAGATTGGGAAGATCATTGAATGTTGAGACCAAACATTTTGTGATAAAATTTTTGTTTGATATATGTAATAAGATCTTTTATTTGCATCTTGACTGAAATTAGCTTCCAGTTAAAGGAATCATATATCAAATGGAGACAAAATAATCATCATCATTTCAGCGCAACCTAAAAACTGAAGGAAGATCTGTGGACTCTACTCAACGGTTGAACTGATGAACATGATCACTGTATTACCACAACTACCGAGTAAATATAATGTAATCCAATATACAGTAACTGTTTCTTGTATGGAGATCTATAGGCCAATACAAAACTTTTCAGGATGGAATCTCATTCTTCTATAGGAAAAACAAGCGGTTCTACACAAACTTCTTGACGTCACCACTAGGATGATTTCTTTCTTTAGGATTTGGCCCAGATGGCGCTGGAAGCACCGAAATGAGGTCTCCGAACTGGTCCCCGCTTCTTTCCATTTGCTTAAGCTGTGAATTTGAATGGTTCTTCGCATAAACTGGGTCAGATCTTTAATCAAAACCATCTCTGTGGATCACACTTTGGTCTCACTTGACGAAACAAGCACCTCACCATCAGTCACATTAAGAGGTGGATCCTTATATTGTGCCAGCAATTGCACCACCTCATGTTCTGGGAACACTTCCTGTTGCAGAGATGGGACGACATTCTTCACATGCAGCCATGTAAGTTTCCAAAAGCTATCCCCACCAATATCATCAGTCGGCATGAGAATACCTGTTGTCTTCATCACCAGCAGAGTATTCTTGAGAAGCTCAGGGACTAACTCATGAATCTTTTCACTGCGCCTGCCCCGGATTTTAACCTTCATGTATTTCTCCATGCGATTAAGAACACCAAGCCATAGCTTGCAGAAGGATGGTTGCAATGAAAGATCCCGCATCAACTGTAAGAAAGCTTTCGACATTAGTTTCATGGCTAAAACAAGTGTATCCTCCATCTTCTTGTATTCCTTGGCAGAGTTCCCCTGTCCAACGTCCAACACCTCATCCAGCAAAGTGAAAATAACATGATCAAAACACTGCAACCACATAGGACTCGGAAGTTGGATCCCATCGACTCCAGCCAGTGATCTCTGTAACATTAAAATTGAATGGTTCCTCACTTCTTCCCTCTGGTCCAAACATGCTTTCTTCAAAGCCTGGACCAACCTCAGCCACATCTCTCCAATATCTTGACTCACTTTCTTAACAGCCTCATCCCCTCCAGCATTCTTCGCCTCATTAGACCATCTTGTAAGACAAAAAACTGAATCTGCCATCATATCTAATGCAGAAATTGACCTATCTACCTGCCCAACACGAGAACCAGCAAACTGTCTGGCAGCATCCACACAAAGAACAAAATTGGATGGCAAAAGATGGGCTCCGTCAGACATAATAAAGGTTAGTGCTTCAAATCCAGATTCAGATGCCTCTGGATGTCGAGCTGTGATAGATAGCAAGGAAACTATTGTCCGCCAACCCACATTGGAACTGATGTGAGTTGCATTTGCTTTTACTAGGCGTGTCACTTCCTGAGTGATTGGTTCACAATATGCATCTGCAACTCGTGCATCAAGTTTCAATATCAATTGTAATGACTTCAGAAGCTCATCAGTCAAGTTTTCTTTATAGGGAAGCAACCGCTGGCATATTTTTAAGAGCCCAAAGACAGCTTTCTCTACTAGAGTGCAAGGCATTAGGGTGTACTGAACAATATTGGCTATATGTTCATAGACCCCTTTCCAAATAAGCATTATCCTGTCCCGATTATTCAATGTGATTGCAATGAGCAACTCCAGGCAGAACACAGCAGAATCCTCATATTCAACTGAACTACTACTTTTCTGGAGGCCCCCTGCAACAGAAATAAGGGCCTTCACCAGCTGGAGTAAAGACTCAGCTTGCAGAAACTTACTCTCTGTAAATATGCTATCTATGTGACAGTTCTGTATTATTTCACGAATTTGTCTTTCAACAGCAAGCTGTTCCTCAGTTGGCTGAACATTTGGCTCTTCCACATCAAAAGATAAGAACAAGCTGAAGCGACCAATCAGACTGGAGGATTTCCGAGTAGTGACTACAGATGGTATGTGTGATGCTGACAATGAAGTTGCAGCAGGTTTCCCTTGTTCAAGTTCAGAGAAAATACCAGCTGCAGCAGGTTTCCCCTGTTCAAGTTCAAATGAAAATTCTACGTCATCAGCCGCATCCCTTGCAAGACTAGCAGGTAGAAGTCCATGCTTCCGCAGACCAAGGACACAATCAAATATGTTTCTCCAACCAGAGTTGATGTAATCACCATAGTTATTTGCTATAGTAAAAACTGCTGTTGTTGCCATCCTGGCTCTGGCATCTTCTCCAAAAGTAAAGAGTGCTTCTTCAGCAGACAATGGTGTCAACAGGGTAGTAAACTTGCAAAGATAGACAACCAAATCATTCAGTACACCATCAAAATAATAATGGGCTGAAATTTTGGCAATAGACAACAATCCGTCGGTACATGTCTGTAAAATTTCTTCCTGCTCTGCTTGATCAAAAACCACTGATATAGCAGCAACTATAGGACCAGACAAAAGGGCAAACATATCATGGTCAAGAATTGCTCTGGAGTCCCATGTAATAAATGGAGAGATTTCCCTGGATTTGTGCATTACAGTAATCCACTGGCCTGATGTCATCACAGGAAAACCTGCACCCTGCTCTGGGATCATCTGGATTTCATTCTCACATATTGAGTGGTAAAGCTCTGACAAGAACTCTCGCGGTAGATCTTTTCCTCCATTGATATTGCGATTGTTACGGATGAAATCTTCTTCAGTCATCTTTCTCTTGACCTGTACATTGTGTTGATCAGTGTTAAGCAGTATGATTGAATATGATAACAAAAGAGCAGCATCTCTGTTACTGAATATATGTGGTGATTGCTGATAATATCTTTCAGCAAAAGCCTCAAGCACCCGTTGTATTTTCTGTGATTCTCCCGGCAATCTGAAAGTTCCCAAGAAAAGACGTAATGCAGTATCTAGATTCATGTCACGGAAATCAAACGTCCCTGCAAATTCAGAAAGCACTTCAATACAAAACTCATCATGCTTCCCCAGAAAATCTCCAATAAGATTCTTGTCTAGCCCAACTGTATACCTAAAAAAGGAAGCCACACTTTTTGCATCAAGTTTAGCAGGTAGCAGGTGCATTTCTTGGAGAAATTCTAGACCTTTCTTAGGATCTCGATTAAAATGGTCAGTTCCAACCATTAGTTTTTTCTTGATGTGCTTCATCTTACGAACAAATGGAACCCAATGATCTGGGTCACTAAAGTTCTCACATTTCAGCGTCCAGAATGCTTCATAGCCCACATAATCTGGCAAAGTCTCATATGAAACGGGTAATACACTACCAATCCTCTCGGACATACCCTTAACCACAGACACTAGACCATCCAAAGCAAGAATATGCATTGCGGACAAAGGCCCATTCACCGGAAAGGCACTTTTGGATAACATGTTTACCAGTTCCTCAAAGAGATCACCGCAGGTTATGTCACAATCAAAATTGGTGTAAATCTCAGCTATGAAACTTGGTTGCCTGCAAAGATCAACTAGAGCTTCCATAGCAACCTCCTTCTGTTGATATGAAAACCCATGCTTGCTTTGTGCCAGCCTCAAAAGCACACATGAAAAGAATGCTTCAAGCTGCACTTTCAGTTCGGTACGCAAATAATAGTATAGATTTAGTATAATACTACATACAGTGGAAAGAATCAGTGGGCTCATTGATAAACCAAACTGCATCAGGTTTCGAAACAATTCATCCTGAATTACAACCAACAACTTGCGGTGCTTACTGAAAGATGACCCACCCAATTCTATCACGGAATTTATTAAACCAAGAGCAAAAAGTGGGACATCTTCCTCATATGCCATAGGGTTGGATTTAGGATCAACCCCAAAATGCTCCATTGCATTCAACAACGAGCACAGGAACTGAAATATCTCCACCATGCATGGTATCCCAAAAGGCTCCTTCATCGATTCATCTCCATTTTCTATATCGTCAAAGCCCTGGCCGCCTTCTCCAGTATGGCTTGCTCTTATTTCAGTTGCTAGCTCAGGCTCAGTAATGCCTGGACAGACAGACTGACCATCAGGAGCAACATGGTTATTGGCACTTTTCAACTGTGCATTTTCAGCTTTGTACTCACCATCATCAGCACTTGTCTGCAAATGGTAATCAATGCAAAACGAAGTAAACTTAAAAATGGCGATACAGTTGAAATATCAAGTTAAACACTTCACTACAATAACAGGTTCCCTTTTGATTAGAAACCACATCTTCTACTCTACGAATAGAGAACTATTAACTCCTAAATATATAGCATAAAACTCCATTTAGGCCATTTTACCTTATATAGAGCCAGTTGCATGGTTCTATAATATAACTCAGGAGAGAATTAGTATTTCATAACAAATGCAGATGGCTGGCAAGATATTGCCCTTGATTCATAATAAAAAAATTGTGTGTGGAAGTAACTAGAAGTAATAAGCCAAATTACAAGTTAACTTTTATTCTAGTTAACTTGCTTGAAACAAACTTGCTTTCAAACACTGACAACTTCCAATACTAAAAGAACTGAAAAGGAGAGTTGAGGAATTTGTCCTCTGATGTCAGCACCAGGCTTTAGAATGCAAGCAGGCAGCATGATAAAAGGGCAAACAAAAAAGAACCTACATGAATTATCATGGAGTTGAAATATTGCCTAACAGAAGAAAGAGTATCTTCCCCAGAGTCAAAAGAATATGCAAAGAATGATTACCATTTTGGAACCAGATGACCTGGTCTTATTGGCCATTGCATTGTCTGAACAGCTAATATGAGGTAGCTGAGAAAAAATACACCTCACCAATTCATGCATTGTGTGTCGTGCTATGCGTTGCAACAATTCACCCTTGGAGCCAGCTTGATGGACTACACGAAAGCACGTATTTACAATATTGCAAACGTGCTGGTTGCTCAAACTAGCTGCTGCTTTGCTTTTCATGCAAGCTAGAAGAACCTGAAGTATCTTCATGAGCACAACTTCTTCAGATCCTGGATCTGTCACCTCAAATCGACAACTTGTCACTGTGTCAACTATGAGATGCATAGCAGCACCAACATTCACAGTCTCAAGATCGAGCACATCAAGGGATAAGATTTTGTAAACAGATGATAATGCTACACCAGTGATTGGGGCACCAGTTTCATCAGACCGAATCACATCTAGAAAGGGCTGCAGGTATAAGGCTGGGCTGATACTGGGCCAGTGCAGTTGCCATGAAAGTAATTGCTTCCGTAATTCTTTCAAAGAATGTATTAGAGAGTGGTCCAGTTGATCGTCATCTGCCATGTAATGCACTCCCCACCTTACGTTTCTCCTCATGACAGCCAAAACAGCCCCTATTTCAGAATTAATCATCAAAGCTAAAGCGCCTCCAGAAGGCTTAGCAGGGTGATCCTTAAGCTCTCCTCGAAACACATGACAAACAGACTGTGGATTGAGATGCCCCATATTAAACAAAAACTCTTTTCAGAATAAAATTTGTATCTTAATCAAGATGCCAGCAACAAGTTAGCAGGATCCTGCAGTCCAGCAGATCCATATCACCTGCTAAAATAGAAAAAGGGAGTTAACAACAATGGAGTTTGGCGTAAACTCATTTAGTGGTGTAATAGTGCAGCCACTTTATTGTTGGATATAGCGAGTATACTCTGGTTGGATATAGTAAGAATACCCTGGTTGGATATAGTGAGTTTCCTGTGCATCAACAAGGAATTCTAAGTGACAATACTAAAACACACAAGAACATCAAAACTATGGCATTATCAATTATTGGAATTTTTTCAACACCTATTTTCATCAAACAGAGAATAGAGCTTGAAGGAAAGGAGTTTCTGAAAAATAAAGCTCTTCCAAGCGTTGCAGTAACAGGACTGCAATGGACTCGGTATAGTTCACAGGAACAAACTAATCAGACTACCAGTGTTCATAGGAATGTCACTTTGCATGCTGGCTGCCAAACTATGACAGACTCCTCCTTCATTTGCATTCGGGACTGGCTAAATAACATGCAGCAGACTCTGGTTACGAGTTCATAGCTATGATATGTACTTCCTCTTAAATGCAAATACGTTAGAAGACAAAATGAATGTATCATAGTAGGACACTAGAACAGCTAGGTACAGAAGTCACAAACTGACACCAGTCATCAATTGTAAGAACGCAACTAACTGAGATACAGAGATGACTTGGGATTCTCACATTTACTAATCAGATGAAGATAGAAACCTAATAACCTAACGGCACTCAAGCCCCTCCATCGCCTCGGGAGCTAAAAAAAAAAACACATCTATATCATAGGATCTATGAACAGCATCCTCAAGCGGAATTTTGAATAGGAGAAGAAGCAGCTTAATGAAATAAAAAATGCCATCCCTGACAAAGCATGTAACATCATCTGTATGTGAACATTTCCGATGCTCTTCCCTGTTTTTCTAAACAGGAAGTTTTACTCCTCACTTAGTATACACATTATGCTTTGCACTTGTAAATAATCAAGGATAACTACAATGAAGCATTGCAGGCACATAAAGAAATCTCTCGGAAACATAACCCATAAGAGCAGTATGATGGGCATCTTTTTTCCTCTTAATCAACTTTTCCACGCAAGAGGGCAAAATTATGGGTGAAATCGAGAACCATAACACTTCCTCAATTATTAAAAACTCAAACACAACTTACGATGAGTGTTCATGACAAGTGTCAAAAGAAGAAAAGAAAAAAAGACAGCTCGGTGCAAACGACAGCATGCAGCAAACATATAACGTCTAAGACTTAAACTAAAAAACTTAAGCAAGAACGGAAAGAACTTAATTTCATATCCAAGCAAGTGTAAACGCACTTCCTCTGGAGTTTGCAATCGGATCGGAGGAAGTGACTGGCACTGGCACACACCTGAACTGAAACTGAAGCAATCTAGAAGATCTGGAGGAAAAAGAGAAGAGTGAGCAAACAGCAAAAGAAATGGCGAAGAAGAGTTGGTGCTCCCGGTGGCTACTTACCGGATTCAGAAAATTCCGGCGGGAATCATGTCAGTGGTAAGCTAGAGGGAAGCAAGGCGGCGGAGTTGATGGGAAGGGGAGTCAGATCCAATGGAATCGAACGGAAGGCAATCTACAATCCAAGGAGGAGGGAAGAGGAGATCTTAATTGGTTCCTGGAAATGTGTTGGGCGGGAGAAGTAAGGAAGACGACTGCGATGCCGATGATCGGTGTCACCAGCGAGCGTGCGACGTAGGTCCAATTCTACTCTATCATCCGAACACACTGCGCCGGCGCAGCCCGGTGGGGGTGATATCAAATCAAATGCCTCCGCCCGGCACCCGGCACAGGAATGAAGTGGAGGTTGTCACTTGTTTCTAATTCTTGCTTTTCGATAAAAAAAGGTAAATAAGTCAAAATAAATAAATAAAAGTGTTTAAGTGATATACACATACATACATATATATTCTGGTAAAATGGTTCAATTGCTTTTCTAATTCTATCAGTTCAAAGGAAAATTAAATTTCATTTTCAATTATTAGATCATAAACTTGAAACTGAATAAATTGAATAGATCGAATAGTAATAAATATTTTATCATTAATGCTATATATATAAAGTTATTTCGTGTTAAATTTGGACTATATATTATTTATTCTTCTTTAATTTGGATATGAGAGGTATTGTCTTATTTTTTTCATTTGTTATATGTTTGGGTCTTAGAATAAATTGAAATGTAATTTGAACGATTTGGATTAGTTCTCACATATATTTCGGACAATTTGAACACATTTTATAAAAATTGAAAACCAATTGAATCATTGTGTGCTGATCGGATTTGAACTGAATCAATTGAATACTCACCCTTACGTGGAAATTAAGAAAGAAGGAAATTTTTCTTGTTCTTTTCACTTTTACTCTTCTACTTTTCATGTAAACTAAGAAATATGAAAAAATAAATAAATAATAAAATGATAGTTTTATGGGTAATATGGGAAAGTGACTTATAAATGATGCACAGATTTGAAACAATCCAAAATAGTAGTAATAACTATTACAATTTGTTAAGTGGCCAAAGTAAAATAAGCAACAAGTAAATGTTGCATTGCTCGCATGATGACCATAAAATCAAAGAAGTAACCAACCATTTGCCAAATCGTAGCAAAGTATTAGTGACTTCCTTTAATGTATGTTCCCAAATCATAACTAGCGAATTTTTACGTCAAATATCGTTTGCAAACTGAATTCAATTGAATTGCACAATAAGTAATTACATGGCTCTTTTGTTCTGCTGCAACATCTATTCGCTGAAATGATGTTAACTGTCAGTAATCCAATGCTATGTTAGTTAACGTACCAAGACTAGAAAAGAGACCGACTGATTCCCAACTCAAGGGCGGGGGCAGGGCAGTGGCAGTGGCAGTGGCAGTGTATTTCTTCCACCCTTGAACAAAAGTCCGCCATAGGACTAGGAGGGCATCAGATTGGAAAGGCACGCTGCCAATCACGTGCTCTGCTTCTTTGATAAATCCATATCTAGCCAACAAGTCCACCACACAACGATAGTGCTCCATTTCTGCTTCTACCCCATACTCTTTCATTCTCCAGAACAATTCCATGCCTTCCTTCGCCATCCCACCATGCCCACACACGCTTAATGCAGCAAGGAATGCTACACTATCAGGCTTCAACCCTTCACACTCCATTTGCTTGAACCTTTCCAGTGCTTCCCGAGTATGCCCATTAATTCCTAGAGCAGATATTAGAGCTGTCCATGTTATGAGATTTCTATCTGTCATCTTCTCAAAGACTTTCAATGAACCTTCAATGCTCCCGCATTTCCCATACATGTCTATCAATATATTGAACACCAAAGTGTCGCAGGGCCAGGAGTCTGTCATCTTTGTCACTAGACCATGAACACATCTTCCCAGTGCAAGATTGCTGAGCTTACTACTTATGCTTAGAAGGCTAACAAATGTGTATTTGTCTGCACAGACCCGAGCAATGCGCATATGTCTAAACAATTCAAAAGCCTCTTTATGATGACCAGCTCGAGCACAAGCTGCTATTGCAATATTCCAAGATACACCATCTGGCTCTTGAACAAGTGAAAGCAACTCCAATGCTTCATTGTACCTTCCACATCTGTTGTATATTCCAGCAATAACATTGGAGGGGACAACCGGGAGCGGTTTTTCACAAGCTGCGACAAATGCCAGGGCATCAGGTATGTTACCCTTTCTGGCATATGAACTCATGAGTGAGCCCATCACATATTCATTATGCTCATAACCCATCTTGATAACTAAACAATGAAGCTGTCTTGCATCTGTGGCCAAGGGTGCTTTAAGAATACATGAAAATGTGAACTCATTGGGCTGGTAATCCAGTCGAAGCATTTCCTGTAGTAAAGAAATAGAGGTAGCAGAGCATTTATTCACATAACCCATAATCAGAGCATTCCAAGAAACTATACTTTTATTGCTTATACCACTGAAACAGCGGTTGGCATCATCCATCCTACCACATTTGGAATAGAAGTCAACCAATGAACTACCTACAAAAACATCAGATTCAAAAGCACTTTTCACCGCTTTTGCATGAATAAGTTGTCCAAGCACCAAAATCTGCAAACTAATACATGAAGCAAGAATGTTGACATAGGTAGCCCGATTTGGTGCGCATCCAGTCATGGACATCTCCACAAAACGTTGTAATGCTTTTAGAGGGTCCTCGCTGTGTGCCAGTGCACCGATTATAGTATTCCATGACACATTATCTCTTACTTGAGTCTGCTGAAAGCATTTCTCCGCTAACCATATGTTCCCGCATTTCACATACATATTAACAAGAGAGTTGTGAACGGGAAGCTGAGAGTCTAAACCAGTCTTAATAACTGAACCATGTAACTGCAATCCTATTTCCAAATCCTGCTCAGTCTTGCATCCAGAGAGAACACCCACGAAAGAACTTCCAGAGGGAGACATCTGGCTCCGGACAAGTTCAAGAAACAGACGCACACAATCTTTGACCGAGCCCCAATGCCCATGCAGAGATATGATCGAGTTCCACGTTACCAAATTCTTGGCCGGCACATCCTCAAACGCTCGAACCGCCTCAAGAATGCATCCATGTCTCCCGTAGAAACCCAACAAAGCAGTACCCACAAAAGCTTCAGCATGAACCAATCCAGTCTTGGAAGCAAATGCATGTAACTGAGACCCACCGCAAAGACTCAAGTGCAGGCAAGACAATAGCCCCGCCACTGTCGACTGTTTAGGGGAAAAGCCGAAATCCCTCATCATGGAAAACAAGCCCCAAGCTTGGTGGACGTGCCCAAATCTGCTATAAGCGCAGATGATGGAACTATAAGACACGACGTTTCTGTTGGGCATTGTGTCGAACACCCGTCGTGCGGCTGATAAACGGCCCTGGGAGGCATAGAGGGATATGAGGTTGTTATGCAGAAGGAGAGGGTGCGTCGGATGGGGACCCAAAGTGATGATGAGAGCGTGGAGAGATATGTTTCTAGGAAGAGAAGGTGTGCCAGAGCAAATGTTGAGGAGGTGGAGAAGACGTTGGTGGTGTTTGAGATTGAGAGCGCGGCTCATGCAGGCGGCAGCAAAGTCTGAAACTTAGACGCTACCTTCGCTTCTCTGGACCTAGACTTGTCCATGAAGGAACCACCATGTGCTAGAACTGGAAGGACCACGCTCAATCGCGCCTTGCTCTTGGAACCAGCCTTGCTGCCTCTCTCTTAACTTGAACCCAAACAACCGGGGCCGGCCCACCCCCTTTCTAGATGCTGCCTCTCTCTTAACTTGCTGCCTTTCTTCCGGTGTAATTTTGAATCTTTAATCTTGAATTGGAGTTATTGCAATCTTAATTCTTCATATAGGTAATTTAAGCCAACTAAGCATCATGTAGCAGCTATGTTGCATCTCCTCTAACCAAGGTTGGAGAATGTCCACCAATGCGTACATACACCAAGTAACACTGTTAGTATTACTAATGGTTAACATCTATTAAGCAAAGTTTGAAACCATTAAGGAAACGTGAAAAACAGGAGCTTTATGATTAAGGAGTTACCTATCTAGAAACACTTCCATACAAGCTCTTCCCAAAATCTCTCTAATACCTTAAACACATGATTTTCCTATTCTTCCTCTATTTGTTAGTGACTCAAAGTAACGGTTTGAGTTTTCGATCATAGAAACCTGGATGAGGAGAATGCAACCGATGGTGACACTGATTTTCATAGAGGGGACAGCGAGTTGAAAGACAAAAAAATGATTTGTAGGTGAGAATCGGAAAACCTTTCATGCTGATTTTGATTGGGTTATGAAAAGCTTATGGGTTTGTGTAGAATAGGTTTAGGATTCGTGGAAAACTAATGGGGGAGTTGAAATTTTTTGTTTGTTTTTCTCAGTTTTGTTTTCCGGTTTTTTGGTGTTTTGGGCCTTTTTGCATTATTCTAGGGATGTGTTGTATGGATGATTGTTGATTCATGTATGTTGTCTAGCATCGTTAATTATGGTGTTGACATCTGTTTGGCTAAATTTTTGAGGTTAGGAAGCCTAAGATTCCCTGGTACTGTAAATTTCATATGTGCGCATGTGAAGGTCTTTTATGTTTATGGGATGTGCAATATATTATTTTGGGTTTGAAATGTATTTATTTGTGAATTGGATGTATGTAACTGTAACTAATTAGTATTATATTATGAAGTAATTGTAAAGTGGAAGAATGTTTTGGGGGAAGCACAATATTATTCTGGGTACTTATTGTATAACTCCGTGAACTGATTGTATATGAAATGAATGTTTATGAATATGTTTTATGGCTATGTGTTGTTTGGAACTAATCAGTATGCAATTGGGTTTGCACGGTATCATTATGGATGCATAGTGTGATGTCTGGATAAAGGAGTTTATGTTATTGGTACTATGTGCTCTTATGCCATAGTTATGTGAATCTAGGTATGAGTTGTATTATCGTAGACTATGGTCATGGAATCGTAAGTTCAATAATTTGGAAGCATACATCATAAAACCACACACATGGTACGAAAATTTATGAATGATGATTTTTGTATTTTAGTAAGTGGTCTGAAATTGAGAATATATGGGCTTGGTGAGCTTATGTGTGCTTCTAAGAAATTTGTGTATTGTTTTTGGTGGTGTATGAACTAGGTTTGATTTTGACTGTATGAGGTTAGTTTGGATTTGTATTTAAATGGGAGAAGAGTAGTCGGGTATTGTTGACACCCAATTTTATCCGAGCACTGAATTTTTTTAAGTTTTTAGGTTAGGAAAATTAGTTTATGGGCATTTTCATTTTTAGGGGCAATTTGGTCGATTGTTATGACCCTATTAAAATAGAAATAAGTCAATATTATAGCTATATTGTAAACATAATAACATTGATTTTCGAGTAAAAATTTGTAAAAGTCATGCTATTGAAAACAAATGTAAATATATGTTAAACATTTTTTGGTTAAACATATATAAATAACTTTTTAAACTAATATTAATACATAGATAAGGGTGGACTTTAGGGCACCCGAGTGCGCAGCACCAGTCGAAAGTTCCGTCAAGTAGAAAGTTTGAAATTAATTTAGTCATATTTTCTTTAAAATTAGTTGGTCTTGTCACATTTATGTTACATTGTTTAGTTTTGATACTAATTTAGAGTCTTGAAGGTTTTGTTGGGTTAATTTAGGCAAAAGGAAAAAGTTGGGTGGAAACTTAGGGTTTTTAAAGGTTTTAGGCAAAATTGGAAAGTTTGTGGTAAATCTGTTGAGATCCTGAAGTTTTAAGGAAATCTGAAAAATTTTAGGAAGTTTTGGGCTCAATTGATAAATCCTCAAAGTTTTGGGTTAAATTAAAATTCGAACAGAATTTGGGCCAAGATCAGCAGCTTGAGAGTTTTGTTGGACTTAAACTGATACTTTACCAGATTATATCCTAATCTCCTCAAAATTGAATTTGGATCAAGTTTAAACCCTGTAAAACCTAGCTAATCTCGGCTAGCCACTCTTAGTATAAGTATGGGCCATTAATTGATGAAAAATGGGGAGAAAATTCGAAAACCCGAAGCTTTGTTCGAAAAAGAGAAAACTGCAACCGGAGCCTCTGCCTCTCCTCCCTCACCCAGAAAAACCCTAAGTTTTTCCCCTTTGCGCCGCCACCCCTGCTCCCTCTCCCCGCCGATGTTTCGCACTCCCTCCAGTCCCCGACGTTCCAGCTTCCGTCTGCTCTGTCACGCCACCCGGCGTCGCCACCGCTCCCCGTCTCTGCCTCCACGCCGTCGGCCAGGCTCCTCTTTCCCCGTCGCGAAGCTCTCCAAGCGCCGTGCACTTCAGCCCGCATCTCCATCGCCGCCATCCGTGCCCAATAGGAGGAAGATCGCGCCGCCCCGCCGCTCCAATCTTCGATTCTCCCACGTTCAGCACCTCAGTATACCTTCTCCACTGTCCCTGAGGTCGCACATCGTTGCCAGGCAAAGCCCAGACACCCTTTCCGCCGCTCGCCGCCAGTAAGTAGAGAATTGGAGAGGATCCAATCGTGATCCGTTTCCAACCCGAATCCAACCCATCCATATCCCTTTTTGGTATAACTATTATTTTGGCCCCTTGACTCTTTATTTCGTTTATTCAAGTCGCTAACTTTCTTTTATTTTACAGATTAGTCACTAACAGCAAGCTTTTATTGTTTGTTCTTTTCTTTGTCTTCTTTGTTATTATTGGTTTGGCCTTGCGTTAAACTCAGTCATTAAATTGACGTGGGATTCTGATTTGATTTGTTTCTTCTCTTGTGTTATTTTTTTAGAATAGTTCAATTTTAATTCTCGTAAAGCATCTAAAGTTTAATAACACACAAAAATTATTGGTTAAGCAATTTTTTAAATACTTAGCAAATTTTTCAAAAATCTGTTCTTGGTGATTTAATAAAATCCTGAAATGGATTATTCATTCGAATCCGATTAGTCTGATAAGATTCATGGCTTTGGACAAGGTGTTCCTTTCAAATTCTTCGTGGATTTGGTAAAATCCCAAGATTTCAAGGACGCCTAAGATTTCATATCCGATTGGTGAACGTAATTAAACAAAATTAATAAAAATCACCCTTAATGAAAAATTAGGTCAATAAATAAAGAGTTAGGAAAAGATAAAACCGAACCCCGTGGTACCAATTTTCAGGCACTTTAATAAGGTTATTTTAGCGTAACCGACTCACAATCTTAGAATCTCTCGCAGACCATAACAGGTGTCCAATCGACCTAGGTGAAACTGATTTGTGGCGAATCCTAAAAATCACGTTGCCATAGGTATATAAATTGTAATTTGTGGTACTTTTTGGGAATTGATGTTATTATTGTATACATTGCAATGTTGGGAATTCATGTTGATATTGTATGGGAATACAAATTAACAATGACAAGTGAGGAGTCTAGTAGTAAATAAAGTGGCAATAGATCAAAGGAGATAGACTATTTGCAATATCAACTGTATCATCCAAAAATTTATACATCTTTTGTAGTACATTGGTGTGTGAATAACTTTAAGGAATTTGGAACTTTCATTAAGTGAGTACGAACAAATTTCCTTAGATTTTTTTAGTTGTTTTGGGGATTGAGACGCTACTCTTATTTACCTATAGAATATTATGGTGGATAGAATTTTCATGGTTACTGAATCTTGTTATACATTTATTGATTACCTTAAAATGATGCATAAGTATTTGATTGCTTTATCGTGGCATACACTTTTTATATACATAAAGCAATCAAATACTTATGCACAGGGAAAATAATGGACATATATTTATTTGATTGCTTTACTCGTAATTACATAAAGCTAAACCCATTATTAAAAAAAACACTTCGAAAATTGGTACTTTAAAACTATCAAAAATTGGTTGTATTGAAATATGCAAATGAAATGGGATCCTGTAATATCGAGTAAAACTACATAACGATAACAATTACATACGCATTGCAATAACAACATACTTATTATTCTAATTAAATATATTATTCTGGGTGCATTTTGAATTAAATTGTATCGAAGTTGTATTAAATAATGTATGGTAAATTGCATGAAAACATGTTTTTGAAAAAAAAATACATAAATAATAACATACTTAGTATTCTAATTAAATGTATTACTCAGTGTGCCTTTTGTGTTAAATTGTATCGAAGTTGTATTAAATAATGCATGGTAAATTGCGTGGAAACATATTTTTGAAAGAAAAATACATAAATAATGCGTAGCTAATAACCCAAAACTGGTTTAGCATTTTTAGAAGAAAAACAACTATTAAATCATGTGTATTTAAAACGAACCAAAGAAAAAAAAAGGTGTATAAAATACAATTAGAAAAAAAAAATACGACGGGAGTAGAGGACCAAGGAGAAAGACGATATTCTTAAAAAATTACCAAAATTTGTAATTGATAATTATCTTCTTTAGTATCTAATTAAATGGAAATTAGTGATAATAATAACAACAAAATGTCATCTTATTCCAATAGACACCAATTTCCTATTTCAACTCAAACATATGGATGACCTCATAACGTGAAGTATGTGTTTGTGCACCTAGATGCATCTCAAACTTATTCCCTCTAATCAGTAATATTGAAATTCAATTGAAACCCCACAAAAGGAGAAGAAAAAATATATCAAATAAAGAAATGTGCATTCTTGTTAAACCCGAGTCTCTTTTCCTTAGAGCTTTCTTCCTCACGATGCAAAATCATTCAAGTTCTAATATTTATAAAAGGTTTTTTTTTTTTTGTGGCAATAAATATTTTTCCGACTGTTTAATCTTTATTTTCCAATTAAATTGCTAAAAGAAGTCAAAACCCTATACTCGATAAATTCTACCTGTTTTTATGTTTGGATGTTGTCCCTCACTAAAGTTGGTCCATCTTGGAGATGTTTACTTCATCCAACATTTATTCATCACCAAATTAATTGACTTTATTTATCAGTGAGATATGCTAATTTACTTGGTTCTATATGAGAAATTTGATTTATTATCAAACTAGTTACACCATAGTCAGAAGCTTAGTAGACTATATAGAGATAAAATTAATATAGCATCAATGGTGTACCCTAAGAAACCAAACTTTACTTTAATCAATTCTTTGTAGTGGATTCTAGAAAAGCATGTCATTTTGTACAAGGAAAATTCTGAGGTTGTTTACGATTTATGGAAGTGACAAATGCTATAATTTTGGTTATTTGACTTTAAGAATTCCATTGTTTCAAAATTTTTAAGAGATTAAAACTCTGTTTAGATTTTAGCCCTTTTAAAAATCATCCATCAACTCGTATAAATATCAAAGCAAGATGTGACCTATATGAAATTTATCTTTACCTCATGTAACAAACTAGCAGCAAGCTTGATTATGTACACTTGACAAAATTTGTAAAACCAATCATTATCAAGGAGAAATTTGAAGGTTCAAAAAATTTGGCCTATTACCTTGATTGTTTCATTGGTAAATCTAAAAAATAGGCAACAAAAGATTTTTCCATCTTAAGAAGCTACAGTATCAATGCTTTATCAATTTTCTTCATTCAAATTGTGCACAAATCCTAAGTTAGAATCGGAAAACCAATAAAACTACGTCTATTTGTTGGGTTCTGCTTGGTTTTTTTTTTTCTGTTCAAAGGGTTCTCCTTGGTTATTTGGTTTGATCTTTGAATCTTTTTTTATAGGTCTTTCTTTTTAATTCTTGTTTCTTTTTTTTTTTTTTTCAAAAATGCTACCCGCCACCGTCAATTATCACCAAAATATACACCGCCTCCACATCACTATTGCTATGTCATTTTTTTTTCTTGTGTAAAAAGATGAAAAAAAATTAACTTTTGACGAAATTGAAACACCGTTATTTTATGGCTTATTGCTTACGTTTCAACAAATAAAATCTCTAAGCCAGAAGCATTCATCACCAAGTAATTCAAAGACTTTAATCTAATCTTTCATCTAACCAAGAATCAAGATAAATTTTTTTCCCAACACTTCTAAACTGATCACGTTGTACCCTTGGTCAAACTTATTTTCATGGGATGATATTGCTACTTAAACTGACCTTATTTGTGTATTTTTATTTCGATTTCTCTTGCATTTTGTTGCCTAATTTTTCTTTATTTGCTATTGTTTACAGTCCTTTTTTCATCTTTAGTTTAACTGTTGTTGTCTTCAATTGATTAGAGCAAAGAAATAATTGCTATGGTCCTGCTAAAGTGCAGCCACAACAATGCGAAAAAAAAAAACAAGTGGACTAAACCAGTAATGGTTTGAAAGGTTTAACTCAGCCCCTTATCAGAACACTAAGACCACAAGTGAGTGGCAAGTCATGAGAGTCATTCAAGAGGAAAATAATATGCTAGAAAATGGTCTTTTGTCTTATTTGCAGCTTTGTGTGGGTGGCAGTAACATTCCGTTGCACTATTTTTCTCACTTTCTCCCCATTTCTCATCTTCATACTTCCTATAGTTATCCTCTCTTCCAACTCCTCCCTACAATCTTAGTTGCATAGGATTTTTCTAAAACAATGAAAGATGAAAATGCACGTAATGTGCCTACTACTGTCTCAAACTTTCAAGCTTATAAGGGGAGAACTAGAGCTAGTCTTGGAAGAATCAAACAAATTTGTCAGCAAAATACAAATGGCTGAGAATGTAGTACTGGCTCCATTAATTATATCATGTGGGGCAAGTTTCATACTTTATTTACTTAAAAAATTTCCATATTTTTAGCACAATTGGTATTAAGGTTGTTTTTTGTTATAATTCATATCTATATGACATATAAACACACTAATTATATGCATAAATACAAACTATATATTTTTTATTTTGATAGATAGATATTTCTTTTTGTGTGAAAATATATTGACTCATAATCCACAAGCTTGTTTGTTCTTTTTTAGTTTTTTTTTTCAATAACGTTGAAATTGTTCCTTTTGCATTTAATATGTATTCTAAAATGTTGTATTTTATAAGGCATATATCAATTGTTGACATATTGCAATCTATTTTTTAAGAAGTAAGAGAAATAAAGAATTGTATATTTATAAACTAAAAAGAAAATTAATTGCATGACTTGCAATCTGATAATTATGAGAATGATATATAATATTTTAGGGGTTAGAGTTCTACGAGAGAAATATGTCTTCTTTTATATAATAATTATAAAATTATCAAAAAAGAGCTAATATACTTGTATTTAAATATATTAAGTAAATGAAGATTTTCCTCTATGCAATTAAAATGATTAGCTTAAGTGGATGAATTTGTATTTAAGGTAGACTTACAATATGATTTTCTTATAACTTTCTCTTATAATACAATTTTGAGTTAAAAAAACATATGAATGAATTGATGAAGTAACATTTAAAAGATTTATTATCAGATAAAAATTAAAGAAAAATAAAATTATAGCATATAAAAATATATAACAAATAATACAACTAACCTCTAAAAAAAACTAAAGAACTATTACAAGGATAGATGGGGTAAGAAGACATAAGACAAATGAATTTATACAAAGTAGTGAATTTGTTGGGTAGCAATGCCAATATTTATAGTCAAATTATAAGTGATATCCTCAATTTACTATATATTAGTCAATTATAGAATATCTCAAAAATATGTTAAAAACTCAATTTTAGTGTATGTTTGTGTGAGCATCATATGCTTCTAAGAAGTCCAAAAAAATTAAAGAGGCAATTCATAACTAAAGATCTATATTTACCGGTTTTGAATATATATAACATAAGATTTTTAGGAGTTCAATGGGGGCAATTGTGGAGCTACTCATGGCAGTGATAATGGCTGTTATGTATTTTCTTCATGATAAACCTAAGCATGCACAATGCTTCCAGACATCAGTCAATGTCTTTGTGTTGAAGGTAGCACCTGCCCTCTTCTTTTGGCAATTTCTATTTAGATCACTCATTAGTATGGAACAACTCGTGTCGATGACTCAAATAATTCTGGCTTGCAAGGTATTTTTTTCTCACCTTCTCGAAGGACAACCAGGTTTATCAGGATTTACACGATGAGCCACTATGCTGGTCGCTGAAGTGCGATAATCCCCTCATGACTGCGTAGTATCACTAGATGCTGTTGTTTTTCTTTTTCTTAGGCTTAACACTTCTCTTCGCAAGATTTTTTTTTTGTAGTCTTTCAAGATGAAGCATTGACATTATGGTTAGGTTAAAATCTTGATTTTTTTTTGTTTTAATTACTAGTTAGGCAGATTTTACCAGGTCTTTTTATTTTTTCAAAAATGCTACCCGCCACCGCCAATTCTCACCAAAATATACATCGCCTCCACATCACTATTTCTATGTCATTTTTTTTTCTTGTGTAAAGGGATGAAAAAAAAGTAACTTTTGATAAAATTGAAACACCGTTATTTTATGTCTTATTGTTTGCGTTTCAACAAATAGAATCCCTGTCTAAAAGTATTTATCGCCAAGTAATTCAAAAAGTTTAATCTAATCTTTCATCTAAGAAAGAATGAAGGTAAGGTTTTTTCCCAACACTTCTAAACCGATCATGTTATTCCCTTGGTCGAACTTATTTTCATGGGATGATATTGCTACTTAAAATGACCTTATTTGTGTATTTTCCTTTCAATTTCTCTTGCATTTTGTTGCCTAATTTTTCTTTATTTGCTGTTGTTTGCAGCCCTTTCTTCAACCCTAGTTAAACTGTTGTTGTTTTCAATTGATTAGAGCAAAGAAATAAATGTTATGGTCCTGCTAAAGTGCAGCCACAACAATGGAAAAAAAAAAACAAATGGATTAAACCAGTAATGGTTTGAAAGGTTTAACTCAGCCCCTTATCAGAACACTAAGACCACAAGTGAGTGGCAAGTCATGAAAGTCATTCGAGAGGAAAAAAATATGCTAGAAAATGGTCTTTTGTCTTATTTGCAGCTTTGTGTGGGTGACAGCAATATTCCGTTGCACAATTTCTTTCACTTTTGCAACATTTCTCCTTTTCATACTTCCTATAGTTATCCTCTCTACCAACTCCTCCCTACAATCTCAGTTACACAGGATTTTTCTAAAACAATGGAAGTTGAAAATGCACGTAATGTGTCTACTAGTGTCTCAAACTTTCATGCTTACAAGGGGAGAGCTAGAGCTTGTCTTGGAAGAATCAAACAGATTCGTCGGCAAATAAAAACGGCTGGGAATGTAGTACTGGCTTCAAGAATTATATCATGTAGTGGCAAGTTTTATAGTTTCTTTATTTAAATTTTTTTCATACTTTTAGCACAATTGGTATTAAGATTGTTTTTTGTTATAATTCATATCTATATGACATATAAACACATTAATTATATACATAAATATAAACTATATATTTTTTATTTTGATATAGAGATATTTCTTTTTACGTGAAAATATATTGACTCATAACCCACAAGTTTGTTTATTCTTTTTTATTTTTTTTTCAATAATGTTGAAATGTTTCCTTTTGCATTTGATATGTGTTCTAAAATGTTGTATTTTATAGGACATATATCAATTGTTGACATATTGCAATCTATTTTTTAAGAAGTAAAAGAAATAGAGAATTGTATGTTTATAAACTAAAAAGAAAAGTAATTGCATGGCTTGCGATCTGATAATTATTTTGAACGATATATAATATTTTAGGGGTTGGAGTTCTACAAGAGAAATATGTCTTCTTTTATATAATAATTATAAAATTAGCAAAAAAGAGCAAATATATTTGGATTTAAATATATTAAGTAAACGAAGATTTTTCTCTATGCAATTAAAATGGTTAGCTTAGGTGCATGAATTGGTATGTGAGGTAGACTTAAAATATGATTTTCTTGTAACTTTCTCTTATAATACAATTTTGAGTTAAAAAAACATATGAATAAATTGATGAAGTAACATTTAAAAGATTTATTATCAGATAAAAATTAAATAAAAATAAAATTATAGCATATAAAAATAGATAACAAATAATACAACTAATCTCTAAAAAAAAAAACTAAAGAACTATTACAAGGGTAGATGGGGTAAGAAGACATAAGGCAAATGAATTTATACGAAGTAGTGAATTTGTTAGGTAACAATGCCAATATTTAAAATCAAATTATAAATGATGTCCTCAATTTGCTATATATTAGTCAATTATAGAATGTCTCAATAATATGTTAAGAACTCAAATTTAGTGTGTGTTTGTGTAAGCAGTATATGCTTATAAGAAGTCTAAAAAAATTAAAAAGGCAATTCATAACTAAAGATCTATATTTACCAGTTTTGAATATATATAACATAAAATTTTCAGGAGTTCAATGGGAGCAATTGTGGGGCCACTCATGACAGTGATAATGGCTATTCTGTATTTTCTTGCGGATAAACCTAAGCATGTACAATACTTCTAGACATCAGTCAATGCCTTTGTGTTGAAGGAAACACTTGCCCTCTTCTTTTGGCCATTTCTATTAAGATCACGTAGTAGTGCGACACAACTCGTGTCGATAAATCAAATAATTCTGGCTTGCAAGGCATTTTTTTCTTACCTTCTCGAAGGACAGCCAGGTTTATCAGGATTTGCATGATAAGACACTACGCTGGTCCTTGAAGTGCGATGATGCCCTCATAATTGCTTAGTATCACTTGGTTCTGTTGTTTGGCTTTTTCTTAGCCTTAACAGTGCTCTTCATAATATTTTTTTTTTGTAATCATTCAAGATGAAGCATTGGCATTGTGGTTAGGTTAGAACTTTGATTTTTTTTTGTTTTAATTACTAGTTAGGCAGATCTTACTAGGTCTTTTTATTTTTTAAAAAATGCTACCTGTTACCGCCAATCCTCACCAAAAGATACACCGCCTCCACATCATTATTGCTATGTCATTTTTTCTTCTTATGTTAAGGGATGAAAAGAAAAATTAACTTTTGATGAAATTAAAATACCGTTATTTTATGGCTTATTGTTTACTTTTCAATAAATAGAATCCCTAATCGAGAAGCATTCATCTCCCAGTAATTCAAAGAGTTTAATCTAATCTTTCATCTAAGAAAGAATCAAAGTAAGGTTTTTTCCCAACACTTCTAAACGATCATGTTGTTCCCTTGGTCGAACTTATTTTGATGGGATGATATTGTTACTTAAAATGACCTTATTTGTGTATTTTGCTTTCAATTTCTCTTGCATTTTGTTGCCTAATTTTTCTTTATTTGCTGTTGTTTGCAGTCCTTTCTTCATCCTCAGTTAAACTGTTGTTGTTTTCAATTGATTAGAGCAAAGAAATAATTGTTATGGTCCTGCTAAAGTGCAGCCACAACAATGGGAAAAAAAAGAAAAACAAATGGACTAAACTAGTAACGGTTTGAAAAGTTTAACTCAGCTCCTTATCAGAACACTAAGACCACAAGTGAGTGGCAAGTCATGAAAGCCATTCAAGAGGAAAAGAATATGCTAGAAAATGGTATTTTGTCTTATTTGCAGCTTTGTGTGGCTGACAGCAATATTCCGTTGCACCATTTCTCTCACTTTTTCCCCATTTCTCATTTTCACACTTCCTATAGTTATCCTTTCTACCAACTCCTCCCTACAATCTCAGTTGCATAGGATTCTTCTAAAACAATGGAAGTTGAAAATGCACGTAATGTGCCTACTAGTATCTCAAACTTTCATGTTTATAAGGGGAGAGCTAGAGCTTGTCTTGGAAGAATCAAACAGATTCGTCGGCAAATACAAATGACCAGGAATGTAATATTGGCTTCAGGAATTATATCATGTAGCGGCAAGTTTTATACTTTCTTTATTTAAAATTTTTTCATATTTTTAGCACAATTGGTATTGAGGTTGTTTTTTGTTATAATTCATATTTATATGACATATAAACACACTAATTATATACATAAATATAAACTATATATTTTTTATTTTGATAGATAGATATTTCTTTTTACGTGAAAATATATTGACTCATAATCCACAAGTTTGTTTATTTTTTTTTTCAATAATGTTGAAATGTTTCCTTTTGCATTTGATATGTGTTCTAAAATGTTGTATTTTATAAGACATATATCAATTGTTGACATATTGCAATCTATTTTTTAAGAAGTAAAAGAAATAGAGAATTGTATGTTTATAAACTAAAAAGAAAAGTAATTGCATGGCTTGCGATCTGATAATTATTTTGAACGATATATAATATTTTAGGGGTTGGAGTTCTACAAGAGAAATATGTCTTCTTTTATATAATAATTATAAAGTTAACAAAAAAGAGCAAATATATTTGGATTTAAATATATTAAGTAAACGAAGATGTTTCTCTATGCAATTAAAATGGTTAGCTTAGGTGCATGAATTGGTATGTGAGGTAGACTTACAATAAGATTTTCTTGTAACTTTATCTTATAATACAATTTTGAGTTAGAAAAACATATGAATGAATTGATAAAGTAACATTTAAAAGATTCATTATCAGATAAAAATTAAATAAAAATAAAATTATAGCATATAAAAATAGATAACAAATAATACAACTAATCTCTAAAAAAAAACTAAAGAACTATCACAAGGGTAGATGGGGTAAGAAGACATAAGGCAAATGAATTTATGCGAAGAAGTGAATTTGTTAGGTAACAATGCCAATATTTAAAATCAACTTATAAATGATGTCCTCAATTTGCTATATATTAGTCAATTATAGAATGACTCAATAATATGCTAAGAACTCAAATTTAGTGTATGTTTGTGTAAGCATCATAAGCTTATAAGAAGTCCAAAAAAATTAAAAAGGCACTTCATAACTAAAGATCTATATTTTCCGGTTTTGAATATATATAACATAAGATTTTTAGGAGTTCAATGGGGGCAATTGTGGAGCCACTCATGGCAGTGATAATGGCTTTTATGTGTTTTCTTCAGAATAAACCTAAGCATGTACAATGCTTCTAGACATCAGTCAATGTCTTCGTATTGAAGATAGCACTTGCCCTATTCTTTTGGCCATTTCTATTGAGATCACTCATTAGTGCGGCACAACTCGTGTCGATGACTCAAATAATTCTGGCTTGGAAGGTATTTTTTTCTCACCTTCTCGAAGGACAACGGGGTTTATCAGGATTTACACAATGAGCCACTATGCTGGTCCCTGAAGTGCGATGATGCCCGCATGACTGCGTAGTATCACTAGATGCTGTTGTTTAGCTTTTTCTTAGGCTTAACAGTTCTGTTCGCAAGATTTTTTTTGCAGTCTTTCAAGATGAAGCATTGACATTATGGTTAGGTTAAAACCTTGATTTTTTTTTTAATTACTAGTTAGGCAGATCTTACTAGGTCTTTTTATTTTTTAAAAAATGCTACCCGTCGCTGCCAATCCTCACCAAGATATACACCGCCTCCACATCACTATTGCTATGTCATTTTTTTTTCTTACGTAAAAGGATGAAAAGAAAAATTAACTTTTGATGAAATTAAAACACCGTTATTTTATGACTTATTGTTTACTTTTCAATAAATAGAATCCCTAATCCAGAAGCATTCATCTCTAAGTAATTCAAAGACTTTAATCTAATCTTTCATCTAAGTAAGAATCAAGTTAAGGTTTTTTCCCAACACTTTTAAACGATCATGTTGTTCCCTTGGTCAAACTTATTTTGATGGGATGATATTGCTACTCAAAATGACCTTATTTGTTTAATTTGCTTTCAATTTCTCTTGCATTTGTTGCCTAATTTTTCTTTATTTGCTGTTGTTTGCAGTCTTTTCTTCATCCCTAGTTTAACTGTTATTGTCTTCAATTGATTAGAGCAAAGAAATAATTGTTATGGTACTGCTAAAGTGTAGCCACAACAATGCAAAAAAAAAAAAAAACAAGTGGACTAAACCAATAATGGTTTGAAAGGTTTAACTCAACCCCTTATCAGAACACTAAGACCACAAGTGAGTGGCAAGTAATGAGAGCCATTCAAGAGGAAAATAATATGCTAGAAAATGGTCTTTTGTCTTATTTGTAGCTTTGTGTGGGGGGCAGCAACATTCGGTTGCACAATTTCTCCCACTTTCTTCCCATTTCTCCTCTTCATACTTCCTATAGTTATCTTCTCTTCCAACTCCTCCCTACAATCTCAGTTGCATAGGATTCTTCTAAAACAATGGAAGTTGAAAATGCACGTAATGTGTATACTAGTGCCTCAAACTTTCATGCTTACCAGGGTAGAGCTAGAGCTTGTCTTGGAAGAATCAAACAGATTCGTCAGCAAATACAAATGGCCGGGAATGCAGTACTGGCTAAGGTCATGCCCTTCACAATGATTAGTGGCAGCTCTAGGAATTATATCTTGTGGGTGCAAGTTTCGTACTTCATTTCTTTAAATTTTTTTTCATATTTTTAGCACAATTGGTATTGAGGTTATTTTTTTGTTATAAGTCATATCTATATGACATATAAACACACTAATTATATGCGTAAATACAAACTATATATTTTTTATTTTGATAGATAGATATTTCTTTTTGGGTGAAAATATATTAACTCATAATCCACAAGCTTGTTTGTTCTTTTTTAGTTTTGTTTTTCAATAACGTTGAAATTGTTCCTTTTGCATTTGATATGTGTTCTAAAATGTTGTATTTTATAAGACATATATTAATTGTAGACATATTGTAATCTATTTTTTAAGAAGTAAAAGAAATAGAGAATTGTATATTTATAAACTAAAAATAAAAGTAATTGCATGACTTGCAATTTGATGATGAGAACGATATACAATATTTTAGGGGTTGGATTTCTACAAGAGAAATATGTTTTGTTTCAAATAATAGTTATAAAATTAACAAAAAAAATCAAATGTATTTGGATTTAAATATATTAAGTAAATGAAGATTTTCCTCTATGCAATTAAAATGATTAGCTTAAGTGGATGAATTGGTATGCAAGGTAGACTTACAATATGATTTTCTTGTAACTTTCTCTTATAATACAATTTTGAGTTAAGAAAACATATGAATGAATTGGTGAACTAATATTTAAAAGATTCATTATCAAATAAAAATCAAAGAAAAATAAAGTTATAGCATATAAAAATATATAACAAATAATACAACTAATTTCTAAAAAAAAACTAAATAACTATTACAAGGGTAGATGGGGTTAGAAGACATAAGGCAAATGAATTTATACGAAGTAGTGAATTTGTTGAGTAGCAATGCCAATATTTATAGTCAAATTATAAGTGATGTCCTTGATAAATGTTAATTTTGTGGTCAAACATGTTGACTTTTTGTCAACTTTGACCACAATTTTCTACCTAATCACTCAATATTTTTGGCCAATTCTTGCTTTGATCCTTCATTTTGTAGGTTGAAGAAGTGGACCATAGCATTGGAATGGCACCGGGACAAGCGGCACGAAAAATGGGAATGTAGAAGTCAACGGACATTATAACTGTAGCGCCTAGGCGCAAGGAGTGAGGCTTAGGCTCCACAGTATAAAGTCCTCTGCCAAGAAAAGGGCACTTTGGAGCCTAGGTGCCCAGCCATCCCTTCTGGCGCCGTGGCGCCAAACGCCTTCAAGCTATGGCGCCTAAGCGCCCATACACCCCCCTCTGGCGCCTAGGCGCCAGTCACCCGGGAAAGTGGTCCCCTCCTCAAATTTGAACTCAAGCTTGCCATTGGCCAAGGTTTTCTATCCAATGGAGTTGGTGAGTGAAAGGGACAGCCTCTAGAGGAGAAGAATCTGGAACATAGCAAAGGGGAAGAGGAGCTTCATCATCTTCTTCATCTTCATCTTGTCTTAGAACTAGTTTTTGGGTTTTTCCACCATAGTTAGTTTTCCTAGCTTTTCTTAGTTTCTTCTTGGTGACCATTGGAGCTAACTTGGAGATTGCTTGGAGTGCTCAAGGAGACTAGCTTGGAGACTTTGGATTCAAGAGCTTCTAGCCACCTTGGGTTTATTCTTTCATCTACCTTGTAATTCTTCATGGATGCTATTATGTTTACTTTTATGATTATGTTTTATTTAGTTATGGAGTAGTCTTCTTTTGCACTTTCTATGGATGTAGCTACTTGGATTGATTATGTTGGATGAATTCATGGTTATGTGATGTTAAGTTTCTACTAAATGTATGTTTATTCTTCTCTTGAGCTTAATGTTGTGTTAGCTAGTTGATGGCCACAATTAGTTGCACTATAAATTGCATCTAAACTCTTGAAAAAGATTAGAAGCTATTGGACCTAGGAGAAGAATTTAATGGCTATGGACTTGTTGGAAAATTAGTCTAAGTCATTAGGTAAAGGTAAATTGAGCTTTAATGCCTCTTTCTAAACTTGTAATCGGGTGGAAATCCTTATTAAGTTTAGATTAGAGAGATTAATTCTTTCACTTGGAAAAGTAAGAATTTAGTTGAATAGCTTTATCAACATACATTGGAAATTAACCCACTCACCTAAGTTCGCCAACAAATCAAGACAAGTAGTGAACCCATAGGAAGTGTTCTTTCATGATTTGATAAAAACTACAAATTTTACATTACATACTTGCATTCTAGGTTAATAGTATTCCATTTAGCTAAGGTTAGTCACTTGTTTAAGTTGCCTATATTGTCATCCAACTTTGATTGTTTAGCTAAAGTTTAACTTGAGTAGTGGTACTTGGCATTCAATTTCATCAATCTTCGTGGGAACGATATCCACTCACCCATCTACACAACTACCGTGCACTTGCGGAATAGTGGGTTTAAAATTTCACAACAGTCCTCAATTTGCTATATATTAGTCAATTATAGAATGTCTCAATAATATGTTAAGAACTCAAATTTAGTGTCTGTTTGTATGAGCATCATATGCTTCTAAGAAGTCCAAAAAAATTAAAGAGGCAATTCATAACTAAAGATCTATATTTATCAGTTTTGAATATATATAACATAAAATTTTCAGGAGTTCAATGAGGGCAATTGTGGAGCCACTCATGGCAGTGATAATGTTTATTCTGTATTTTTTTGCGGATAAACCTAAGCATGTACAATACTTCCAGACATCAGTCAATGCTTTTGTGTTGAATGTAGCACTTGCCCTTTTCTTTTAGCCCTTTCTATTGAGATCACTCGTTAGTGTGACACAACTCGTGTCAATGAATCAAATAATTTTGGCTTGTAAGGTATTTTTTTCTCACATTCTCGAAGGACAACCAGGTTTATCAGGATTTGCACAATGAGGCACTACGCTAGTCCCTGAAGTGCGGCAATGCCCTCATGACTGCTTAGTTTCACTTGTTGTTGTTGTTTGGCTTTTTCTTAGGCTTAATAGTACTCTTCGCAAAATTTTTTTTGTAGTATTTCAAGATGAAGCATTGACATTGTGGTTAGGTTAGAACTTTGATTTTTTTTTTGTTTTAATTACTAGTTAGGGAGATCTTACTAGGTCTATTACTGGTAGTGATTTGTTTGCTTGCTAGGAAGTAGGATGGGAAAATGGAAGGAAGTTGGGTGTTTATTTGTTAGTGCATTTTCTAATTAATATTTATGTTTTTATTACGTTAAGTGTTATGCTTTAAGTGGTTTAGTGAAAATAATCTTGAATAGAAAGACCATCATATTTATCTATCTTCTTTGCCACCTACACTCTGTCATCCGCCTAATTCATCACCACCTCCTCTACTTCTCTAGGATTGTACACCTAGGCTATGCTTACACCGCCCTTTTCCGCCGCCTTTCTTGGTCTATGATCCACGTTAAACTCTCTGGCTCTGAATCAACCATCCACCAATCAACTAAGATTAGTCTTTAGATTTTCTTACACCATGCTCTCCCTCTCCTCATTCTTCTTTTCCTTGCACCCATTTTGCTGGGGTCTCATTTACCCCATCGTCGTTTCAGTTGTTGGTCATTATATTGTCGTCGCTGGCAGAGGTTCTGAATTAAAAACATCCATAAAATTTAACGCTTATGACTATTGAGTTCGAATAGATGTCAATAGGGCGGGTTCGGGTAGGATAATGCAATTCTAGAACCCGTCCCGTGATACAATCCATACAACCCGAATCCTACCCATAAACCATATTGGGTAGGGTTTCTAAACCCGTATCCTACCCTTGCACTAACGAGTAGGATGTGGGTTCTTGACCCGCAAACCCATCAAATTTTTACATATGAGATTAAGAGAAATCTAACATGTAAACTACAATAAACTTCTCACACAATAACAAGAAATATGTTCAAACAAAACAAAAAATAATAAATAACCATGTCCAAACAACAATTAATTCTAGTAGTACAATCCTCATTGATACCAACTAGTCAACTATAAATAAGATACGAACTGCGTTTGTCAATAAAACATAAAAATACAATCTCTACGAAGACTGCTTATAAGGCTTGCAATTAATATAAGAGAAAAAATGAGCAAAAGGAGAAAAAACAAGCTGTCACAACATCTCAAAAACAAGATGACACAACATAAGCAATTAAAACATGGTATGTAACAACCATATCAAAAATTTTAAAAAAACAATCAACTTAAATAGCCACAATATGCCACTTATATGTAATCATTGAGAAAAAACAAATGATTCTCAAGAAAAGTCTATAAAAAAAACAAGATTAGCTCAACTAATTAACAAAGAGCCCTTGTAGCTACATAAAATTAACAAATAAAATCATAAAAACACATTTTGCCCAACTAATAGTATACTACAATGAAAGTAGATAGCTACCTACCAAGACATATAACATACAGAAATATCAAAAGAGATAAAAAAAAAAGCTAAGACAAGTGAGCAATATATGAAGACCATAAGAAACAACATAGTAGCATGATATTACCATGGGTCATTAAGTAATCTCAATACTAGCATCAATCATCCTTATCATCATCATCTATTTCTTCAAAGACTTCAATGTTTGTACTTGACTCCCCCATCTACATCCATGTCCTCATTTATAGAAAGGAGGTGAGCAGAAACCTTCTTTACACCATCCATTACAGAACTTGCTGAAAAAAATAAAACATAAATACTACGTTATATTTTGTTGTAGTTGCTAAAAAGAAAGCAAAATAAAAACAAAGTATTAGTTTTTACCTAGTTTCTCTACAACTAACCAACTTTGACAACAAGTTAGTGCTTTAATGGTGGATGAAAGTAGCCTATTTCAATGTGGACTAATCAACCTTCCACAACAACTGAAAGTAGACTCAGATGCAACTGTAGTAACAAGAATGACATAGATGTCTTTAGCAATGCAAGCAAGATTTGCATATTTCCTAGTATTTACCTTCCACCGTGTTAAAATGTCAAATGATGGAGTCCACTCAATTGCATCATCATCTAACTAATGATCTAGCTCTGCTTTAAGGTTGGGTCTCTTCCTTTTCTTAGCATTGGCAAACTGACAATAGTCTTCCATTTCAATTGCATTCTCGAGCCCATCAGCGGCTTGAGAAGGACAATTTCATCCATTTTCTCTTTAGCAAAACCAGGATAGATTTTGCTATACTGAAATTCAGGAAGAAGGGTTTTGTACCTAGGATCCGAAAAAGTAGCGACACCTATAATTCAATGAATTTGATCCCAATACTTGTTAAATTTCTCCAACATTTTACTTGCCATCTCCTTTATCACACCAACTTCATCTATAGATCAAAATGTTATTTGTAACTTAATTTCACAAATTTTCTTGAAGTAAAGATTAGCCGTTGAGTATTTTATTCCCAAAAATAGCTCAGTCACATCATAGAACATTTTAAACTTTGTACTAATCACACCAGCAAGTATCCATTCTTCTTCACTAGGGCAGATTTTGTAACTTCTATCAAAGGTCAACAAATGAGGGAAGAAATCTTTATATATCAAAGCAGTCTCAAGCATCAAGTAGGTTAAGTTCCAACGGGTTTTACAATCCAGTATCAACTTTTTGGTTATTGGAACACATACCTGTTTTGCTATCTTCTCACACTTTTCCACCTTTTTTACCAATGTGTCCAAAAGACAACATTCTCATGAATCTTCTAAATACCAGACTTAATAACATCTAATCCATCTTGTACAATAAGATTGAGAAAGTGGGCACAAGACCTCATATGAAAAAAATTTCCATTTAACACGAGAGACCCACTCTGAAACTTCTCTTTTAGTAAGGTGACAACACCATCATTGGTACTGCAATTTTCAACAGTAAGAGTGCAAATCTTTTTGTCAATATTCCAATCCATGAAGTAAGCTAAAATTTTATTAGCAATCACTTCCTTCGTATGTGAAGCTGGAACATAAAACACATAAAACTAACATTAATTACATTATCAAATTATATTAAATTAAAAAAAATGATTTCATTTGTATAAATATACCTTAAAACTCATTTTTGTAAAGCCCAGAAAGTATCAATATAGTGTGCCGTAATAGCCATGTATCCCTTCTTTTGATGCTCTGCTGTCCACTTGTTCGTGGTGATTAAAATGTGACTATCAACCTCATTAAGATTATCATATTTTCTTTGAATAATTTCATGATATCACTTCAAATAGTATTTCGATAAGGAATTTTGAACAATGGTTGTAGGCTGGCAAAATAACTCCTAAATCCCTCATGCTCAATAATACAAATAGGATACTCATGCACAATAATCATTTTGACTAGCTCCCTTCTTGAAATATCTTGATCAAAATTATAAGACCCAATATCCGCTCTCCCATCCGACCTTGCAATTCTAGTCAAAATCATTTGTTTAAGGTCTTTTTGACAACGCTTATGACAATACCTCTCATAATGATTTGACAAATGTTTTGTCTCATTTCTAACATTGGCACTAAGAAAGTTATTACAATGATTACACTTGGCATTCCAAACACCTTCAACTTGCACTTTTTTAAAGTGGTCCCAAACTTTTGAAGTTAATCTTTTCTCCAATCAATATCTTCCACTTGCCCCTTTTCATTCCTTTTCATTAACAACAACTGTTGATATAGGATGAGCACTAGAACAAGGCGATGATGAATTACCTTCTGTAGGACACTTAAGTGGAGATTCAGATTGAGACTTGCTTCCAAGTGGTTGAGATCCCAAATGACTTGATCCACGACTACCATCATGGGCACAACTTTGATGGGATTGTCCATCAACAACACCAATATTGGCATTAGCTTCAGTTTGATTGTCTATCATGTTATCCATTCCTAACATATAAAACAAAGTAATTGAAGTGTAATTAGCCGTCCATTGGAACTAACAATGATAGCTAATATTGTATAAAAAAATTCAAAGCTTGTTCTAAAGACAATAAATTAATAGTATAAAATGTAAGTTGATTGGGGGGGGGGGGAGGGGCAGCACCGGGTGCTCTTCAAAATGATGTGCACCAAGCTGAAACGTAGCAAAACCCCATGGTCTACAACACAACTAGAAAATCCACACCCATAAAAAGAAAAACAAAACAGAAAAAAAAGGTTGCCGCAACTGGACCCATGCCATATATTCTTATCGAAGTGCTTGCTATTCAAGCTTTTTAATATGGACACAGAGTAAGCAGAATTTGAACTTGTACAACTTTGTTTTGTTGCAAACAGAAAACATCAAGGAAGTGAACACAATGCACAACAAAATATGGCATAATTTGACTGTTAGTAATGTTCTTCTACCTCTACACTACCCTACTATTAGGTAAAAAGAAAAAAAATTAGAAATCCCCCCCAGCAAATGTATGGCCATCTAAGCCCCGTGAACATGACGCAACAACAGAATATTGCATAATTTGACTGTTCTAGCTCGCCAAAAGAGGAAATTGTAACACAAAATAATGCATAATTTGCTAATAAGCACTAATATTACAACATCTTGAGTTAAAGCATAATAATCAAGTTCTAATAAATGACAGAAGCAACAATCCTTATTGAAATTGAAAAAATTAGGAGAAAAAAGTTTTAAGGATTTACAGAAATTAGCAGAGTAGTGGCATGATGGGATGAGTGCTGGGATTGTAGTTGAAGCTTGAAGTTGACAAAGCTGCCATACTTCTGTACCTCAACCGGTGAGTGACTGAGTACTTCGGTCGTTTGATTAAGTGAGCCATGAGCGGAAGAGGAGGGGGAGGGGGCTAGCAACTGCGTGAGTCGGTCACTGTGAGCATGGGGGAGGGGGGCTGCGTGAGTTGGTCACCGTGAGCGATGTTGCCGGAGTTATTAGAAGGCTAAAGGATGGCTAGCCGGTTAGGTATGGTGATGAGAGTCGAAGATGGATCTGGGCAAAGAGAACATAGTGGAGTGGGGCGATTAAACTAAGAGTTGAGAGATAGTTTTTCTCATGGCCGGCCGAATGGGATTAGGAAAGCCATTTCACATTTGTTTATGGCGTGTGTCAATGGTTTTAATGAATCTAATATTTTTATTATTTTTTAATAATTATATATAATTACACACACACACACACACATATTGACATACATAATATACACCATTTAGTGGGGTGGGTTTGGGGCGGGTTGTTAGCTAAACCCGCATCCTACCCGCACCAACGAGTCTTATTATAAAAAAATCCAAATCTGTCCTGAATCCATTTAATTGAAAAAAAAACCCTACCTGTAGAGTTGGGTATCCATAGAATATGGTTCAAATTGACATCCTTAAGTTTGAAGCATTTACTCCCCCTTTCAGCTTCCTCGCCAATTCTTTCGGCACCAATCCAATCCCTCTAGACTCTCCAAGGATTCACGGTTTCCCAATTCCGACAATTTCACAACTCTGTTCTCCACTGTTTCCCCAAATAGATTCATGGGCCTAACCATGTTTTAGGTTGGAGAGTTGAGAAGGATGGAAAATAAAACGCTGCTGACAATCTATTTACCAATTTTTAGGTGTTGTACACGTGACATCATTTCATTGGTGGTACATGAGCTCATTCAGAAAAAAAATGGGACAAAAGATTTGGATTTGTGAATTTGAGGACAAGGTAGAGATTAGAGAGGCGCCGACATCATTTCAATTAAGTTGACTTCAATAAAATTCTCTACTTGAACGGTGCAACTTATTCACTAGATCAAGCTTAATCCTCCTGGGTCGGGTTAACCGATCAACCTCCATAATTAATTCTTATCTCAATATTTTCGTATATCCAAAAAATTAATTAAAATAAAAACTCTTGTGCAGTTCTCTATGATCGATGCTAAATTAATTTGCTCTCAATTGTAGCCGAGTTTTCCAAATTTTGTAAAGCAAGTACTTCATCCTTTAAATTTTTCAATAATTTTCACTAGCTTGTATTTGCATTTGTAACAAATTTTGAATGCTAAAAAAGAAGGGAAAATTTTTTTTTCTCTCAATCACTACGTTCTTTTTCTATGAGTAAATTTCATGAATAGTCTCTAACTTTTAGTAATTGTTTCCTTTTAATCTATAACCTGTTGAATGTTCTATTCTAGTCCTAAACCTATTAAAAATGTTTCATTTTAATCCTAAATCTACTGGAAACATTTTATTTTGATCCCAATTTGATGAAATTTGTTAACTCAAAGTATTTGTCTGATAATAATTTTTTAGATAATAATTTAAATTATCCTGTAACTGTCCTACAATAAATTTAATATGTATAATAATTTTTTTACAGTTAATGAAAAACTCAAATCACCTTTTTCTTTCTCTCTATAAATTGAACTTATTTTATTTAGAAAGAATAAATTAATAATTTAAATTGTCTATTTATTATTAAAAAATACTAAACTGTTTAAATTTACTGGAAGACAGTTACCAAATATTTAAATTAGAATTTTAAAAGTTTTTTCCAAACAATTATTCTTAATTAATGAATTTTATTTGGTGGGGGACTAAAATGAAATAATTTTAATTGGTTTAGGATCAAAACAGAACATTTAATAGGTGAGGGACTAAAAGAAAACAAAGACTAAAGATTAGGGACCATTTAATGCAATTTACTCCTTTTTCTATATATCCATCCAATTTCAATCATGCTCATGACAACATTAAGGACTAAGTTAATTAAGTTTATTTTATATTTTTGTACTGGTCATTTTAAAAAATATCTTATTGAGGAATAAGTTAATTAAATTTATTTTCAAATAGCAAATAATTTTTATCTGTGTACTTCTCATTTTTTAAAAACATCTTCCCCAATTTTTACAGTCTTTATACAATAAAGATTGGTTCCTTATTTTGTTTATCATTTTCTTCTCCCTCCAGGTTCCCACATTTCTTTTTACATTTTTTTTTTCCCTATTTCTCTTGCCCTTTTACCATTTTGTTCTTTCTGCTCTCCACACATGTCCTTTTTTTTTTCTTTCTTTCTTTTTTCTTCTTTGTCCTCTCCACCAGTTTGGCCTATCTATCCGGTTTCATCTACTGATCACAGCCGGCAATTTTGTTTCAACCGGTTACTCCCATTCCATCTTCAGTCTTCACTATTATTGTCCTTGATGATAATAGAGGAAACTTTAGTCCCCATTGGGCGAAAAGATGAAGTTATAGGAGTTGATGATCAGTTTGACCATAAATCTTTTGATCAGACGATTGAAAATAGTGGGGCACCGATGCACACCAAGTATTCTAGAACGTTCCAGTGTAGAAAGTCCCCCGAACAAATCCGAAGAACAGAATTCCCCCGAACAGATCTGGATCCACCTTCACCTCGCAGAAATGGTCGAAGAATACGAAAGCTGGAAATCCCAAGTGGAGAAGCGTCTTGGAGACCTGGAGGGAGCGAAATCGGAGTTGGGAAATGCAAAAAGTTCTTTCTTAGGAGCATTGGTCACCCAGTCTGTCGGAGTTGGTGTTTCGTGGCTGGTCTCTAGTGTAAACTGTCACCATGTCCATGCATTTGTGATAACACTGATGATTGGTTTTGGCATACTGGTTAGTGGTTTGTGGGTTCGTTTCGTTGAAGCTGCTTTGGTGTGTTTGAATCACAGGTCACAACTACATAATGTTGAGGTTGGTGAGTTTTTGGGGCCTCCAGATGATGATCCTCATAGGGCTGACAAAGTTTATCTCGATATTATATCTGTTGAGGAGTTTGCTGTTAGAAACATGGAATTTGGGATGCATTGTCTCGAAGCACTTGCTCTATTTCTATTAATCTGTGTGGTTGTTCAAATTCATTTAATCTTCTACCATTCATTGTGTTAACCTGTGAGGAGCTAGTTGGATTTGGGTTTGTCGATCTTGAAGTGTTTGGATTTGGGTGTATCTATCAAGTGAAATTTTTGTATTTTGGTTTGTTTATGAAGTGAAATGTTTCTCAATTCTAGATGTGCCTATTTAAATTATTTCTTGCTCTTGCATTTCTGCTTTAATTCAGTGGACAAAGGCACGGTAGAATAGATTATACCGATCAATTAAAAAACACAATGCTCGTTTTTGAACTTCGCTCGCAACCTGTAAATGATCTTGAACATATACGAAATGAATCTCTGGAAGTTCGTTCTGTAGTCACATTACTCCCTTGGTCCAAACTATTTTGACTAGAATTTGACATGGTACACAACACATGTATATTTAGAGAGTAACCAGAGAAATTGCTTCTGAGAATTTCTACTGTTCCGTCCGTGTTCATCCTCTTGCTTGCTAACTGCCTATGAAGAGTTCAGGCTTAAACAAGCTGTGGCCGGGAATTTTTGCAAAAGTTGAAAAAATTAATGCCGTGTTTTGGTTTGTTGGCTAAATTCATGGATGCTTGTGAAAGTTGTACGTGTTTGCCAATGGCTCACCCTACTACATGCCAGAACTCCAGCCCACTTCCGGATATGACTACCAACACCTTCTACCACTACAACTACAAATTTACATTGTCCAATGATGCTTCATTCCAGACCGAAACCAGTTCCCACATATACTTCAACAACAGCCGCTGAAGCACCAAACCATGCATGTCTATGCTCTAAAACCTACGGACAAAAAGCTACAGCGTTTGTTCCAACTTCCAACTTCCAACTCACTTCAGCTCCACAAGTCACAGACATTGATTTACCCTCTATCCTGCCATTAAAGTAGCCTGCCCCAAAGCACCGACTGCTTCATCAATTCTAGGGTATCCTATTACTTAACATAGGAAATCTCAGTAACAACAAAGCAGTAGAAGAAAATAACTCTGGGAAACCCCCCAGTTCACAGAAATGCCATGCCAAAGTACATAGCATCTCCCAGTGCCTCGGAGTTCCATTGAAACCCTATTGCTTTCCTAGGTTAAACAAAAGGACATACTGTTATCATAACAAAGTTCATACGCATAGCACCAACGATTAAAGGTGTACATATGACCAGCGGAAGGCCAGAGATTCTGGAAACATCTTTACATGGGCGTGTGTGTGTGTGTGTGTGTGTGTGTGTGTATTTAAATATCATATCAACGGGGGAGGTTACTAAAATCAACTCAGGCTGGCAACTCGATTAATGCCTAGGAAGCCGATGATATCTAACAGGGGTCTTTGACGCGCTAACCCTGCTCACACACAATGCCAATGGCACGTTAAGGACTCAATTCGAGAACCACTACACTTGTATTTTGAATACAAACAACCAAAACTGCCCGATCAAAGAATTTACATTATGGGAAGAGAAGCCAGAACCACACCGCTACAATTGAGAGCAACTTGCACTTTCAGCTTGCAAGGAATGTCAGTGATCCAATCAACGCATTAGTCAGTTCTAAACTTTTTACATTTTTTCTATGTTAGTCCTAAAAATTTGCATTTTTCTAAATAAGTCCTAAAAATGTTAACATTGTATCCACCGTTAGTTCTAAAATAGATGCCCATACACAAGTCAAACAGAATGTTTGATATGGCATCTAGCTTCGGTTAATCCCTTCCATGTAAGCATGAGTAGTTACATAATGAAAGCCCTATTGGGTTTGTTTTTAAAAAAATAGAGTTTGATGGGCAAATAAGTTCAATATAAACATTAAACGGGTTAATAGCTGAAAATGCAGAAGTTTGTCTCCTCTTCCTCTTCCTCTTCTTACTTTCGAGAAACCAGAACTAGTTTCCTTCTCTTCTCTGAATCCAATCACCAAGAAAACACCAACAAAATCACCAGACTTCTCTTCTCTTCTACCTACTTTCGATCATTTTCTAAACTCCAGAAATGACATCCAAATTCACCAAGAGAACAAAAAAAAAACCATAAACTGTAGCCACCATCACCGCCGCCATCGAAGGTCCAACGCTTCAATCTCCATAATCTCCTTTGTAAACAAGCCCATCTCAATTTGCAGCCGTTGCTTGCCAAGCTCTTCTCCAAATTGGCCCACAGTGCAACATCCAAGACCAACTGCTCCTACTGCCGATGACCTCTGCCAAAAAAATAACAATGTCCTTGACCATGGTGAGACCCTTATCTATTCTAACCCCGACCCAGCCCTGGAAACTTACGATTTTGTGGTGAGGCCAAAAATTGAGGGGCAAATTATAAGTTCTCCATGCTTGAACAACCATCAAAGGAAGTCCGACATCTCAATCTCGGCTGAAAAGAGTTTTGATTTCTCACATGCTTTTACAGAGATTCTTGCAAGGAAATTGAGAGGAGAGTTGAGCGGCCATCGAAGGAAGCAGGGGCGTATCTTCTTAGGGCCGGGAGGGGGCACCCCCCCTAATATTTTTTAAAATTTTTATTAGGTACTTGGATATGTGATACAATTATAGAAAAATTAAAGTTAGACACCTATTTGTCAGTTTTATAATTAATAAGGGGCTTTATTATATTTTGTCCATTTAAGGTCTCAGTCACTTTCTTATTGAGTAAATTGCGTGATAGTCCCTAATCTTTAATTATTATTTCGTTTTAGTCCCTATCCTATTAAACATTCTGTTTTGGTTCCAAACATATTAAAAACATTTTGTTTTAGTCCTAAATCTATAAAAAAAATATTTCATTTTGGTTTCATTGCATGAAATTTGTTAACTCAAAGTATTTGTCTGATAACAACTTTTTGGATCATAATTTGGATTATCCAGTAAGTGCTATAAAATAAATTTAATTTGTATAATATTTTTTTATAATTAATAGAAAATTCAAATAACTATTTTTACTCTATAAATTGAAATTAATTATTATAAATTTTTGAATTCAATGTGTCTCTATATGTAAACTGTTTAGTGAATTTTGAGTTGTGAACTTTCAAATTTTATATGTCTATATATAATATTATTTAGTATTTTTCTATTAGTGATTGTAAATTTATACATACTAACAACCCGTTTCACGTCACACCCCCACCCTCACCCCCACCCCCTCTCCCAAGTTGATTTTTTTGCTACGCCCCTATAAGGAAGTCCCACATCTCCGATTTAGACCTAGTGCCACATCTAGCTTCATGCTTCCTTATTTTGCCCTTCTTAAGATCTAAATGGCTGGAGCCACAACTCAGTCTCTAAAAAGAATCGAGGGCTTCTCTCTCTAAAGACAATAAGGGGAATCGTGGTGGAAGAATTCGTTAATGTACTTCTTTGACCTTTCATTTCTTGCGGGTTGAAGAAAACAAGTCAGAAATAGTGGCTTTAGTGTTAAAGATAAAAGATTAAGGTGAAAAATAAAAAAGAAATACAATTTGAGTGACTATACAATAAATTTTCCTTTTTACCATTTCCTTCTATGCCTCCATGTGTGCTCCACATCATCAAAATACTGCTACATCATTGCTTCATCAGCATGTCTTAATATGTCACTAATAGTAGTGGTAAATATGTCCATTTTGAAAATGTTAGAGGTAAATTTTTCCAAAATAGAACTTTAGTGGCAAAACTACCCTGGGCCCTATACTTTAGTGGCAAAACTACTCTGGGCTCTATACTTTAGTGACAAAATTACCTCTTTTGCCGTTGTTAAAAATAATTTATACATTTTATATAGTTGCATGTTTAACATATACACTGACTTTAAGTTTATATGGCAAGAATAAATCCAACTTAGGGTCTTTAGTGATTTCATTTTTCAGGTTCATTGTAGGAAATACTTTATAACGGTAATAAATTAAAATCTACAAAAAAAACTTTCATATTGGGAGATAATTACCATGTTTGGTAAAGCTGTAGTTCGATAATTACTAGCACTTGTTGCACAAGATGTTTGATCATCTTCATTGTATTGTGTTGCAATTTTTATTTTTATTTTTTTGTCATTTTATATCAAAATAAAAAAGAATTATAAGAATCGTAGGCATACTTGACAGGAAAATATAAAATTCAAAGGGAATATGTCTTTGATATTGAATCAAAAAATTATTTGGAAAAATAATTTGATTATTTCTAACCACATTAATTCAAAATTTGAGATTTAGCAAAATCAGGATTAATCTAAATTTAATCTTGTATTTATCTATCTAAATTTAAAATTTGAATGTAAGTAAAAAATTGTGGCTTTAACTTTTATGTGTCACTATCATATTACATCAGAGGGTTAGGGGTATATTCAGTAAATCATGTTCAAAAGTTTGCATTTAACTTACTAAAAAAAGGAAGCATACCACGTATCGGCTCCACAATCGTTCTTATTAAGGAAAAGATAAAACCACATTTAAATGTATCATGCTTTATATATTTATCGACATCATTTTTTTTTGTGAGATAACTATCCAAACTAATAGCTACCCATCACTTATCTAAACCACCCTAGTTTAATGGGATATATTATAGAGCAATCCAATATATTAACATAATGGTGTTCTTCCATGCTTTATCTGTGTTGTGCTACATATTAGCCATGGCTACGTTCAGCATTATTAACAACTTTGTAGAAAGAGATGAGTAGTCTGGTAACAAGTACTCTGTCGTGTCCCTCTGTTGTGAGCGTATATGTGGTGGCTGCAATGATTGCGTTTTTCAGCGTTTTTCTTTGACTATAAAATCGTCATCTCTGGTGGCGTTTTATCCATGAAATCTTTCTTGAACATCTTCTTCCTGTATATTTTTGAGGACTTGGAATAGCTAGGTGAAAATCTCTTGTCCAGCTTTTGTGATCCCATCCTATTGGCTTTCATTTCTTCCTTGTATGTGTTAGCCCTAGTGGTGTGGCTCTTGGCACCGCTACTCAACAATTTGTTGGGGGTGAGAATGTCAATGGTTATCACCTCTGTCTTTCTGGCGTTAGGAGCCAACCTCCACGTCGTAGCAGTTACAGTCAGAATGCTCATAGGCGGCAGGCTTCTATTGGGGTTTGGAATAGGTCTTTCACTCCACTTTATGCCGCTCTATGTCTCTAAAATGACCACCTTTAAGCACGCTCGATTTGTTAGTGCCGTTTCCAAAAGCCAATCATGAGATAATTATTTTTTGCACATTGAGTCATGACATTTTATTGAGGCATTAATCCAGTAATTGTATTTGTTGTATTGTTTTTGTGTGAGATAATCACACGTAATTATAACCCTAGAATAATAGTATTCTTAAACATCCATAGTTTAGTATTATTGTGGAGTGGGTTGCAATAATACATAAAGACTAGCATATGTGGAGACTAATATGATATATGTAATCTACATATAGGTACAAGTTTGTACTGGACCGACCCGCCATGAAAGCGCTACGTGGATCGTTATATGAACATCATAAATGATTCTCATAATGATCATGGTATATGTAGTCATTTGACCTAAGGTCATCAAGGTTCCCTAAATGTGAGTCATATACTTTGATACTTCCTTTTGTTGCTTGTAACTGAGTGAACAAAAAGGTGGCCATTGGGTATGTCACATATCATGTAAAGGGTTTTGTATGATTAAGATAAGATTTGTCTCTCCTATGTAATAAGAATGATATTTTTAGGCCCCTTGATAAAGTGAGACTAAGAAAATGTATAGCTATGCTCAGATGAGTTAATATACGATATCAATGTCATCAGTTTTAATTAGTTTACTCGGTAATCAAGAAACCACAGATTGAGCTATACGAGAGTGACACATTCCATGTCTCGTGCTTGGTCTTGATATCTTGGATAAAAAAACAATGGCATATATGGATAATGATCATAGAAGTTTAATTGAATCACCGACTATCTTGTCACTTGGGTAGCAATGATGTATTGCTAAACACCGCTCATTATTTATGATCATCAATGTATTTATGATCATTGCCAATGTAATAAAGGCCTACTGGGTCGTACATATAGAGCCAATTGAATTATTTGACTGCATGGGCCAAATTATTTGGGTTTTGGTTTCATAATAATTTCAGATTAATAGTTGGCCCAAAGGTTGAGCCATTAATGAAGCTCGAAATTAAACCTAATTGGATTAGGGTTTTGAAACCCATTGGGCTTGGGAATTAAGTCTCACTATATATACATCATATAGTGAAAATTTTGTAACTCTTGCCTTAGCTTCTCTAAGGATGAAATCAGAAGAGTTCTGAAAGTTCCAGCTACACTATTCTCTTGCCATTTCTTGGAGGATGCAAGTTAGCATTGCGGGCGTAAGAGGAACGCATTTGCCAGGACATGGTGGAAGCATGGTGATCCTGAAAGGCTCATGTGGATACCGTAGAGAGCTTGAATATGTTAACTGTTCAAATTTTATAATTCGACTCAACAGTTGGATGAAAGATCTCAACTAATTAAGTATAAAAATTTTGAACACCCGATTTACCCCGTTTCATTTGGATCTTGTAGGGTTTCGATTATCTTCCACTGCACCTGTTTTGGCTCTCGAAACCCTACTTGATTGTCCTACCCTTCCAAGCTCTAGCTGCTTCTGGCATGTTCATGGAAAATCTCATTAACCTTTTGGCTAACATCAGTGCGGCAAAGCAGGGCTGGAGTGTTTCCCTCGATGGGGCCATCTTTCCATCCCTTGCCGTCTTTGTTTTCATATGGTCTTGCTGGCGGTCATCCTTAGTTTGATGTTGGAGAAAGGCAAGAGCACGAGGGTAGAGGAATTGTTGTGACATCTCTGGTCGAGTACGATAGGTGATATGGAAATCAAGAGGGAATTGGAGGATATGATGAGTAGCCTGGAAACATCATTGAAAACTCCATGGACGAACTTGATCTGCAAGAGGCAACATTGGCCATATCTTGCGGCGGCTTATTCTGGTTCCCCTGTTCCAGCATCTAACAAAAATAGGCTTCTAGGTGATGTTCTCTCCAATCTTGTTAAGAGCTGTAGGAACAAAGGCAGCAACGTCACTAAATGTTACATTGATTGGTGCCTCTTATAGTCTACTTATGTTGATTATCTCTAAATTCGTGTTTGATATTTTTCTTCAGCCATGAGCATTCCATCTTTTTTGTAGGGGATTGATTCATATGCTTCCCCAGGTGTAACTCGGTATTTTTACCTATAGTGGCGTAGCTGGCTGCTTTGACTCGGACGAGTGCGGTTTCCTCTATATGTTTAGTTTAGTACCATGGACAATGTTGTTATTCATTTTTTATGGGTTAGGTTGGGGGCCTTTTGGCTTGCTGGTTCTGAATGAATTGTTTCCTTTAAACGTCCAGTCAACGGCACGACAATTAAGCTCGTCAGTGGCAATGATATCCTCTATCATCGTTGCTCAATGCTCTCTCCTAGTTGAGGCTTTGAGGAATATGGTGATTGTGTTTTTGCCCTTGTGTCTGCAGGCTATCATGCTTTACTTGTTCTTGACCGGATGTTTTGGTTGAGTTGCTCTGTTGGGCCAGCTTCCTGGTTAATTCCTTTATCTTCAATTCAACCCATGCACATTACATTAATATATATCACTATATCAGCTCTGGTTTTATTTATTTTATTATTTACGTCAGTGTGTGCATCTAAACAAATCGTAGCTGGATGGCTAGTTTAGTTGCGATCAAATCTTACTGCCTGTTCATTTCAGTTTAAATTAGCTGTGTTAATGTGTTATAAAATTATCAAAATGGACCTGATTTCTAATTGACTATGTTTGGCCCTGAAATCACATAAAATTCTGAAATGTGTCATTCATGCTTCTCCCTTGTTAGCCTTTTGCCCGCCGTTGCTTGCTTCGCTGATGGCATCCTCCATATTTTTTTAGCCTTATTGTTGTTTGTTTATCTGAAGTTCTAACTTAGAGCAATCATATAATTAAAGGATAACTCAAGCACTTATTATGAAAATGAAAAAAAAATCAAAGGTAATTGTAATTTTTTTTTTAATTTTTCTTTCATATAATTAGTTGCTTATATTATAATGGCAATTATTTTTTTTACATTTTTGATGTTTTAAAATGTTGGAAAATTTATAAGAATTTTTTTTCACAGATGTTCATCCCTTTTAACAATATAAAAAAAATTATTCTTAGCAATTGATTTTTTATAATAAATAATATTGAAGTATCATTTTCATTTTATTAATTTTAGAGCCAATCAAATCGTACAAGTTTGGTATTGGAGTTGTTAAGCGAAGAAGTTAATAATTTTATGTTGTGATTGCAAATCTTTATTTTATGCAATATTAATTGTAATAAGGAGAAAGGTTTGGGGGTTTATATGTTTAAAATTTATAATTAAATTATATATTTTTAGGTCATAACTGCAAGTTTTGACAACATAAGGGATTATATGATGAAGGAAAAAGTTGGATGATTTTTAGGACATATAACAAGTTATAGTAGAAAAAAATTCTAAAATGTGCTATATTTATTGGATTAATTTTTTTTTCATTTTCATCTAAAATATAATTTGGTTGACAATTTCCTACTTAAGGAGTATATGGTTGTTGAAGTCTAGCTGTTATGTTGTCCAAGAACATTTATCATTCTTCCCTCCAGAAATAGAAGGCGCAAATTAAACCCTATGTAGCATAGGGCAATGTCAAGGATAGTGAATGTGGCCTGTGGATGAGGAGGTAGATGTATTGAGTCCAAACAAGAAAAATGGGATGATAAAAGAAGGTTTGATCTATATAGACACTTCTTAGCTTAGCTAAGTGCAACTCTTGGTAAAGTCAAGGAAGTCCTTTCAACTTTCAACTCCATAATTAGTTGATGAGTGGATTGGTGATGCCCCTTGGTAAGCAAATGACAAGTTGAATGGTATCTGAAATGATGTAGTAACATAACACTTAAGTTCCACGTTTAAAGGGCATGGTCATCATTACCAAGCTCTCTGATTATATCAAGGTAATCATTAGATTAAATAGCTTACACCTTCATGGGCATATTATTATTAGGTCAGGTCTCTAAGATATACACTGATTTGCTCTCATCTTAGAATAGAAAAGAATCTTACTGTCCATATGATAAAATAGAAACTATTAGTGCTAGTACTCTTGAAATTCAAGAGGAAGTCCCATTTCACTTCCCAAGTTCCAATGATATAATCCACTAGCCAACACCAAGTAGTAATTGGATTGGAAAAATAAATGCTTGGATTATATCTAAGTAAAGTAACAAAATTCTGACACCAAAGACCAAACTAAAATGGATTCACTTTGTATAACTAGTAGTCAAGCTCAAGGCAAAAGGAAGGTATTCACACTGCTGTGCCCACTAACATCCTGTAAAGTCAATCACCATTCAATCTAAAAATAATTTGCTTTAAAGTTTGCCATCTTGACTTTGTTCCGTTAAAGAATGTATGGATCTTCTTCCATGACAAGAAAAATGAATCATAAGCCAAGTCTAAACTAACACAAGGCTTAATTATATAGATGGTACTTGGATACAATGTGTACAATGAAAGTAAGCAATATTTTTTAGTCCAATCATCAGTTTCTCTTTAAATTCCAAGCACTAGGTAGACAGCACAATTAGTATTATCATCAATGCTCAATTAAACTAGCTGACAAATACACCATAATATGAATGAGATCATAGGCCATCCTCATGGCCTCATTCTCATTATCATTGTCATCACTACTTATTTGGGATTCATCATCATGTTCTCCATAAAGAACATCATCTACATCTTTATCTTTATCTTGATTTTCATCCATCTGCTGATAATCTGAGACTCCATTTTTGTGATAGGCTACCTTACCAGTCTTTCCAAATAACAACATAGATTAATCAGACGCCTTTAAATGCATTTTCACTTAAGTAATCATCATAGTGATGATGGTATGAACCTACGCACCAACAAGTTGCAAATGCCCAGATAATTGTAATAAAGATTGAATGGCAAACTTTCTGGACGTAGTCATTTGTAGAAACGAAGTGTCAATACCAGTCATACCGTAAATAATTTGGCACCTAAAGCTCAAGTTGAACTTGTACAACAAACTCACAAATGAATGGTTATTCCTATATGTACTTTACGGACATGAACAATATAGTAACAGACATCACTACTATGAGAATAAAAAAAATTCACAAGCTAGAAGATTTGATTCTAACTAGTAAGAAGCCCAGAAAGCTACTTGGCATTTAAACAACTAATAAGGATCTAGGGCATGGGACTGAATAGACTGTAGCATATCCAATATGGATTAGTTTTAATTGAACACATTGAATTTAACACACACACAATAACACATATATATGAATGATGAAGATCCTATCAAAAAATTATAAATGAGGAAGCTTTTGCTCCAGAAGGTAGAAGATTTGGCTATTTCAAAGGAGCCTGGAAGTAAGCGAGCAAATATTCTTTCTTCTGCTCTGGCAACAATGAATTAACTACCTAAAGAAAGGACTTCAGTGATGTGACATGCTGGCTGTGATTCACCAGTATAGCATATAGCCAAGAAGGAACACAAGTCCCTTTATATGACCTGTCAAAGACAAAGTAAGACAGTTATCACAGAAATAACCTGACCCATCTCCAATAAGATTTAATAAAGGTATATATCCATATTCTGAGACCACAAATCACATCAAGTTAGAGTTAGAAAAGGCAACAAAACATCAATCTTATATAAGCATACTTTTATAAAAGCCTGTGCAAACCTTGATTTCTACAGCAGTGTAAAAAAATCTAGCAACTTTAGAGCATCACTGGGTGTCATAAACATAATAGCTGCTTTCATCTGACCCAAGAGGGAAGTCAATATTGCAAATACAAAACTTACTTAAAATGAAAGTATTTGTAGCATAGAAACATGAAAATAAAAATACAGATATGTTTTATAAAAAAAAAAAACAAAAACACATTTTTCCGAGACATGTTTGCTTTTAGATCAACACCCATAAAGATGGAATCTACTTTAATTTGGTGTGTTTGGTCATCAAGTATTCCCAAGCATCTTTGACGGTCCTCCATGCAAAGGGTGCTGGGCTCAGCTTCAACTTGCTCCACGAAACCTGCACTTTCATGATAGTCCATAAGAGGGACCCAACAACACCAACAAGCCATTCTTTTCAGATTGTTATTTCACAATATTAATACAAAAAGAGAAAACAACATAAATTCATAAACAACCATATCAGACATATTTGCATTATTTCACATTATACTTATTCCTTGGAAATATTTTACATTTTTAGTAAGAAATCAATATAAACTTCTGTTCCCAAAGCACAAGAGAAAATGATCATAACTTTCACCATAACAAATTTACATGATTGAGCATTTTGGGAAATCTAACTGCTCCAATCCCCAACTATACCATATGCAACATTATCTCTAGAAGTCACTATGGCAGACTTAACAAAAAATTATCATGGGTTTTATTACTTCATATCTAAACAAATTGAAGTAATCTTCATACTTTCTATAGATCCAATAAAAGGACATTTACAATGTTATTCTATAAAAAAAAATTTTGATGATTGACTCAACCCATACACAATAAAGGTGTACAATAAACTAAGTAAATAAAAAAAATAACCAAAGGTAGTTTTGAGCAAAAAAAAAAAAGGAAACTAAAAGACATATTGACCTCATTTATTCACATGCTTGGATTCCAAAAGTACTTGAACACCATCAAAATTAGCACGACATCTAGTATTTTCCTGAAGATCTAAAATTTTTTGAATTAGAAGTGAAGCATCACCAGCATTTATATGGCCTAATGCTATAACTGTTGAACAATGAGCTCAAATATTGGCCACCTAGCAAATAAGATATATGTACCATTCAATCAATATATACAAAAAATAAAAACAAAACAAAACAAAAAACCTAGTGATGGATTTCTTTTATAGCAACTTTGTCATGCGGCCTTAGATTTGTTTTTTGGATGTTAACAAACAGTAATCAAGAAAATGTGCCCAAGGATGGATTTGCCAAATTTAGATCCAACTGAACATGTATAAGTCATAATGGTTCCAGAAAGCATACAAAAAGAGTGAAGCAAAGAATTGAGTAAAATGCATAATTTATTACGCTAAAACTTCTTCGCATTAAACAAGCCAAAAGAAAGTTATGGAACTCAAATAGAATAACATATTTTTGAAAAGGCAAAAGTATCAAATTTGCCATTAATGTTTGGCCCGAGGCATTAATATGCTACTATAGTTTTTTTTTTGCTCAATATGACACTAATGTTTTTAAAACGGTTCATATTGACTACTAACATTGTAAATTAGGGGCAAATATGATATTGAGCCAACGTTCATGATGAACATTCTGTGAACAAGAAGAATATTCCATAAAGAATGTGCTTTAGTGGCAAAAGAAAGGATTAAGTGGCAAAAATGACATGCCACGTCTATAAAACGCAAAAAAGGGGATGACAGTTGTTCAAAATTTGAAATTAGGCCAGTATAAGTTAGAGTTTTGTTGTTGAAAATCTAGAATTAGGGATTTGGGAAGGGGTTGGCAACTGGGGTTTTGGGAAGGATTTGTTAAAAGTTTGGAAATGAGGTGTTTTTCTTAGAAGGTTGTTCGCCGGGGCTAATCTCATTCTTGTTCCCAAATTTGTCCTCCGGTTGCAAATCGCTACCATAGTCGTTCAGCTGCTCTATCATCTTTTCTTTCCCTCTGAACACCACCTTATTTCTTCTTTATAGGAACAAGCACAGGCGAATGTTCTTAGATTGATCAAAAAGTGGAAAACTTGAAGATGACACTATTTTTTCTGATGACTCATTGGCTGGTACAAAGGAAAGGTTTGGAAGGGCAAAAAGTGTTGGGCCATCGGTAAGGATGAGAACATTGTATCTATACACACCATATTCCCTCCCATGCTGAACATAACTTGGCAATCTCCAAACATTTTGAATTTCCACCTGATCTTCTGACTTTAATCGTAATATTCCATCACCATCTTTCTATTTACACGTAGGCAAATTTAACGCCTAGTGGTCTATATGAGTCATTTTGAAAATAGTAATGTCATATTGGGAAAAAAAAAGAAAAACTATAGTGGCATATTCGAGCCCCGGGCCAAATATTAGTGGCAAATTGGATACTTCTGCCTTTTGAAAGAATCAAACTATAGTTTCTAGTAATATCGATGAGAAGTGCTTCCCAACAATAGAAATTGAATAATAAATTTGAAGAAATATTCCTAAATAGAGTAATTTAGCATAATAGGCAGATTCAGGTTCATCTATCGAACTGGAAAAGTTATGTTTTCGGATCAATATCAAGGCAGTGAATTAAATTAAATCAGCAAAAGGCCTCTGACTTGGCTTTACCTCTATTTTGTACATCAAGTCCTTTCTTAGATTTGACAAGTAATTAATTTATGGATAAAATAACCCCATCCTGGGAGCTATTGAAAGTTACAGCTAAACCATGTTGAAGTAGAATTTTCATAAATGATGGCTTCACAAGTGAACCACTAGCAATAAAAGCATTCATTGATGCAGGCTTTGAAGCACCTTGTAGTTTCAAAGAAAATATCACTAGTGATGCAACTCTATGACCTTTCGATTGAATATCCTCAGAAGAAAATAAAACTTTAGTAGGCTTTGTATGCTATAATTTCTCAGTACTTTAGCCATACTAAAAGTGACTAACACCACTTTCTGATATGGCAAATACATAGATATCCCCACTTTCAGCACATCTGCAATATATGGAGATTGCAAGGTGCTCCATTGTAAGTACACAATAAGCTAACTGTTTTTTTGCTGCTGTTAGCTCTCTTGATAGCCACATGTCTTTCTCTAATGGCTGATGCAAAGATTAAGCTCCCATTTTCATTGAAGACCAAACAACGCATAACTCCCCATCATTCAGTTAACAAGAAAGTCAATTAAGATTAGAAAGCAAATAAGCTCATTAAGTCTAGACTAATTATCTCTTTTTTTAGAGAAATCAGCCAGAGGTACAATGCAAAAATTGAAATAAGAAAAACTCACAGGGTGGCGAGTGAATGTTTGTGTCTTTTTATGACTAGAACAATAAAAAATCTTTAGCTTTCCAGCAGCAGTTGCTAAGATTGTCCCATCTAGCATGGACCAAAACAAAGGGAAAGTTATAATTTGCCCACGTTTCCAGGTGAACTCAGTCCAAGAGACACCATGCATCAATAACATATCAAGAGCAGTGGGGGAAAAAACCGATGACATGTACCTGCTGAAAGTGCCATACAAGTTATAGCTTTTGTAGAAGCTTGGAACTTGCCCAATATATTCCCAGAGAGTTAATCAATTTCACAAACATTCCATCAGCACCAACACTGTAAATATAGTAACCATTTGAGGAAAATGCAATGGCACAGACGCCCCTGCATATAACAGTGATTCATAAAGGCATAAGGATCTCTTAAGCAGTCTAATACTAGAAACTAGGATGGGCTTGCATATGCACTCAGTTTCAATGATTAGGTACAACTAAAATGGAACAATTAGCCATCCTTAACTTCTACAGTCAACAACAAGAAAATGACATTAGTTATTGGCTACGAATAGTGGTGGAACCACGTTAGGGCATGTGGTGCTGCTGCCTGTTGAGAATTTCAAAAGTTTGTAAATATAAGGTACTAAGTTGGCCATTTTTTTTAATAAATTAAGGACCAACTGCAAATTTTGTCCCCAATTGAAGAATATAAAAAGGGTAAATTGAGGCAACAGTCCTAAATCTTTACTTTTTATTGAAGATTCGTTCCTAACCTTTGAACCAATGCATATCCTTCCAAAACCATTCTCTCTCAACGTCTCTCTGTCCTTCTCTCTCCTCTGGTCTGCTTTAGTAATGATTAATGAAAATAAGATAATTACTTTACTAATATTTATTTAGAATAGATATTATTTTAATAACATATACACCTAATAATTATTAAAATATTTTTTTATAAAATTTAATTTTTAAAAATAATTATTTAAATATTTTTTTTTCTTAGAGTTTGGCCGTTCCTCATCTTGCCTCTGCCTAACCTCTAGCATCTAAGCCTAAAAACCTGGTTCCGCCGCTAGCTGCAAAACTATGTTCGCAAGAAAACTATGAAAACTAAAACAAGCCAAGGATATACATTAATAGTAATAAAACTGAAATACGAGAAATTTCCAAAGAAGGATATAAGCATGAAGCGCCAAGTCTGGTCTCGGAAACAATACCTATTCTTATATTCAGCCACTTTCACTATATAGAGAAACAGATTTCGCATTCGTCTCTTATCGTTACATTTCGGCACTTGAACATATGAGGGCATGTTAGTTCCTACTTCCATTAGTCTAGCATCACATGTCAATTCATATTCTTCTTCATCTAACTTCAGTCTGCTAATCTTTCATCAGAAAGAGAGTTTTCATATGCATCCGGCAGTTCAGTATATGTCAACATTTTCACACCAGTGAGTGTAGTTTTCAAGTAAATATTTAACGAAGACCGTAAAGAGCATTATATACAAAGTATAAACTACTCACCCAGGATGGGCGATGGCAGTCACTAACACTCCACTTTTGCTCCACGTTTGCTCCACAATGTTTGCTCCACGCCTGCTCCGTTCTCTTCTTCGCTCATGCTCGCTCCCGGTCGGCAAGCGTGTGCACGCTCTAATCATCACCACGGGCCTCGCGTCAAGGCAAAGCTCCTCCATCCTCAACGCTCTCCTCCACTTTTATGCGGCTCAGGCCGACCTTCCTTCTGCGCTCAAGCTGTTCGACCGAATTCCCCACTCAGACACCAACGCTGCCGACTGGACGGTTCTCATGTCCACCCTTTCTCGGCAGAAGATGGACCAGGATGCACTTTTTCTTTTCTCCCAAATGGTTGAACAAGGAGTCAGAATGGACGAGGTGGCGCTGATTTGTTTCTTCAGCGCTTGTGCGCGGTTGCAGGATGTTGAGTTCGGGATACAGGGCCATGGGCCTGTGGTTAAGATGGGGCTGAGTGAAAGTGTTAAGGTTTGCAACGTGCTGATGGATATGTATGGGAAATGTGATCTCGTGGGAGAGGCCAGGAAGGTTTTCGGCGAGATGAAGAAGAGGAATGTGGTGTCGTGGACGGTGGTTTTGGATGCTGTAGTAAATAGGGAAGGTGTGGGGAGTGGCAGAGTTTTGTTTGATCAAATGCCAGAAAGAAATGAAGTTGCTTGGACCATCATGATTGTGGCTTATGTGGAGAATGGGCTAAGCAAGGAAGGATTTTCGTTGTTGTGCCAAATGATATTTTGTGCGGGATTGCCTCCGAATACTGTAACACTGTGTTCGGTATCTTCTGCTTGTGCACAGTCTGGGGATGCGGTGATGGGGAGGTGGGTTCATGTTTATGGTTTGAAGACTATGGGAACAGAAATGGATGTCATGGTGGGAACTGCCTTGCTTAATATGTACGCAAAATGTGGGAGGATCAATGATGCGCTCAAGGTGTTCAAGTTCATGCAAGACAGGAATGTAGTGGCCTGGAATGCTATGCTCAATGGTCTAGCTATGCATGGTCAAGGAGGAGCTGCTTTGGATTTGTTCACAAAGATGACAGAGGAAGCTAGGCCGGATGATTTGACATTCATTGCTGTTCTTATTGCTTGTAGTCACTCGGGCTTGATCGATCAAGGTTGGCAATACTTTGAGAGCCTCCAATCAATGTACGGTATTACGCCTAAAATTGAGCACTATGCATGTATGGTTGATCTGCTTGGTAGGGCTGGTCGTTTGGAGGACGCTGAAGCTTTAGTAAAGCAAATGGCAATTCCACCGAATGAAGTTGTTTTAGGATCGCTACTGGGTGCGTGCAGCGTATACAGTAAGCTGCAGCTGGGGGAACGTACTTTGCATCAGCTTATTGAGCTAGACCCAAGTAACGTGGAATATCATGTTCTAGTAGCAAACATTTATACGTTGGCGAGAAAGCAAGACAAGGCTGATTCCCTGTGGCAGATACTTGAAACTAAGGGAATCAGGAAGGTCCCCGGAATGAGTTCAATTCATGTGGGCGGTGAAGTTCATCGATTCAGTGCCGGTGATAAGTCTCATAACAGAAGCCATGAGATCTATCGCATGTTAAATGATGTAATTCAGCGGTTAAGATCTGCTGGGTATGTTGCCTATACTGCTCCTGGAGTTGATGCAGACGAGTTGGAGGAGGAAGAGCAGGTACTGTTCTCACACAGTGAAAAATTGGCAGTCTGTTATGGACTTCTAAGCACAAAACCAGGAACACCTCTTTATATATTCAAGAACTTGCGGATATGCCGAGACTGTCATGCAGTACTTAAGCTTGTTTCCGAAATTTACAGTAGGGAAATTGTAGTTAGGGATCGAAATCGGTTCCACTGTTTCAAGCTGGGTTCTTGTTCTTGTTCTGACCACTGGTGAGCCAACTGCGTGAGTTGGGAAAAGATGCCCTTTGTTTTTAGAGACAGGATAGGCTACTTGGCCACGAACGTACCTTACCCATTTGGCAGGAATTGATTATTTGCAGCACGGACAACTTGGTCTGCAGCTAGATAGAATCCACATGTGTTTCAAAGCTGACATTCGACGAGTTGCTATCTTCCATTGAGTTCACACGCGGCCCAATACGGCCCAAGAGCGAGAAAGAATAGCTAGCCCTGCCCTGCCTTGCTGAGCTGTTGCCTTGCCACTGCGAGAACTAGAAGCAGGGGAGAAAGAAGACGGTTAAGTCGCAGCGCAGCTTCTTACCACAACCACACTGAACCGGAAGCAGAAACGATTACTTGTAAGCTCAGATTGATTGGATTGCCTTCCATTAGATCGAACCAGATTCCCCGAGTCCAACCCATATAAATTCCTCTGCTCCATCCATCTTCATCGTCTCATCGCTCAGCCCAGTTCCCACTAATGGCGCCCAGGGTGTTCACCGTTGCGCAGGACGGCCGCGGAGACTACACCACCGTGCAGGAAGCCGTCGACGCTGTCCCCCTCGGCAACACCTATCTCACCGTCATCCGCGTCTCGCCTGGGATCTACCGCCAGCCGGTCTACGTGCCCAAGACCAAGAACTTTATCACCATAGCCGGTCTCTCACCCGAGACAACCCTCCTCACTTGGAACAACACTGCTGCTAAAATCGAACATCACCAGGTACAGTAAAACTACCATTTTCTCAGGCGATGTTACCCCTATCCCTACCTCTTCTGGATATGTATTTCCCAATCCCACCTTCCTCATTTGTTTATGCAGGCGGCTCGATTGATTGGGACGGGGACCTTCGGCTGCGGGAGTGTTATTGTGGAGGGGGAGGACTTCATTGCTGAAAATGTCACTTTTGAGAACTCCTCTCCTCAGGTATTAAAAATTGTACTTTATTGGTCCTCTTATTCCAAACTTGCCCGCTTCCTTCCATAACCATTCATTTTGATACCTGGGCTACCTGCGTTGCATCTTAAATGGATATCCGCCTGTTCATTTCAAGGTTTCATCTTTGTTCAGGGTTCAGGACAAGCAGTGGCCATCAGGGTGACTGCCAATAGATGTGCCTTCTATAATTGCAGGTTTCTTGGTTGGCAGGTACTTTTAACTCTCTTATTCTACAACTTTGAGAAGTTTTTCTTCATTCAATCACTTGAGCTAAGTTCTGAACATAAACATTACTAATATCTGAAATGATTTAGCTTTAACCCTTGTATCCATAGAGCCTTCGCAAATTATACTAGTAACTTTGCTGGGAGAAAATTCTTTAATTTTTTCTATTGAAGGATCTGTTTCATGAGTTCTTTCTGGCTTGGTAAATTTTTTGGTTCTAACTGACAGAGATGAATGCTTCTTAAATAAGAAATGATCATCAGCCCAGAAAGTTTTGTATTTTTCATGGCAATTTTGGTTATCTAACTGTATTATCATTTCTAAAAATTACCAGGATACTCTCTACTTGCATTATGGTAAACAGTATTTGAAAAATTGCTATATTGAAGGAAGTGTGGACTTTATTTTCGGAAACAGCACTGCCCTCTTGGAGCATTGTCATATTCACTGCAAGGCACCTGGTTTTATAACTGCACAGAGTAGGAAATCTTCACAGGAATCGACTGGTTATGTGTTTCTAAGGTTTGTGCTGGACTTCTTCTTTTGTGATTTTTCTTTTTTTTTTCTTTTAGATTCCTATCTTGTTAAATATCTGAACTACAAGTTTTTTTATTTCTTTTTTGAACATTTCAAAATTTTGTTGTCAGGTTATGTAGATAGGATGTTTTCAAAATTGCCATCCTTGCACCGACTGATACTCATTTCAAATTGTGAGCTTTGGAAAAGAACATTGATAGTTTAGATGAAAAAATCAATATCAGGACAAAGATGCTAGATTTATCTTGCAAGTTAAAAGTAATCCACAGGCCACTGGACTTATTTTCCTAGCTGAATGCTGAAGAGTTCTTGTGCTTCTGAAGGGCAGTGTGGAGAACAGACAAAATACGCACTAAAGAAAACCAAAGAAATTATATTTTTTTTAGATATACACGAAATTATAGTCTTTAGAAAAGCTATATCAGCATTTCCAATAAAACAGATAAAATGCATTTTGTTTGATCACCTACTAAGTATTCTTAGAACTGTATAATTCTTGAATATTAATCAATTTAATTGATGGTATCTGATTGAAAATATTTCAGGGTGCTCTTCTCATGTGTGAAAAGGGGGAAGACCATTAAGAGTCCGTGCATTTGATTTAAGGATTCACAAAATCCTTGGAAAGTAAGACTGAAAAAGTTAGATTCTTGGAATATGAGATTTCTTAAAATCACAATTCTAACTTTCCCATTTTTGGTTCACACGAATGAAGAATTTAACTTTCCCGTGTTTGGTTGAGTTAGTTTATCCTTTTCTTTAAATGTTTGGCTTAGTGACTAAAATTTCACTTTTCTAACTTTAGTAACATATTTGTAAATTTTTCAAAATCTCAGGGACAGTTGAAAAGTTCAAGGACCAAATTTTTAATCTTTTCCTGGAAATATTTAGGGTCATTTGAAAATTTTAGCAACCCAATTGTCAATATTTGAAAGATCTGGGCTGCATTGTAATTTTCAAAACATAAATACATTGCAGATTCATTAATTAACCAACCTAAATTAGGAAAGTGAGTCCCGCAAAATTGTGAAGGATGGAAAGTTTTTGGAAAGTGAGAATGTTGGAGAGTTATGTCCCAAGTGCAACCAAGCACAAGATTCTGTGGATTTTGACTTCCCAATTAATCCAAATTGTTAGAATCCTTGAATCACTCTAAATATCTTTCTTTTCTGGTATCGGTAGAAAAATAATCACAGCTTAGTGGATCACTCATATAATTGATATTTGACATCAATGCAGATGTGTAATCACTGGCAATGGAAGTTCATCGTATGTGTATCTTGGTCGTCCGTGGGGACCATTTGGAAGGGTGGTCTTTGCACACTGTTACATGGATCAATGTATCAAGCATGTAGGGTGGGATAACTGGGGCAAACCTGAAAATGAGAGGAGTGCTTGCTTTTATGAGTTCAGGTATGTTGTGTTTATTGCAGATGATTAGAAGTGATAGACTTTGGAATGCAACTTTCCAGATATCAGCCAATTTTATCTCAATAGCTATCTTCCTGTTGGTCCTGCTGTGTAAGCATCTCTACGTTTACTGTGTTGGTGTACATTTTGCTGCTAATTGATGTAGAAGTGTGTATGCTGCTATGATGAAACTGTGCATGATGAGCTTTTATAGAATTGCTGGGTGGTGATGGAATTTGTTCTATCAAGTACAGGTTATGCACTTTTCTAGTCACCGGCTTCTCTTCATTGACCTGGTTCAACTTGCAGGTGCTTTGGTGCAGGTTGCTGCATGTTGAAACGGGTTGCATGGGCTAGAGAATTGCTGGAGGAAGAGGCTGAAGAGTTCATCAGGCATGGGTTTATTGACCCTGACCCAGAGAGACCTTGGCTTGCAGAGAGAATGGGACTGAAAATGCCATATTCTGCATTAACTCGAGGAATTTAGGGGAACTTTCCTAACTAAGGAGCATTTGAATTTCGGGTTTGTCGGTGAAAAAGAAAAAAGAAATGAAAAGGTTAGGCTGAGTGCATGGTAGTGGTTGATTTGGGATTGAAGATGATGTAGAGAATAAAAAAGAGTTTGTAGGCATGTTTTGAAATGGCATCTGTCCTGTGTTTTTGCAGCACCAAGAGGTATATATATGGTCCCTCTGGGTCTATGCTGAGGACAAATTGTGGTGAACTCTTTTACTAATAAAATGAGAAAGGAAAGGGCCTCTAATCATGGCTTTGAGTTTCGAATGTTTTGATGATATTGAATTATTGAGCCTGGGCGTGGGAGGTGGCAATGAAAAGCAGGAGGAGGTTTAAGGTTTAGAATTGTTAGGGAAAGTTAAGAGGAATAAAAGTGTTATTTTAAGATTTATTTTAATGGTTTTTATGTCATATCAATATTTTCTATCAAGCTTAACATTGGAACTGATGGAAAGTACTTAATTCGGTCATGCAATATGTAATACATTAAGCTAATTGGAGGTAATAAAAAAAATTATGGTGCACATTTCAGTTTGAGTATGTGTTATTAATGATATACCACATCTGTGCCCAAGTTGAAACAAAAACAAAAGATGATACCATAATATATGCATATAGTATTGTTACATAATCTACTAAGTTAAATATGTATATATTTTTCTATTGACAGTTCTATGGATTTCAAATGTTTAAAATGCTAAATGAATTGGTACAAATTACTTGTGGAATGGGCTTCCATGATAATTCTGACAGGGTTTTTGGTGATTTTTGTACCTGCAAAGGAATCTCTAATATATACTTGAGTTGACGAATATAATAGAAACAAGAGAAAAGTTTAAGAAAATTGTTGAATGCATGTTGTTAATTATTAGGATCCCGATGGCGTCAATGATGCTCCGGCAAGGCAGGCAAGTAGCTCGGAGTCTGTCGGAAGGCATTATGCTTCGAGGTGTGGTTTAGACTTAGAGCATATCTCCATCATCAACACACACATACATATTATTTGACACGTTCTTCAAACTTAAATAAAGTGCATGTAATTGACACAATTTTTTTACATTTGAAATATTAAGATATATTAAAATTTTGATTAATTAAATAAAAAATATTAAACACTGGATTTAAAAAATTTAAAATTCTCAATAAATTTATCAAAGAAAAAACACCATAGGCATGAATAAATAGATATGAAAAAACACAAACTACTTTTAGATATACCCTTAGTTTTTAGTTGAAATAAAATAATATATAGTACTATCTTTTATTCAAGTTTTACAGGAAAATTTAGTAACATAAAGAATAGGATAAAATTTGTGAATAGTATTTAACCTTTAATTCTTGTTTTCTTATCATCCTTATGATATTAAATATTTCCTTTTGGCTCTTAACTTTTTCAATATTTCATATTAATTATCAGTTAGATGAAATTTGCTAACTCTGAGTAACTCTATCATGTCATTTTTTAAAATTATTTTAAAATTTTCTAGTAATTCATTTCTAAGAAAATTTTAACTTCATAATATTTATAAAATAATTGAATCTTAAATTATAAGTTATTAGTTTCCCTTTTAGATACTAAGATTTTATTCTAGTTTAATGAGTCTATTTTTCTACACTTGACTTAATTATATTATAAGAATGATGATTAAGACTAGGTTTTCAAACTTCAAGGATGTAAGTATAATTTTTGAATTAGTGGGTAAGTATTAATTATCTAAAAAGATAAAAAGTTACACAAGACTTTTCCTCGATCTTTGGAATATCACATTGAATCTGCCAAAAAAATAGAAGGTAAATATAGATTTTTGAAACCTTTGAGGTCAATGTATTTTGATTTAGAACAATAGTAAAGTAATTTAAGTTTTTTGAGTAATGTATAGTTGCCTATAGTTAAATGTCTTTGAAAAAAAAAAATCATTGTTTACTTACCGGGTCTATAATTTGACATCGTGGCACATATTTGTCTCAAACTTCTTAAGGAAATTTACTTTTATTTCAATTTTTTATTGAATGTCTTACTATTTTTTTTTCTATTTTGAATAGAATATAAAAAAAATTTATTAAAAATTTAGCTTATAATCTCTTTAAAAAGTTAAAATTATATATGATAATGCATTAATGGTGGATTTCTTTAATTGTTCTACTAAGATATTAAATTATGAGCTTTTCTTAACAAATTGCACACCATTAATTTTAAATTTTACACTGATAAGAGAAATTTTACATCTTTAATAAGATATTAAAAATATTAGGAAGCAATTTTATAAATACTTTACCACAAAAAATAAAAAAATTTATATTAGTTTTTTTTGAACCAGTATTACATGTAGCTTATTCTATATTATATTGTTATTATTATTGTTATTGTTATTTATATTAAATATAAATCTAATGCAATGAGCTATCTATTATAAGTTATGATGAAATATTATAATAAAAAATTATGTAAAAAATAGAAAAACAAAACTAATAAGAAATATATCTAAACTAAAAAAAAGGTAAAATCATTATTGCTACTATTTATTTTGGACAAAATAATTAAAATTATAGCTATTTGAGTAAAAAATAACTTAGTATTTCATTCATGTGCAACACAAGTGTGTAGGTAATATTAATAAGGAGAAAAGAAGTCCACATTGTGAGGTGCATTTTGCAGCGGCAGTAGAGGAGGTTAAGATTTAGATCTTTTTAAGTTTTTAGTTTTACTAGGTGATGTAGCTCCTTGAGTTGCCACGACATTTTGTTGGTGAAGAATTAATCATACAAATATATTGAGAGTTGGAGTATTTTTTGTCAAAATAATGCATTCGTACCTTATTATCTAAAACATTTCACTCTTTTCAATTAAGTTTGAATTCAATTTATTCATACTTCATCTACTTGCAAAGCTTGTTCATTTTTACTATTTATAGTAACTAATTCATAATTCTCTTTCCTTTTTAGATGTTTGATTCCTCCATTATCGTTACTCAATGCTTTCTCCCAGTTAAGGCCCTGAGGAATGTAGTGATTGTGTTTCTACCCTTGTGTCCGTAGGCCGTCATGCTTTTTCTTGTTCTTGACTGGATGTTTTTGTCGAGTTGCTCTGTTGGGGCAACTTCCTGGTTAATTCCTCCATTTTCAATTCAACCCATGCACATTACAGCTAAATATATATCAGCTCTAGTTTTATTTATTTTATTACTTGCGTCAGTGTAAATAAATAAATTGTAGCTAGCTGGCTAGTTTAGTTGCGATGGAATCTTAGTTTTGCCGAATAATTAATGAAGAAGATGAGAATGCCACAATAGGATTGGATTGGGATTAGTGGCCATGATGATTAAATTCATTAGTTAATGGTCGAAAGAGTTGCATAAGCTTGATAATGACGATTCATTAATGGGTGGAAAAATTAATTAAGATTAAGTTGATTGTAGTCGGTAAGAATTAAGATCATTCATGAGTCACATCCAACTCCTAGTCGACACTAAATATGACTCAAGGCAGGCAAACTTTATGTCTGCATAGCATTGAAGATATATTATGTTAGGGCATTGAAGATCAATCGTGCATCGACGATGGATGGGTGGGGACACTGGTTGCGGAAAGTTGAGGGATGGCTTAGCCTAAGACTAATAAAATCAGAAGCTTCTCGGCTTACACCTAAGAGATCTGCTCTGTTAGGACATCGAAGATCAATCGCCCATTAGAGATAGACGGTGGGGACGTTTGTTGAGGAAATTTGTGAGATGGCTCATCATTGGTCGATGGAGCATAGAGTAGAGGCGAGGCAATTTATAGAAGGCAGAAGCAGGGGAAATGATATGTATGATCGGGTATGGAATTTTTTTCTTATTGATGAATCCTTGTTCAATGGTACTGGTAGCATGTTAATTCCCTTTTATGTTCATTTTCTTACAACAGTATTATGTGTTTTAAACTTTAGGCATTCTGTCTTGAATGCACAGACAAGCTTGCAAGGAGCCAATGACTTGCGTGAGATAATTATCCAAACTAATAGTTAACCATCACTTATCTAAACCACCCTAGTTTAACATTAAATATTATAGAACAATCCAATATATTAACATAATGGTGTTCTTTCATGCTTTATCTGTATTGTGCTACGTATCGGCCATGGCTACGTTCGGCATTATTAACAACTTTATAGAAAAAGATGAGCAGTCCGGCAACAAGTACCCTGTCGTGACGAATCCTTCTATTGTGAACGTATATATGGTCGCTGCAATGACTGCGTTTATCTTTGGCTACGAAATCGACATCTTTGGTGGTGTTTCATCGATGAAATCTTTCTTAAACACTTTCTTCCCTTTTATTTCTGAGGATTTGGAAAAGCCAGGTGAAAATATCTTGTCCAGCTTTTGTGATCCCATCCTATTGGCTTTCACTTTTTCCTTGTATGCGGCGGCCTTAGTTGGTTGGCTCTTAGCGTCGCCGCTCAACAGTTTGTTGGGGGTGAGAACGCTCATGATTATCGCCTTTGTCTCTCTGGCATCGGGAACCAGCCACTACGTCGCAACAACTGCAGTCGGAATGCTCATAGGCGGCAGGCTTCTATTGGGGTTCGGAATAGGTCTCTCACTCCACTTCATGCCGTTTTATGTCTCTGAAATGACGCCCCTCAAGCATTGCCCGATCGTCCTACCCTTCCAAGCTTTGGTCGCCTTTGGCGCGTTCGTGGAAAATCTTGTTAAACTTTTGACCCATGGTGCCACGGAGTAGGGGTGGCGTGTTTCCCTCAGTGGTGCAATCTTTCCTGCCCTTGCCGCCTTTGTTTCTGCCTGGTTTTTACCGGCAGAAATTCCCAATTGGATGTTGAAGAGAGGGGAAAGCACGAGGGTAGGGGAATTGCTACGACGTCTCCGACCGAGCACAATTGGTGACGTGGAAATTGAGGGGGAATTGAAGGATATGATATGTGGCCTGGAAACAACATCGAAAACTCCATGAACGGACCTGATCTGCAAGAGGCGGCATTGGCCATATCTTACGACGACTGTTCTGGTTCCCCTGCTCCAGCAGCTGACAGGAATAGGCTTCTGGGTGATGTTCTCTCCAATCTTGTTGAAAGCTGCATGAACAAAGGTAGTGACCTTACTAAACGTTACATTGATTGGTGCCTCTTGCAGTCTACTCATGTTGATTCTCTCTAATTTTGTGCCTAATATTTTTCTCCGGTCGTGAGCGGTCCATCCTTTATGTAGCGGATTGATTCTGATACTTCCCCAGTTGCTACTCAGTTTTTTCACCTACAGTGGCATAGCTGCCTACGCTAACTCCTCTGACTCTAACGAGTGCGATCTCCTTTGCATGGCGTATTTAGTACCATGGATAGTGTTGTTGTTCGTTTTCTATGGGTTGGGTTGGGGGCCTTTTGGCTGGCTGGTTCTGGACGAATTGTTTCCTTTGGAAGTCCGGTCAGCAGCACGACAACTGAGCATGTCGGTGGTGATGATTTCCTCCATCATCGTTGCTCAATGCTCTCTCCCAATTCAGGCCCTGAGGAATATTGTAGTGATCGTGTTGCTACCCTTGTGTCCGCAGGCCATCATGCTTTACTTGTTCTTGACCGGATGTTTGGGTCAACTTGTTCTGCTGGGGCAGCTTCCTGGTTAATTCCTCCATCTTCAATTCAACCCCTGCCCATTACATTAATATATATCAGCTCTAGTTTTATTTATTTTATTATTAATTTGCTTGTGTGTGTAAATAAATAAATCGTAGTTGGCTGGCTAGTTTAGTTGCGATCGAATCTTAGTTTTGTGGAATAATTAATGAAGAAGATGAGAATGCTACAATGGGATTGGATTAGGATTAGTGGCCATGATGATTAAATTCATTAGTTAATGGTCGAAAGAGTTGGATGCACTCTGCATTCAGAGATAAGAGATTATACACATGTGTGTATATACACATAATAACTCTATAACGGATTCCATTTTTTTTCTCTCTCTCTCTGTGTATGTGTGTGTGTGTATATATATATATATATATATATATATATAAAATTTATCTTAGGTTTGCTGGCTCCAATTTTATGTTTTGTTAGCCGCCGTTTCTCATTCCATTCTCCCATTCTTTTTTACCACATTCCGAAAGCAAGCAGAAAGGTAGCCACACTTGCCTCTTTCCCAAAAACACTGCATCTTTCACAATCACTCCGAATTCCATAAACGGCAATGGAGGAGGACATCAGAAACCCAGGGAAAAAGACACTTGGAGATCAGCACATTGGTACAATAGCGTCGATCCACAAGAAATAGCACCGCGACGATAAGAGGAAAAGGGAGAGCGAGGACGGTGCTTGCAGTGAGCTGTGCAAAGGAGGATCTCTGATCAGCTGCTAATGGCGGTGCTTGCAATGGACTATGGGAAAAAAGTCCTTCGATTGGCGTCCTACGCTGGTGCTTGTGGTTGGTTATGAGAAGGAAATAAGGTGCGATTCCAGGTTTTTGAACTCTAAAATTAGCGATTTCATTGTTATTGGTTGAAATGTGTGTGGGTGTGTGCGATTAGTATGTGGGTATGTGTTATCTGAGTGGTGGTGAGAAAATCTGGGTCTGATATGTATGATTTGGGTTCGATTTGTATCATTTTTGCATGTGTGATTTGAGTTTCGGATTTATTGGTTTTTTATATGGGTTTGACACTGTTTTTTTATTTGTATTGTCTGGTGATATTTATGTATCATGAGAGAAAGATGAATGTGTGATGCTATTTTTTTATTTGTATTGTCTGATGTTGTTTATGTATCATAAGAAAAAGATGAATGTTTATCACTGTACCCTCAGAAAACTTTGTGTGTGCGATTGGTATGGTTTGGTGAATGTTTTGTTTATTATGATTGAGGTTTGGATATTTGTACCTAGGTGTGTGTGATTTGTATCTGGGTGTGTATATATATGTATGCTTCTGATGTTTATATGTATGCTTCTGTGTTTGTAAAAATACAAATATATATGTATGCTTCTAGGTTTTATATGTGTGTTTATAGCTTTGTAAAGAATACAGATATATATGTATGTTTCTAGGGTTTATATGTATGCTTTCGTGTCTGAAAAAATAAAAATATATATGTATACTTTTGAATTTTATATGTATGCTTCTAATTTTGTAAAGAACATATATACATATGTATATTTACATATGTATACAAATTAAATAAAATATTTGTATGATTCTTGGTTTTATTTGTATGCTTTTGGGCTTTATTTGTATGCTTTTGGTTTTGTATCAGTTTTAAGTCTTGAGTTTCAGTATTGTATTAAAGTAGAAATGAGTTGTATAAAATTGAGATTTATTTATATGGTACTATGAACTATTTGTGTGGAACTAAGTAAATTTTTTTGAATAGAATGTGCAGGTATAGCAATGAAACATGAGGATACCTATGTAGGATACCTCTCACTTGTCAATTGTGGTGATGCGAGTACTGGAAAAAAAGTGGCAGCAAATCTATAATGCAAAAGCATCATAGTGAGGATGAATCTGGAAACAATGTGGGAATTAAATGTATGAAACTCAATGATATATGTGTTAAGCTAGAAGCAAATTGTTTTAATCTATGTGAGATATATGTTAAATTAGATGCTAAATGATTAAACTGAAAGTTAAATATATTAAACTATGTGGGATATGTGTTAAAATGGAAGTGAATTTTATTAATTTGTATGAGATATGTGTTAAACTGAAAATAATATGTATTAAATTGATAGTGAATTGTGTTAAACTGTATGAGCTATATATTAGACTGTACATGAAATGTATTAAAATGGAAGTAAAATGTATTAATATGTATGACAAAACCATCATACGAGAAAATGACATATTACACAAAATAAATTTCTATTTTACGAAATTGAATATTTATAAAATTATTTTAAATAGTTACCATATGTGTCAGATTATTTTATTGTTTACTTAAGATTATTTTTCTAAATGAATTCAAATTCATAAAGTTTTCATAATAAAACTGTTAATGTTTGGATAATTGAGGGGGGGGGGGGGAAAGAGAAAGAGAAAAAAAATCTGTTGAAACTCATGAAGGAGAAAGAGAAATAAAGATTTGGAATTAAATTCATAAGGAAATGTTTAAAACTAAATTTATATAATTAAAAATTTTAAATACAGTTAATATCTTAATTAGAATCCAATCAAATCTTCCAACTTAGCACAAATAACTACCATAAATGATCCAAACTAAATGGAGATGTCCCTCCCAACGCCATTAAGTGTATGTGCATATGCACATATGTGCATTTCAGAATTTGCTCAGTATTCATATGCTTGATAATGACGATTCATTAATGGGTGGAATTAATTAAGATTAAGTTGATTGTAGTCGTTAAGAATTAAGATCAGTCATGAGTCGCATCCAACTCCTAGTCGACACTAAATATGAATCAAGGCAGGCAAACTTTATGTCTGCTTAGCATTAGCATACATATGTATATACCCACTGTCTATATATGAGTTCGAAAGAAACAACTACGTGTGTAGTATTTATTAATTCATCTAAAAATTGAAAATCTAGAAGAGAAAAAAAAAAAAAAACAAGACGTACGCTCTTGGTCACCTTGTTTTTTTTCCTCTAATTTTTGAGTTTCATGATCTTGTTATTATTAGTTTATTACTACTTCATACAAAAGAATGACATTTTAGTTTTATTGTTATTAGCAAAAGTCTCAAATTTGTCACTAATGCTTTGGGTTGGACACAAATCTACCACTACAGTTTTTTTTACCCAATTTTAACACTAATGTTTTAAAATTTGCGCAAATACACTATTGTCCATTAAAAAATAATAAAAAATGATAAAAATATCATATTTTGAAATCTTGGATTATTACATATTTTTCAGAAAATATCAGAATCTTTAAAACTTTTGCAAATTAATTTATCCATGTCCCTAGTAGCCTTACCTACTGACAAGCTTCAACGCGCTTCCCTTCTCCACTTTCACATTTCCTCGTCAATAACAAAGTTCGGTTGTTCCTGCTTGAACTTTTAGCGGAGAAGGCTGGCCCATATAGTAATATCCACTGCCACAGTCACGCCCGTAAACCAAAGGAAGCTTAGAATCCGTGAGTTGCCGGATTCTAGCTATCAAACCAAAGTTGCTTTCACTCTCACTGTCTTATAAAATTAAATTGAGTGTTTTTCAGTTTCAGTCAGCACCACTAAAAACTTGACCCCATTTGACCCATCCACTACTTTTGTCATATGATTTTCCAGTTTTACTCATAGCATTGCAAATTGCTAAGTTATTATTCAAAAACAGAAAAGAGGGATTAAAATTCGCATGACTTGAAATAGTGATATGGCAATGGCACAAAATATCATGGCATGAAGAGCCATAAATTTCACCGATTCAGATTCAAAATAGTAATTAAAAAGTTTCACTTACAGATAATGTTTCTTATTATTAGACTCCGGGATAGTGTTTTTAATTAGTCTAAATATTTATTCAAATCCTTGGATTCCTCTTCAATTATTTGAGGGGTGAATTGAAAATAATGTTTGAGTTGGGTTGGGGCAGGCCAGACAATTGATAATTTCTTATGGATGGATGGTACGTGGATCCATCTAGATCTATAGTTGCTCCCAACCTCAATTTTAGTTGGTCGAATCGTACGTGTGCTCCCGCATGCAATGATGCAATTACATTGCATTCGCATGCGGGCTAGGTAATTAGACGAGTGAGTGACTCTAAATCTCCCGCAACACAAATTCAAGGCCGGCCGGCTAATTAAGAAGCTACCTAGCTATTTATACCAATAAATTTACCTATAAATACATACCTATCAATTCCATTTCTATCCACACATTTACACATATATATACATCGATCTACGTACCCGGCCCTCATTTATTAGTTTGTTTCAATCAACGCCTGCAGGATGCCCTACTACTCCATCCCGGATGACGACGATGTGAAGGAGTTCGACGAGTATAATCCCACCCCTTATGCCGGCGGTTACGACATTGAGGTCACCTACGGCCGCCCTCTCCCCCCCTCCGACCACATCTGCTACCCTTCCACTCACGGGGACTTTGACTATCACCGCCCCACCTTCTCCTACGCCGAGCCCTGCGCCTACGCCCAAGACGCCCTCCAGACCGAGTACGCCAGCTACTCTCGACCCTCTCCCACCCCTAATAATTATGGACCACCCCACGCCAGCAACTGGAAAAAGCATCAGCCTCATAATTACCAATCTCCTGACACGGAATATGAAGCAAGTCAATATGGATATGGATGGAGGTCAGACTATGGTTCTTCAGGTTATGGCGGCAGGAGTAGTGAGTCGGAGTATAGGCGGAAGGGGAGTTACGGGGAGGAGTATGGAGGAGGTGAAAGACCAAGTTACGGGCGCTCCGAGGAGGAAGACTACCGGAATCCGTACGGCGGAGATGGCAGCTACGGCCGTAAGAAATATGATCATCATGTGAGTGAGTGGATCTGTTAATTGTGTACGTAAATGAATCTCTCTCTCTCCCTCCCTCCCTCTGTCTCTACATATGTGTGTGCATAGTCCTATGCATGCAGGAAATTAAAGTAGTATACTACGTACGTACATGGGAATTGAATTAATTAATGCAAGTGAATTGTTAACTGATTACTAGCTAACCAAGTCGCTGACATTCTATTAAATATTCCCTCTTCTTTTTCTTCCTCTTAATTTAATTTGTTGAGACGTGCAGGGCTCATCTGACGACGACGATGATGATGGCAGTGACGACGACAAGAGGAATCACCGTCACAGGCACCACAACAAGCGCTATGACGACGAGTGACATTACCACCCGATCTACTAATATAGTATTATGTAATTATTAGCCATTTATTTATACTAAGCCTGCCCATCGGGAAATTTCACACTCTTCCCTCTATATATTTATATGTGCCCTTCAATAAATTTGTCATATGATTCTTTTTTCCTCTACAGTATATATCTAACATATACATAAATATATACATACATATATAGATACATGCATACATATATATACAAACACAAACACAAACACACACACACACATGTACATACACACAAAGGGGATCTATATTATATATATGGGGGTCCATGGAGCCTCCCCTTTTAGGAAAAAATACTAATAATAACAGATACAAAATTTTATAAATAATTGGACCTCTTTAAATTTTTCAGTGGATCCCCATAAATTTCATAACATCCATGGGAACAAAATAATGATCATTTTTTACTTTAAGATGGGCAAAAAAAAAGGGTCAATAATATCTTTTGTGTTCTTCATTGCTGTGAAACACATAGTTGAGTAATCTTTTAAGGCCGGAGGTACCTTGTGAGTGTTGGTGGATCGAGTGAAGAAGGTAGCAAGGAACAGGTTAAGGAGAAGGCGAAGATTCTCTTTCTAGAAAGAATTACTAGATTGTGACTTACAATTTGTTACAGGACGATAAAAAAAATATAAAATTTTCATGCCAGTTACATTTGCACCAAAAAAATATTTAAAAATTTATGAAATCAAAAACAAGTTATGATCAACTCAAAAATTCTTAAAAAAATTGAAACACCGAAAAGATGTTAGTAAAAAATTTAATAAATAGAAACGTGCAGCATAAGATCATATAGTGGATTTCAGATTTCAATGCAAATCAGCCTTTAGTGTAGCTCATGCAAGTTTGGAGACCTAAAATGCAAAAGCCAAAAGTTTAGCATAAAGTGGTAAAAAATCTCTACTATTAAGTTTGAGGACCAAAAGATATCACTACATGCAATCAGAAGACCAATTGCATAATCTACCCATTTTTTCGAACTTGAAGACAGGATCCATAGGGTGGCAACTCTTAAGTCATCATTTGCCTTCAAGTTTAATAATTATAAACTTGAAGATGATCTTGATCTGAGAGGGTCCACATAAGTAGCAACTCAGATTATCTAGGGAAGTTGGGAAACTAAGAACCTCTGCCTTCAATCCTAATTTTTGTAAACTATCAGTTTTAATCCCCGATGATATGTCCAGATAGTCTAGTAATGGTTTTCCAAAAAGTTTTTCAAAGCATTTTCAGAAAAGTTTTAATTAGTGTGGTTATATCCTGAAGAATGCCTCTGTAAACCCTGGTGCTCGGGGCCTCAATTGAGATTTGAAATAAGGCTAAAGCTTATAGGTTTTTGTATGTTTTCGGACTATATTACTATTTAAACTTTCTTGTTGATTTCCAGAACTCATTTTTGGAAGTTTTACTTATACTTGGTATATTGGGCTGGAAATTGTCTCATGCCACGATTAATCGTACTACTAGGCAATTCTTCGGAAATCCCAATAGAGGGTCTGACTAATAACAACGTCACATACCAAATTTAAAACCTTGTTTTTATAAAGATTTTGTTACTGGGCTACCTCGGAACACATTTGGTGTCAGAGCAATGTCTCTGTAAGCCCTGGTGCTCGGGGTCTCAATTGAGATTTGAAAGAAAGTTAGAGCTTATGGTTTCTGTGTGTTTTCGGACTGTATCACTATTTAAATTTTCCTGTTTATTTTTAGAACTCGTTTTTGGAAGTTCTACTTATACTTGGTATGTTGAGCTGGAAATTGTCTCGTGCCACGGTTAGCTGTACTACCGGGCAACTCTTTGGAAATCCAAATAGAGGGCCTGACTGATAACAACGCCATGTACCAAGTTTAAAACTTTGTTTTTATAAAGATTTTGTTACTGGGCTACGTCAGAACCCATTTAGTATCAGAGCCAAAGGTTTGATTTCTTTACTAATATGAGTTGCCGCTCATGTGGATCCTCTCAAATCAAGATCATCTTCAAGTTCATACTCCCTCCGTCCCATATTCTTTGCACCATTTACTTTTTAGCAATTAATCTATGATTTTTTATTTTCAATATTTTAGTATATAAATGAAGAATTTGTATATAAGAATGAAATTAAGACATAGTTTCTAAATATATTTTTTAAAATTTTTTTTTGAACAAATATTAATATGAATAAATTCAAGTCAAACTAAGCAAAAAAGTCAAATGGTGCAAAAAGTATAGGACGGATGGAGTAATTATTAAGCTTGAAGGCAAATGATGACTTAAGAGTTGCCACCCTGTGAATCCTCTCTTCAAGTCGTCATTTGCCTTCAATCCTAATTATTGTAAACTATCGATTTTAATCCCCGATGATACGTTCAGATAGTCCAATAACGATTTTTCAAAAGGTTTTTCAAAACATCTTCAGAAAAGTTTTAATTAGAGTGATTATATCTTGGAGAATGCCTCTGTAAACCCTGGTGCTCGGGGCCTCAATTGAGATTTGAAAGAATGCTAGAGTTTATGGGGTTTTGTGTGTTTTTTGACTGTATCACTATTTAAACTTTTCTGTTGATTTTTAGAACTCATTTTTAGAAGTTCTACTTATACTTAGTATATTGAGCTGGAAACTATCTCATGCTATTATTAGCCATACTATTGGGCAATTCTTTGGAAATCTCAGTAGAGGATCTTATTGATAACAACACCACATACCAAGTTTAAAATCTTGTTTTTATAAAGATTTTGTTACTGGGCTACCATGGAGGGGGAAATGAGGCTTAAAAAAGAATGAAACTCCTAAAAAGTGTTAGTAACAAAATTTAGTAAATAGAAAACACATGTCACAAGATCAATGTAGTGGACTTTGGATTTGAACAAAAAGTTGGGTCTGTAGGTGTCATTTATGAAAGTTCAGGACCGTCAAACTTAAAAATGAAAAAAAAAAAAAAGGCCAAAGTGGTAAAATGTTTCATATTTTCAAAAGTCTGAGCACAAAAGAACATCACCACCAACAAACAATGGACAAATTTGCATGATTTACCCATTTTTTTGGTTTGGGACACCTTTTCCAGGCCGGAAGAGCCAAACAGGCTTCACCCCTAACAAAATGCTACCGTGGCAGCTGAGTAATTGTTCCTAAGCCTTAGAGCTTTTTGTTAGTGTAATTTTACTAGACCTCTGTCATCACAACTACAACTCACCGCAAACATCAACATGTAACCTTAATGGATCAAATACAAGCTCAATTTCTTTATCACCATTTCACTGAATACATACTTTGCATCACAATGCTCTTCCATATTCATCACATGATCACATCCCCTTCATTTTCAAAAGTGATACTGATCTCCACTAATACCCGGTGAGGAAGAAAAATCTATCGCTAAAAATTACAATCAGAGCCTTGCAGCATCCTTACCACAGTATCATTCGCCATGATGAAATGAAATTATCGAAATGACAAATAGCCAATTCAGGCTTGCAAAACTAGAAAACAACACTCATTGGCCGTAATAATGAGGCTGCCCCGGCACTGCAGCGGATCTCACATTAGGTTGAACCCCTGGATGCGGAATCCTCATAGATGCTGCCACTCCAGGTTGTGAAAGAGGAGATGAACCAGCAGGCAACATGGGACTGGGATATAGTGGCATGGAGGAGGCCGGAAATGCTGAACCAGAGAAAGTCCCAGGACCTGATGAATACGGCCTTGCCTGTGAATTAGGGTCCCAAGAGGGGATATGCCCTGAAGGCTGTGGAGACTGTAAAGCTCCATATTCAGTTCCAGCATACGCTGGAGTAGAGTGAGTAGTTGGCCAAGCTGCTTGAGCCGCAGGCATACCAGGAGCCTGTTGTGAGGCAATCAGACTTGAATCTGGGACAGTGTAATCTCTGCTTTTATCACTGTAAGCCTGTGAGGAAGTTCAACAGTTACATCAGCTTGACAAAAGCTTATCCATCAAGGCAGAATGGAAGTGAGCTGGCAGTAGACAACGGGGCAATTAAGTGTCAAGAAGCATACATTTTGAGGACCAAATCTTCTAATGTCAATAATGTTGCTCTCTCCCATATTTATTTTATTCATGAACATTTAACTCTAAAGCACATAATTATACCTTCACATTGAGATCAGTATGACGAGAGTATGTTAGATGAAGCTTACAATAGCCACCATCATATATGCAGTGTCCCTCTAAAGATTCTTTGGCAACTGCTGCTGTAGTTACATCTGAAAATGCCAATTTACTTATTAGCAAAATCCTCGGGGTTCTTTGGAAGATAAATATTGGCATAGTACCAAGCATAAAACAACTATAAAGAAGAGAACTGCTCTGTCAATGGAAGTTGAATTTTAATAGTTGATAGTTCATACACCACAATACGACAATAGTTGGACAATCAATCAGCATACAAGGAAGAGACTCAAGAATATAGTTAAAGCTGTCGGAAATCTCCCATAAATAAAAATATGGAATTAAACCATAAATGTAGGACACCCAACCAGCCACTTGGAACACCACCAGCAAGCACACGGCCGTGTAACAGACCATCATGTACATCTCCCCTGTACAAAAATGACCATATACAAGAAGTATATATGTTTATATTCTACACCAAGAAACCAAAAAAAAAAAAAATCACCTCCTACAGAAAGGCAAGCAAATAAATACTATGGATGAAGTAGTCAGTAAAGCACCAACTCAATCTAAAGATAATCCTTCCCTAATAACCAATAGCTGAAGACTAAGCCAGTCTTTCTTCTGTCAACTGTCATAGTCCTATCCGATTAAAATAAAAGGAAATAAACATCTCCTATATAGTTCTGCAAGAGAGGATAGTTACAGTGAATATAACTCAAATATGAGATGCAAAACTTGAAGATAGCTTCAGAAATTTCCTTTAAAAAACACATCTAAATACAATTTCAGAGGGTTCTCCAAACTGAAACTGGCTATGGTTATAGGGAACAAACAACTAAGGGAAATGATAAAATCCAAGAAAAGTCTAAAACTTAAGAGGCAAAGAGAACATCATCAAGCACTTGGAAAGCTCCTGAGAAGGAAAAAGAGAACAACGGACAATCATTGATGATAATCATAATAGAAGAAAGCACACCAGGATACTGAATTAATGCCTGCGTTCCCCCATTCTTCTCAAATATAGCTATCTTCTGAACCATTCCAAATGTAGAGAATACCTATAAAAGGAAACCATCAGAATCTCATCACAGTAAGGCATTTAGTCCATAAGTAGGAAGTAGTGATCGAATTCATACCGTGTGAAGAACATCCACTGTGACAGCATATTGCATATTCTCAATAGTAGCAAGTAGCACATTACTCTGAGGCTCCTGCTTCTTTCCATCAGGACCAAGACTAGGCTGGAGAAGATAGATTGTTAGTGTATCTTCAAGACCAGAAAGAATATTTATTACTACAGGAGAAAATACCTGCATAAGTCCCTCCATTGCATTAGAATTAACAGGAAGATACGGATTTGTATAATCCCTGAAATGAGGAAACAAAAACCAAATTACCACTTTGACCCAGTTCATACATGAACCCTTGAAGCTCAATGCAGAAGGTGAATGCAGAGTAAAACCTGAAGATTCTGCAAGAACATATCAATTGATTCTATGGATCTTGTATTATTAAATCCAGAGTAATCCCTCAATCATAGACTTGCATGTACATATAGTGGATCAAGAAGTCACTATAAAATGGACCGAAAAAAAACACATTACCTGTGACAGACCACCACAATTTCACAAATTTATTAGGCCTTTCCCTACCTTAGCTTTGATAATAACTTCTCAAACATTGTTTTTATTAACCAACAGCTTCAGTCAATTCTTGCAACCAGTTTTTACATTCTCACACTTATCAAACAGGATCAAGAAACTAAAGGAAATTTAATGGCATGAATTTGCAGTCCAAATTAAAAAAAAAAAAAAAGAAAGATAACTCTTTAATGCCTAGTCTAATACAATCTGAGGGTGTCCTAGTACACCACCATGTACTCCAACTCTTCTTTCTTTTTTTTTTGTTTTTTGTGTGTGGAGGCATGTCAAACCCTTGCAGGACACCTTGAAATATGCATATTTCCTAGTACGATAAAATGTACACAAGAATCTAACAGGCATTGGACATAACCAAATAACAACCATGCTAAAGTCTAAGCAACATAAGTATCTACAAGTAATTTCAGGAGAACCAAAACTTAAATATTAAACAAACTTAAAATTAGCCTCCTAGATTGGAACCAAAAAGACAATTCTTGCATGCTGTAAAATCTCAAAAACTAAGAAGATATTAATACAGTTCTTGCCAGTCACCCAACAATGAGAAAATTATTTTTGTTCATCGTACAAACTTCAAATAGATATTAGAGTAATTAATGAGATAAGAAGTGCATAAAACTGCTGTCATAAAGATTAAGGAGATTACTAAGCGGCCTGCGGCCGTGATAACACATCTTTTTTCTCGCTACCAGGCTTCACTATGACCCTAGATGACAAAAAGTGCAAACAATTAGCGATGCCCTAAAATTGCAAAATTGAATAACAATACTAGCATCAGAACCATGAGGAACTAGTACAACTAACCACATATAAATTAGAGAGCACTGCAGCTAGGCTTATCGTTACTTTTGGCATGTCCACTATTACCTGCTACGATTAGACTGAAACTTGATATTGAGATCTGTGTGTGCAGAGTATGAGATACGGAGATGGCAAGTATTTACATGCTCTGGAAGCAGGTACCTGAATCCAACACATCACGATCAGAAAAATGACAATTTTGTGATATGTAACATGCCTCTCTAGATCAAGAATACATTAAGCGAATACAATAAGATGCCTCTGCATTTGTTGTTTTTTGTTTGCCATAACAAAGGGGTGAGACAAAGAAAGAGGGCAAGGACCTCGGAATACTTCTCCCATCCAAGGAATTCCTTGCCGAGGCTGCCGTGTCAGCATCCGTGAACTGGATTAACGCCTGCAAAAAATTGTGAAGAACTTATCAGGAACAAGGAAGAAAAAAGAACAAAGGTGTCTATGATACAAAGCTGTCTTAGAAACAAACCTGGAACCCAGCAGCTTTCTCAAATGTAGCAATTTTGTGAACAAACCCAAATGCAGAGAACACCTAGAAAAAGAAAAAATTTACTTAGGTACCAAATATATAACAATCTATAAAGAAAAAAATAAATCAAAAACCATCAGAAACATTTAGCAAACAACAAAACTTTTTAAATATATGGGAAACAAGTGCAGAATGACACCTGTATGATATATGCATCAAGATAGGCCAAAGACAGGAGAACTATGCACCCAAAAAAAAAAAAAACTTCCAAGCATTATCATCTATGATTCAACTGATACCAATTAAAATTTCTATTCAATTAAAGCAGACTATTTATGTACACAGACACACAAATACATGGTCCATACTTTAAAAACAGAAATAAGCAAGAACTTAGTTTCCAATTTTCAAGGAATATACATGGGATTCAGGTAAAAGCTAAAAATTTACCCAGTTTATTGGTTGAATCATGGAAAACTCTACCACCAAATATGCTACCAACTGATCACTAAGAGCAAAATGCAGCACCAGCTACAGTTTGGCAGTGAACTTTGATAAATAAAGACGACAGGACTTTGACATTGAAATTGGTCTTATAACTCCTAATATAGCAACATGCCACAGCCCCAAACGGGATCAAAGCCCACACAAACCTGCTACTCAAGCAGGCTTTACAGCCTAAGTTCCCGTGGGGGAAAAAGAGAGAAAAGAAAAAAGGACATTCCTAACCAATGTATCAAGTGATATATATTGGATCAGCAGTTTCCAAAGCCTGGCATGTAAAGAACAATAAGACTACTATACACCAAATGATATCCAGGTTTAACTTACCACACAATCCTAGAAATTAATGCAACGAGCATCAACATAACACAAAGGCCCCAAGCCAAGGAACTTGAAACATACATAAAAGAGAGGAGATGAGAATTTGAAGAGGAGACTTACCAAGTGAATAACATCAATGCTCACATCACCTGCTTGCACGCCCTCAATAGTAACTAGCAACACGTTTCCTGGGGTATCTCCCGGACTCTTGTTGTTCACGATTTCGTGTCTGTTGGAGTATTGAATGTAGACAGTTTTGCCACGAACCTGCGCTGGCTCCGATGAGGATGCATAATAAGAAACCATCTGAATAGCCTGATTCAGGTCTGCCTGCAAATCAAATGAGAGCAGTATAAAATTTCAAAACCAACCGAAGGTCTTCTTTCAAGATGCAAAATTGCCTGCACTTATATAATCATTCACGGATCTACTTCCATTTGAATTGTGGGAAACAAACGCAGCAATCAGAAATAGTGAAAAGAAGGGAGTAGTAGGTTACGAATTCAACGAAAGCTTGATTGCGGTTGGCGCCAACATTGCACTTGGTGTTTACAATCCTTCCGAAAGGTTTGCAGAGCTCGATTAGCTCCTCCTCGGTGCATTCCCATGGGAGATTGCGCAGGTGGAGGACTTTGGACGGGGTTTGCGTGTAGCGGAACTGGGGCTGGCTCGAGCTTGACATCTAGGGTTTCTGCTTGCTACTCTACTGTTTGATTCCCGACTCAAGAGAAGAGAGCGCGGTGGATTTTCTCGTCTCGGGCGGTAAAGAATCTAAAGATGGGCACTTACTTGATGAATAAAGCCACGATAAGGAAACGGATTATATGCCTCGTCTGGGTGGTATATTTGTAAATTATAGAATTTTTCAGGGACTAGATATGCAATTATTTGGAATAATGTTTATAATTTTGAAATGTTGATACTAAGTGACACAAGATGTGAAAGTTATTTTGGAGGTCCAGCAATGCATGATCATTATCGCTTAGAGGTTGATGAATGAAATATAGTGATAGTGAAGCCATGTCGCTTGTAATAGTGAAATTGTGTCCGAGGAAAAGATTATGTGTCCACACAAATTTTTGAGTCCATATAACTATAGAGTTAAATATCTTTGTATGCTATGGTATACCGCTTACTGTAAGTAAGTTGCACGTGGTACAAATGTTTTTTTACATTTTATCATTTTATCATATGTTATATCACGGTATTTTACGGTATTTCACATATTGCTCACTTTTTGTATACATTTTGTTTGAAAACTGCAGTATACTGTAAGATATGTACTGTGAAATTTTATTATTCATAGATATTTGTGATATATTTTTTTGTCATTTTAAATCAAAATATCATAAATATATAAAACATTAAAATAAAATTAATACACATATCATAAAATAAATATTTGTGTTTATTATTTTGGTTACTTTTCTTAGTTAACATAAAAATTTAATGGTTAATTTGAGCCATCTAGGAACTCAATGTGATATTAGAAAACTTATTATTATTATTAAAATATCATTTTTTTTCTTATATCAATAAATTACTTTCTTTCTGAGTATTATTTATTTTGCTCTATACATATAACATTTTTTATATTTTTTGTATTAAAAAAATATCTTCTATCATATACTCCATCCATCCCAAATAAGTTGAAACATTTGTTTGGGTACGGAGATTAAGGTGTATGTAATTTGTGTTAATTTTTTATGTAGTAAAAGTTTAAATAATGATTAAAAAATAAAAGATTCTTTTTTGGGTTTTGTGCAGTGAGAGATTGAGTGGATATTAAAAAAAGAGTCTTTATTGGGTTTTGTGTAAATGGATTATTTAATTGTTTAAACTTTTTCAAAAGACAAAACGTTTCAACCTTTTAGGACATCCAAAAAAGAAATATGTTTCAAGTAAACTGGGACGGAGGGAGTATATTTTATTTATATTTGACACATTATGATGACAAAAATTAGAATACATATAAAATGTGCAAAAAAAAATTATTGAATTTATGTCATCTTAAAATAATATTCTAACATTTATTTTTTTGTGAAAATGGTAACAATATATAACACGGTATATCATGCTGTATACCTTAAAAATTTGAGGTGCGAAATACTTAGCGATAACGGTATTTAACACATTGCATATAACCAATTTATTAGATTAGTCCAAATATGCCACTTAAGGTGTTTTTACTTGTGTAGGACTCAAACCAAAACTAGAATAACTACAGGACTCAAATGAAGATCATAGTGAATATAGTGTGAACCAAAAAACTCATTATATTAAGTCTCTTCCAATTGAGTCACAACTTTCATATTGAGGGAAAAATTAATAAAATATCCCATATTAAAATAAAATACTTAAAACCATATTTAAATACTATAACCATATTTAAGTTTAAAAAATATTGATGGCTTATTCAACTGAGAAAAAATATTAGTGACTAATTCTGGTCATTCCGAAAACATTAGTTTTTTGTATGTTATTTTCTCCACTTTTAACCATTCTAGTGTTTCAAAGTGTAAAGGCAAATCCCCTTTTGTAATTAAAAAAAAAAAAAGATAGGTGAAAAACAATAAATAAGAAAGAAGTTTGTCCTAAAAGTTAAAACCAATAATCCATTGAATCCTCCAAACTCGATAAGGCTTGTTACTGTGCTCTGTTTGATATGATATGTTATTGGTGAAATTAACACCCATGGTAAACCAATCCAAGTATACAATTGTTGATGTTTTGCTAAAAGTCAATTTGCTTATGATCTTCAACATTTGCTTCCTATGATATCAATTTTGAATTGTCAATGTAACAAATAGTAATTGTGAAACACATAATAAATAGCTAATAGTTTTCTGAGTTGAGTGTAGAAGAGTTGAACTAAGAACTTGAATCAACTTCATCATAGCCTTGATAACAAGGCTTTGTTATACAAATTAGTGGTCCCAAAACTTGTTGGAAACCTTCTTAAAGCATGTTGACAATCACCTAGCAACATCGGTTTTAGATTCCCCCCCCCCCCCTGTTTTTCCTGTTTTCCTATTTTCCTATTTACCTTGTGGATGGACATTAAACTCAAATGGCAAATGAAAGCAAAAAATCAAACCCAACACCAAGAAAATGAAAGCCAATACAAACACCCCTAATCAAAAGATTATTCCAAAATTTTCATGGAAAGCCACAAAAGAATGACATCCAATTTGGGACTTTAATGCGCCTCTTAGAATTTATTAGAACAAAAATGAGTTGTTCTGTTGCATCAAACGGTAAGTCCCTTAAAACCAATGGCTCATGATTATAAATAACACGAAAATTAGGGCCGGTTCCCAAACCTCACTTTCACAGAATTTGACCACACAAATAATATAATCACATTAATGGAATTAAGGTGTACCAAACTGCCCCTAAATTTTTGGCCTTAATTGGTCCAAAACTCTTATAATTTGACTTATATTTATGTGCCAACTTTGGCTTTACTAAGGCTAGGGACCAATATGTCTTAGAGAAGAGCCAACAGCGAAAGGTATGGCAAATTGTCCACTTTTGAAATTGCTAACCTCAATTGCAAATAAAGAACTAATGAGTACCTTAAATTGGATTTAACCCAATAATTAGTTCTCCATCTGCCTATGCAGCCCAGCAAGACTTAGACTCTCCGCACCTTAAAGTTTTCCATAACAAATAAACCCAAATCAAATTCCAAAAAAGTAACATGATAATAAACAAGTGACAATAAATATGAGTGTTTAATCTATAATAATAAATATAAGTGTTTAATCTATAATAATAACACCCAATAACTCATCTACAAAAAAAATAATAACACTAAAAAACAACAAAACACTACAATTTAATGCAAGGATACAAATTGCAACATTATAAGAAGACCCAAACAATGACAGGTGTCAACATGCAAAATCGGATACAAGTTGCCACCGCCTATGCCGCACTATCCAACCTGCCACAATCCTCCAACCATGAGGACCAAAATTGGCATTAATCCCATATCAAAATAAATTGGACGACAATGGAAACCTTAAAAGGTTTAGGAATGAATTGAAAAATATAAAATTTTTTATAGTCGAAAGTGTTCTTTCCCTTTTTAATTGGGTAATTTCATGAAATCTTCTCTTTTTTTGGGAAAATTACAAAAACCCCCCATGGTTTGGTCTAAGCTATACTTTGCTCCTTCATTTTAAAAACCTACACTTTACCCCATATTTCCTTCACAATGCCTGGCAACAACTTCCAAAATCTTAATTTAAACTATCTGATAACCATGTTCTAGTAATTTCAATATTTTTAATTTTTTCTTCATAGCTAACTGACTTTTAAAAAATACTGATATGCATTTACAAAGAGAAAAATACATTTACAGAAATAAAAAAAATGATAATTTAAAATATTTATTAATTATAAAAAAATATTAGAGAGATTAAAATTATTGGAAGATGACTATCGTATAGTTTAAATACAGTTTCAAAAGCAGTTATCGAATAGTGTTAAAAAAACATAGGGCAAAGTGTTGGTTTTTAAAAATAGAGAGGCAAACTGTAGGTTAAGGCATACCTTTAGGGAATAATTGTAAGTTTCTTTTTATTTTTAAGTTTGACAACGGAGAAATAAAGATAAATTGTACTTGTAGCCCCTAACCTTTTACTATTGTCATATTTTGGACCTTAGCCTCAAAACCTTGCATGGGAAGTCCTTAACATTACTTTTTTGTTCTATTTTAGATATTTAGAGGACTGAAAGTGTTAAAAATAACGGAATTGACCACGTGGCATGCCAATGTGTGGTAATTTGCCATAGTGGCATAATGAATCACCAGCTATAGATGATTTGGGAAAGAAAAAACTAATAAAAAAATGGGTATTGAAAATGGAAAAAAAAAACTATTTGGTGCCTCTTCCAAGCAGCCCCTCGTGCAGTCCGCCCTCCTACCGTTCGCCTCCACCGTCCTCGATTTCACTCACCATTCCCCTCCCCATGCCCGATTTCGTCCAACGTGTCCTCTATTGCTTTGATTTCGTCCATTCCCCTTCTCTTTCTCTTTGATTTCGGTTTCGCCTTCGATTTTGTCGGAATCTTTGATCTCCCATACTTCGGAACCTTCAATTCACTAACGTAATCAGATATTTGCGAACAAGGCTTTGATTTTTTACACCGGCGATGACTGAGCAAACAGTTTAGAGCAATGAAGTGAACCTTTTCTTATTCAATTAACATCTTCGATGGCTGGAACGACTTCGTAACAACAGGTGGAGGTTCTGCGAATAGTTGAGTAGTAGGAGAAGGTTGATTGGTGGTAATAGGTAAGGTTAGGGTAGGGTTTCAATTTTTTTTATTCCTTTTTTCTTTATTTTCCACATCATTTCTAGGGTCCATTCATTGTGCCATATGGCCAATCGTCCTAAGCTGGCACACCATGTGGTCAGTTCAGTGAATTTTAATAGTTTCCGTCATTGAAAGGTCTAAAATGAAATAAAAAATTAAGATTGCAGACCTCTCATGTAATGTTTTAATGTTAGAATTTGAAATAAGACAATAATAAAAGTTAGGGGCAACATGTGCAATTTACCCAGAAAGATAAAGAAAGAGGTGCCCTCAAAACCCTAGTAGAAGGAGAATGAAAAGAAGATGCCAATTGGCAAGCCTAATTTGGCTCTTGCAAAAATTTACCTTTTTCTGAGGCCAAATCCCCAAATTGTCCTGGATCCACCTTCTTCGGTAGCCACCACCATATTGTCGCCCAGATTTTAGGCAAGGATTTAACATACTGGTTTTTAATACTCCCCACCTTTATTTGTAGCTTTAATATCTTTGTTGAATTGTTATGCAGTTCCTTTGGTATCTAAATTTATTCAACGTCTAGCATATATGGAAATAATTGAACCAAATATCTTTCTTGGAATCCATGTTGTTTCAAATATGTGGTGTAACAGTTGTGCACGTGCCACTTTTACCTTTGGAATATCCTTCGGGCACCGTTTACTTTATTGCATTGCTTGAGAGTTGGATTCAACTTTGTACTTCATTTTTTAGTTTTCAATGGTGTGGACTCATTCAACTTTATTGTAATGGGCCGATGTAGAACTACTGGTGAATGATTTTCTTCTTTGATTTTAGGAAGATACTGGTTATACAATCATAATAGGTGACTAGAGGAATAGCTATAGAAAGCAAGGTCATTCACAACTTGATTTTTCTGAAGGAGGGGCAAATAAGAGAAGAAACAGTGTTGATGAAAATGAGTATTTTGTTATTGACAAAGATGACACTATATACAGGTACTTGTGCCCTTCAAAAAAGATAGGAAGCATTATTAGAAGGGGAGGAAATATTGTTAAACAGTTGAAAGTAGACACAAGGTTAAAGATAAGGATTGAAGAGACAATCCCAGGTTGTAAAGAATGTGTAATTACCATCTACAGTTCAAGTGATGAGACAAATTCACTCGATGATGTTGGTGGCCTTGTTTCAGCTGCCGAGGATGTCCTATTTAAGGTTCATGACAAAATAGTTGTAGAAGAATTTTATGGCAATAAAGAAGCTGAAGATCATAAAGTTATTGCAAGGCTTTTGGCAACATCTGATCAAATTGGATGCATTCTTAGGAAGGACATATAATTCAGAACATACGTAGTGAAACTAGTGCTTAAATTCGAATTCTCAAATATGAACATTTGCCTTCATGTGCCTTAAGCACTAATGAAGTTGTACAAGTAACATGATGGTTAGCATGCGTGAAACAAAAGCAGTGGGAAGATTTTAGGAATATGTCTATTCTCATTTTACTTCTCCTGTGCATAGAAATTATAAGGAGTTCGTAAATTTGACCATAAGCAATTTAATGAGATATCTTTTTGAAGTACGAATGCAATTGAAAGAAGCAACCCCCCCAACAAAAAAAGAAAAAAAAAAGGAAGCAGTCATTCTTTTTTTGGTTTTGTGTCATTGAATTTGGATACTATAATGATATTTTCATTTTCACTGAGATGATAATCCTGATAATCTTTGAATGGACTTGGTTCTTTTTTTAGATAATGAATAAGCATCTGTCTTTTCTATCTTTCTCAACTTGGTGTGTTTGCCTTGAATGTGCTGTTTACACATTATTTAACTTTTTTTTCCTCCTCCTTCCTAATTTTTAGGGTGTTTCTCTTAAGAATGGCTAAATTTATTCATTCTAAATCTGTTTACAAACATTTGGGGAGGCTTCAATTGTGAGATAGGCTCTTCATCAAATTGCATCTCATTTGCATGAGGCTCTTCATCAAATTGCATCTCATTTGCATGCCAATCCATCACGATCACAACACTTGTTAGCTCCAGCTATTTTTAATGTCTACCCTGCCATGACCACAGCACTTGCTAGCTTTTGTGGCCAACTTCTGGTGGTCCAATTATTAGTATAACTCCTCTGGTAGGTATGCATAGAGGGTACAAAAGTAAGGTTGGAAAGTGGCAACACTTTTTGTACCTAGCTTCTAAAGATGAGATCTCATCCAGACTTTTCTCTTTGTATAGTTTGTCCAATTACTAATATTGGAGGTGTCATTAGCAATGGTGGAGCTATTATCAACTAGATCAGACAGGATTCTCGTGCCGTCATCAAAGTTGACAACTCAGCAACGAAAGGGGATGATTGTTTGATAATCATCTCAATAAAAGAGGTAAGTCTTTTTTTTTTGTTGGTGGGCGTATGTCTGCAGACTCTACACGTTTTCCCCCATTAAAAAAAAGTTTATTTCCAATATCTGTAAATCTCGTTCTATCTGTGTTACTGTGTATAGCTAAAAATGTTTAGTTGTTCATTAGTTTTCATGTTGACTTACTAATGCTATACTGTATTAATTCTTTAAGGATGCTTATTCTCCTGCTATTGAAGCTACTATTCAGTTGCAACCTAGATGCAATGAAAAGGTTAAGTGAGATTCAAAAATCGTATCATTCACAACTCATTTGCTTGTACTAACATCACAAATTGGCTGCCTTATTAGTAAGAAAAGATCTATCATAACTGAGTTAAGAATGGTCACTAAAGCTACCATTCACATACTTTCTAAGGATAATGTCCTGAAAATTGTATATAAAGATGCTGAAATGGTACAAGTTAAGGCATGGCCACTGTGCTATTGTTTTTTTTTCCCTGTGTTTTGATAGGTTTTAGTGAAAAAGGTGGACATTATGAAAATTTGTTAATCAGATTACAGAAGACCTTGATTTAGCAAAGGATGCTCTTGTTCAAATAGTGACTCGATTAAAAGAAAATTTATTTGGCTTAAATACCTCTTGCTCTCCTGTACTATTGCCACTTAGACACATAACCCCCCAAGTATGACTCATGATGACTCAGTCCCCAAAAAACTGGAAAATGTTTAATTAGGCCCTTAACTCTGTTACGTGATATCATGTGACTTGTTTGCTGTCAAACATAAACAGAATCTTTCATCTCCATCTGAGATAACTAGCGGAAAAGGGCTATGGAGTTCACGTGTCGTATTTGGGCATATGGGGAAGTGCTAAGGGGAAAGACAGAAAAAGTGGTTTGGATTCTCTTCCACAGCCATAAAGAATCCAGCAAAAAGCCAATAAAAATTAGGGGACTATGGACAACAACATGAAGAGCAGAAGCTACTAGAATAAGAGAGAAAAGGTAAATGAAAACAATTTTCTACTTCCCCCCAGTTGGTCCACATGAATAAAGATTGAGGTTATCAAATACGATTATTTATGTGTGACTTATAGAATTTGTAACATGTAAAAGAATAAGCTTTAGGGTTGTGACATACTCTATGTACATAACATATTTTAAACATTTACAGATGGTGGAACTGGTACGTGTGAAGCTATTCCACAGTGGCACATTGGTTAAGGAACCAATCAAATTGTATTTGAACTTACATATATATGTCTCTGATGTTGAAAAAGATAAGTTGTTGAAATGGTTTTTTAGTAATACTCTACGTAATTTGGGTTATAGTGATGTGGACATACATATGGTGTACTACAAAAATGCAGGGGGGGGGGGGTTCTCTTTAATCAAGGCTAAAGGGCATTAAGGACAGTGGAAGTCTAATGGCAATGTTTTCATGGGGCCCGAGGGAAGGGTCTGTTGAGTTGTACGTTGAACATACAAAAATTGGTTACGGGTAAATGAGAATGACCATAAAGAACCAAAAGAAAAGGGAATGTGGTAAATCATGAAAAATTTACTGCCATAACAGGAAAGAATATAGGAAGTCAGGGATGTGAGGAAAATGAGGGCAATAAGGAAAGTGAAGGCAGTTAGTATGCCAAGGAGGAAAGTGAAGGTTGTGAAAGCAGTGAGGGAAGTGAGGAAAAAGTTGGACATTTTGAAAAGGAGCGATGAAGCTGAGTTATATGGCATTGATAAGGCCACTGATGTAACTAAGGTTGAAGAACTAAAGGAAGACATTAATAGGGCCAATTGTTTCTTTAAATTTAGCAGAAGGATTAACCAATCATAAGAGCATGAACCTGTTAGAGAGGAGGCAACTAAGTGTGACAATGATGAATAGTGGTTTGAGAACTTTGATAAGGGCAACTTAGTCTCTGAATTAGAAAAGGAGGGAGAAAGAGTTTTGCATAGAAGGAAACATAGTTTCCCCAAGTATATAGAGAATGCAAAGAAAGTGAAGTTCTGTGTAGGACTTGTTTTTATAGATTGTGAGCAGCTGAAAAGGGCATTGAAGAAGTATTGCATTCAACAAAAGCGTGATATCTTTTTATAAAGAATGAGTCATATAGGGTCAGAATTAGGTGAAAGGATAAAGGTTGCCCTTGGTTGTTGTTTGTTTCATGGCTGGAGCATAATAATAATAAATACCTCATGGTGAACATATAGAAAAAAGCATACTTGTAACAAAAATCTCAAACTTTCAAGAGCCAATACTCCATGGATTGCTAAAACTTGGAAGGATTTAATTGCAGCTCATCTAGGAATTAAGCCTAGTTATATGCAAGAAAGAATTAGAGTCAGGTTTCAAGTTGATGTGTCACTTGTCCAATGTAGAAAAGCAAAAGCAATAGTGATGAAGAAACTTAAAAGAGATGTCCACAATGAATATGCCAAGTTACAGGATTATGTCAAGGCGTTGGCTACCTCAAATCTTGGAACTAGTATGGATATCCAAGTCAATTACATGGGTTCAGGTGTTGTACCCTTGTTTAGGAGATTTTATGTATTTTTTGATGCTGTGAGAAAGGGGTTCACAAAAGGTTATAGGAAGTTGTTAGGCTTAGATGGGTGCTTCTTAAAGGAGGTTGTAAAGGGTCAATTACTTACTGCAGTAGGTTGAGATGCCAATAACCAGATGTACCCAGTAGCTTGGGTAGTGGTTGAAGTATAAACAACTGATTCATAGACATGGTTTTGTGAGCACTTTAAAGTTGATCTTGGAGGAACCAATGGTTATGGATAGTCTTTCATGTTAGATCAATAAAAGGCAAGTTCTCCATGCTTAATGTTCATTTTAATGTTCTTTGAAGTAAAACATTAATGAATTTTAGGCTTGCTTTTTGTTGCATATAGGGTTTGATGAATGCAGTAGTTGAAATTTTCTCAGAGGTTGAGTATAGGCTTTGTGCTCGTCACATATATGCCAATTGGTACAAAAAGAAAAAAAGGGAGATCACTTGAAGCTTGCCTTCTATGCGGCTGCAAAAGCACCTAATGAAGCTTCAATGTTGAAGAAGTTTGAGAAATTGGATAAGTTAGATCCTAGTGCATCGGCAAATGCCGTGAAAGTTGATCCAAGAAAATGGTGCAAGGCTTACATCAGCCCTCTTGCAAAGCGTGATGTTGTGGACAACAACAGTACTGAGGCTTTTAACCTAGTGTTAATTGGTGCTAGGAGTAAACCAATTATAAGTATACTGTAAGAGATTAGAAAGTATGTGATAGAGAGATTTGTAGCTAGAAGACAATTTGTCTCAAAATGGAAAGCTGATTATGGGAAGAAAATATTAAATTTGGTGGATGAGAGGACAAAAAAGAGTTATAAGTGAAAACTAAGGTGGAATGGGCAACATGGATATGAGGTAGAGATAGGCCGAACTGTACATGCAGTGAAGTTGGATCAAGAGTATTGTTCTTGTTAGGAGTGGGAGAAATGTGGAATTCCCTATGTACATGCAATTAGGGCAATACTAGCAAAGAAGGAAGATCCAAAGCTATATATCAACTGTTCTTACCACAAAGATAATTCCCTGGCTTCATATAGTCATGTCATTCAACCTATGCCAGGGGAGGAGTTAGGAAAAGATAATGGGCTTGGTTCAGTCTCACCTCCCCTACCAAGAACAATGTCAGACAGACCTATAACTAAAATGAGGAAGTCAAACAATGAGCCAAAAAAGGGTAGCGTAAACCTGTTAAGACATGTGAGGGTTATGCATTGCTTCAACTGCAAGAAAAGTGAACATAATGTTCGAACATATCCTACTAAGGATGTAAGTGACATGTCTAGTTTTAAATTAGTGTTTAATAGTCAACTATGTTATTTTTTCTTCTAATTTTTATAAACTAAGTTTTTTTTGTCCTCCTGCAGGGTGGACCAAGGATGCAAGATGACCATAATCAATTTCTAGAAAATGCTCAAGTAGTCAATTTTAACTTATCAGTTTTGACATTAGCTAAGTTGACTCTTATACAATTCAGCATAAATGTGTTGTTAGTTAATCGGTGCATCAATTTCTTGTAGAACCAACCTGTTAGCTTTCTACAATCTCATCAGACAATCAGGCCCATGAGGATATCAATAATGAAGGTACTTTGGCTAAGAGTGCAAACCATATAAGCTTCAAGAAAAGGAAGGCTACATTAGAAAGGTAGCCAAGTCATTTTTAGGCACAAGATGAATATCAAGATGTTGTAACTTTTTAGGCATCTTTTGCTAATTCAGCCTTATTTAGGAGTTGTGTTTAATTTTGAATTGTCATAGGCAAGTTATATGCTCATCACATGTTTAGGGATCAGACAAATGACATTAACACACTTGATGTGTTTTTGTAAAAAAAAATAGAATTGTCAATGTATGAACAAGACAATTATTAGATAATGCAGATGGTGTTCTTTTGGAATCAATTACTCAAATCAGACAATTGCTTAGATAGGCTGAAACCAAACAGCCAACTTCATTCAACTAAAGACAATGGAGTTCTTCTACATACACATACACTTAAATAGCATAAACTAGAACCAGAGTTGTTTGAACATTACTTTTCCTATTACCTACCAAAACCAAAAACATTTATTTCTCCATTCAATCAAATTCAAGACAACTTCATTGCTCAACCAAATAACATAAGATTCATCCCTTCTTCATCAATCCAACTAACACATTTACACCATCAAAACCAATATCTACCAACCATACTAACCACCATTACAACAATGACTGCCCACATATATCTTTTCACTTTGTCAACATCTTTTTGCATTTGTTCAAACTCTATTTTCTCAGTCACTCCAGCCAAGTCTTTCTTTTGCATTGTCAATTTGTTCAACTTTGCCTCCAATTGTTTCTCCCGACCTCTTAATTCCCTTATAACTTTCTTTTCACGCCTTGAAAACTCTTCATTAATCCATTCAAAGTAGCATTTTGGTTTTCTTTGCATCATTCAAACTGTATATCAATCAAACAATTTGCTCAACCAATCAAATAATTAGCAAAAACAATTCGATACAAACAATCAAATTACCTTATAATTTCGGCACCTAAAGAACCTTTGCCCCCAATTGCCATTATCTTTACCTGCCACTAATACTATCATCTTCTCCCCACACGCACAAATAGGAGCAGTTTCCACTCTCCACACATTATTCAGGGGACTTTTTGCAAATGATGTCGACTCACCTCCTGATACCTCAAATGCCAATGCTAATTTCACTTACTCAAACTAAAAATCTAGATCCCCACTTTCTTCCTAGGGTTTCCAAAATGGGATTTATGAAGAACATTTGGGTTTAACTTTACCAACCTCCCCTTTTATACTCCATAAGACGAAAACAACAAATTCTATTAGTAATAGACAGAATTGAAGTCACGTGATGTCACGTGATGGAGTCAGGGGCCTAATTGAACGTTTTGAGTTTTTTCGGGACTGATTCGTCATGAGTCATACTTTGGGGGGTTATGTGTCCGAGTGGCAATAGTACAGGGGAGTATAAGGTATTTAAGCCAATTTATTTGGTCAGGAAGGTACGTTGTCTACATTGGTTCCATTTTTGCCATATCTTTCAGTGCCTGAGGAAGGAACAAACAATTTGAACTACGACAGTAGAGATAGTTAGAGGAATTGGCGTGTACATTATTCTGGTACTTACGAATCAAGTGAAAGTGACTATTAAAGCTATAGCTTTTCATAGGTATTCAAGTACCTTAAAAAAATTGCTTATGCAACTAGGAATGGAGGGTTATGCTTTTTTGGTTGATTAGGTTGCCTGACTTGATTTTGTAACGCAAAAGTGAGGGAAGATGATTTTGGTGGTCATTACTGTGTTTAATCTATTCTTATGCAATTGTCTTGTAACTATTTTTTTTAGAAAAGTCGCTCATCTCATACCATTTTTGTATGACCCCTGTTGATTTCCTTACCCTTTAACTGTAAGGTTAATGAATACTTAGTTTTTGAATCAATTATAGGGTGGTGGCGTAGCTAGTGCATATAGAGCTTAAGGAACTTATTCATCTAGAGGTGGGGGTCCTTCTGGGTAAGAACTTTACGATCAATTCAGGTCACTCCAATTATGTTTGTATTCTTATTTTTTAAGATGATCGGTTGCCATTATGTCATTGGCATAGTATCTTCTACTACCATATCAATTTGTTATAATCTGAAAGATAGTTAAAATGCATCAACTTAAGGATGTGAGGGCACTAGCACTAACCTTATCTTGCCTCATATTTGCCTGTATGCATTATATATGTCCTCATTCCACTGCAAGCATGCTATTGGCTATGGTACCCACACACTTATGGATGTTTATTACCATGTTATCCATCCATGCTCCTGTTTCTTAGCATAAAAAGCTATGTTTATTGAACAATGTATAATGGTATGTGCTTTAAAAGTCATTCCCTTTTGTTTCTTGGCTTCTTAGTTATTGAGAATTCACTAATTGCATCATGTGGATTGGATTATTTGACGGTTTTCACCTTCTAATACTCCTTAAGAATAGGATTCTGATGCTCTCACTTTTTCTTGTTACCTGTCCGTTCCCATTCAAACAGCTGAGATATGTGTGCCTAAAGTCAGCTTATTGCCTTCTTTGCTGAAGCCAGCCTAAGCCCGAAAACATGAACCTGGGTTTGACATAGTCACGGCCTACTTTGATGCTACAACCTAGAAGGACCAAATATACAAGGAGATCTCGAACTCACTTTCAAAACTGTCATGTCCATGATACCAAAAAAAAAATATTGATCTCCATGCTATTACGCTCCCATGAACCAAATTAGCCATCGTGCTTATGTTCTTGCCCTATGCTTGTAATTTATTGCTTGCTTCTTCTTTTAGCTAGCATCAAACTTAAGATTGACCGTTAACCATGATATCATGTGTGTTTTATTTTTCCAACAATTAATTTGATATCTTTTTTCAGTTAATTTAGTTGATTTAATTGTGTTAAGTTATGGTTGGATATTTCTCTTTCTCCAGTTCTTTTCTTAACAAGGTAAAGTAAACAATGTAGTATCTGAGAATGGAATTGTTTTTGCATTGAAAATAATTATTTGTTGTGAATTCCACTTTATTTTCATTTAACCTCATTATAAGGCTGGTGCACTAGATTACGTCTAATTGGAACTTAAGTAGGTTAACCTTGTATTCTTTTTTTTATTGCACAAAAAGAATTTACTAGAAATATTTAGTAACGATACTTAGTAGAATGCACTAGCGGGGCAAACATTGGTTACCAGCAAATATAAGAAGGGGAATGAATTGATGGTACAAGATGGTACTTGGTGATGCTATTCTCATGTGAAGTAGTTTGCAAGTGTTAGTTGTACCATAATTGGTTGCTATGGGGGCCATGAGCAGACAAGGGTTGTCCTCCAAAGGTAAGTACATACTGTTTGACAAATTCGGTGACTATGAAATGCGAGGAAGTATCAGCCCGAGTTGATTTAAGATCATTATTAAGTGGCCTCGCCTACAAGGGTCGTCATGGTTTTGATCATGGCTCACGAAATGGTTAGAGAGTTTGTTTTGCGGGTTCAGGTCATGCTCAAAGGTGTGAAATATTGTTTCTCCTAGCATTTGATTGCAGAGGTTAAAACTAGAATTGGGGAATCAGATAAACACACGATCAACAATTCCATCAGTTGTAATGTCGTTTTGCTTTTTTGAGATTGATGGGAGTATAACATAAATCAAACAACCGAAATTTTTTTGTATTGCACTGATCGATGTAAAGTTTCAAGTTTACGAATCATTTTTGTTAAATTGGTTTTGTATAGTGTTTGTTTCAGTCAGTTTTGTATTCTTTGCAATTTGAATAGTAGGAAACCCGCATGCGAATATACATGCATAATTGGTTTCTGGAAACGAGGTTTGTTGCATACAATCTGTTGCAAAGCAGAAGCTCTCCCCCTGAAGCTGTCTGTCTGCTTCAGAATCCAGTTGGCCAGGGCGCTGCTTGTTCTCTGTTGCTACCCTAATATACTCCCTCTCCCTCTTATTCCAACCAGCAGAAGAGTAAGCAAGCAAAATAAATAAATACCGAGTATTAAAATGATGATTTGAAGATAGTACGAAACTTGTGACAACCCAAAACAGGAGCAATCGTTATAGAAGATGGCACACTTATGCTAGCTACTCAATTATAAGTCTCATGAGGTTTTGAGCACCCGTACATTGTTACGGAAATTTAGTTCAATAAATTTAATATTAAAATAAATTATTATTATAAGTAATTAAAAAATTTTCACCTATAAATTCATATTGATCAATTAAAATTTTCTTTTATTTCAATTTTGAGTTGAGTGCTTATTACATTATATTCTTATCATTAAAATGATTAGTTATGATTGAAACATAACATCGTGAAACAAAGAATTGTATATGCTTTGAATCTATACATATTTTCTTTGTTATAAGAAAATAATTTACTAAAAATTTTCATCTTTTATTAATTCAAACACCAATTTTTAATTTCAATGAAAAATTTATCTAGAAAATTTTACTTTAAATTTCAGCAATTATAGACCAAATAATTTTAGTTAACTATAAACCTTAATGTAAATAATTGATGCTACAAAATTCAATCGTCAATAATGAAAAACATGACCAAAACAAAAAACTGTATTTGACTTATACCAATCAATTAACGATTTAACTATTAACTTAACAAAAATAAAAATAAAAAAAATTGACTTAAGCCAAATCAACCAGAACCATAGTCAAAAGTAAGCAAATTATAATGATTAAAGATTTCATTTTAGAAAACAATAATAAGAAAAATGACAGAAAAAGTTTGGACCAAGATGAAAACTGAAAAAAAATTATGTATTAAAGGTTTAATAATTGATTTAATAAATTTAAATTTTGATTTAACTAAAAAATTAACAAATTATGGTGACTCATGTCTTGGTTTAAAAGATAGAATATAAAAAAAAAATTGGGACCACGAGAGCAAATAGAAAAAAATCTAGTTGAAAATTTATTAAATTTGCACACCAAAATGGAACACGAACAGAACTTGGGGGACTAACTTTGGAAAGAATGAAAAATTAGGGATTGAAATCAATTTTTAACCAAACCAAAACATGAAACTTAAAATAGGAAATTGCAACACATGCTCTCAAAAAGGCGAGTGCCTTGTAAAAAGGGGATTAAACTTAAAAAAAAATAAATGGCATCCAAGAAAATGGAAAAGGGAAAAAAAAAAGGCACTGTTAATGTACAATAAAATTGACTAAAGATGAATAGTACAAATACTATTCTCTTTTAGAAGTGAATGAGATATGTGGAGACCCTTGTAAAATGCAAGTTATTGATGGAACAATATAAAAAATAAGACATACTTTGACGTTAAATAAAATTCATAAATAGATAATTGGAAATACACATAATAGCTAAATGAATATGTGTTTACATATTGTCAAAAAAGCATTAAAGATAACAGATGAAAAATTGTGAAAGCAATTTCATTAACTAATTCAAATGAGACCATTAAAAGGAAGAAAAAACTACTGGCATTTATAATGTAGGATAACATTGCACAATATATATGCATAAGTTTTTTCACATTTTTATTCACTAATGAATCATTGATAAAATGAAACCTTTTAAGAATCAATCACCTATACATAATGCAAATTGTGTATTGTTTTAACTAATCAAAATTTTGAATCAAACATAATGTAAAACACTCGTTCATTACACAAATTGTACATCTGTTTCAATTAATCAAAACTTTGAATCTGACCTATCTAACTAAATTTCTAAATAAAATCATGTAAAAGAAATTGTTTTTACTATTTAATATGGTTAATAAAAAAATGTCTCTCATTTCCATTTAAGTATCTATCATTTTAAATTTAAATAAACCATCAAAAAAAATTTCTAAAGTTTCCAACAGATTGCAAAAGTTGGGACCCATTAAGGCAAAACTATTATATTGAGGGACCAAAAGAGGGATTGGAACATGGGATTGTCATAAAATGGACAAATATACCTTTAATCCCTGAATTATTGGTTTATGCAATTAACAGTCCACATACTTTATTATCCACAGTTTTTACCATCACCAATAAACAGTCTTCATCCTATCTCGTAACATAAGGAGAAAGTGGGAGATCAGTATGGCAGATGCAAAATATTCAAGAACCATAAGAAAGGTTTACCACAAAACCAGAAAAAGAAAAAAAAAAGGTCAATTATTGTGTGCGCCAGGCGCATATGTTTACATCCATGCCATTTGACATTCGGCTGGCTTATTTACATCCGTGCCATTATGACATTCTTTATTTATAATTACAAGTTTGCCATTATTTATACCTATTTCCTCTTCTCTATTTTTTGTTTGTCGTTTCTTGAGAATTAGTTGCTCTGCTTCTTATTCTACTCCGTTTCTTCTTCTAGCTTTGTCTCGCGAGTTTCGAGTTGCATCGATCGTTCTTCAGTGTGGATTTCGATCTTAGTTTTTTTCTGTGCTGTTGAAGGACAAGTTTCGGAACTCTTGCTTTGATGGAGATGTTTGCTTGTGGGCGGTAATGGATCTAGATCTAAATGTTTCTCCTGCTCCGTCATCCGACATTATTTGCTCTGTTAACTTAGGTACAAACGAGTTCTTGATATTTATTTGTGTTTCGTTTGTGTAGCTCACATTTGGATTGTCTTTTCATGTTAGATTTGTTTTTTTAATGTTAGGCTTAGTTCCTTCTGCCTCAGTTTTTGGTGATTTAGGTTGTGGAGCAGATGTTCGGTCTTTGATATCTGCTGTTGAGGGATCTGATTTGGGTGCATTGTCCAATTCTTTGGCGATCTTATGTGGTATTCATGTTGAAGGTACATGTTCTTTTTTATAGTCGTATATGTTCTTTTTAAGAATACTGTTTGTTCTTTCTAATAATACTGTTTGTTCTTTTCTATTTTAAACAGTGTTATTTTTTTTGTTTTTTATATTGGTTTTATATATATGCTTTTTGGTCTGGCACGTTTGCTTTTTGTTCTAACACGTTTGCTTTTATGAGTTGGCCTTGATTTTTTTATGGTTCACAGTCCGTTGTCTTTACAGAACTGATGTTTTGGGCTTTTATGTTCTTTTCTTCATTAGTGTTTGTACCTTTATACAGAACTATTTGTACCTTTGTGCTTTAGACCTTGTTCTTCTATTTTTCAATTTTCGGTTTATGTGTTTAGACTTGTTCGTTTATACTACAGAGTTTGTTCTTTTAAAAATGCATATGTTTTTTATTGTGTTAGAGTTTGTTTTTTGTTTTTTTTTTTTGCATGTTGTATATGTTCTTATAATGCAGCTGCATGTAGGTTATTTGAAGATGATGGATTTGAATGGATTGATATGACTGGTATGGAGTTTGGCGGTAAGGATGAAGCATATAAGTATTACAGGAAGCATGGTCTTAGCCATGGTTTTGATGTAAGGAAGACTAGGCTCCGTCGTCGGGTAAATGGTTCTTGTTGTGGAAGGGAGTTTTGCTGTTCTTGTGCTAGTGAAAAACATAGTTCTGCGATTGATGGGAGTCATGAAAGAGCCAATTTTCATTCTAATTGCAGGGCATTTGTGAGGTTTAAAATTGATATGAGTGGTACTTGGAAGTGTGATAGACATGATAGGCAGCATAGTCATCCATTTGTTCCACAAAATCAGACTCATTTTTTGCATTCTACGAGGGATATAGATGATAGGAAGAAGAATATGTTGATGTCTTTCATACAAATTGGTATTCGAGCTATAAATGCATTCAGGATAATGTACCAAGAATGTGGAGGTATTGAGTCTGTTGGGTTTACAAAGAGAGATTTATACAATTTTTTTATTCATGAAAAGTCAATTTAGATTGAGAGTGCTGATGCTCAGTCATTGCTTGATTGTTTTAAAGAAAGATATGTTTGTGATGGCAATTTTTACTATCAATATCAAGTTGTTGACTGTCGTTTGGGTAATTTTATATGGAGAGATTCACGTATGTATAAAGATTATCAGTGCTTTGGTGATGTTGTTATTTTTTATACAACATACAGAACAAATATGTATGGTCTCATATGTGCCCCCTTTGTTGGAGAGAACAATCACAGGCAGATTGCTATTTTTTGTTGTGGCTTCTTGATCAACGAAGAGAATGAGACTTTTGGGTGGTTGTTTGATCAATTTTTTGAGAGTATGGAAGGTGTTCAGCCATCAACTTTTATGACAGACCAAGATGCTGCCATTATGTTTGCTACTGAAAGACATTTGCCTGGTTCTAAGCATAGGTTGTGCCTGTGACATATTTCACAGAATGCACGAAAACATTTGGGGTGGTTAATGAACAGCAACAAAGAGTTTTCTAGAGCTTTGAGCCGGTGTTTTATGGTTGTATTACTGTTCAGGAGTTTATTGAAAGGTGGTCAAATATAATAGAGACATTTGGTTTAGAAGGTAATAGTTGGCTGGAAAGTATATTTGCACTGTGGGAGAAGTGGTGCCCTGCTTATTGCACAGATGTTTTTTCAGCGGGTAATTTCCCATCTATATATGTGTGTTGTTTTATATATTGTTGTTTGTTTTTCTTCAGTTAATGCTTGTTCTTTGTGTAAAATATCTACAATATTTTTCTTACTAGTATATGTTATTTTATGTATTAGTGTATGTTCTTTCATTCGTTAGTTGGTGTTCTTTTATGAATTGATGTATGTTCTTTTTGTAGGTATATTGTCAACCCAGAAAAGTAAAAGTACAAATCACATGTTGAATAGGATTTGTAGCAACCAGACATCACTTTTGTCAATGTTTCATTCGATTGAGCAAAGAATTAGAGAATGGAGAGATGCTGAGGTTGGTGAAGATTTTCGTAATCGAGGATCATTGAGTGTGAAATTTCGTTGTTCGCTTTTGATGTATGCTGCTGAAGTATATACATTTCGTATCTATAAAGAGTTTGAGGATGAGCTTGAGATTGGTTCTTTTGCTGATTACAAGTTGTTAAGTGAGGTTGATGGTGTTTCTGAGTATGAAGTTACAAATCAAGATTCTGAAGGACGTTACTGCATGGTGTCTTTTAGAAACAGTGATTCAATTAAGGTAAATTGTTCATGCAAGCATTTTGAGGAGATGGGGTGGTTTTGTTTGCATATCCTCAGAATTTTTAATGTGAGAAATGTTACAACAATTCCTACTGCGTATATTGTTAGAAGGTGGACAAAGAATGCTAGAGCTGGTAAGTGTATTGATAGTATGGGTGGTGAAACTAATGTGAAGTTTGTTAGCATGTTTTGGAGAAACAAGTTGATGAAAGATATATATGATGTTGTGATTTCATGTCAAGAAATTGAGGAGGCGAGGCATTTATGTGAACAATGGGTCACAGATTTGAGTATAAAGGTGAGTGTTTGTTTGAGTTCTAACTAAGCGATGGGTCCTAGCAGCAGTTGTGTGTCTGGGGTTGATGAGCCTGGAATACAAAATCCGTTGCCTGTTAGGACAAAGGGGCGCAGTAAGAAGCGGATTCAGAGTTGTGTTGAAAAGCAGTTGAAGAAGTCAAAGAAGTAGTTTCATATATTTCTTTGTTCTTTTATGATCAGAAATTTGTTCTTTCATCGGGAACTGTTTGTTCTTCTATGAAATTTTATATGATTTTTTACAGAGGAATAACATTTTCATACAAGTGTTATGAATATGTAGTGAAAAAAAAAATAGTATCAGGTAAAAGTACAGAGTTGTGATGAAAAGCAGTTGAAGAAGTAAAAAAAGTAGTTTCATATATTTCTTTGTTATTTTATGGTCAGCAATTTGTTCTTTCATCGGGAACTGTGTTGTTCTTCTATGAAATTTTATATGATTCTCTATAGAGGAATAACATTTTCATACAAGTGTTATGAATATGTAGTATCAGGTAAAAGTACAGACAGGTTCTGATGTAAGAACAAAAAGTTGCATTGGAATGAACAGTTGTTCTTATGTAAGAACAAAGAGTTACAGTGAAAAGAACAAAAATAAAAGAACAAAAGAACATACAATCTAAAGGAACGAACAATGCATTCTAAAAGAACAAACATACCCTTCTAAAAGAGCAAACACGTAAGGACAAAAGAACAAATGTTTCTTTCCAAAAGAACAAAGAGTAGCTTTGAAAAGAAGAAACACAAAAGAACAAAAGTACGAACAGGCATTCATAAAAAAACAAGATATAAGGAAAACAAACAGTGCCTTGTAACATAGAAGGTAACATGAATGAACAAAAACTTCATTGCCAAAAGGATAATAATTTCTTTGATATTCATATTTTCTTCATAGAAAAATATATACAATCTGCATAGAAACAAACAGTATAGATCCAAAAACCCTATACAAAAGTATAACAGTTGACCTAATAGTTCGTTTCTCTACTGTCCTATGGCGCGAAGAACAATATTCCTTCTGCTGTTGTGCTCCAAAAAGAGAAGTTCCGCTGCAATCTTGATGCGATGAATCTTCATTATGTCATTTGGTCCCAAGTCAGAATTAAACTGCTTACCCTCATAAAGTTCCATGTGCCTACATGTGAAAATTTCGCAGTCAATTGCGTTCAACATATATTCATTTTTCTTGCTAGCTTTACGCATGACTTCCTTCCAAAGTAGCTTCACATGTGAGCGTTGGAAGACTGTTATTGGATGCTTGAGTTGGATATTGTTTTCGACAAAGCAGGAGTTGAATATTAACATCTGAGACAAGAAGAAAAAAAAAAGCATCCAATGAGTCATAGTTTTTAATAGGTAGGGGTTGAAGTAACAGTAGTTATATAGTAGAAGGAACAAACATTGATATAAAAGGTACAACCAACAGAATATAAAACAACAAGTGATACAACAAATAACAAACAGAGAATTCTAAAAGAACAAAGAGTAACATGTAAAAGTACAGATAAGAACGTGGAAAAGAACAAACACTAACATGTAAAAGAATAAACAAGAACAAATAAAGAAGCCTAAAAGAGCAAACAGTAACATGTACATATGGTCAAAGTATAGACAAGAACGTGCAAAAGAACAAAGAGTAACATGTAAAAGAATAAACAAGCTAAAAAAAGGGATTCTAAAAGAACAAACAGTAACACAAGAAAAGATATGTACATATCTTTCAGAATAAAAGAACAAGAGGCAACACATAAAAGAACTGATAGATTGACCAGAGATTGAGCGACTTACGAGTGCATTTCTTATTTTCTGGTATCTTGCTTGTACTGTTTGCAGGTTGTCAATTTACTTGACTTTTCTTGCTTTCATATCAAACAGTATAATGAATAAGTGTTCATGTTGGATGACTGGAAAAAAAATCTACATCAAAGTAAAATTATACTTTAGATAACAATAACAAATAATATACACTAACATAAGTGGAATAACAATAAAAAATAAATTCTACCAGTTCATATTGTTCCAGTGGCTGTAAATTTTGGCTTGCAATCCAGTTTGTCAAAGTTTTAATTCCCGCCTGTTTAAGCTCCTCAATAACAGTTTTTCTATTCTTCTTTTGCTTTTTCCCATTATCCAGGATATTCAGGGCAGTGTACTTGTGGAAATGAGCAGAGAGACACGGAAGAAAAACCACAAACATGCAAAAGGACAAACAGAAGCATAAAGAAGAGCAAACAGTACCATGAAAAGAAACAGACAAGAATATCCAAAAGCACACACTGATAAAGGAACATAAAATAACAAACACTAACAGAATAAAGAACAAACATAGAATTCTAAAAAGAACAAACAATAACATGCGAAAAAAAATGAAGTTGAGCAGTGGCTTAGGATTACTGATAAAAGAGGAATGATGAAAGTCCTTTTATTGTGAGGACTCTGGTTTTCCTTCTTGTTTAGTAGGGCTGTCCACACTTATACAATTTGTACTTCAACATAACCTTCACCAAGTAATGTTGCAAGTGTGTTCGTTGGAACCGAATTATCAGAAATTTGAATCAAACTTGAATTGCATAGCATAAATCACAAGTAATTTAGACAAGGGACGAAAAGAACAAATAATGCTTTCTAAAATAACAAACACCAATGGACAAAAGAACAAACAAGACTGGTCTCAAAACTTGTTTGATAGAATATTAAATTTACAGGAATAATACATCATTGAAAGGGCTTTACCCACAGCTTTAATTTCAAGGTCTGTAAGCTTTTCAGTATGTGCATGTGCAGCATACTTTCGGATGAATTCATTTTGAATGAAGCTGATGTCTTTTGTAGGGATGGTAGCTACCTTTGGTTCTTTGGTTTGTTCATTCAAAGTATTTAGTGAAGGCCTCAATATTGGGAGCCCAGTCAGGAGTTTTGACACAGGAGAGTTAGCAACAACATTATCAGTTGGAAAGTCTGACAGCAATGTGAAGTATGGTATTTTATCCAAGTAATTCGCAGGTTCTGCAAAGAAAATGTAAAGATCATTTGTAATGCAAAAAAGAAAACAGTCATTAACAAAATTAATAGTGAGAGAATAGAAGCTTACTCTTATTTGTCTCTACTTGTTTCTTGGTTTGAATAGCAATCGATTCTTCATGTACATATGGTAAAAGAACAATTAGTAACTCATAAAAGAACAAAAAGTAACACATAAAAGAACAAATAAGAATGTAAAAAAGAACAAACAGTGAATGCGAAAAGAACAAAAAAGTAACTCATAAAAGAACTTACGAGAACATACCAGCTGGTTGGCCTCCAAGAATTGATTCATGTTGTTCGTTCAAAATATTACTGTGATGATCATGTTCCTCCAAATCATCAAAATGTAAATCTCCTTCATCTTCATGTACATATGGTACAAGAACAATTAGTCACTCATAAAAGAACAAAAAGTAACACATAAAAGAACAAACAAAAATGTAAAAAAGAACAAACAGTGAAGGCCAAAAGAACAAAACAGTAACTCATAAAAGAACTTAGGAGAACATAAAAGAGAACAAACAGTAATAAAAGAAAGAACAAGCAAAAAAGAACATACCAGCTAGTTCGTGTTGTGTTTCATCTCTTTTTCCTTCATGGCATCTATGAATTGATTCATGTTGTTCGTTCAAAATATTACCAAGCTTGTGTGAAAAGAGGAATGTAATCCTCTATGTCTTTGTATGTTTTTCTTCAACAGGATTTTCTAGACCTGTGTCAACTCCTTGCTCCCCTGGTTGCTTTGGCTGTGATTCATGCTGTGCTTCATTGCCTCCTTGCTTCCCTGGTTGCTTTGGCTGTGGAAAACAGTCATCATCGTCATCACTGTCATGATGATGTTGCTGCAAACCATCAAAACATAAATCTTCTTCCTTTATCTGATCATCCTCTTCTTCGCCATCATCATCAGAGCCTCCTTTACACACGCTCTCACAGCTGTGTCTTTGTGGTTGTGTGAATTGTTCTCTTGCACGCTCCCACAGCTGTGTCAACTCATGAATTTGGTTGAGGGCAGCTGAACTGAACTGAGAGTCAGATGGCCCTTCTTGTGCAGGTTTCCTCATTGCCATGTATTCAGCAATGGTTGTTGTCTAATCGGGGTAGGCATTCATGGCATCTTTCATAGCCTTAAACAAATCCCGATTGGCATCCGCAGCCCTCTTTGCATGCTGTAACACAGCATCAATAAGTTCCTCAAATCTTTCAACCTCTTGTAAGGCCGATTCTCCCTGTGCATTTTCCTCAGCCTCTCTAGATGTGTTCTGCAAGTTTTCCAACCATTTTTGTTTAACAGTAGCAACTAGTGTATCATCCGCCACCTAAACATAAAAAACAATGGGAATGAACAAAGGATAATATGTAAAAATACAGACAAGAACGTGGAAAAGAACAAACATTGATATAAAAGGTACAACCAACAAAATATAAAACAACAAATGATACAACAAATAACAAATAGAGAATTCTAAAAGAACAAAAAGTAACATGTAAAAGTATAGACACAAATGTGGAAAAGAACAAACACTAACATGTAAAAGAATAAACAAGAACAAATAAAGAAGCCTAAAAGAACAAACAGTAACATTTACATATGGTCAAAGTACAGACAAGAACGTGCAATAGAACAAAGAGTAACATGTAAGAGAATAAACAAGCACAAAAAAAAGATTATAAAAGAACAAACAGTAACATGTAAAAGAACAAAAGAGAACAAACAAGAAGAGAAAGTGTCACCTTTCCCAGTCCAAAGGAACCTGCAGCTTTTTCTTGGTTGATTCTTTCGATGATTAATTTGTTGTCTCATCCAGACACTCTTGGTATTTGCCTAGGAACAGTTGGTTGGCCCTTCATCCAAAATCTGTCAAAGTATAGTTGCTGCAGATGAACTTTTTAGAATTAGTTAGTTGTAACAATAGCGAGCTAATAATGTTATGACATGATAAGAGGAATACCTGAAAGAGAAGGATGCATCCACCAATGTTGGCCATTGAACTTTTCAGCTTGTATTTTTCAATTGATGAAACAAGAGAATCAATCAAGTACTGAGCCCAGTTCATATTCTTGACAAATGATAAATCCTTTGTTGCTTTCACAACTTTCCATGTGCAGTCATTTGCTTTTACTGTTGGAGCAATCAAATGTGTAACAACAAAGACAATAAAGTTCCTCTTGAAATTGTCCCCTCCCTCTTTGTCTTGAAGAATTGCTTCCCTTAGTTGCCTCGGATGTGGGGATTTGTCACCAAATTGCTACGCCCAAGAAGCAAATAAGGGGGCTCGATCAGAATTTGGTGTGAAGAACATGTCATATGCTTGCACAGTGATCTGCCCAAAGGGTATCCCAAATAATACATGGGCATCAGCAGCGTCAATCTCAATCTCCCTTTTGTTTGGAATACATAGAGTCAACGAGTTGCAGTCAAAAGCGGAGATTAAAAAGTTCATCAGCTCCTGCCTAATAGTGATCCCGGGAAGATGGAAAAGCTTTTCAAACCCAAGCTCCACTACAGCATTTTTCTGTTCAGGGTTGTTTGATATTATTTGCATTAGCTCATGAACTTGCAATGCAGAGCACCTGGGTGTAAGAGATGACCTGCAAACAATGAAAAAAAAAATATTTACTCCAAGAGAACGTACAAGTAGGAAAACAGAACAAACAGTGTCTTTTGTAAGCACAAACACTTAAGTAACAAAAAATAAACATGTAAAAGAATGACTAAACATTACCTTCTCAAAGAACAAAGATGCCTATCTAAAAGAACAAACATAGCCTTCTGAAAAAACAAGCACCAGAACACAAAAGAACAAGAAGGCCCGCAAGTGTAAACACCAAAACACATAAAAAATCATTGAGGTTTCTAAAAGAATAGAAAACAAACAAATCACCAAAGAAAAACAAACATACCCTTCTAAAAGAGCAAACACAAAGGGGCAAAAGAATAAAAACATGAGTAACAAAGAACCAATAATGCCTTCTAAAAAAACAAACAGACACTTTTAAAAGAACAATCACAAAAGAACAAACATACCCTTTTAAAAAACACGAGATCTAAGACATAAAAACAGTGTCTGCTTTCTAAAAGAACAAACACATGAGTACCAAAGAACCAACAATGCATCCTAAAGGAACAAACATGCACTTCTAAAAGAACAATCACAAAAGAACAAACAGGCACTTTTAAAAAACACGAGATCTAAGACATAAAAACAGTGTCTGCTTTCTAAAAGAACAAACACATGAGTACCAAAGAACCAACAATGCCTCCTAAAGGAACAAACAGACACTTCTAAAAGAACAATCACAAAAGAACAAACAGGCACTTCTAAAAAACACTAGATCTAAGACATAAAAACAATGCCTGATTTTTAAAAGAACAAACACATGAGTAACAAAGAACCAACAATGCCTCCTAAAGGAACAAACAGGCACTTCTAAAAGAACAAACACAAAAGAACAAATAGGCAATTTTAAAAAAATGAGATCTAAGACAGACAAACAGTACCTGCTTTCTAAAAGAACAAACACATGAGTACCAAAGAACCAACAATGCCTCCTAAAGGAACAAACAGACACTTTTAAAAGAACAATCACAAAAGAACAAACAGGCACTTTTAAAAAACACGAGATCTAAGACATAAAAACAGTGCCTGCTTTCTAAAAAAACAAACACATGAGTAACAAAGAACCAACAATGCCTCCTAAAGGAACAAACAAGCACTTCTAAAAGAACAAACACAATAGAACAAATAGGCAATTTTAAAAAACACGATATCTCAGACAGACAAACAGTGCCTGCTTTCTAAAAGAACAAACACATGAGTACCAAAGAACAAACAATGCCTCCTAAAGGAACAAACAGACACTTCTAAAAGAACAATCACAAAAGAACAAACATGCACTTTTAAAAAACACAAGATCTAAGACAGACAAACAGTGCCTCCTCAAAAGAACAAACACATTCACATTTGAAGAACATAGAGGAACATACGGATACCGTTAAAAGAACAAAAACAAGAGATACCTTTGATGTTTGATTTCTTTTGGCTTCTTTCCAATTCTTTTACTCCTCGTAGATACTTCTAGTTCGTCTTTGGCAACCGATGTGATTTTCTTTTGTTTTTCTTGTTTTCCTTGTTCAAGAGCTTCTCTCTTTTTTCTTGCTTTTATTATCGACTTTCTGCAAGGATTAAATACGTTTATGGTGCGAAAGAACAACCAACAATGGAAGATGCAACAGGTTAGATGGACATGTGTGGAAAATGATAAGTACTTGCAGTTGCTCATTAAGCGTTTTTGCATCCCGTGATCTCTTCATCGTTGTGATTCTCCGATTTACACCAGAAATTAGTTTATCGTTGGCTAGGTTTTTCACGATAGAACTTTAGCGGCTAGGGCAGAGATTCTATTCGGCGTTTCAATGGAAAACGGAGTTGAGCGGCTGAATGCAAGTATGCAACAATGTGTCGACGACAGAACAAAAGCTTCTCGGAGAAGTTGAATTGTTTCGGGTTTCACGCTGCAGATATTTATTGGATGGCATAAGATGTAATTTCAAGAGTTTTGGACGCGGTGGCATGCTCGTAATTTCATAGAAATCGTAATGCATTTGCCGGATGATAGTTTTTAATAGGTAGGGGTTGAAGTGATAGTAGTTATATAGTAGAAGAAAGGCTTATGGCATAAGCCAAGTTTATGCAATCAATACTAAAAAAAAAAATGGCGCCAGAGGTTTACCGTACAATATAGACCTCTAATCCAGTTCAGTATAGGTTAATTGGATAAAGTTAACGTGTTTTCTAGACTTCAGTGGGGCCCATGATGAAATGAAGTATGATTTGTCCCTAGAGTTTGCGTTATTTACATGGGGAGGACAACTCAAACATCGTAAGTTTGGTCAAACCTAGTTGTACGAAAGGTGATTGTCTCGCCTACACTAACCTTCATTACAGGCACTGCAAACAGCTAAATTCATCCCCCTGCCTCCCATCTCGCCACCTATGTATTAAGAAGGTCCCGTCCTTTGGTCCATGCACTTTGGCCCTCTGTTAGGCCAAAAGCAAAACTCGAGGAAGCCGAGGTAGAGAGAGAGATATATATATATATTTGATTGAGTTGGAGAAGACAATCAGATGTTTTTCTTGCTACAACGGACCGAACAAGGTGCAACGACGGGAGGAAGAAAGATTGGCTGATGCTGAAGCTCGAGCCAAAGATGCCGAGGCTGTCGGAAAAGCTTGATTCTTTCTTCCTTATTTATTCAATCATGTTTCACTCACATCGGAATTTTGATTCTTCTCTTATTATTTGTGAGAATCTGTTTTTTTATAATTTCCTATTTATGACAGTTAATCTATCTTCTAGCTAGCTAGTTGTGTTCTTTGAATCGGGCATTGATGTTCTTATTTTTTGGGATTTTAACTTTTCATCAGCTAAATTGGATACAGTAATTACTAATTAGTTTTTCGTGTTCTGGTGTTTCATTACAGTTTGAAAAGATTATGTCCAAAAATCTAGTTTTAAGCATTTGATCTTACGGATGAATTGTTCGCTTTTTCATGAACTTTGATGCTTCATTTGGCTGATTACTAGCTAAAAGCCATATTTTTTTTTAACAAAATCTTACCTTTAGATTTGGTGTAAATTTTGGTTCTATCTACTAATTCCATCACAAGAATTGATCTATGAATTTTGTGGCGTGACAACAGAATCGATCTCTTGTTGCAAGACCAACTAATCTCAAACAAATGAATTGGGCTAAGAAATAGAGAACCAGCATTCTCAAGGGAATTGGTAGCCGACGCAAGTGACCAGAAATTGAAATTGGTAGAGCACTGTAAGTAAACTGAACTTTGGAGGCAATAATGATACAGAAATTGTGACCCCACACGGAAACAAAGGTGAGAGGAGAGAATACAAGTTAATGTGCCCATGTTAATTCCTTCCGAACTGCCTGTTAGAATATAACAAGTCTTTTCCCCAAAATAGGCTTAGCTAGACGTAAATTTTCTTAGAAAAGTAAACATAAAGTTCAGTTGGTCCGAGTTGGCTGCTGCTATGAAAATTGAATGCACATGCTAGTCTTAAAGCTTATTTTATGTTGCCCTGCCTATAGAATATGGCTGATAATACTTTGATACTAATTAAGCAAATACAATTTCTTGAAATCTTTCATTCTTTAGTGTAATATATATTCACTGCTATCTCATTCAAACAAAATCATACGATCAACAAACTAAGTTTTAATCCAAACTAGTTAGCACCAACTATATGAATCATATGTCTCCATTTAAATTTGTTATTGGCGAGCTTTTTCAAAAGTCCTAAAAAGACAAAATCATTTTATCATAAGTTTATCCAGGTGAGTGTGGATGTTACATTGCCTTTTTTACTACCACCTAAGTCTATCATATCACCCTTAAGGTAGCTTTCGAGTAATAAAATAAATATAAGGGGTAAAAATTAATTTTGATTTCATAAAGGAAAACAAACCTGTAGCATCGGCTTTATGGGTCAATTAAAATATGAAACGAATTAACAGCTAGTTCATTTAATGAAAACGTATATGCGAAAATACATTTTCTCTAAGCTAGTTTACACATGGCTTGGGGCTGTCTGGACATTCTTACAAAAAGTCCCTGATTTTTCATTATTATTACAGTTGGTCATTGTTCATAATCCCCACCTTGCAAAACAGCCCATGGACACAAAAGGAGGAGCTGGTCTCAGCAATCAAGTTTGGTCAATAGCCCAACATTCCACTGTTCCTACCGCCCCTTCTCGGCGGCCCGCAGCCTAGGCCCTCGGTGACCAAACTAACAACCATTAAAATGGATTTCTGTGAAATCCAATTAAAATTTCGAATTCCCCTCCGATTTCAAAGAGAAATTGACAAATGCGAGCATCACCTGGCGTGGAATAGCGACTGTGAGATAGTTGGAATTGCAATGGAAGCTCGACCTAAAAACCGGTGTTGATTTCTTTCCCTCTAGCGCCATTCTCCGCCCACCGCCACTCTCTCCACCTCACCACCATAAAGTTAAATATCATGGTAGGTACTGTGGGTAAGCAGTATGCAGTACAAATGTTTTCACATTTTGTCATTTTATTGCACGATATATGCGGTATGTTGCAATATTTCGCATATTGCTCACTTTTTGTGTATATTTTGTCCGAAAGTCACAGTATACCACAAATACCACGAGGAACATACTGCAATATATTTTTTTTTACAGGTATGTGTGAGATATTTTTTTTGTCATTTTACATTAAAATATCTTCAATATACAAAATATTAAAATATAATTAATACACATATCATAAAATAAATATTTACTTTTATTCTTTTAGTTACTTTTCTTAGTTAACAAAAAAATTTAATGGTTACTTTGAGCCATCTAGGAACTTAATGTGGTATTAGAAAATGTATTGTTATTATTAAAGTATTATTTTTTCCTCTTATATCAATAAATTAGTTTCTCTCTCTCTCTCTCTCTCTCTCTCTCTCTCTCTCTCTCTCTCTCTCTCTCTCTCTCTCTCTCTCTCTCTCTCTCTCACTATCTATCTATCTATATATATATATAACATTTTTTTATGTTTTTTTGTATTAAAAAAATATTTTCTATCATATATATTTTATTTAAATTTGAAAAATTATGATGAGAAAAATTTAAATACATATAAAATGTGCAAAAAAATTATTAAATTTATGTCATTTTAAAATAATATTCTAACATTTTTTTTTCAAAAACAATAATGGAATGTAACGCGGTATATCATGCGATATATATAACGGCAATAGTATTTAACACCTTGCTCATCACATGTCAAAATAGCGATTTCTGTCCACCTACCGCAGTCGCTCTCTCCACCTCTCTACCTGTCAAAATATCTTTTTCTCTCCACCCACTGCCGCTCTTCACCCTTCCGCTGGTTTCCACGTAACACTCCCCCTAGTACCAACGGCCTAATCTAACCTTGTTCAAACTTCACATGCACATCTTGGTGGCCTACAATGTTGATGTCTTTGAATCAAACAAGGGAGGAGCTTAGGAAGAGAAGGGCAAATCTGGTCTCACTAGTCTTGTTGGACATTGACTTGGGTGAGGATGGCGGTACATAAGATGTAAATTGGCTTGAGACAGGTGAAAAAGCTTTAGTGGCATAAGGCATAAATTGTATTGAACTCAAACTCATTCTTGTTTAGTACTAAACTAAGGTTTTTTTTATCCACACTTTATAGTGTGTATTTTTCTTTTATAAATTTATCATTAAAATAAATGTCAATTAAAATTTTAATTTATTTTAATTTTGAGTTAAGTTTTCTTTGTGTTATGTTCTTATCATTAATATGATTAGTCATGATAAAAAAATAGAATTGTACATGTTTAAAAATGATAGATATTTTTTTTCTTGTTAAAGAATAATTAACTAAAAAATTTCTCTTATCAACTCAAATTCTAATTTTTAATATTGGTGATAAATTTATTTAGAAAAGTTCACTTTCAATTTTAGAAATTATGGATTAAATTACTTTATTAAACTATAAAACTTTTGAATTAAATAACTCATACTACAAAATTCAATTATCAATAATGAAAAGATATGATGGATATAGAAAAAGTGTATGTAATTTATTTTTCTTTAAAAAATTGTACATAAAAAAACAATAAAAAAATTTGGGGAGTAAGAGAGCAAATAGGAAGAATATTAAGTAATTATTATGTTTAGGGACCAAAACGTAACACGGGCCGAAGTTAGTGACTTATATGGTAAAATATAGAAATTTGGGGACGGAAAACGCATTTAACCACAACCAACAGTGAAACAGGCTTAAACTAAAAAAATTGCAACACTGGCCCTGAGAACGCGATCCGCCTGCCAAAACGTGTACTGATCTTCAAAAACAGTTAATCTAGTCTAGAAAAAATGCCAAACAAAAAAAAGCCGCGGCGCTGTTGATGAATGCTGGCTTTTACTCTGCTCTTGCACTATTTATCTACAGTAACTTGTATTCATCTTTGTAAGTATAGTTTAATTTAATATAATTTCTCAGTTGATGACAGTTAGTTCTGTTCAGCTCAGGGGCAGAAATAAAGTCGAAGATGGCGATGAACTCGACTGACGATTAAGCATACAGGCAGTTTAATCCTTTAATTAATAATAAAAATTAATCCACCATCATGGTGATTTGACTTGATACATACAATAACTGCTGGAGGCTATAAGAATGATGGGATGAGGCAAGAAAGGACCCAAGACCCATAAAACAAGAAAGAAAAGGAAGAAGTGAGAAGCTAGGCGAAGGCTAGGATGCTAGAGCTAGAGGGATCAGATGAGACCTTCTGTTAGAAGCAGAGCGAAGATGAGGAGGAGGAGGCCAGCGGTGATGCAGTGCGTCGGCGAAAGCAGAGTCTGGGAATAAGCCGACAAGGTGATGATTGCTCCCACCGATCCGATCACCAGACCCTTCATCTTCCCATTCATTTTCCTCCAATTCCTGTCTTCTCATCTCATCTCATCTACCCCTGTTCTTATAGAATAGATGGGTACTTTGCTTTTGTCCGGACCCTCCAAGTTTCAAGTCAACCGTTTCTTTGCCTAACTCCCCCTCCACGCAAGCGCAACGCAGCCAGCAACAGGCAGGCAAGGTCAACGCTTTTCATGGGGAGACTCGGACTCTGATTTTTCACTCAACTCAGCACGTGTGGTCGTGTTTGCCACTACTTTTTTATTTTGCGCGAATATCTCCCACTCGTGTCATGTTATTAGTTTACTTGCACAATTAACGATGATGAGATGATCGCTCATTGTTCTTGTTGGTCAACATCTCCATCTTCTTTAAAATATGAAAGGAAGATTGAATTGATTAGAATAAATTTAATTGATATTTGAGAGGAGATATATATACAATTTATTTACTTTTATCACTGTTACAATTAAGAAATACATAAGGAAAACAAATATATATTTATCAATAATGCAAATAACATATTTGACTTTTCAACATTCCCCCTCAAGTTAGAGAGTCTATACCCTGCACTCCCAACTTGCGAACCATAAATATGAAAACTTCCTTCCCTAAGGCTCTGTTTGGATATTATCATTAAGGGAAGGGGAGGGGAGAGGAGGGAAGGGGAAGGTGTCATGACCTTACCCTTGTTTGGATAGACTTAGTAAAGGAAAGAAAGGGAAGTTTACCCCTCTTCGTTTGGATACATTCATTAAAGGATGGGGAGGGAAAGAATTTAAATATGATTACAATTTTACCCTTTGTTTAGCTTATAAATTCATTTTATTCTTTTTTCTTAATAATGTGATAAATTGCTTGTACTAACAAAATTTTCATATATAGATCCAATAAAATTGGTTGATTTGAAGAACATATTTATCCAATAAAAAGAAAAGTAAAACATTTTTGTAAAGCAAACTTGTTGAACTAAAAAAATAAGTGAAAGTTTGTAAAGTATGAGAACTTTTCATAATTATTCTCCTAAGTACAATATAAGTATGAACTTATTGAAAAACATAACCAACATAATTTCAGATGTTGAATCCATGTAATAATAAAAGTGTCTAACTTATTTCATCTAACTACGAAATAAACCATTTCGGAATATCATGGACCAAAATGTCCAAAGACTAATCGCATGACAATGTCCTTCCGCCTATGTTGAGGACATCCTAACAAAGCTCGTATTTTCTCGGGATGTGCAATTAAGTGAACATATGCGTCAGTTAGTACGTGCGGCTCAAGCGATATTTCTTCCAAAAGAGTCCACAGTTGTTCTTCAGGAATTGGAAGTCGTTGCATCACCTTCTCAAGTACTAGATTGCCTCGTTCCATCACTTGAGCAACATTATCAATTGCTTCTTTAATTAACATCCCATCATCGTTATCATTCTTTGCTCCCTTGGCCTTCTTAGTTTTACGAGTTTGTACCTCAGAGAAATGTTGTTCTGCATCATCAGACGGATCACAACTTTCCAAATTCACTTCATTTTCTGAGACAAGATGATCAATCTCATCAATAGTCTCCACCTGCTCAAAAGCTTGACGACGCCTTACTTCTTTCGCAGTTCCACTTTCATCACCCGTAGCTCTATCATTTCCATACAATATCAGCATCTTATCATAATGGGGAATAGGTTTTGTCATCCATTCACGAGCTGCAGGCTTATCCTAAGAAAACAAAAAACAAACACAAAAATATAAAACACCTCTCATATAAAAAAATAATAAATTAAAAATGATTTTTTGGTATTTGTTACTAGAAGATGCTAACCTTGATTAGACTCTCCCAAACTTCAGGTTCTGCACTCCAAAGCTTAGTGGTAGGATTCCAAGCAAATCCACTCATACCATTCCTCCAAAAATCATAGCACTTCGCAAAATTACTTTTCAAGGTCTTCCACCTATTTTTGACCTTGTCCTTGGTTATATCGTCTCCAATTTTTTCTTTCAGTTCTATGACAATATTGTCATACGCTTGTGAGATAAAACTTCCATTCTGCTTGAAGCCTTTCTCCTGTTGCCGCATTAATGCATCCAATAAAGCTTCATCCATCAAAGGTGTCCACACCACTGCATTTCTTCTGCCATAATTTTCAGCACCACTCGAACTTCCCCCCTCCATTCTAGTGACATGATCAAAACAATTAATTACAAAATTTATTAAATTAATCTATGTGATAATATTAAAGAACTTCAAGCAATTTTAAACAATAAATAAATTTTCATATGATGGCAAGCAATTCTGTACTTTATTCGACAACGTAGTCATAGAAATCAATCTCACAAATCAAATCTAATGCTACATAGTTTAGGTACGACGACTATAATCAATCCACATAGCACTAGCTAAAGAATCTCTGACCAACTCTCCCCTATGTTCGTCAGCTTCATCTGTTGTAGGACAACGACGGCGACGTCGATTCCTAATTCGTTCGTCAACCTCTGCTAGAAGGCTCTCATCTGGATCAATACCCAACAAATAATTATGCAAGATACAACATGCTAAAACAATTAACTTATGTGTTTTAACCTCATATGTTGGTTCATTGGCACTTGATATGATGGGAAATCTTTTTTTTAATAGCCCAAAAGCTCGTTCAATTGCATTTCGTAAAGATGCATGACGATGGTTAAATAACTCTCGTATGGTTCTCGGCGGATTACTCGAGAACTCATTCAAATGATATCGGACACCTCTGTAAGGTGTGATAAATTCAGCTTTCAGCCCGAACCCAGCATCCGCAATATAATATTTTCCTAAAATAAAATAAAACCCTATTATAAATTGAAATATTGGAAATAATAAATAATTAAATAATTAACAGTTTAATATTTGTAAATATGTTACCTTCCGGAACCTCAAGTTTATCTTCTCTAGATAGTGCATCTTTCAGAATTCGTGAGTCAGATGCAGTACCCTCCCACCCAGAGAGAACGTAAGTGAACTTCAAATCAAATGAACAAGCACATAGTACGTTCATTGTTGGGTAGTCTTTTCTTCCACGGTATCGTGGAGCAACTCGAGTAGGCACTTTAGCTCGAATATGTGTGCCATCAATCGCCCCTATGCAATCCTATTATGTTATAGTCAAGAAAGTTATATGTCAGTCAACCGTTATTTATAAACATGTTATGACTACTGCAATTTTAACAAATTTTACCTTAAAATATGGAAAGAATTTACTGTTCTGCTCAATCTCTGGTGGGGTTACAGATCCATTAGGCTGCTTGATGAATCTTTCCTCTAACTCTATAATAGCTTTTAAAACCCGATGAAAGTGACGGCTTGTTGTTTCTCCAGAACGCTTGAACCAAAAGTTAACCGCACGATTTTTGGCATGATGGGTCAAAATGTATAAGGACTTAGCAACTTGTTCTTCAACACTAGCACGCCGTGTTGGTCGAAGACTACCCTCCGTTTTGAGTAATTCACATAATTGTATAAAAGCCGCAGGGCTCATTCTAACTATATCACGACCTGTCGGTCCCAATATGTCATACATAACTTGAGCTCTAATTCTCTCTCTTCTTTCAAAATTAATTCTATTATTACCTATTGATAACCTATGTTTTCGTTTCTTAGAGAAATACCAATAAACAACAATCATTAACAAATATGACATTCCTATTCGGCGAGTGTGCATCCACCAAAATATTGCAAAGATTATATCTTTTCCCTCATTGTCCATCTAAATAATAAAATACAATTAGTAACATGCATACAAAAGTAAACATAACCTCAAAGACATATATATGACTTTATCAATGAGCACTTTCCAATATAATTTTATATTTTTGTTTTCATTTAACTATCTATGACGTATCATAAGCAAAAAAAAATAAAAAAAAGACCACACATGCATACAAAACAGAACTTAATTACATACATCCATAAGTTATATTAAAATTAATAGTAAATACCTTTTCCGCTTGTATCCTTTTTTAGCAAACCCCAAAAATAAGTTCAAAAATGACAACCTAAACATTCACAAATAAAAGACAGTGTTAGAAAAATTAAAGGAAGAAAACATTTTCTTTTTAAAGTTGATATCACCACAAGTAGCATTAATATATAAAGGGAGCAAATATGGTTACAACAAGAATCATTAGTATATAATTTTTTTTTCGTGAAGAGTTGCATAAAAAGGAGAAAAGCTTCATCCATCAAATGCCTGCAGTTTTCTCTCTCAAACACAACCAGAAGCTTTGGGTGCAAGCCTTAACAAAGTTCATCACAAAAAGGCAAAGAATTGGAATACCAAGAGAGAGGAATGGTAGAAGCTTAGAAGAGGACTTCCCGAGCAAGAGTCTATAAACTTCGGTAAATTTCTAGTATAGATTCCAGGCATTTTTGGGACTTTCACATTGTTGATGCATGGAAATATCTTCATTGATGCAGTTACCCATGTAGGCATCAGATGCATTGAGAAAGAAGTTGGACCTTAAGGAGAAAGACTTGCTGGAGATGGAAGAGAAGCTGAATGAACGGGAGAAGGTAGGTCATTTCAAATTTCTAAAATTTTTAATTGTTTTCTGGGGGATGCATATCCTTCAGTTTTCTTATTAATGAGGAGTCTCAGTTTGTTATTCCTTTCTCAATAGCTGAAGGAAAAAAAGTTGGGCATTTGTGTGTCCATAGTCAAATTAAAAGATTTAGGTGGAGACAATAAGCTATCATGGTTTTGTTTTTCAGTTCTAAGGTTTTCTTACTCTTTTCTTCCCTTGGTATTTTGAGAAATTCATAACTATTTGTATAAACTGTATTACGTGATCATGTTTTTTTTTTTTTAACAACTTTTGATTCTTTCATTATGAACATCACAGGTTGAGATTCAGAAGCTCTTGGATGAGCACAATGCCATTCTGGCTCAGAAGCAGCATGAATTCGAGTTGGAAATTGATCAGAAGAGGAAATCTCTTGATGCAGAGAGCAAGGTGATTGAATTGGATAAGAAGGGGGCTGAACTCAACCACATGGAGGAGAAGGTTTCTAAAAGAGAGCAGGCGTTGGACAAGAAGTTTGAGAAGTTAAAAGAGAAGGAGAAGGAGTTTGAGTTAAAAATGAATGCATTTAAGGAAAGGGAGAAGGCACACAGGTCTGAGGAGAAAGACATCAAGACACAGAAGAAACAACTGGATGCTGAGAAAGAGGATTTTTTGAGCTTGAAAGCTGAAGTTGAAAAGATAAGAGCTGGAAATGAAGAACAACTTTTGAAGATACGTGAGGAAAGGGATAGACTTTTAGTAACTGAAGAAGAAAGGTCTGAATATGTCCGTTTGCAGTCTGAACTCAAGAGTGAAATAGAGAAATGCAGGCAACAGGAAGAACTGCTTCTGAAGGAAGTTGAGGACCTCAAGAAGCAGAAAGAGAATTTTGAGAGAGAATGGGAAGAACTGGATGGCAAAAGAACCATACTTGAGAAAGAACAGAAGAATATCAATGCGCTGCTGGAAAAATTTGAGAAGAAGAAACTTTCTGAAGAAAAAAGATTAAGAAAAGAGAAGCAGATGGTGGAGGTAAACATAAAAGAAGAACTGGATGCTCTTGAGGCTGCCGAGGAATCATTTAGAGCTAGCATGGAACATGAGAAGTCTGTTATTGCTGAAAAATATCAGAGTGAAAGAAGTCAGATGATCTATGATCTTGAGCTGCAGAGAGGAAAACTTGAGAGTGATATTGAAAGAAGGCGTGATGAGATGGAAAGGGATTTGCAGGAGAGGAAGAAGTCATTTGAAGAAGAAAGAGAGAGGGAACTTGGAAACATCAACTCTGTAAGAGAGGTGGCCAGGAAAGAAATGGAAGAAATGAAACAGGAAAGAGCTAAAATGGAGAGGGACAAAAAAGAAGTTGATGCCAGCAAGAGGCAGTTTGAAGGGCAACAAGTTGAGATAAGGAAAGATATTGATGACCTTGTTCAACTCAACAAGAGTCTATAAACTTCGGTAAATTTCTAGTATAGATTCCTGACCATTTTTATGATGTTGATTCTTCTTAACTCATCATATGGTTATCAATAAGATGCTTAGTACAAGGTGTCTATCTGATAAAACGTTTATTTCACTGACAAATTTTGAGTTTTTATGGTTTACTCAGTTGATTGGTAGTACTTCTCCAACAAAGTCATCTCAATTGCCATTCTCATATAATTTTCTGTTCATAGAAGAAACTGTTGTGGACAATAGGGTGTTGAGGAAGTGCAACTTACCTACAAGATCAGATGTTCAGTGCCTCCATAGATGGCAGAAGGTCCTTAATCCTAACCTAGTTAAAGGACCCTGGAGCAAGGCGCATTAAAGTATTTAGTCATCCTAATTAAGAAGCCATCAGCTAGCCAATGATTTTCTCTATGCAGACAAGATATACCAGTTTGTTTCTATTGAGCTGAGTACTAACCCAAATTACAGGCCTATAAGGTTCATGTTTCCTATCCTTTATCCTTCGTTCACGGCTAACTTCCCTTTTTTCAAACTGCAGCTTGATATGCTACATAAAGAAAAAGAAGTCATGCTTGAAAATTTATATTCCATTGAGTATATAAACTTATATTCCATTGAGTATATGGCGCCTATTTTCTATACAACAGTTCATCTGCAGGAAGGGTCGTGATCAGTCCATCAGGTGTTCTCACATTATATGTCCTTGATGAAGGGAGCACTGAATGGATGTTTTTCCACTCATTACCAAGTGAATAAAACTCGGCAAGCATCCAGTGAATACCACAGAATTGGAGCCAGTACCTGTTGGAACCTTTCCCAGAATAAGTAGTTTAGAGCACAAGGAAGGACAGGAATAGGAGGAGGAGGATGCTTCGGCAAAGGCTGATTTGGAGCTAATTTTATGGAAACAAAGGTGAAAAACATGGAGGTGACAAAGGATATACAGACAGTGATCTGTCCACAACCCCAGCTGGTTATGCGAGAAAAAGAAACGTCTAATTTTGAGTGCCAGATAGCGACTTAGGTTCAACTTTTGAACAGAGAACAGAAATTATCATGGAGACAAAACAACTTCCAGTTCGATACACATCTCAAACGCAAAGAAAGATGAAAGCAATTGATTAGCAGAGCAATGTGACAGCTTAAAAGAAAGACTTGTGACGATGCCGACACTTCAACTGCAGACAAATCTCCAGCACAGATAACTCGCAACTCCGGCAGCTACTTCGTCGAATATAGGGCAGAGGAGAACACAGAAAAGAAGAAAACGAATGCGACAGTAGCGTCAAGCAAACCAATACCCATATTTGTCGAAATCGAAATGAATCAGAATTCAAATAGTGAAACAGCATAAGGAAACAGAAACAGAACGAAAAACAGTGAACCTGATAAATGGCCACCGTTGATACTGTTTCCGCCGCCGCTGGTACCGTTGCCGCCGCCGCCAACGATTGCCACTGCTACTGAATTCTCCGTGCTTCTTCATCGGTTCTTCACCAGATATAAGATGAAGCAAAATGGCAGTATTGTAACGCTCAAAATCACTGATTTAGTTGGCGTATCTTCCCTCCGTTTCCGCCCGATTTGGGGGGATTACAGAAATAGCTTGTACGAGGGATATCCGGGGAAGAGTCTGACCCCTTCTCAACCTCTCCCTCCTATTTCCTCTCACCCAAACGCGCAAAGGAAGGGGCGCGTCCTCCCCCTTCCTCGCTCTCCCTTGTATCCAAACGGAGCGTAAAGGTTTGGTTAGAATATCTATCAATTGATGACCAGTATTCACAAACTTTGTAGCTGCAGAACCATCTTAGATTTTGTCCATGATGTAGTGGCAATCCATCTCGATGTGTCTAGTTCACTCATGGAAAACTGGGTTTGCTGCAATGTGTAAAACAGTCATGTTATCGCAATATAATGTGGCAAGTTCATAATGGACAAGTCTCAAGTCTCTCAATAGGTATCGAAGCCATGTTAACTCACAACAAGCTCCAGTTCTTAAGCAACACTCGACATCGGCTAAAGAAAGCGTCACTGTCTTCTATCATTTTGATCTCCAAGATATCAATGAAGGTCCAATAAAAACACAATATCCCGTAGTTGACCTTTTAGTGAGTGGACATCCTGCCCAATCAAAATCACAATACGCTCGTAATCTGAAATCATTATTTGAGGAGAATAATAAACCCCTTCCAGGTGCACCTTTCAAATATCAGACAACTCGAAGAGCTACCTCCATATGAAGTTTACGAGGTTGGTACATACCCTTACTCAAGACATGTATAGAATATATGATATCTAGCATTAAAACCGTCAAGTAAATTAATCGGCCTACTAATCTTCTATAGCGGCTTGGATTCTTGAGCAAATCACTCTCGTTTGACAACTTCAAACCTTTCTCCATAGAAGTATCAATGGGAGCCGTGCCCAACAACCTTGCATCTTTGATAATTTCTAATGCATACTTCCGTTGAGAGATAAAAATCCCACTTTTAGAAGTTAAAATTTCAATTCCCAGAAAATACTCTAATTCACCAAGATCCTTTAGACGGAAATTACCATACATAAACTTTTTGATATCAACAATACTTCCAGAATCATTTCCAGTAATTAAGATGTCATTAACATATATCAAAAAAGCTGTAAAAGACTTGTCTCATCTCCTGGTGAATAATGAGTGGTCAGCTTTGGGTTGCACATAACCAGCTGATCGGATGGCTTTTGAGAATTTTTCAAACCACTGGCGTGAGGCTTGCTTCAGACCATAGAGTGATTTATATAGATGACAAACCAAATGTTCCTCTCTCTATCTCCAAAGCCCTGGTGGAGGACACATATATATTTCTTCATGAAGATCTCAATGGAAGAATGCATTGTTGATGTCTAACTAGTGGAGAAACCAACGTTGAACGGCTGCCAAGGTAAGCAAACAACGTACAGAAATGATCTTGGCAGTGGGAGAGAATGTATCTTAATAATCAACACCTTCTAATTGAGTAAATCCCTTAGCCACTAATCGGGCTTCATATCTCTCAATGGAACCATTAGACTTGTGCTTGATTTTATAGTCCCAACGACAGCTAATTGGTCTTTTGCCAGCTGGAAGAGAGGTGAGAGTCCATGTACCATTAGCCTCGAGTGCCTCCAGTTATAATTGCATTGTTGCTTGCCATTCAGGATGAGTGGTCACTTTGGTGTAGGATTGTGGTTCCGCAGCTTGGCTAACATGAGCTATGAAAGATTTGTCCTCAAGCTTGTATCGATGATAAGATAAATAATTGGACAACGGATATCGAGTGCCTTTATTCGGACCTAGAAGTAAAGAATTTGATTGGTCGGAACTAGTATGCATAACTTGAGAGCAAACATAATCCTGTAATTTTATGGGTTGAATATGCAAGCAACTAGAGCAACGAAAAGGCTCAAGTGAAGGTGGTGATGGTGGACTAGGAAGGACAAGGGATGGGTTAGACGGACTTGATGATGACGGTATCAGTGATTCTGATTCGGGAATTATGGATTCTATGATTTCTAATGAAGGTGCAGGAACAATTTTGGGATGATGAGTGTAGATTTTAAGAGGAGCTGGAGTTGGGTTGGTGGTGATTGTCTCATTATCAACTGGAGATGGATTAAAATTGTTTGGAAGGACAAGGTAGTGATCAGAAAATGCATTTGCCTCAAAGAAAAGATAAGGTATAGAGTTGTTTAGTTGGGACTGACCAGAAGAAGGAGTCTAAATTGTATTATATGGAAAAATCTGTTCATGAAATTTCACATCTCGACTAACGAAAACCTTATGAATGGAAAGATCGTACAGCTTATAAGCTTTTTGACTGATAGGATAACTGATGAAAATACATTTTTTAGTACGATTATCAAATTTATTGGAAGGTTGGAAATTGGTAGCATAAGCTAAACAACCAAAAAATCGAAGATGTGAAAATGATGGTGATTTAGAGAAAAGACGCTCAAAAAGAGTTTTAAAAAAGAGAATGGGTGTAAGCAACCTATTAATAATGTGCACAGCAGTGAGAACACATTCTCTCCAAAATTTCGAGGGAAGATTAGCATGCATTTTTAAGGCCCGTATAATTTCAAAAATGTAATGATGTTTGCGCTCTACAACCCCATTTTGTTAAGGTGTATAAATGCAAGAATGTTGAAAAATTATTCCTTTTTCATTGAAATTTTTTTGCAATGAAACGAGTTCTCCACCATTATCAGTACGAATATTTTTTATGTAAGAAGAAAATTGGGTGGAGACGAAGGAAAAAGAATTTTTTAATAAAGATTGTATCTCATGCTTGTAGCGCATAAAAAAAATCCAAGTGAACCGTGAAAAATCATCAACAATTGTAAAAAAATACTGAGCACCAAAAAAAGATGGATGTTTATAAGGACCCCAAATATCACAATGAATAAGATCGAAAGGTTTGGCAGATAAAATGGAGGTAAGACCAAAAGGTAGACGAGTTTGCTTAACTAAAGGATAAATTAAATAGGATAGGCATCAATAGGCTGAACTAAAAAATTTAAAAAGTTCTTAGCAATGAATTTTAAAGGGGAATGAGAAACATGACCTAGACGGTTGTGCCTGAGATCAGTAGGTGAGATTATGATATTACAGGTCTGTCGATGATTTGGTGATGAATGGGAATCGGTTAAGGTTTTCTTCATTACCAATACTACCAAATAATAGAGGCTATCGCGCTGTTTACCAAAACCAATTATCTTCCTCATAGCTAGGTCTCGCAAAATACACCAGTCCGGGAAAAAAGTCACTAAGCAATTTAATTCATGTGTAAGTCGACTAACAGATATCAAATCAACTTTAATAGTTGAAACACATAATACTTTATGTAAATGATATTTGGAATTCAAAGGAAAAGATCCAGGAGAAATAATTTGAGTCTTTTCTCCATTTGGCAGCAATAAATGAGGTAATGAATGACCATTGTTTCCATATATAAGATTATCTGATGAAGACACAATAATGATATGTTGCGCAACTATCGATGATCCATTAATTTGACTGAATTTTAGATAGATTTTGGATACATTGCACAATATGTATCTGAAGCCACTTTTGACAAATGAGAGTTCAGCAGGTAGACTGAACTCGGCGTCGACCATCTTTAATCATGAAAATCTAGAAAACAGCAACAGAGATGGATCCAGAAGAATAGCAAAGCTCGACGGTGGCAATGAAAACGAGATGGATGAACATGAAATCCGATATGAAGAGAGGGAAAGATGAAAAAAGATGCACACGAAAAAGTAGAGTGCAGTGAAAAAAATAAGTGAGAATCTTAGTCCTACTCTGATACCATGAAAAGATGAAAGAAAGATTGAATTGGCCGAAATGAATTTCATTGATGTTTGAAAGGAGATATATATACAACTTGCTTACTTTTATCACTGCTACAATCAAGGAATACATAAGGAAAACAAATATATATTTACTATTAATACAAATGACATATTTGACTTTCCAACACTTCTTGACAGTTTCCTACTTAAGGAGTATATGGTTGCTACAGTCTAGCTGTTATGTTATGCTATCCAAGTTAATATAAAACCATCATTTTGGGAATGTACAATTGGTTAAAAAATTATACCATGCAAATTATCTTTTGAAGCTTTTTTGGATTTTCAATGATCAAAGTTCCTGGAAGTCTTACTAAACGACTTGCTTGTGAAGGTTGTTTCAACTTTCTACTTGCAAAAGTTTTAGATGCAGGAAAACGCTTCTCACCTTGTTACAAAAGTGATTCCTCGTGATATTTTAGTTTAGTGTTGAGCTTCATTTTTTATGTCTCTGCGTGGCAGGGGGTACCTACTGGAATGTTTTGAAATGAAATTCAAGACAGATTAGTTATGGATAGCCATGTTTCTATAGACTTTCCAGAAGTCCACTACCATTCCCCAGAGTTTATACGAGTTAAACTGACTATGGTTAGATGGTCAAGAATTTGATAGTTATGGAATTGCGAAGGTTGCTTTACAAGAATATTCAATATGAGAATAAACATGTGGCAAACTGTGGTTTTTAGTTGAAGATTACAATCATATACAAGTTAGTTGAACTAATGGATGCCTAGGTGATTGCTATCATTTTATTTGTGAAGTTCTACTGCCTTTTGAAAGCTTTAAAAGTTACAATGCAATCTATATTTCTTTGTTCCTTCTTCATTTGTTACATTACAACTATTTGCTTATTGTATACTCTTGACTTTCACTATTTTTAAACTCATGCCATGAAAATTGTTCAAGTGCTGACATGGTACCTATGTTACTAGGATTGAAATACAATTGTCAAAACATATCCCTTGGCATGGTATAGTGGAATCCTTTGTTCGGTTTCATCTTATAATTGAAGTGTTGGCAATGCACAACAATGCCCCTTTTAAGTGTCAAGCGAGGATCCTCTAGCATTACCCTTGACATTTCCTCAGGTTTTTGGCAGCCTTGTTGGCCAAAACGGTGGAATATTGAGAACCCCAACCCTAGTTATAGCATCAAAGAGTTCACTGGAAGCCCATTCCATCCTTAGGGAAGCTTCATTTCGTTCTCGTGCTGCCATCCTACCATCTTTTGAGAGATTGTGGAACGTTTCCAAATTTGGTACTGGACATGGGGATCCTACTACTGAATTACTCGGGAATTGGAGGTTGAGAAGTATGTAATAGAAGAGTTTAAGGAGAGACTCATAAAAAATGGTAGCAGCATTTAATCCTTGTTTTTAACGTCTGTCGGAGAGTGAGAATAAGGAATAGACATAAAGGAATTCACCTAAACCTTCCTTACATGGTTGGGTATCTTATGGATTTTCCTTTTGGTGGTATTTTCTTTAGCGTCCCTAGCTCAAATGAGGTCCTCCCAGGAAGGAAGACTACAGAACTATGGTCCCATACTAGTTGTAGTTGGTTAGTTAATTACTTGTGTCATTTAAAACCTTTCACGCTTTTAGTTATTAATCTACAATGTCGCATGCATGGGCTTGCTTTGACTTTAATTAGCAAACATAAACAAAAAAGCTAAAACATTGCGCATAATTTATTAAAGCATATTTAGAACACAAGCCGAAATATAAAACATAAATGTATTTACTACAAGTAATAACCGCTCATGTGAATCATTATATAAGCAAAGACTATGCTCATGCCTAAAAACAACTGAAATGCTACTCAACTTAGAGACATTAGAGGCTAAACTAGCATACATACGTATACTGAAGGAATACTACTGAGATCCATGGTCCACTATGTCCGTCCTTGTGTCATTAGCCTCTGTAAGGCTGCAAGACAACTATAGTTAGCGCATAGTAGATGCTCCTTGCATGAGTTCTAGGCTCCTTACACATAGTTTACAGATACACTATAGTTTATTGCTAACTATGCATGAGCATCCACCTTACATGAGTTCTAGGCTTCTTGCACATAGTTTACAGATACACTATAGTTTATTGCTAACTATGCATGAGCATCCACCTTGCATGAGTTCTAGGCTCCTTGTAAGACAACTATAGTTAGCACAACACATAACCAGCAATAAACTATAGACACTATGTCCGTCCTTGCATTCACTAGATTGGTACTTACAATACAATTGCTAGCTCGACAACCTTCCAAGGTTGCCGGCTCCGTACAAATACAATCTGCATGATAACACTAAGGGGAGTAAGAATCCAAAGATTCCCAGTAAGGGATTCGGGTACCTGTAAAGAAACATTAAAAACCTGCAAACAAAAACATGATGACACTCATATATATAATCTATGAAATCTACTGCGGGCCCAATGCAGTCTGAGGGTTAACATATGTGCATATATTTATACCCCTTGAGACCCCTCATCAACCTAGTCCTCGCACAAAAGCTAGCTCGTGCCTAGCAAGTTTTTGGCCTCTAACTCACTCTTAACAAGCCTTGGCTTGCTGACATCCTAGTGAGTTAAGCTCACTAAAAATCCTTCCCTTTATTGTTATACAGGTGAACATGGTGGATGCTCCTTGTATGAGTTCTAAGAAACTCACTAAGTGTATTAGGCTCCCACATAGTACCTTGAGCCATTGGCTCACCTATGGCGTTATGGTACTAAGCTTCCACCCAACTGGCATACTAGGCTCCAACTTGGTGTCTTGAGCTAATAAGTTCACCTAAATCACCAAGGTACTAAATCTCATCATTTAACCTACCAAGGATGCACTAAGCTTTCAGTTGTGCCTTAAGTCATAACTTGGCTAGGCAACAAGTGCACTAAGTCTTCATCCATGGTGCTCCCCTATCCACCATTACTTGATTCACTCTATCAATGGTGAGATGCTAGCTTACTAAGTTACAAGGGACTTCCTTGAGTGCACTAGGATCCTGCATTAGTAACTTAGGTCAAAAGCCTTAAATTAGGCTACCAATGTTGCTAAATATTTCACTCATACTAATTGCATGCTATTGTAGTCATAGTAGTTTACCAATGTAAGACATCCAACCAAACTCATTTTCCCTTGTCATAATGCTGTCACTTCCAACTGAAATACCATCCCATATGGGCTCATTTAGACTTTCCAGAATGCATGAAATTGTATATCTTTCTTTTAGCTTCGCGTGGAATCTTGAATCACCTTAATCAGGTACTCGAATGAAAAGTTATGGCAAAAATACTACAGTATGCCAATGTTGTCGGGGTTTTGTTCCTGGCAATGCGGTGCCAATCGCAACACTTCTCGGGTTCTAGACGAGCCCAGCTGCTGCTACTTTGCTTCCAACCCTCTTAGGGGGTCTCCAATGGCCACCCAAGGCCCTAGGGATGTTGTCCCAAGCTCCAAATCTCTACATATAACTACAATGAACATTTCTATGCCCTTCAAACTAGGCTTTAGATGCTTAATCACACCACACTGAGCCTCCAAACTAGCTAGTCCACCATGAACAATCCACACAACATTCAATGCAATTCTCACAATTCATTTAAACCCACAAGCAAGTAAGCTAAAAAATGCATTAATGAAGTATATAAACTAAATCCCTTACCTCAATTGAAGTGAAACAAGCTACATCAAGCACATCCAAGCAAATTGGGCTCCTCTAAAGGGGGTTCCCATGGTTCCACACAAATTCAACACAAATGGCACCAATTCAAGCTCATTCTCACAAGACTCAAGCTCATACAACCTCAAAAAACCAAGATCAACAAGTAAACTTCTTAGGCAAAACATACCTAAGCTCCACAAGCTTTAAAATGTCATCCCAAGCTCACCACACAAAATCCTTGCAAGAACAAGTTTGCCATGGTTGGGTACCTCTTAGAGCACCAATTTCCACTAAGAATTGACGAAGAGATGGAAGTTTGGCCATGGAATTTAAGAGGAAAGGGAAAGCTATGAAAATGGAAGGTTGAAGATGATGAATACTGAACTCCCAACTATCCCAAATTGATTTAAAAGCCCAACCTTCCTCTTAAAACCTCCAACTTCTTTATTTTTGACAAAAAGACTCATGCTCAAATAGTGTCACAAGACTTGGCAATTTAGTCTAACACTTTAGTTTCTTGCCACTTAAGTTCAAAATAACAACTTATGAGCTCAAATACCAAACCTATCACCACATGGTACAAAATGACCATTTTGCCCCCGGTGACACTTAGGTACCAAATTGATCTAAGAACCATATACTCTTTTAATCACTTACTTGACTTGCTTCAAACTAATTAAGGCATTGAACTAGGAATTTTGACTTGTTTAACAAATCTTACCTGACCTTTGAAGGTCCACTACCTCTCTACGCTCATGGTTTTGCTTGCCTTGTATCTTTGGTTGATGCATGTGTTAGACATGTAGCGCAAACACATAGAGTGACAGGTATGATGTTGTGAAAGATAAAAGACTGACTATAGTCTAGAGGTAAAACTTCTAGCAATGTTTTTCAAGTGCAATGTTGTACCTGATGTTTAAGAAATCTTTTGTTGCTTTGGTTGCAACCGGCTAAGCTCCATGCATTTCTTTTTATACTTGAGTCATTGGTAGGATATCTACAACTTTGTGATTTGGGGTATTTCATTTGTTTGAGCGATACTTGCGTGGTGCCCTTGCCTAGAGAATGTGATGATGAAGGTTAAAGTGAGAGGAAATGTACCAGTTAGTTGGTCTACCCCGACACTATGCAAGACTAATTAGTGTTTTACTTCTTCATTTATCATTCTTCCCTCTAGAAGTAGAAGGTGCAAATTAAATCCTTTGTAGCACTGGACATTGTTAAGGACAGTGGTTGTAGCTTGTGGGTGATCTGTAGCAAAGAGGGTAGATGTATTGAGCCCAAACAAGAAAAATGGGATGACAAAGAGGGTTTGATCTGTATAGACCCTTCCTACATTAGCTAGGTGCAAATCTTGGTAAAGTCAAGGAAGTCCTTTCAACTTTCAACTCCACAATTAGTTGATAAGTAGACTGGTGACGCCTCTTGGCAAGCAAATGACATGTTGAATGGTATCCGGCATAATGTAGTTACATAACACTTAAAGCTCTACGGTTAAAGTACATGGCCATTATTACCAAGCTCTATGATATGGTTCAAGGTAATCGTTGGATTAGATGGCTTACATCTTCATGAGCATATTATTATTAAGTCTGGACTCTCAAGACAAACACTGATTTGCTCTCATCTTAAAATAGAATATAAGCTTACTTTTCATCTGATAAAATAGAAACTACTAGTACTAATACTCTTGAATTTCAAGAGGAAGTCCCATTTCATTTCCCAGGTTCCAATGACATCCCACCTTTGGGATCTTAAAAGATTCTACCAGCCTACACCAAGCAGCAGCTAGCTTGGAAAAAGAAATGCTTAGATTACATTTACTTAAAGTAACAAAATTCTGACACCAAAAACCAAACTAAAGTGGATTCATTTTTGTCTAACTAGTAGTCGAGCCCAAGGCAAAAGGAAGGTTCTCATACTGCTGTGCCCACAAACATCCTGTCAAGTCAACCACCATCTGATCCAACAAACAATTTTCTTTAAAGTTTGCCATCTTGTCTCTGTTCCACTGAAGCAGGTACGGTTCTTCTTCCGTGACGAGAAAAATGAATCATAAGCCAAGTCTAAACCAACACAAGGCTTAATAATACGGATGGTACTTTGATGCAATGTGTACAATGACAGTGAGCAATATTTTTCAGTCCAATCGTCAGTTTCTCTTTAAATTCCAAGCACAAGGTAGGCAGCGCCATTAGTATTATCATCAATGGTCAATTAAATTAGCTGACAAATATACCATAATATGAAGGAGAACATAGGTCATCCTCATGCCCCATTCTCATTGTCATCACTGCTTATCTGGGATTCATCATCATATTCTCCATAAAGAACATCCTCTGCATCTTCATCTTCATCTTGACTTTCATCCATCTGCTGATAATCTGAGACTTGTTTTTTGTGATGGGCTGCCTTATCAATCTTTCCAAATAACAACATAGATTAATCAGAAACCTTTAAATGCATTTTGACTTAAGTAATTATCGTAGTAATGATGGTGTGAACCTGCACGCCAGCAAGTTGCAAACACCCAGACAACTGTAATAAAGATTGAATGGCAAACCTTCTGGACTTAGTCATCTGTAAGAGCAAAGTGTCAGTACCAGTCATGCCGCAAGTAATTGGCACCTAAAGCTCATGTTGAACTTTTACAACAGACACAAATGAATGGTTATTCCTATATGTACTTTATGGACATGAACAATAAAGTAACACGCATCATTACAATGAGAATAAAAAAAATCACAGGATAGCACAAGAATCTACCCTCTGATACACATCACTAGAGGACATGACCAGAGGGTAGAAGATTTGGCTATTTCATAGGAGCATGGAAGTAAGCAAGCAAACATTCTGTCTTCGGCTTTGGCAGCAATTACCTTCAACAATGAATTCATTGCCTGAGGGATGGAATCCAATGATGTGAGATATTGGCTGTGATTCACCAATATAGCATATAGCCAACGAAGAACGCAAATCCCTCTGTAAGACCTATCAGACAAAGCAGGACAGTTATCACAGAAATAACCCGACCTATCTCTGATAAGATTTAATAAAGGCATATATTCATATTCTGAGTACCCAAATCACATCAAGTTAGAGTTAGAAAAGGCAACAAAGCTTTCAATATCATATAAGCATACTTTTATGAATGCCTGTGCAAACCTTGATTTCCACAGCAGTACCAAAAATTCCAGCAACTTTAGAGCATCACTGGGTGTCATAGACATAACAGCTGCTCTCATCTGACCCACGAACCAAGTCAATGATGCAAATACAAAACTTAATTAAAATGGAAGTATTTGTGGCACAAAAATATTAAAATAAAAAAACAGATCTGTTTTATAAAAAAAAAACAAAGACACCTTTTTCTGAGACATGTTTGCTTCCAGATCAACACCCATAAAGATGGAATCTGCTTCAGTTTGATGTGTATGGTCGTCAAGTATTCCCAAGAATCTTAGCTGGTCCTCCATGCAAAGGGTGCTGGGCTCAGCTTCAACTTGCTCCACGAAACCTGAACTTTCAACATAGTCCATGAGAGGGACCCAGCAGCACACCAACCATTCTTCTCAGATTGTTGTTTCACCAGATTAATACAGAAGGAGAAAACAGCATAAATTCATAAACAACCACATCAGACATATTTGCATTATTTCACATTATACTTATTCCCCTGAAAAATTTACATTTCCAGCAAGAAAATCAAGAGAAACTTGTGTTCCCAAAGCACCAGAGAAAATGATCATGACCTTCACCAGAACAAATTTACTTGAGTGAGCATTTCGGAAAATCCAACTGCCCAAGTTCCCAACTATATCACATGCAACATTATCTCTAGAAGTCACTCTGGTGGACTTAAAAAAAAATTGTCAAGTGTTTTATGACTTCATATCTAAACAAATTGAAGGAATCTCCATACTTCCTGTGGATCCAACAAAAGGACATTTACAATGTTATTCTATCAAAAATTATGTGATGATTGACTCAACCCATACACAATAAATGGTGCAGAACAAACTGAGTAAATAAAAACAAATAACCAAAGGTATGAGTAAAGAAAAATGAAACTGAGAGACATATTGACCTCCTTTATTCACATCCATGGATTCCAGAAGTACTTGAACGCCATCAGAACCAGCACAGGATCTAGTATTTTCATGAAGATCCAAAATTTTTGGAATTGGAAGTGAGGCATCATTAGCATTTGCACGGTCCAATGCTATAACTGTTGAACAATGGGCTAAAATATCAGCCACCAAGCAAATAAGAGATCTATACCATTCAATCAATATATGCACAAAAGGAAAAAAAATAAACAGGCAAAACAAAACAAAAAGCCTAGTCATGAATTTCTTTTATAGCAACCCTGTCACGTGAGCTTAGATTTGTTATTTGGATGTTAACAAACAGTAATCAAGAAAATGTGCCCAAGGACAGATTTGCCAAATTTAGATCCAAACTGAACATGTATAAGTCATAATGGTTCCAGAAAGCATACAAAAAGAGTGAAGCTATGAATTGAGTAAAACGCACAATTTATTACGCTAAAACTTCTCAGCATTAAACAAGTCAAATAGAAAAGCATATTTTTTTAAATATCAAACTACAGTTTCCAGTAACATCGATGAGAGTTATGGAACTCAAATAGAAAAGCATATTTTTTAAAATATCAAACTACAGTTCCAGTAACATCAATGAGAAGTGCTTCCCAACAATAAAAAGTGAATAATAAGTTTGAAGAAATGTTCCTAAATAGAATAATTGAGCATAATAAACATTCAATCCCATGGGCAGATTCAGGTTCATCTATCAGACAGGAAATAGGTTACGCCTTCAGATCAGGATCAACGCATTGAATTAACTTGAATCAGCAAAGGCTTGTGACTTGGCTTTACCTCTATTTTGTACATCAAGTCCTTTCTTAGATTTGACAAGTAACTGATTTATGGGTAACAGGACCCCATCCTGAGCGCTACTGAGAGTTACATCTGAACCATGTTGAAGTAAAATTTTCCGAAATGATGGCTTCACAAGTGAACCACAGGCAAGAAAAGCATTCACTGACGCAGGCTTTGAAGGACCTTGTAGTTTCACAGAAATTATCACCAGGGATGCAACTCTATGACCTTTCGATAGAATATCCTCAGAGGAAAATGAAACTTTGGTGGGCTTTGTATGCTGTAAATTTTCAGCAGTCTGGCCATACCAAAAGTAACCAACACCACTTTCTGATATGGCAAATACATAGATATCCCCACTTTCAGCACATCTGCAATCTATGGAGATGGCAGGGTGCTCCATTGTAAGTACACAACAAGCTGACTGTTTTTTGCTTCTGTCAGCTCCCCATATAGCCACATGTCTTTCTCCAGTGGCTGATGAAAAGATTAAGCTCCCATCTTCATTGAAGACCAAACAACGCACGACTCCCTATCAATCAGTTAACAAGAAAGTCAATTAAGAATAGAGAGCAAATAAGCTCATTAAGCCCAAACCAATTATCTCTTCTTTCAGAGAAATCAGCCAGAGGTGCAATGCAAAAACCGAAATAAGAAAAACTCACAGGGTGACCAGTGAATTTTTGTATCTTTTTACGACTAGAACAATCAAAAATCTTCAGCTTTCCAGCAGCAGTTGCTAAGGTTGTACCATCTAGCATGGACCAAAACAAAGGGAAAGTTATAATTTGCCAGTGTTTCCATATGAACTCAGTCCAAGCGACACCATGCATCAATAACATATCAAGAGCAGTGGAGAAAAAACAGATGATATGTACCTGCTGAAAGTGCCAGACAGGTTATAGCTTTTGTAGAAGCTTGGAACTTGCCCAATATATTCCCAGAGAGTGAATCAATTTCACAAACCATTCCATCAGCGCCAGCACTATAAATAGAGTAACCATTTGAGGGAAATACAATGGCACAGACGCCCCTGCATATGACAGTAAGGCATAAGGATCTCTTAAGCAGTCTGATACCAGAAACTAGGATGGCGTGCATATGCACTCAGTTGCAATGATCAGGTACAGCTAAGATAGAACATTTAGCCATCCCTGACTTCTACAGTCAACAACAAGAAAATGCCATTAGTTATTGGCTACAAAATCGCTATGTACCCAAGAAAACTATGAAAACTGAAACAAGCCAAGGATATACATTAATGGTAATAAAACTGAAATACAAGAACATGCCAAAGAAGGGTATAATCATCTCTTATCATTACATTTCGGCACTTCAACATATGAGGGCATGTTAGTTCCTACTTCCATTAGTCTAGCATCACATGTCAATTCATACTTTTCTTCATCTAACTTCAGTCCGCTAATCTTTCATCAGAAAGAGAATTTTCATATGTATCCGGCAGTTCAGTCTACGTCAACATTTTCACACCAGTGAGTATAGTATTCAAGTAAATATTTAAAGAAGACCATAAAGAGCATTATATATAAACTACTAACCCAGGATGGCAATCACTAACACTCCACTTCAGCTGACCTGCAGCAACATCGAGCGCTAAGACATCACCACTGCCAGTTCCCAGCACTAAAAGCATATTTCCCAGCTTCCGTTTTCTCTGAAAAATTAAAATATTTTTGTCCATTAACCACTCTAACACACAATCTGAGCATTTGGCAGAGCAGTACAATACACTTCACTTGTACAAACATGAATTACATGAATGCATCAACTCCAAACCTTTTTGTCGGATGACAACCACTTCATGCATTTGTAATCAACAGAAAGATTCCCTCTTTCAGACCTAGTGTACATATTAGTAGATTCACTTGACAATAGATCAGCGAACTCAGTTTGTATTTGACCCTTCGAAGTGTCCCAAATCTGGCAGAAGTGAGGAAAAGGAAATTACACAACAATAATGGTGTCATCCGCGTGGTAGCAACCAAATTCAACAACTGTGTTATCGAACCAACTGAAAATATACATACAACTCAGAGTAGTGTGAAAACAAATAAATAAGAAATTTAAACAATGGCTTAGCCATGGCATCGGAAAGAGAACTGTCATATGGTAAACGTTTGGAAGTTCATTGACCTTTATACGCCCATCTCCGGAGCTAACGGCAAAGTAGTCAAGTGAAGGACTAAATGCGGTCAAGACCATGGTTACCATATAGAAAGACGCTTCCCTCCGCTTGGTGCTTCGGACAGACAATTCTGTATATTCGAGTACCCAAACGCCGAAACATGAAAGCCCAAATGAATCCACGAAATTACAACGATTAGATAGTAAAATGGAGGAATCAAGAGAAAGAGTGGATAACAGTGTTTATGAAAATCCAAAACAAGCCTTCGTTATCCGGTGGGCGACAATATGTAGCAGACGGCCTTCTGAACCGTCCTGAAAAAAGCAGTAATTTGGCTCTTCTTGGGTACGAGGACGAGGAAATTGTGTGTTGCTTGGTTCAGCCAGGGTGGAGCGTACTTACAGGGGAATGGTTCTGAATGTCAAGACTCCCAAGCTCGGCGCCAACAACCGCTTCGCAAATTTTATAGGCTCTCTTCACTCTCGTCTCTTGAATAGTGCTTAGGGTTTAACGTGGGCCTCGCTCATTATAGGAGTTAATTATATCTATGGCCCCTAACATTTTATTATTGTACCATTTTGAACCTCAGCCTCCATTTTTTGCATAGAATGTTCATAACATCGTTTAAGTGTTTTGTTTTGCACCTTTTGTGAACGGCAATCATTAATGTGGACGGAAAATGCTGCTATGGCACACCAGCGTGGGTGATTCACCATGATAGCACAATCACCTCAAAAGAATCTTCCATATGAGAATGACAGGATTTTTTACCTTCAAATTCGATTTCCATCTTTTATTGCATTCTTAAATCAATTAATTCTCCCACCTACCAATCAGGCAATGGAATCCCAGAAATTATGTAGAAGGGAGCAAAACTAGAGGTCTGACCTTAGTATTTGCTAATCATATTAAAGAAACAGCATCCAAGAGACAACAAGTCTAAGGCTCTACTCGTGTGGAACATTGGCAATGATCATCATGTCATGGCTATGACCATCATCATCGAGGTGTACTATTCGACCTAGCTTCCTAACATCGTGCTGGTAAAGAAGCACAACGACAGTTGGAGGATGTGTATAGACTTTACTAACCTAAATAAAGTATGTCTGAAAAACAACTACCCCTTACCCGTATTGACATATTAGTGGATGCCACCTTTGGCCATGAACTCTTCAATTTCATGACCACTTACAGTGGGTACAACTAGGAGTGTGCATTATTCGACTAAAATTGAAAAAACCAAAAAATCGAATCATTTCGGTTTCTTTGATTTTCTAGTTTGGTTTTGGTTAAAACCAAAATTGTTAAAAAAGGTTTTGGTTTGCTTTCGGTTATAGGAGTTGGCTAATTCGGTAACCGGATTATTTTAAAGGTATTTGGGCCCTACTAGTGGCTTGTTGTGCTGGCTATTGCCTACTGTTGTTGCCTAGCCCATAAGTCCAACATTCCTACATTAGGCGGTAGGCTAGTCCAATCCCCCTAGTCCTTGCTAACACACTTCGGCTTCGCTCCTTAACCATCCCCTGTGGCTCAAACTCTCAATGGACAGTGGCTGTAGCTATCTCGCCCCGCGTTCCATCTCTTTCACCTTCACTGCTCATCTGCGACCACCCAAGCCCTCACCGCAGCATTACCTCACCTCATCGCCCACCACCACGCCAGCCCAGTCACCAAATCACTGTGTTCTTGCCTTCTTGGTCAATTCATGAGTTTGGGCATTTAAGGTTTCGTTAAATCCATGATTCGTTCTATAAATTCTTGCATTTATGCTTTTGTCTATGTTTTTATAGTTGGTGTCTTGGTGATTCGGTGACTGTAAGCTTCCTCATTTTTCGTTGGCTTGCTGCTTATGCTTTTTTCATTTGTTTCTTGGTCACTATGGGATGTTTAATCCAATAGGTTTGCTTGGTTCATGGGTTTATTTTGGATTTTTTACGATGTTAGGCTGTTAGCATGTCTGTTTGTTTCATTTAATAGTTCTTCTAACTATTTTTTAATAAACATTGGTAAATATTGTCAAATATCAATTTTTTTTATAGAAAGAGTACTCAGATTTCAATCATTTCCTACGAAAGCCTCATGGGTTGCAATACAATCCTCAATCCATCTCTTGCAAAAAAAACTCCATCCATAGAATGAAAAAGTCTTTAAATAAAGCTGGTTTCACAAGATTAGATAATGAGCTAGAGAGTTTGCTTTACGAAAATAATGAAAAATAACCCACACAAGGATTTTTCACAATTGGTCCCTCGATACCTTGGAAACATTCTTGGTTATAGACTTTTATCATGCTAATTCACAAATTGGTTTTGAATTTGGTTTTAGAATTCGTAAGATGATCCTTTTTTTGTTTTATTGCAGTGTTTGAGAGTTGATTCAAGGTGTTTATTGTATCATCTAAGATGGCTTCAACAAAACAATCGGGCAATGTAAAGGTTTATATTTTTTAAAGATTTGATAGGAGCATTATTTACTTAATTACTCTAGTTGTTAAGATTATATATAAGTGATAACTGTTTTAATGGAAATATGCATGTATCTTTGACATTTTGTAGATGACAAATGATGGTACTAATTTGGATCCTCAAGAAGAAAGTTCCACATCACCAGGCTCTAGTCTCTCTCGCTCTCATACACCAGATGAAAATTCTCTTCCCACAGTTGCCCTATGCTCTTCAAAGGGCTCAAAAGCCCAAACAAATAAACAAGTTATAAAAAGGAAATTAATGAATCCAAGATCATCTATATGGAAGCACTTCACCAAATTTGTCACATCAAATGGTCATAAAAAATGTAGATGCAACTATTGTGACAAAGAATATGCTGTTAACCCAAGAAAGAATGGGACAAGTTCAGCATAAGTTCATATTTCAAAATGTGAGAAGAATCCTGAGGTAAAATTTGCACAAACTCATCTTTATGCAGCAAATAATGATAAGGAATGGGTACTTCGTTGTTGCCATTAAAAAGGCTTTGGTTTTCATGATTATTATGGAAGAACTGTCATTCAAATTTGTAAAGAATCATGATTGTCCTCATGATGTTAGTTCATCCACAACAATCATGAAATATATTATGATGTCAATTGCATGCCCTAAGTTTCGCATTCCTTCTCGTTATATTATTACTAGAGATTGTTTTTCCCTTTACTTTGATGAAAGAACCAAGTTGAAGAATTATTTCAAAGGTAGTTGTCAGAGGATTTCTCTCACCACAGACACATGGACTTCTATATAGAGGGACAACTATTTGTGTATCACTGCTCACTACATAGATGATAATTGGGTACTACAGAAAAAAGATCTTGAGTTTCTGTCCAATAACTAGTCATAAAAGTCATAATATTGGTATGGTTGTGGAGAATTGTTTGCATGATTGGGAATTATATCATATTTTAGCCATTACTGTTGATAATGTTAGTTGAAATGATGTTGCGGTTGATTATTTGAGAAAGTAAATTCTTAATTGAAAAAGTGGAGTTGTTGGATGCAAATACCTTCATATGAGATGCATTACACATATTGTGAACTTGATTGTCACTGATGGTTTGAAAGAATTTAATACATGTGTTACTCGTGTGAGAGATGTAGTTAGGTTTGTTAGGAAATCACCTACTAGATTGTCCACTTTCAAAAATTATGTTCAAATTGAAAGAATTGAGAGCAAAGCTTTGTTGTGCCTTGATGTGAGCATGAGATGGAACTCGACTTATATGATGTTAAAAGTAGTACAAAAGTTCCAAGCAGTCTTTGAAAGATTTGGTGGGCAAGATCCAGTCTATGTAGTTGAGCTTGAGTCCAATCATAGAGTTCCTACTAATAAAGATTGGGAAAATGTAAGGTCACTAGTGTACTTTCTTGAGAATTTTTATGAACTTACATGTAGGATATCTGGTTCTTTATATGTGACTTCCAACAGATTTTTTCATGAAGTTTTTAAAACTAAGGGGTTGCTACAACAGTGACAAAGCCATGTGAATGAGGCATTTGCTTTAATGGCCAAGAGAATGAAAGCAAAGTATGACAAATATTGGGGCAATATTGAAAAAATGAATATGTTAATTTATATTGCAATTGTCCTTGACCTTTAATTTATATTGCAATTGTTCTTGACCTTTAATGCAAACTAGCCTATGTTGAATTTACATTGGAGGATACGTATGTGGGAAGTGAGAATGTTGGAGCAACATTGAAAAGAAAATAGATAAATGCTACCAAAGAGTTGTTTGATAATTATAAGAGAATTATTCAGTCCGAGTCTGGTGAGTCATCTTTGAGAACCCAAGTGCCAGTTGAGTTAGAAAGTCAGAGAAAAAGAAAGTACATGGTCACAAAGGAAAGATTGAGGAAGTTTGAACATGCCACTGAAAGTATAGAAAATAAAATAGAACTAGAAAAGTATCTCACTGAACCAAAAGAAATAGTTTCTCTAAATTTTGATGTGTTGATATGGTGGAAGATGAATTATCACCGCTATCCTGTAATTAGAGCTATAGCCCGTGATATACCAGCTACTCCTATTTCCATTGTGGTATCAGAGGCTATACTTAGTACGGGTGGTGGGTCATAGATCCTTTTAGGAGCTCCCTAACTCTTAAAACGGTGTAGACACTTATTCATGCCCAAGATTGGCTTAGGAAAGACTTGACATGTTAATGTGGATGAGGACTTAAAGGAGCTTGAAAAGATTGAGTATGGTATTATTCATACTTCCATTATAATTTTACATTTTGATTGGCATCATACATTTACACTTATTATGATTTTTTTTTTAGAGATGTCCAATATGAGTTTGGGACTTCAGTGATTGATATTTGGAAATACATTAAGAATTGCAAGTAAGTATGAATTTTTTTTAATGGAAGTATGGATATTTATTTTATACTTAAGTTATTTATTTTATACTTGAGATCTCTTTCAATTGATATTATTTGTTATATTTATGACTCTTTGCACGATACACAACAATTTGGATTAAAGGTTAAGACATATCTTGTTTAAAGAGACATTAGGGAAAGCTTGACCAACTTCTTCCTCTTATATTCCATCTCCATTAGAAGAAGCATAAACATTATGTAAACTTGTGGAATTGTCTATTTATTAGGATGCGATTAGAATGTGTGAACTTAAAAAGTTCAAATGCTTAGTTGGTAATTTGTTGGATTGTCTATTTAGGATTTTTAAAACTTGGATGTATGAGTATTACTACTTTATGTTTTGTTGAATTGTTATGTTCAAGCTGCAATAAAATTTTGTAAAACTAGTGGAAATCGCACAGGGGACAAAAAAAAAAAAAAAAAAAAGAAAACCAGTAGGCATAAGGATGCAAAAAAAAAAAAAATCGGTTATTTCGGTTTAAACCGAACCGAACCGACAAAATTCATTTTCAATTTTATTTGATTTTCTCAACTTGTTCGGTCAATTTAGTTTGTAATAGTTAAAAACCGAAAACCCACCAAACCAACTAACTTGGTTCTTTCAAAACTGAATTAACCGAATACCTAGCCCTAGGTACAACAAAATCTTCATGAACTCGAAGACATGGAGAAGACTATTTTTCATGACTGATCTCAATACATTTGGATACAAATTTATGCAAATTGGCTTGAAAAATGTGGAGGCAACATATTAGAGGTTGGTCAACAAAGTGTTCCATGAATAGATTGGCCCCAACATAAAGGTATATTTTGACGGCATACTAGTGAACTTTTAACATTTAAAATTCAATTCAAATATATTTTTTTAAGATTTAGTTATTCTAGGATCATGGTTTAGTAAATTAATTAAAAAATTTTAAAGCAAGCAAAACCAACCCATGATTTCTAAACAAGTTACTACAAGAGAAAACCCCTTTTCAAATAAAGATATTCTCTCCATCCAAATTTTTTTGTATTATTTATTTTTTAGTAATTAATTTATAATTTTTTATTTTTAATATATATATATATATATATAATCTTGATATATGAATAATAAATCAAGACTCATATTTTCTAAATGTGTTTTTTAAAATTTTTATAATAAATAACAATGTAAATAAATTCAAGTTAAATTAGTCAAAAAAGCAAAATTATTGGGACGGAGCGTGTAATGGCTAACGGTTACTCCGTTAGAGATGACTTCATCCCCATCAGACAACAAGGAGCCCATCCATTTTTCCGCAATTGGAAGTGATTCAAGCCTGCCTCTCCTCACCTACCTTTTCTCTTCTTCTGAAATTGATACCGACTAAACCTGATCACTTAAATAAAATCTAGTGAACGCAGAGAGACAGAGGGGGAGTTCCGATTGTTTCTGGTTGCTGCCTTTACCCAGAGAACCCTAGCCGGCCGGAGCTCCCCCCGGTGTTTTCCATGGAATCGCCCGCTTTTGACGACGTCGACATCTTCCAATTTTACAGGCAATATTGCGGTAAGATTCACCCGATTCACCCAATTTTACTTCAACCTTCTTAAGTCGCCCATTTACTGGATTAAAAAACTTTGCAATTACCTCTCTCTGGGTGTTAGTTCCGGCGTGAATTTTTCCTAGTTGGCCCTCTCCCCCTTTTGTGGTTTGTGATTATATATCAAATATTTGGTCTAGGGTCATTATTGGTTTGATAAGTTTATATATGGTCCGATTCCGAGCAAGAGAAATATTTAATATGAAACCTTTCCTCAAAACCATTTAGAGCAGGTATTCTTAAATTTTGTGAGCTAACTTCAGAAGCATTTTTACATCTTCTAGTCCATTTTTTAAATTAATAAGCAGTCTTGGGAACTTCTTGATGTACTTATTGACAAAACCAGCAGCTCAAAGCTGGAGGAAAGACGTGTTTCTCTCCTATTGTCAGCTGATTTGCTATGTTGCAGAAATTAGATCCAGAAGTGGTTCCACTTGTGCTGGACAAATCTTCTGGCCCGATAATGAATCACACAGCACTAGGTCTTCAAGGGATGAATTGAATCAGCTCTTAAAAATGATGGAATTAAGGGTGCAGAGATGGTATGTGTACTCAACCCAATCATGTATTTGAAGTTCAAGTTTCCTTAACTTTGCATGCTCTTACAGATTTAGTTTTTGGCCAAATTAGTCTCAATGCAATAACACTGTGGCCTCCTCTGTTGCATTTATTTCTTGTCCACTTGTATCATTATACTGTGAGTTTTTTATTTGACAGTAACTCAATTGAAAAAGAACTTCTCAGGCTTATGCCACGGCTGGACTTGATGGTAAGATTTTGAGCTAAGGGTTGGCTCATGTTTTCCTAATTGTAAATGATACACATTCATGCATGTATCCTTACTTCATCTTCTACAAGAAGACCTGATGTTTGCTTCTCTGTTTTGTAGACTGACTTCTCAGAATTCTCATGCTTCTATGATTTTGTTTTCTTTATATGCCGTGAAAATGGTCAGAAAAATATCAGTAAGTTTCTCTTTGAGGAAAATGTGTAGAAGTTATTAAATCACTCTTGGGATTTTGTGAGCTTCTTAGCTATGATAGTTTCCTCCTGTTAATGTTTATTGGTTGGAATAATGCTTGAACAGCTGTAAGCAAGGCTGTTGCTGCGTGGAGAATAGTTTTATACGGCAGGTTTCGATTGCTCAACCAATGGTGTGATTTTGTCGAGGTATGACTGGTACAGAGAAGTTAATTATTGATGTTACCCTTTTACAGAAAATCTGATGTCAATATATATATATATATATATGTATGTATGTATGTATGTATGTATATATATATATATATATATATATATATATATATAGGAGTTGGAGAATCAACTATGGATAGCAATGTAGAAAGGAACATCTGGTGTATTATTTCATATACATAGAAACTGTTTTATGATGGCTTCCCTTCCATTTATATCGAATGTTTCATGTCTGTGTGAATCTGCATGCTTGAATGATAGCTATCATTCCTTTTGGGTATACAATTATGATTTTCCCCGATCAGCTGAGGCTTGAGGGACTGATAATTTGATAATTTTTCAGAAAAACCAGAGACATAACATCTCAGAGGATACTTGGCAGCAAGTTTTGGCTTTCAGCCGTTGTGTAGATGAAAATTTGGAAGGGTATGACCCTGAAGGTACTGAACGTCCAGTAGATCTGTCTGCCTTGCTTTATCTTCTGGATTCAGGTGCATGACCCTGCAGCTGTATCTGTCATTTTATAGGTGCCTGGCCTGTTCTAGTAGATGACTTTGTTGAGCACTTGTACAGGTTTGTCAGTGTTCCTAACAACTTCTAGATGTTTGCAATTCTCATTGTATTTCTGGAGAAAAACTTTCATGCATACATTTCTTAATCTTCTTAATCTGTTTTGTTGTCATATTGGTTATCTCATTCTCCATATTTGCAAATTTCTTTTATCTGAAAACGTCAGCTTTCTCAAATTGGATATCTGGTTTTCAATAGAAGTCATTCAGCAGAGGATGCTTTCATACTTCTTATGGATCAAATCACTTAAAATTAAGGGATGTAAGTCTTGGACATTTTGGTTCTGGACCACTAGGTTGATCAAGCACCAGAGTTGTATTACATTATTTGCAACAAAACAGTCTGGCTTGATGGTTAAGCCTTACCTTTTCAAGTTTCAAGAGTTCATGCATTGATTTATGGGGGGAATGGACTTACAGTATACAAGACCGGGAATTTTGAAGAATTAACTGTGGAGGGGCCTATGGTTTATGTTTTACGGTTGGCCAGCCAGTAGGCAAACCAGAATTATTTCTAGTGCATCAAACTTCCCTTTTTTGCCATTTCCACCATGTGCCTAAACCCCAAAGTGCAACCAATTTCTTCTTTTCCTTCTCTTAGGCTTTTATCACTTGAGCTATGATTCTGCTTAACACTAGTGTATCTGTATTATGTCAAATAACACTGGCTGTGGCAGACTCTCTTTGACGGAATTAGAAATTTTTTATGTTTGCTTGTTTGTTTGCTATTTTTGTGGCAATTATGATTTCGTTTTCTTTAAGGCCATGCTAGGCCTATCTGTCTGTTACTTATACATTTCTACCTCACTCTTATGCAGGAATTTTGGATCAAATGGAAGCCCCAACATTTTCTGTTGCTGCAGTGATTCAGGATTGGAGTCCTGTGCGTATGAGGATGGCTTGCCTGGTATATCAATATGTTCATTTCTTGTTCAGCTTGAGTTCAGCTTGACTTGCCTGGTATAACAACAACATTTTCCAGAATTAAGAGAAGATCATGGACCGAAAAGGAAGTTTGCTGTAATTCAAGGAGAAGAAAATAAGGCAGATGATGCCCTCTTCTCGGATGAAGATGAGAGTTTCATATCAAATTCCAAGAGAAGAAGGTCCACCAGAGGGCTGGCTGACTGGGATGATGAGATGGAAATTGGTACACATAGTAGCCCAATGGGCACGTCCAGGTCTTCGTGTGCAGTTGAGCGTTGCCTGTCTAAGGGTTTTGCTGGACTCTTTTCATCTCGTCCCTATCTACGGTTCAATCGGGAACAGAGAGTTCGATATAGATAGAGCTTTCAATCCCTGTTACGAGTAAGACGCAGGCGCTTGAGTTTGAGTCTATTCATATGGCTGACGTTTTTGACATTGGGTTGACTAGAGTTTATTTGTTGAAATAGACTGGTATCTTTGTGCCACCCGGACGGCTTAGGCAAGGAGAACCATTATATCCTCAAGCTTTTTATTTTCATAATAGAGGCTCTTTCATTAATTTGATTGATGCAGAAAAGAATAATCAGTTGGAGGGGATAATGTTGGCTAGGACTTGTCCTACACTCTATCACCTCTTATTTTGCAGACGATTTTTTATTTTTTATTTTTTTCTGACGGCCAAGTCCAAGAACTATCATAAATGAAGGAACGTTTTGACAGCCTACTGAATAGCATCCGCTCAGTCCATAAATTGGGAGAAATCACATATGTTTTCCGGCAGTAACTTCCCTCCTGATTTACAAGATGCCATTAATCGCATCCTTGACGTTCAACAGAAAATAGCCTAGGGAAATATTTGGGAGTTCCAATGGTATCGTGGAAGTCAAAAGCATAAGCTTTAGGATTTGTGAGACAGAATAGCTAGGAAGTTCCAGAGAAGGGCAGAAACTGTCTCATGTATGAAAAGAAATTTTGGTAAAAGCAGTTGCATTCGCAATTCCTACTTACACCATGAGCAGTTTTAAATTTCCTAGTGGATGGTGCAATAAGATCAATTCTTTGATAGCAAATTTCTGGTGTGGGTCGACAGAGAGAGGGGAACAACACTCATTGGAAAAGCTGGGAAACCTTATGAAAAGCAGAAGTTGTGGGAGGGCTTGGTTTTAAAGAATTGGAAATGTAACTAATAGACTTGTTAGCCAAGCTTGCATGGAGAATTCAGGGCAATCCCAACAGTATCTGGTTCAAGGTTTTGAAAGGAATTTAACTCCAGTCTTGTTTCTTGAAGGCAAATAAGAGGTCTAAATCCTCTTGGGGATGGTCTAGTATCATTCAAGGGAGAGATGTCATGAAGGAAGGTTACTGCTGGAAGATTGCCAATGGCAAGACATTTAAAATTTGGACAGATCCTTGCATACCGTCAATAGAAAAGTATGTCTTACATCCAATTAAAACATACCAGCAAATGCAACTAACATGAGGGCCTAGTAGCTCATTAAATCCTTGTCCTTGGGATCTCAAGAACTGTAACGTCTTTTTTGTGAACAGCTTGCTTTGACTAAGTAAATATGTTAAGTTTAAGTGTTTTGGTTAAATTTCTCAAATTATGTTCTTATTAAGCAAGCTGAGTAAGCCTAACCTCTGGTTCGTTTGTAGTTAATACACTTGAATTAACATATTTTATGGTCTCAAATTTAAAAAGAATGCAAAATCATCCTTAAAATTGTCTATATTTACACCTCCTTACCCTTGATCCTGCCGCCCAACCCCCAATCGCACCTAGCCCCTACGCCACCGTCGCTCCTAACCCTTGACGCTGTCATCACTACCGTCGCCCCTACCCCCAATCACACCTAGCTGTGAACCCACCACTGCAACCCTTACCCTTGACCCCACTGTCACACAAACATGTCCTAATTGTATTGACTACCCCAACCCTACCATCCCCCAACCACCCCCTCCCCCCGTCAATTCACCTCACTCTTCTAGATCGAGCCCTTCCAATCTCCCTGCTATTAGCCAACCCACTCCTGCTACCGCCTGATCACATCCTCCCACCGTACATCAAGCCTGTGCACCACCATACTCCCCTCCTCTCAAACAGCAAACATTGCAGCTTAAGGTTCGTAGTTGGGTGTTGGGTGTGGTACAAAGTATAATTACTAGCTCTTTGAGGGGTAATGTGAAAACGTTTTGATCGGTTAAAAAACGTTTTGATCAAAGTAACCAGGACATTTAACATTTGACATAGGAGGCAATGGAATAACTTAGAGTGAGACGCCCAACAAGATTAAGCATTTTCCATTTCCAAGAGGATAATTGATATTAAACCTTATCTCATAGAAAATCAGTCTTTTGGGTAATCCGGGTTAAAACCTCAAGGCAAGTGTAGTTTCCATAAAAAGTGCAAATTACGTGGGGGTCTTAAAGAAACTAAATTAGGTCCAGACCTTACAATATATATTAGTTCTCTTACCAATTATGAAAGAAAAAAATGGGATTCGTGATACCACCTTCTCAAAGAATGGATCCGCCTCTGACTTGCGCTAAACTAAACCCCAAAGAACGTAAAACTACAGTACAACAGAACCCCAACTCGGGAAGCAACTGAGAATCACCAGAACAAGGTTAGAGCCTTGCAGGCCATGACAGTATTTCACAAGGTAAATTTAAAAGCTATGTAAGAAGAAAATATGGATTGAAATCAACCCAGATGAAGCCTTCCCTAGGCTTGGTTTGGTATTGGTCAGTAGCTTGGCATCCCTTCTCATGTAATCTAACTAACACCAAGTATAGGTTTGAAATCAGGGGATTTCTAAGGAATGGATCAATAGCCTTACCAATTTCAAGCACATTCATCAGAAGATCCGTATAAAACCCAAGCTTCGGTTTCATATTCAAAATGCACTTTGAGAGAGCATAACACCCAAGCAAGTTTGCATATATTGGTTGAAATGCATCCTTGTGATTACCCAAACCTCCAATCCAGTTTGCCCCCAGCTTGCCTGTAAAATCCTTGACGAACAACATTAACTGACTGCAAAATCTCATTCTCCATTCCAGCAGATATTTCAGGAGTTCGTTACCGTTCAGCCCCCTACCTGCCCAAGATTGTGTGATCCCAATGTTCTCCACATGGGAACAGCATATCTGACAGACCAACAGCTTCTCTTCATGATGGTTATCAATTTCCTTGTCAAAAACCCGTCTCACAAGATCAGCTTCGTGTATCACATGGTTTGCAGCATCTAGCACCCAACGTAAGAGATAATCATAATATTCAATGCACTGACAAAAAGAAGAGGAGAGATAGTCAAAACATTGTTCAATTATCTTTTCTACTTGGGTTGGAGCCTCCCTATTAAAGTCCCCTCTCGGGCTTATCACAAAAAGACACGTCCGAACATCTTCTGCAAGCCTCTGTCTTATCTCGTCATCTTCATCCTCCAGCAGTTTAACACACGTGAACCATATCTCCAGTATTACATATACATATTTGTCAACTTCTATTGATGCAGAGCGCTGCAAAGAACTTTCTGGAAGTACTTGCTGGCTGCCAATAGACAAAGAAATGCACTCAGCCTGTTTAAGTAGACCAGATGCAATAACAGATTCAGCTGCAGCCTTGCGCATGTTAACTGGCTCCACTGATGAACTATGCTGCTTGATGATGCTAACAAAAAAGGTTATGCAATCATAAAAGCAAGATGATCTTTCTGATTGCAAGGATTCATCACATTTGAGGATTTTCTGCCCATCTGAACCAACAATCAGTGTGGCGAATTTCCTTACACAGATTGCCATGCAGCAGATGAGTGGCTCCCGAGTTTTAGAATGCCTTGTTAGCTTGTATAATGACATCAGCATATCCCAAAGCTCGAAAACAGAGTCACCATTCATTGCACCAATGGAAACTATTTCGCAGCATTTTCCTTTAATGAACTCCGGGGAGTTCAGCAAGTTCCAAGCATAAATTATTCTAAGAATGTAACATGTACATCTATGATGTTTCTCTGCTTGTAAGTGCTTAATCAGTGTTACTTGAAGTTCAGTCTTAGCCCAGTTCTTGATGCTCCTTATTTCAGTGCTGGGTTCATGTGTATTGCTATATGTCTTTGATTTCAAGAATTTGAGGAGCCACTTCAGAGTTACAAGACGAACTTCATAAGAGGAATCTGACAAAAGGCAGGCCAGCCTTTCCACAGGTCCTGCAAAAGCATTCTCGATGCCAGGCATTTTTACTGGTTCAGGCAGAGGAAATCTTTTTGGAAGCTGAAGAACCTCACCACCAACTTCATCAGATGGATGAAATATGCAATGTAAGTAAGACGTGGCAGCTTGCTGGTGAAGTTCAGCTGTTGTTGGATCAAAATATGGTAGACCACAAGAAGCTCCCAGATCTAAACATTCTATTGAACATTCCAAAAGCAGCCTTTGAACGGCAAAAATGTTTTTGCTTGTATAACATGTTCTTGCGATACTAAGCATGTGATCCAGCACTCGTAAGAAACAGGAGTTGAGGATGGGGCAACGGCATCTTCTCGGTCTACCAATCCATGAACTCATTGCAAGAATTGTGATCAAGTTCCCAACAATCTGATCTTTCACCAAAATATCAGCCAGATTCCGACAATTTCCATCAAGAAGAGAGCCTAATTGCAAAAGAGCTCCATGAATCAAATTAAAGGAAGACTGGCGGCGACCATTGACTGAACATACAGAGATTGTTGAAGTCCGAACTTCAGCTATTTGTTCTTCTGAATGAGGCAATTCAGAAGCAATATCTAGGATAACACTTGATAGTTTCTCATCAGACACCAACCCTGTCAGAGCCCAGGAAGCAAGAACACGGATCCTTAAATTACTTTGAATAGAACACTTCCTAATGAAAGGCATGAATAGATATGGATCAAGGTCATCCCTGGTCTCACTTGCCGTCGATGATGGCTTAAGCCTGCACAACAGGATCAGCATTGGACACAAGCTTGGATCCACAACTTTAAGGAGGTTAGACTCTGATTGATCGGTCAACCTATTGTCAAGCAACTCTGTTGCATTGTCCAATTCATTGAAAAGGAATGGATGCAACGAGGGATACCTTCAGGAAAATAAGTCAAACTGTTACTCGGGGTACATATAATGACTTTCCACTCAGAATCAGTGTATATACTCTTTCTAATAAATTCTCACAAATTAACCATTTATCCCTAAGGACAACCCTAAGACAATTATTGAATTGATTATGTGGAAACATAGTATACATCCAGAAAAAGATAACATGGCAATCATGAGATCAGAAATATCAACACTATCATACGACAACTGTTCATGGAAAACTGAGGTAATAGTTCCACCTGCTCACTCAATATCTGTAACATCTCTTTTTTTTGCTACATGTCTATCCCTATTGATCTTGTAATTCACATCATACCCCCTTCTGATATATAAGAATACTTTTTTTTAATGATAGGAACTAGATTTAAGAGAGAAGATTTCCCCACCTAAGCACCTGTTTCTTTTGGCATGTCACTGTATTCTTTTGGTTATGAACTTATAATGAAAAAGAAAAAAGAACAAAAAGAAAAGAACAGAAATGTGGACTCTTTATCAGTTGGATAACTAATACTAGTATGTATCAAGGAGAATATTTCTTTGAGAACATTACCTGTGAAAGAATTCAAGCCCAGTCAATGCTCTCCTTGCAGATTCACGCTTTTGAATATTGAGGAACCCAATCATGCGTCGTACAAGGGCAGTATACGCCAGACAAGCACTGTTCCTAACCTCCCAATATGGTGAAGAAAATGAGCGAATTGAAATGATTAAAGCTTCAGCAGCGAAACCAGAGGTGTCAGTGGCCAGGTTGGTGTCATTGAACGCAGCTCTAAGAACATTAAATGCATGCACTGTTGGAATCACACCTTCATCCCGAATCTTTGAAATTCTCTCAGTTTGATCAATATCAACTGACATGTGGGTACCTTGCTTTGACTTTGATGAAGAAATCAGGCATGATGAGATATTTGAATTGCCACCTTCAGCTTGTTTCAGCAACAAACCATCAGCTAAATCAATTAGCCACCGAAGTGCCTTAGGTAGAAGCTTCTTCGGCGCACCTTCTGGCTCTGAGAGGAATAAAGCAATGAAGGCGGCAGGTATACCTGCACTCCTCCTTAACAAATCATCGACTACTTGTCCTCTTGCGACTGTTTTTTCCATAAGTTGCTCCATCCATGATTCTGTCAGCTTGCATAGCCTGAGAAGATGCATTACAGGTTATAGACAGCATAATTCATTTAAGTTTTATGGCTAAGAAACGAAAAGAAGGAGAACCACCACCCAAGTCCTAACAAAGATATAGACCAGATTTCAGAAAAGTAGGACCTTTAGATAATAGCTGGGATTTTCGTAAAAATTTCTTGACAATACTCCGTTACAGGTGCTCAGTGGAAGATACAGATATAACTGAATAGCAACATTAGTTACCCAAACAAGTTTTGTTTCAGTTTAGCTCTAATTAGGACTCTTACCACACAAGGAAATAATCTCATATAAAACAGAGCAGCACAATTTATGAAGCAAGGCCACTGAAATGGAACAGAAACGGGAAGGAGATGTCTGGGGATTCCAATGCATTTTAATGGAGCAAGAAACAAAACAAAATAGAGGACCTCGCCCTCTTGTTTGGATCATCAGGTACAACATCTAGAATGGAGAAATAAATCAAGCATATTACAGTATAAACTTCTTCATAACCAATTAGAGAAATGGAGCCAATGCTTTGCCTTCTCTATAGCTTAAACTTGTTATGACAACATTAGTGATGCATCAGCTTCAAGATATTCCGAGAAAAACTACCTTGGATTATTTGAACACAGTAAGCGGTTACAAAGAGCTGTAAAACCAGCTCTTGTTTTATCTATTGCACCATTATGTTTCATCTTTAGAAGCACCTCCAAGAAATGGCTTCCGATTTTTTCCAGTTGCTTCAGGTTAAGAACTCCATCAGACATTGTTGTTTCCAGAATATCAGGAGCACCAGATAATGGAGAATCAAATTCAGATGAATCTGAGGAACTGTTACTGAGCAAAGGAATTTTCCTTATGATGGTTCCAAAAAGAAGACTTACCTGGAAAGTAGAAGCAACAATGTAAATGCTATTTCTATCATTGGCATATGCATTCGTAATATAAAACTGTAAGGGAATAGGTTCTATTATATCTCAGAACCATTTACCATAGTGATCAACAGTACCAGCTAAACAATAAGAAATGTATTATAAACAGAAAGTAATTATTTACTGCCAATTGAAACATCAACAAAAAATACTATACAGCTACCCAATAAAATTTAAAAAATTTTAATGACCAAGATCATGTTCTGCACCTCTTTCATAGCCAGCCAACAACCAACCATGACAATATGAGCTGGCGGTTTTCCATCCACCAAACCTTTTGAGCTTTTTTCTTCTTTTTCAAGTTGAGATCTTGGAACAGCCATCTCCCCTGTTCCCTCCAACAATAAACCATCATCGTCATCGATCATCTCATCCACGTCATCCGGCAGATACCAGGCATTCGCAGACACCACCCAGAGGGCAAGCGAAGTTATTCGCATAACCAGGTCCAACAGTTTTGACATGGCCGCCCTCATGTCTGTGGTACTAGACAAGACAGCATCAGAATTCCAATCCAACTCCTCAAACGTATATCGTAGAGCGAGTACCACACCATGAACAAAACTGTTCTTGCATGCTTCAAAGAGATCTTTCTCTCCTTCCTTCACAGCAAAATCCAACCAATCAATGAGTGATTGTATGTATTCCACCACAGGATGCCTAGGTTGAGAAATTTCACTCTTCTGAGGGCAACACAAAACATTAACTGAAGCTCCTACAGTCCAGCCAAGTTCCAGTACATACTTTCTGAATATAAGTCGTAAAGTTAGAGCTCCAGCATCACTCTCTCTCACTCGTGGACTGCACATCAATTCCTTGGCCCATGTAATCACTTTGTGGACCATGTTTTCCTCTGAAATTCCTGGAAGTGGTGTAGGGAAATGTAGTAATATCTGAAAAGAACTCTCTCTGAGCCTGTCCCAACCATCTATTACAGATCCAACAAACAATAAAGTGGAGTCAGGTGAAGTAATTCCTGCATTATATGGTGAGAGACAGCGCTCAAAAGCAACATTTTCTTGGGAAGGCGAAATGGGCCAAATATTTAACATTATTTGTATGAGTTCCATTGCCATTATTTTCCTCTTATATGGGGCAGAAGGATAACATGAGAAAAACAGGAAATGACTCAACCACCTCATAAAATTGAACAGCTCCTCTGCTCTGCAATCTAACTTCTCAATTCTTTTAGATGTGAAGACTTCAGAACTTTCATGGTTCATGTGAGGCCATAGACCGTGCATCTTGACTTGCCTTTCTAAAGCTGTGCGGACTCTAGAAAAGAACTTTCTAAACATGCTAGTCCACTTCATCTGAAAGCCTGTTGACGATGATCTCATGTTCAGGGGCACCGCTTTCTTCATTAGAGTTAGTTCCAACTTGGAGGGTAAACTAGATGCCTTGGGGTTCAGAAAAAGAGTCTCGGCAGCATCAATGCGAAGTGACTCATCCATGTGGGTCAATGCAAGCACAAACCACCAGACAGGGATAGTTACCTTTATTCCCTTTATGCATATACAAGCATAGGTGTTAAGGCTTCCAGATATAGAACCATCATCAACATTAGATTTCACTATATCATTGCACAAATCAATATCCCCTTCAATTAAAGCATGAGCGCGAGAAACCTTAAGCAAGGAAACTAAAACAGCCACCTTTTGTTCTACACTCAATTCAACTTTTGTTAAATCAAACTGGGAATGCACTGTATCTTTAACACCCTCGCTTGGCATGACAGAGACAAATGCAAGCATAGGAAATATGCCATCAACATCAACTTCCAGTAAAGCAGGCAAGGCATATGTGTTCAAATTTGAGCGAAGCTTTGGAACACCAGAGGCAAGACCAAGCAGAATGGGGGGTAAGCAATGACCCCTACAAAGCCCATACCCATTTTCAATTCCATCATCACTCCAGCACACATCACGCAAGTATTCAAGAAAACACTTCAGGAATGATGTGGCAGCACAACATACATCATCATCACTATATGCCTCCATGGTCTCAAAGAGCAAGTTAGGACTAATGCGCAGCATGGTCTTTGCTCCTAATCTCTGGGTCAACAATCCCAAAGGAACATATCTCCCCTTACAACGTGGCCCTAACCGCAGAACATCTGAAGCTATCATTTCAAGGAATGATTTGATTTTCTCATTACCCTTTCTCTGATGAAGAGAAGAGTGAATATCTAGAAAAAGGTCAAAACATAGATGGACTTGTTTTACGGTTTGACTGAGGGGATCTTCCAAGTTGTTCCAAATGATTCTCAATATCCGTGTTTCCATACTCTCTGGCATTGGATCATAATCTTCTGATGAATTCAGCGGGTCAGCTAGCACTGCGGTTTTAATCTGTTGCAAACAGATTTGCAGCACAGTTAATGCGTGAAAATTGAAATGGCTATCTATTGGATTTTCACAATAACTACACAGTTCGGGCAAAATCCCATCAAACAATATGGTCTTAGTAGAACAAGGCTCATTTTCACTATCCCTTGGAAGGAAGAAAGGGGAAGTTATTATTGATCTGGAAACAGCAGTTAGCATGCCTCTAATCAAGCATAACCTGCTCAATGTAGAGAGACTACGTATTTCAAGAAGAATATCTCCTTCGTAAGGGATTTTACATGACGCACCTCCTAATCCACGGCCATGATTTGTGTCAAAACCACAAGTTGATAGATCAAAGATACCTCGGATGATGAAACGGCCAAGTCGTTCAGCACCGAGACAAACTTGTATAGCCGCGAAGAAGGTCACGCCAGCAGCTACGAAACAATCACGAGAAAACGCCTCCGACTTCAATATGCTTAACAACACCCCCACAACACCCTCCATCATATTTGTATATTGGGGACCCGAAGCTTGAAAATTTTCAGGAAATCGCTGGAGCAAGTAATACAAGCAAGACAATGCCTCCTGACATTGCTCCATGACAGTTGGGGAAGGCCTAGCCCATTCTCTAGTCTCCAAAACGACACCATCCAGACCGTGAACAATGTCCCGAGCCACCAAAAGAGCGCAATCTTGAATGGCATCAACCAGATAGCTCAACTTAGGCATGCTCATGACAGATAAAGCCACACGCGAGACACGAAACGGCTTCCCTCTACGGAAGACGGAACCATACTCGTCACAAAGCTGACGAAAAGAAGCAAGAATGAGAGAATGGAAATTGCTGGTCTTGGAGAGAACCCCTACTAGAGTTCTGTGCAAGGGCAAAGAATTCTCCATGAAAAGAATCTCGAGGTAGAAGCGCGCCGCTTCCGAGAGCAAGTGCTGGTTTGCTGGGTCTTGTTGGGAGTTAGCGTATGATTGCAACAAGTCCACGAAAGTGGCGGCGAGATTCTTGGCGTGAGCAAGCTGAGAATAAGTAGAGTTGAGGGAGAGAAGGCGTTGGAGGGCGAGGTAGAAGGGGGGAGATCCGGTGGAGAGGGAAGAGCGAGCCAAAGCGGCGGAAAAGGAGGGAGGGAAAGAAACCGCAGCGTAGGTATAGCGGTGCCGATGCTGCAAAGCGCGCCATTTTGCAGACATATCGAAGCAGCAAGGATTCTCTGCTGACTGCTGCTCGGTCCTGGAGAGATATGGCGGCTACTGGAGTCGATTGGCAGGACACGAGTTAGGATGGTAAAACCACCCGAGGGTTCGCTGATGAAGGTTTTAGACCTTTAGCTCTCGGATGCCGTACCCTTTTTTAAGTGGCACAAGGGCACTCCTGACGCACCCTGAAATGGCCATCGGGCCAACATTTTTAAAACAGATGATCTTCCACCGTTCGCCTTAAACTCAATTCTATCTCTCTCCCAACCCTAATTTTTTACTGTATCACTCACTATCATCTATCATTTTCAATCAGGTTTGAACTTCAGTCAGAATTTAGCTATTTTTTTTTATTTTATTATTTGACTAATTTTATCCAATATTATCTATTAAATTTTATAGTAGATACAATTTTTTTTAAATCCTGATATTTCAAAACGATTCAAGAGTCTTACAAGATAAATTTTCAATTAAAGACATACAATGATAAATCTAAGTTTTTGCTTTGATTCTCAGCCCTACAAGAGTGTCAAAACGTTTACCAACAAATGTGAAAACGATTATATAAAATAACGTTAGTCTTTATTTTTTTAGATTTTATTGGTTGTCTTTTTATTTTCATAGTTATATATAGTTTTATTCAAGTTTTTTATGTCTGGTTAGTTCCAGCATTGCTTAATTATTATCGTTTCTACCCTAGGCTTTGTTTCAGTTATTTGTGAATTATGTACCCCAAATTTATTATGGCTTACCTAGAAGGTTCGGTTTAACTCGATTTTCTTCCTTTCATTTGTTGTCACAGAAACGAGTAATCTTTTAGTGGTCAATTTTATGTTCCTATTGTTCCTTAGAGTTTTATTCTATCTTTAGGTTGTAAGATGCTGTTTGGCTCACTTTTAATTAGAATAAAGCATTTTTTTCAAAAAAAAAAAAATGGCCATCAGGCTCAACCTTCATGTGCATATTGTTGTGTATTAGATGTACCAGTTATATATAATATTATACACACACACACACATATGCATGTATAGAATATAACAACAATTGAAAGTAAGTGGGTTTTAAAGTGCATATGATATATATCTAAATTTTTTAAACATAAATATATATTTATAAAATAAAACTATAACTTTAAGGGACAAAAAAAATTGCAAAAAATTTTCAAATACAAAAAAAAAAATCTATTGTACAAGCATTCAATTAAACATAATAATTATATATTTTACCTAAAAATCAAAAACTAGAAACAAAATTTAAAAAATGTGCATTTTCCTGTGTTCTAAGATGATACAGTATGACGCAAGATGTCCAAGTTGTCTGAAACTAACTGGCATAGTTCGGTACGAAGGACAAAACAAGATACAGTTTTCCACTACTAAAATATAGGACTTTACCAACTGCCATTTACCAACGTGCAGCAGTTGGTAAATTCAATTTACCAACTGCTGCACGTTGGTAAATGACAATTGGTATTCGATACGTTGGAAAATTTTTTACCAACGCGCAATTAATAACACGTTGGTAAAATTCACGTTGATAATTACCAACGGTTATGAACCAGGCTTGGTTTCCATCGCATACTTGTAGTTACCAACTGCTGGCCGTTGGTAAGCAGTTGGTATTGGTAAGTTACCATGGTTTATTTATTTTTTTTAGTGAAATAAGACTTTTTTTCTTAACTTTTCCATAGTCAATTGTTAAACTCTTAATACCTAAAGTTTTTACATTTTCTCTATTGGTCTCCAAATTAATTTTTTTATTTTTCTGCATTATTATTGTCATATTATTGCAACATGGTTTTATTATAATGATTAAATTTTTATTATCATTAGACCATGACATAATATAACCATTTACACTAAAGCACTCCAACTAAACCATAGCTATACCTATTACCATGAACTTATACAAATAATCATTCCATAAAATAATATATACAACGCACAAAGAAATTACATATTGACTCTAATCCATAAGAAAAAATATCCACAGACAATAAATAATTAACATAAATTGCATATTCAAATATCAACAACTATGTTCAAACCACAGTGACAACACATAAGTTTTTTTATCAATATTAATAATTAAAAACAATTTCCCTTAAAAAATCCCGTTTTCAATTAGAAAGGAAAAAAAAATATAAACTTACCTCGAACGACTTCGAACGGAGAGGAAAAACAATAGGTACGTCTTCACGCTCACAGCTGCAGGGAGGAACTGAAAAAAGGGGGGGGAAATAACTTAATATCCTGGTAATATAAGAAATTTCTGTAAATGAAACAAAGAAACGTTAATCTACACAAGTATTTTAAACAAAATACGTTATCAAGACTGTTATTAGTGAAATTATAGTTATTATTATAATAATAATAACTATTATTATTATTAGTATTATTGTAATTATTATTGTTAAGAAGTGATCAAAGGTTGATATTAAGAAGTTGTCTTTTCTCTCCTAGAAAAGTTTCTATATTTTATCTCCACTTTTTAATAATCTTATTTAGTAGAACAAAGACTGACATTAAGAAATTGTAAGACCCTAATTTACATCATTAGGATTAGCCGTCATCTTCCTAGGTGAGAGGGAAACTTTGCTCTCCAAACATTTACTTTGCCAGTAATTTTATTTATCAAAGTATCATTGTCCTTGATCTTTCATTTTGACGAACTGATAAGTACTCCCATATATCTAAAAAATATTGATTTTCTTGAAATTTCATTATAGTGAACATTCTTAACTTTGTCCCCTATTCAGAACCTTTGAAGTAAATTTTAGTCTTTTCTCGTTAGGAGCAGTAAACACCAAAACCCTAGCCAATTATATTTGCAAATTAATTAACAAAAATTAATTATACTACCTAAGCAATTTATGTAAATACAAATTATTTCATATTTTTAAATATACTAAATAATTTCATACATAAATTTAGTACCTAAGCAAATACGTAAATAATTTTCTGGTCAAACACCAAAACACTATTAGATTTGAAACTTAATTAACAGAAATTAATTATACTACCTAAGCAATTTAAGTAAATACAAATTATTTCATATTTTTAAACATACTAAATAATGTAATACATAAATTTAGTACCTAAGCAAATACATAAATAATTTTCTTGTCAAACACCAAAACACTATTAGATTTGCAAATTAATTAACAGAAATTAATTATACTACCTAAGCAATTTACATAAATACAAATTATTTCATATTTTTAAATATACTAAATAATTTAATACATAAATTTAGTACCTAAGCAAATACGTAAATAATTTTCTTGTCAAACACCAAAACACCATTAGATTTGCAAATTAATTAACAGAAATTAATTAAACTACCTAAGCAATTTACGTAAATACAAATTATTTCATATTTTAAATATACTAAATAATTTAATACATAAATTTAGTACCTAAGCAAATATGTAAATAATTTTCTTGTCAAACACCAAAACACTATTAGATTTTCAAATTAATTAACAGAAATTAATTATACTACCTAAGCAATTTACGTAAATACAAATTATTTCATATATACTAAATAATTTCATACATAAATTTAGTACCTAAACAATTTACGTAAAACTAATTATTTACTATTTTAAATTATACTAAATAATTTCGCACATAAATATACTATCTAAACAATTCACTTAAAACTAATAATTTCATTTTTATAATTAATCCCGAAAATAACCAAAAAATTGTAAGAAAATGCACATAAATTTGCAATTGTAATGGGTAACCTAAAAACTTAACATCCAACCATCAACAACACAAAATCACAAATATTGCACATATTTCAAACCAAATTAACATATAATAATTCGAAATATGCGTATTTATTGGGAAAAAAATTTAAAAAATATGAAATAAATCAACTGACCTCAAATCCAAATGTTTACTTCCTTCAAATGCCTCCAAATAACTTCAATCCTGCAATAAAAACCAAAATCTTCAACCCATTATCAACCAAGAAGCTCAAATAAGGAAAAATACCAGAAAAAAATAAAAAATATCTCGAAAAAACACCAAACTAACCTTCAGATTGCCCCAAACGACACCAGATCCACGTACAACTAACCTCGATGAAGCTGTTTCAGTGCTTAATCGACGAAGAAACGTGAATGTGTGTGCTGTGCGAAGAAGTGGTTGCAGGAGAGAGAGAGACGCGAAGGAACGCGAGGAAGAAGACGACTGGTGCTGGGGGGGGGGGGGGGGAATTTTAAAAACAATTTTTCCAACGGCCTTAGCCGTTGGAAACCTAAACTCAATACGCACCGTTTCATTAATGAGCTTCCAACGGTTGAAGCCGTTGGTAAATGTACAGGAGCCTTTAGCTTGACCGTTGGAAACATTAAACATTAATTTCCCTAATTATTATATATTTTTTCCAACCCGTCACAGTAGGAACCTATTTCAACGGTCACAACCGTTGCTAATTACCAACGGCTTAGCCGTTGGTAAAAACAAAAAAAAAATTCCCACCAACGCGTGCACGTTGGTAATATGGCAGTTAGAAAATCATGATTTTTTAGCAGTGTTCTCATACGGTTTTCCTATCGTTGTGACTTGTACAAAACGGTACTAACCTGTATGGCACAGATTTATAACTATGTTACTAGCCCCTAATTTCATCTTTTTTTTTTCATCCTCAGTCTATCGAATATCCTCTTTTCAATTTTAAAACATTATTCCTGTTTTTGGGTCAAAAGAAAAAGGATATACTATTAGCTAATAAAAATAAGAGTATATTACAACAAAGAAACCCGGCAACAGATTAATCCAGTTGGAAAACAGAGGAACAACTAATAGAAAAAATACAAGTTCTAAATATAGAAACTCCTATAAAAACCTCTACACAAAAAGTGGAGATAAACTTCAAGCATTCCAAAGTACAATAGCTTCATTAACTTCTGAGGACGCTTCCTTCTTTGCCAAATAATCCGCAATTGCATTAACTTCCCAGAATGTATGTTAAATTTTTAACACTTGACATATGTGCTAGAACAACACGCAATTGGTAAAAAAGGGCGCTAGATGAACAGAAATGCATTGAGATGAATTAAAAAACTACTTTAGAATCCATCTTAATGAGCAATGGGAATGTGTGAGCAAGATAGAGGCATTCCTTTAAGCCATACAACTCAACCTGCAAACTTTTAGAATGCCCAACATCTCGAGTAAAAGAAGCAAAAAAAAGTGTCATTCTCATCCCTAATGATACCCCCAATTCCTGCTAAAGAGCCAAAACATTGAGATGAGCCACCAATGCTTAGTTTATAGCTCTTAGGTGGAGGGGGTACCATCTGACATTAATTTGGTCCTTCTGACCAACATTGCTTCCTTTATGTATCATAAAAAAGGTCACGTTGCTGGCTCTACTCAGAATTTTTTGAAAAATTCTTTTCCACATATTGCATCCTATCCTCAAATATTTTCATATTTCTTGCACACCAAATCTCCATTAGGAGCTTGATATGACTCATCCAAAGTAGCTCAAGGAAGCAAGTAAGACACTCATTCACCATTGAGCTCTTGAATGAGCCAATGCCAAAAGATGAAGATTCCCCAGTTTGAATTGTATGATGGTATTGGAGACCCAATAAACCATCTGGGTCACTATGAGAACATCGCGACCCCTTCTAAATTCTCAAACGTAGCCATGTGTCAAGCATTTCCTATGATGCTGATGGGAGATACGTGAACATGGTAGTCTGGTCTTGAGAAAGAAAAGATAGGTTCTTGGGATGACTTGAACAAAGCCTTCATAAACTATTTTCTTGGGAGAAAATCTTACAAACAAGGTCCAACTCATCTTTTTCGCTTTAAAAAAAGAAAAGGAGGATTCTTTGAGTTATGTTGATGCGTCAAGAAGGAAGCATTAGAGGTCCCTCACCTCACTGAAAATGAGTTTGTGTTTTGTATGGCTATAGAACTCCAGCTACTCAGAATTTGCCAAGGAGCTATTAAAGAGACCAACTGTTATGGGCCCCCAAGTAATTGACCTATTATGGTAGTGTGCCTTTTCGGCATTTTGCAGCCCACGAGTTCTTCAAAACTCCTCTTAGTCACACAGGATGAGTTGATTTGAGTTAGACAGGAAGAAGATGAAACCCTAGAATAGAGCTAAGCCATTGTTGAGGATACGTTTTGACCCCAAAAAAATAAAAATTCCAACCCCCGTTTTGCGTCCAGTCAGGATAGGAAAGGTTGATCTCATTAAGGGAACGCCTGACAGTCCGAGGATCTCTTTTGACAACTTCTGGAAACACAAGATCCTTCCTTCCAGTTATTTCCAAAATGCTAGTTCCACTTTTCAGAAATTGAAACCAGAAACAAGTACACAAACGCGTTTTACACTGATTTTTGAAAAAGTGAACAAAAACTGGAAACGAAATCAATTGGCCTCTGAGAGGTCATGAAATACAAAGCCTCTAAAAGGGCTAATACTGTAAGGAAGCATCCGAGGCCTACTGCAGGAGCTTCTGAATTCCAATTAGCTTACATAGAGGCGAAAGCAAAACATTTATGATTACTCACGAAGTTTTAAGTTGGATCAGCTAGCAAGAGGCTAGTCACAGAGGCAAAGCTCAACACCTGAGAACTTGGAAACAGGAAGTCAGGGCAGTAAGTGCGGTTGACTCCATCTGAATATGGAGAACGTGAAACCAGGTGCATTGTAAGTGCCGTTAGAGCAGTGAAGCAAATACCTCATTCAGCTTGATAAGGAACGGAGACTTTGGCCACTTTCATTTGTTGAGGCTACCCTGCGCAGCTTAACCAAGAAGCAGCACCAATTGGATCTAATTACCGTCGCTAAGATTATAATCTACAAACTTGATGAAATATTCATACAACTGAAATAATGGTGAATGATGGTAAAAAATAAAGGCTACTCAATCAGACAAGTCGCTTGGGCAGTCTGAATCACCATATGACCAAGGATTCCAAAATTTCGAGACCAGCTCATCACTGCCTTTTAAAACAGGACAGTTAGAGCTGAAGAAATCCCAAAAGCGTACACTGCCCTGGCCCCCAGAATGGCATGCTGCGACAATTCTACACCCCTTAACAGCCATTGTGGAGCACACAGAGTTGACGCTAGCTGGCATTTGGTCACAGCAAATCAAGGAACTTATTTTTGTGCCAGTGTCAGTCTCCCAAGTATTAACAAAATTATCCCCTTGCCCTCCAGTAACTATTTTGTATTGGTCCATATACAACTGTTTTACCGGGCCACAGTGACCATCCAATGACCATCCAATTCAGCAATTGGATTTGGTTCACTGTCCCACCTCCTTTCCTGATATCCCACAGCATCGCTCTGTAATTTTAAAAACACACATGTTTGTAGAGTAAAATTTCACAACACTCATGGACAAGCAACCTATTCCAGCTAGAAACAATATCAATATTCTTGATCTTCAAACTGCACCTTATTCCTGAATAGTTGGGGTTGGGTCCTAAGTCACATTTACATATAATTCTCTGCTTTTTCCTCAGTTTTTTAAAATACATAATTTCATTTATTTTTTTTTATTTTTTTGTTTAGAACCAATATGATTTGAAAACATACTCTATTTGCCTAATAATCACATGAATCATATTTTTTTTCACGAATAATTAGGTGATGTTTGGATGTGGAAATTTTTTTTATTTTTCCTTTCCAAATTTTCTTTGATAAAAGTTTAAATACATAGCTTATGTTAAGGATATAGAAAACATTGTTTTCTAAATTTTGGAGAACTCATGTGGTAAAATGAAGAACATCTAAAAAAAGATTTTCAATTTTATAACATGAGTTTTCCAAAATCTAGAAAAAAAATGTTTTTCACATCATTAAAACATGCTATGTACTCAAACTTTTATCAAAAAAAAAATTGGAAAAGAAAAATGGGAAAATTCTCCACAACTAAACACCCCTTAATTTTTATGATTTTTTCCCTTACCCAGACAAAAAATAATAATGAAAAGAAAAACTAATAAAAACACTTGCTTTCTACACTGTTTTAAATGTGGTTTTCGGGCTTCTTAAAGTGCACAGTTTCAGTTGATGTACATTTAGTGTGTGTGTGTGCAATAACTCCTTTTCAGAAATCTGTGTCAAATGCAACCAGTTTGTTCAAACAACAATGTAACAGGTCTTAATCTGGATGCCCTTTATGATGCAATCCTCTTATGAGGGCATAATGAGATGAGATGAATTCCAGAAAGCTGTCAGTCGTACTCTTCTTCTACATGGTTGAAAAGTTTCAGGAGCTAGAACTGAACAAGAAAATACACTGAGTTTGTATCTTTCTAGAAACTATAGTGAAACTGTGGATACATGGCCCCTTGGCCTAGCTTTTAATATTTCTCCATTGCAAAAGCTGAAAGCCTGGCCCAATGGGGTCACAAACTTCACTAGAAGTTTGCTATTGTTCATCTAAAACAAAGGCATAAAGCAAGAACTAAAACTCACACTTCTTAAAAAGAATATTTTTCTGGAGAAATTTCAGCAACACAAAGATATCCAAGAATCACTAATTCATTTTGGTAAAACATGCATTTTGAAGCTCCGTCATCTGTAGTTCTTCAGTAAAACATAGAGAATAAAAATAACCAATTCTAGGAATGCATTGTTTGTGCATCAAGTAATCAAGCTTTAGAGAAAAGCAACCCAGGAATGAGTATACACAATCCTATTAGTCCAGAAGTTCTTACTTGCCAATGCCACCAGTGCAGATCAAGGACCCAGAGGGCGTAGCTGCAAAAGACTGCAATTTTGGTTGGCGTGCAACTAGATCATTAACACTTTGCATTGTTCGTAAATCAATCATCACAACTGAGGAACCAGCAGCAACAAAAAGCAATGATCCATGGCATCCCATGTTCATAGGTGCTCCTGGAAGAGAAGCCATCCCAACACAACATGAAGAACGAATAACAGATTTATCCCATACTCTGACCTGTAGGAATATCCAGTATTCTAAGAAGAGAACAGTTCATGATTCTTTTGTCTTGCTTGGTAAAGCCAGATTATTTCCATTGCAACTTGAACTAACCCACACACCTAAACAAGCAGGTGCTTGCTACTTGGCTCCTATTCCACAAACCTCAACCGATGTGATAAAGTATCAAGTCCAATTATTACCATATTTATGTTAAAGCATAAAGAAAAGTCCTGCATACCTTTGAATCATTTGAAACTGTTGCCAACAAAGAAGAATTGTGCTTGCAACAGCAAAAGTATTAACAGATTGACGGTAAAGGAGGGATGAAAAAATTAATGTGCTCTGCAACATAATAAAGAGCTACAGATGACCAAACCTTCCAAGCAGCAGCCAGAATGACACTAATCACCAATGTATCCAAACATATCAAAAGCAGCTTGGTAACCACCAAGATAAGCAAGAACAACCAACTGATCGATATTTGACAGAAGCCAGGGTAAAATTCCTCTTTTTTTTGTACAAGAAATTAAGGTGAGACAAAACCAAAGCAATTAAGAGAGATTAAGTTAATCTAAAGTGGCTTATTCTTATTTTTCCATCCTTTTTACCCAAAACCAACTTCATTTGAAAGCCAATGTTATGTAGATGGAATAATCCATTTGAAAGTAAATTTTCATGAAATTATTAAATTTGTGTGAATTTTTCTATTTTTAGGCATTAGAAAAGAAAATTTTCAAAAAATTTAATAAGATTATAAGAAATGTATTTTCGATGGATTATTAGGCCTATGTAATATTGCCTTTAAAATCAAATTGGTTCCAAACAAAAAAGATGTTAAAAAAAAAAAAAAAGCCAATTTGAGTTAAGTTGACTTAAGTTAAAATGAATTGGCTCTAAAGAATTACTAGCATTGATGTCCAGCTGCACTTTTGACACTAGACATGCTACATGACACGACCACTTACTTCATGGTAAAGAAGTTCAAAATGTTATCATGTTCAAAGAGTAGGAAACGTGGCATGTTAATTAACAAATAAATAAAGTTCCCAATAAAGAAGCTCACTTCCCAGATAACCACATAAAGTTCTATTTGTAATATATTGCGCTCTACCATTTGGGTTAACTGCTCGAAGCACTATAATTGATTGAAATATTACACAGCCTCCAACTTGAAGTCAATTTGAATGAAAACTCCATGGCATTTATCCCTTGAATACTAGTTCTGTACGGAGTCTAAATGGCATATAACTTAAAGCTTACAACAAGGTTGCTACCAACATCAGAAAGATATATATTGCCTTTCCAGTCAGTGCATTAATCAGATTAACATAGCAGCATACTCTTTTTTCTCAACGCTGGAGAAAGATGTAGAGATTATACCCTGTAACTGACATCAGCTTAATAGGCTTCTCATGCCCATAAAGAGTAGCTTTCAGAGCCTGTTGGCCACGTTTTCCACTAGAGCTAAGGGACCAGAGGCGGACAGTGCCATCATCCCCACCACTTGCCAACACTATGCTGCTAGCATCACCTAACAATTTATCAGACAAGACAGAAACTGCAGAGTTATGACCTCTGAAACATCATTTGCAAGGAGCCCTGCACCCGAAAGCATGAGACTGGAAATAAGCAAATTTGAGAAGGCATGAATACAATGATTGTAATTCTGTGTAGAATTCAGTCCTCGATTAAAAAGTTATTGGAATGGAAGAACAGATGGGAAGTGCTGATAGTATTTCGCAAACTACTCAGCATTAACAAAATCAAAACAATTCAATTAGACAAATGATGACCATGGGAATAGCTTTGATGTGAATAAAGTTGAAGCACATTGTATCCAAAGAGGGATGATCAAATAAACAAATGCAAGTTGAATACCTTCCACCAAAGACGAATTGAGTGATTACGGATTGAGGTTACCAAAATCCTGTTGTCTCTCATTTCGAAATAAAGAAGTTCCATTGAGCGGAAACAACCTGCAGATCAAATTCTTTAACAGTCACGGATTTTGTTTTTTAAAAGAGGTCAGAGGATCACAGTAGGGTATTCCCCAAAAGGCCGTGTCTACTTCCCCCAAGAAGTTGGAACTTATCTTGTGCATTCAAGGATAGGACTGCAGGAAACTGAACTGAGAACTGAGATGAAAAGGGTGGTCCAAAAGTTGAGTGCGTGAAGTGAGAGCGTAAACCCCCGTGTATGTTTTCACGCCAGGACTAGGCGTAGGTGGTGACAAGACAAGATGGAGTGCAGGGAAGTAATGAACAAGGAAAAGGAGTTGAATCCTTGGAACCTCATACAAGTAATTCTGGCGGTGTGGTCACCCATTCTGAGAAACGAGCCCCTTCCACGCAAAAGGGAGTCAACGTCGAGACTTCGAACGACAGACCCCTGATAATTGACAGTCAAAGAAATCGAATCAAATTTCGGATTCAATGGCTTCGATAATAAAAAGTGGATGAGATGAAACAGGGAAGCGTGCCTGATAGAAGAAAATAGCGTTCTGAATCTGATCGAGCAGCAAATGGTCGACGGGCCGCCCCTCGTTGGAGAAGTCAGCAACGGCAGGATCTAAGAAGTTGAACTGCAGCAAGGCTGTGCGCCTGGACAAGAAGGCGTCCCTCACTCCAGAAGGGAGGGGAAGGATCACTTGCGGCCATTGCTCTCCGCATACAAGCAAGGAGAACAAACAATTGAGTTCGAGCAGTCATGAATTTCTTCGAAGAATCGATACTGGAAAAAGAAGTGGAAGAACCTGAAGAAACGGAGCCAGATGGAATCGGAATAAGCGACGGTTTTGAGGTATTTCGAAGACATGGCCAAGAGGGAAATGTCCTCGAGGCTCAAATTGTTGGAGCAGCGCGAGTGTGCGTCCAGCTCTAAATCGGTGATCGTTTTGGGAGGAGGAAGTGCCAGTTCTGGAGCCAGTGGGTCCGTCTCCGCCATCTTCTTCACCATCTCCCCGTAGTCCTTTTATCGTGCGCGTATAGCTACTTAGAAATAGTTATCCATTTTTTAACCTTTATATATAAATCATTAAAAAAATTGATAAAAATATTCTTCGTTAAAATATTCTTTTTCATAAAAAATCTTAGCTTACTATTACTATCTCCTTTAATGTCGGTGCCAGTGTTGCTAACGAACTGTCATATGTTATGATCTTAAAGTATACGTCATATATTATGTTCGAAAAAATGAAAAGTGTTTAAAGAAATATTTAAAAGTGTCTGACCAATACGTAGACAATTTACTCTTTTTAAAAATAACTAATTGAAATAATAAAAAGTGTATAATGAATATGTAAAAGTGTCTAAAAAAAAGTGATATGATGTCTAAAGTAATACGTAAATAATTTATTTTCATGATATAAAAATATATATGAAATAATAAAAAAAGTGTCAAAATAGAAATTTAAAAGTGTTTAAATCAATATTTGAAATTGTCTAAATAATCATTTTTTGCCTGCTCCCATCTCGCCTCATCTCCCATCGTCTACCTCAACTCTCGTCGCTTCTCTCTTTCTCCTCCTCTGATTGACCTTTGCCGCGTCTGGATTTGCCTCTGCCATAGCCGGTTCCTCTTTCTCTTTCTCCGATCAACGTTCTCACTCCTGAATTGCTTTGCCGCAGCCGCTTCCTCATTCTCCTCCTTCGGCCACCACTCCGTGCTTCACCTCTGCCTCCGCCTCCTCCAATCGCTGCTCTTGGTGTTGTTTGCCACAACCGCTTTCTCATTCTCTACCTTCGGCTGCCACTATTGGCTTCGCCTTAGCCTTCTCCAGTCGCTGCTCTTGGCTTTGTGTCCTCCAATCGCCACTCCTAACGTTGTCTCTGCTCCAATCCTGGCTCATCGCATCGTCACCTTGGCGTTGTCATCATCGAGTCATCGAATATCAGGCTCCTTGCATCATTGTCATCGCGTCATTGGACTTCAAGCTCATCATCGCCTTGAATCTCCGACGATGGTGCGCCGTTGTCGTCAGCTCGAATCGGCTTGGTGCTATCACCACCGAACCATCCAACCGGCGTCGCCTCTATAAATCAGGAAGACCTTTCATCTTCTCTTAAAAACCTGCCTCAAAACTCGACGACTGCTAGAGAGATAAGAATTATGAGAATTTTTTTACAAATAGAAGGGGTAAAATTGTAAAATTAGCATTATGTCTAATTAGACATATGTGTATTATATCTATTGTATCTCCTCCGCCCCATTGAAACCAACTTCTATTGCTACGCTTCCGTGATGACAGAGCAAAAAGGGCAAATTTGTCATTGAAATTTTTGCTCGTGCGAGTGCGGCGAATCCCCAAGGACCACAATTGGTTTGTTATTGTTTTATGGGTTTATAATATTAATATGTGATGAAAGTTTTAAGATGACAAGGTTCAATTTGTAGTAGTACTTAATATAAATATAGTAGAATAATTATTGAATAACAAAATTTGGGAATAAAGGGAGAAAAAAATTAGAGTTCTGGGATTTAAAACTAGGTTTAACCATTGAAGCAAAAATATTTTCCATGAAATAAAAAAAACCTAAAATTTAGAGATAGCCTAAAATTATGATCTAATCTTTATAAAATGAAGTTTTGGGATTAATAGGGTAAAAAGTGAAATTTTAGTAATTAAAAGTGGTGTTTAATTATTGACATATAAAAAAAATAAAGTAAAAAAATAGTACAAATTGTAGATTTAAATTGAAAAGTGTAAGTGCAATCTAGGGACAGTCAAAGTCATGACAAATGAGTTACTCCGTCCATCCCATATTGTTTGAAAGAGTTGACTTTTGGTCATAGTTTGACTTGAATTTATTTATATTATTGGTTGTTAGAAAAAAAAATAAAAAAAATATATTTGAAAACTATAGGTTTTTATTTATCATTTATATAAATTTTTTTTATTTATATACTAAAAATTGAAAATAAAAAATCATAGATTAATTGCTAAAAATTGAATGTTTCAAAGAATATGGGACAGAAAGAGTATTATATTGTAGACCTATGTGTAATTAGATATACTAATCTAGCTCCAATTCCTTGTATATAACCCACAATTCAATAAATAAATTAGCTAATTTGCCCCTGGACCAAAACTCACCTCCATCACCGTTTTTGCTGCCGCCGCTGTCTCTTCCTCCGATGAACCATCAGTACCTCCAAATCTTATAGTCATCATCCGCTTCTAGATCTCGCAGCTGCTCGGCTCCGGATCTCGTCGTCACCCGTCGGATATCGTTGATCACCCATCGAATCTTGTCATCACCCGCTGGATCTCGTCGACACCTGCTGAATCTTGTTAATTGGCCACCGGATCTCGTCGATCGGCCGCCGGATCTCGTCGTCACTCGCCGGATTGCATCGATCACCTCCAGATCTTGCTTCCGATCGGTGCCTCCAAGTTGCGTCCTTGTTACTTTCGAACAACAAAAGTGTCTGCAATAAAATGTAAATGTGTCTAATATAATATGTGGAAGTGTCTACAAAGCAATATAAAACAAATTATTATAATGTTAAATTAAAAGTGTCTGAAACTATAAGAATAAGTATCTGATTGAATATTAAAAAATTTCTAAATAAATATTTAAAAGTGTATGAACAAAAAATGACATAATCAATTTGTAAATAATTTATTATCTTCAGAAAATAACTATTTGAAATAATAAAAAAAATGTCTTAACCAATAAAAAAAAGTATATAATTGAACACTGAAAAATGTCCGAAGAAGTATGTCAAAGTGTCTAACTAAATAATTTGTGAATAATTTGTTACATTTAGAAAATAAGTGTCTAAAATAATTAAAAAAAGTGTCTGACTAAATATGTAAAAGTGTTCAAATAAAAATGTAAAAGTGTCTAAATATTTAAAGAAATTTTCAAATAAAGGTATATGATTTAATGAATAAAAAGTGTCTAAATTGCAATATAAAAATGTGTAAATAATAACTAATAAAAAATAATTATTTTTCTTTCAGAAAATAGATCAGTCTCGCATCTCTCATCTCATTTGCGCCTTCTCCCTATCATCCTTTTCATCCCCGTCGCCCTCTCTCCACAACCGCCCTGCCCCCACACCCTGCCCTCTTTCCATGCCCGTTCGCCTCGCCGATCTGCCTCATCGGTCTCCCCTCATCACTTCCCTCCCTTCGCGCACTAGCCTCACCTTGCTCCGCCACGCCTTGGGCCTGGCCTGGCCTCTTGTCGCACCTAGCCTTCGCCTTGCCTCGGATCAATGCTGCCTCGCGCCTCACCTCCGATCAACGCCGCCTCTGCTCGCGCCTGGCTTTGCCTCGCCCCGCACCTTACCATTTAGCCTTGTCACTTTACCTCCACCCTCGCCTAAGGCTTGTCTCCTCAAATCGTCGATTCGCTTCACCGATCGTCCGATCAAATCCCTGTTCTCTGCCTCTCCGGCTGATACTCCTACAATCGTCTCGCCACTGCACCTCCACCTTTGCCTCAGACTTGCCTTCACTTGGCCTCCTCGAACATTAACGGCAGTGCCAAGAGCGTGAAGGATCGCTGGTGATGTGGTTGCGATGGTTTGACAAATGTTAGAGAAGAAGCGATTTAGGGTAAAAGGTTAGATGGAAATTAACCAGGATGAGAAAGGGTATATTTGAAAAATCACATGCTATGTCTAATTAGACATATATGTATTATATCCATTGTAATGACAAACAAATCATAACGCTAAATTTTTTCCTTAGAGGATAGAAACAACATTCCACAAAAAGTGATATTTAAGCATTGATGTTAAAGTCAAAGTAAAGTTTCAAGATCAGTAGTACGGTTTAACAATGACTTAATAAAAATAAAATAAATAAATAAAATTATGAACAAATAGAATTTAGAGACTAAAATAGAACAATCGATAGCATGAGGACTGAAATGTATTATAAGCACAAAAAATTTGAGACAAACAAAAATTGGAGAAAGTCTGTATAGTTGTTCTCTTTGACAACTATAGTTCTGAAACTTATAGATTTGTTGACCCCAACATTAATCTGTTATTGTCTCACTCTTTCAAGGTTTGATTATGAGATGAAATAGTTTAGGAACCAAAATGAAAAAAAAAAAAATCTACATGTGCTAGAAGATGGTTAATCCATCATTTTGGGATGGGGGAGTCACTATTCATGGACAGTGATTTTGTTCCACAATTAATATATAGTATAATACGAGGTGCATAAAGGTCACACGTTGCTACAGTTCATATGATTATTGCATAAATTCATGGAAAGACATAGAGAATTGATATAACAAAAAAAATATGCTTTTAAGTTTCAGCTCTTGTAATTTTTGAACAATATAATGTTCACACCTTATTAAGTAGAGGCTGGAGTAAAAAATGTTACTACCAGAAACATAAGAGAAACAAATCATAGTTATCAATATTTTGTTTTAGAAGACAATAAAAAAATGACAAAAAAATTAAAGACAACGAGAACAAATGGAGATGTTTGGTGACCCGCACATTGTAGTGGATATTTTTTTGTAATAAATTTTAATAATAACAGTGTGACACAAAACACGTTACGTGCTTCAAAACAATAATAAAAGAATAATGATAGAAATAATGATTAAAGCTCCATTTTAGAAAACAACAATAAAGAAAAATCAATAAAAAAAAGTTAGGATCAAGACAAAAAAAAAGGAAAAAATTTAAGTATTAATGATATAACAATTGACTTAATGAAGATAAAAAATGGTTTAACTAAAAAATAAACAAATTTTAACAAAAAATAAATAAATTATGGTCACCAATGTCTTACTTTAGAAGATAATACATAAAAAATAACAAAAATAAAAACTCGGAGGCCAAGAGAACAAATAGAAGATTTAATTAAATAGTTATAAAATTCAGGGACTAAAATATAACACAGACGTAACTCAGATTTGAAAAAGAAAAAATTAGAAAGTTAGGAAATGAAATCTTATTTTAACCGAAAAAAAAGTGTGAGTTAGACAAAAATCAGAAAATTGCAATCTAAGCCCTGAAAAAGCCAAGCGCCTCACGAAATGAGATGAAACTAAAAAAAGAGCAAATCGCACCCTAAAAAAGCAAAAAAAAAAAGTCAAAAGCAATGGAAAAAAAACTGCTGAACTATGACTCAAAACCAACTGAGCTCAACCAGCCCAAAACTAAGTCACTGTTCATCCAACAGTACCAATGTTCATATTTAGAATATAGTAGTAATGTCTAAATAGAAATAACTAGTTTTTTTAGCCCGTGCCTTAATTGATATATTTTTACTTATAAAAATATATTTATTTTAGGAAATTTATATTAAAACAACTTTAGGTAAGAATAAGTTCCTATGATTGGGGTAAAAAGTAATTAAAACTATTGAAAAAATTATAAGCTTGACTTATATTGTTAATTCATATTTTGAAGCTTGTTATTGTCATGTTTTATAGCTTTTAAAAAAGTCTCAAACAATACCACAAAAACAATACTAAAGAACAATAAAACAAATATGGAGAAAGACTCAAAATAAAAAATAAAAAATGATGTTGGCCTAAAACAATAATCCCTAAGCCCTAAACTCATGATTATATGAGTGCCTAAGTTATTAGACAATACAAACACACTTTGCAATTAATGGTAAAATGAGTGAATTTTAGAGTGGGGGCTATATAAAGACCTAAGTATTAATTATTACAAACAAATTCTGAAATTAATGCTACAATTGTACAATGAAGTTAATGCTAAAAAAAGTAGTATTGGAGAATGAACCTCTACAACAACTCCCACAACATTTGACATGCAAATATAAATAATAATTATGATATATAGATAGCACATGTAGTATCCGATTTTATTTTTGAAAACTTTTATAAAAACCTGTTAGAAATTCTTCTTGGTCGTTAGAAATTCTTCTTGGTTCACGTGTGTGCTAAATTGATCAAAAGCAACAAACTCAAATTTGTGCATAAGAAAATCACAAGGCTCATGGTTCACAACATGGATTTGTATATTATGAGTAAGGTGGATCATAAATTGGTGTGTATTTATGATCCGATAAGTCTTCATTTTTTGAAGAACTGTGAAATTCTTGAAGATATACATACTTTCTTCACGAAGCTTCTCTTTAAACTTGTATGCCAAGAAATTTTTTATAGACCCATGAATTGTCACATCCTTCATGTGTAAATAAAAGACATAGTAGCCAATAAGAGATCATGAACATATATTTATAGTAATGAGAGAAGAAAAAATTACAAAATTTAGTAGAATAAAGAAAAAAACTTTCTCATCCACAAGCACAAAATTGGTACTGATAAATTGGTCACATTTTCAAAAATTAAAAAATCCTATAAACGACACACTCTTCCTTGAATAGTTTAGTCAGCCCTTTCAGGAGATAATTCTTCTAATGTAATATGTTTTGTCAGGAGACTATAAAAATATTAAAAAAAGTCATAAAAAAACATATTCATCTATTGTAGGAATTTAAAGACAAAGGAATAAAAAAATTAAGAAAATCTATCAGTATTTTTAAATAACTACCTCATCTTTGGCATTGGTGAAAATCTGAAAATATAAATTAGTAAAGAAATAAAGAAGTGTGACAAGAGATAACAGAAAGAAATAAAAGGAAAGAATGATAATATTTAGTGTGTGACAAGAGATAACAGAAAAAAATAAAAGGAAAGAATGATAATATTTAGTGTGTATTGAAAGTAAGCGTGAGAACCTATATATAGGAGTGAGGGCTCTATTGGGAGTATAAGTATTACTTACTACAAATGAATTATGAAATTAATACTACAAATAGACTATGAAGTTAATGTTAAAGAAATTATTTTTGGAGAAATTGGATAGACAATGTTAATACCGTTGAAAGCAAATCAAATTGTAATGAGAGCATTCAAATGGAAATTAAAGCTACTGAATGACTGTAAAGAGATGAGGTCTATTTAAAAGAATTGATTAATTAATGGTAAAAGGAGTAATCTTAGGGAATTGGTGAATTTTGGAGTAAGGACTATATTAATGTTGCACAGTGGGCCGGACTCGGTCCTGTGGAAGTTGGGCCCGGGCACAACTCGGGTTGACACGTGCCAGGTCCGTGCCAGGCTTGACGCGGTCCCGTGCCAAGCTAGGCCGAATCCGAGCTAGCCTATATAATTTTTAATTTTTAATTTGTAATTTTTATTTTTATTTTTAGTTTTAGTTTTAGTTTTAATTTTTAATTTTTAGTTAAGTGTTAAAAGGCCATTTATATGAATACATACTTTGGAGGCCTCTAATGTTATTTTCTTTTGTAGGATTTTTAATGTCCTCCATGTTAACTCTGTGTCGATTTTTGGTGATAATTAACATATTATTATTATACAAAATTTAAGAAAATAATTACTACCTACAAAAAATAATTTTGAATACCTTTTGAAAATGTACACCAAATTAATAAATCCTTGGTATTTTTAGAAAATAATATCTCCAAATATCACATAATTTAAAATCAATTGGCAAAACCTATGCTATTTTCTAAAAAAATTAAGAAAAAAAAAGATGAGGAAGAATGAAAATGAAAACATTCTTAGGATTAAGTCCTAAAATTCTCCCTCCAAGCCGGTATCTTGTTGGCAAATTGGCATTGAAGCCCACTATTTATTGTAGCATGCTAAAGTTCAAATCCTGGCTTGTATGAGAAATTTTTCCTTTTTACAATTAAAGGGTAAGCTTTAACTGGGTGGAGTAAGATCTAAAGTAGACTTATTAATAGGATTATTTTTTGTAATTCTCTATTACATTGTAATTCTAAGTACAAAAATATATATTTTTTGTTTTGTACAAAGAGAATTTAAATAAGAGTGATAAGATAAATTAGATATTAAAAATGTTCTGAAAAGGGAAACAACTCATCCTTTTTAGGAAAATCCATATAATTTTTAATTTTAAATTTGTAATTTTTATTTTTAGTTTTAATTTTTAATTTTAAGTTTAATTTCATTTTATATTTTTAGAAATTGATATTAAAAAAAAATTTATGACTACTTGTTTTAAGAGTTAAACACCACCACCGATGTGAAATTTTATTAATTTTGAAGCCAAACGACATCTACATACCATGGAACGGGCTTTACATGACTCAATAGCGAAACGTTCCATAAAAATAAATGCAAAATAAAAGCTACGATCTGTGCTAAACAGCAAAATGAAATCAAATACAAAGTAAGTAAATAATGAGCAAGCTGTGGATTTAAGCAACTATCTCATTGGGGTTTTCCTCGTCGGAATTCTTGTGATCTTGTAATCTTAAAGCTGCAAAACCCCAATCACGGTTACATATACAAACTTCAACTGTATCTAGTGATAACATTGCGTGTTTCTCTGAAATTACACGCTTCCCAGTGCTGAAAGTAGACTCAGATGCAACGGTTGAGACGGGAACAGCTAGAACTTCTTTGGCAATGATGGAGAGTATTGGAAATTTGTTGCTTTTTGCTTTCCACCATTCTAGAATATCGGTCTCACTATTCTCCCAAATCAAGTTAAGGTATGCGTCTACTTCAGTAAGACCGGATGCTGCAGCATGGGGCCGTTTGAGGGTTGTTCAGCCGGATTGAATGATGATGAGCCCGACAATGATGAAGACCCGATGGTAGAGAAAGTAGTGTTCGCAACCTTATCCTTATGCCGGTCGGCATAAATCTTAAATAACTCTCGTAAGTGCTCATCAATAGAGGCAATTATAGCATGAACAGAAATATGTGTCATTTCTAAGAAACTATAATAACCCTCAAGTAGCTATTGCGTACCTGTGATTCTTACAGTCGGGTCTAGTACAGATGCAAGGAAGTAGATTGGGGGTATAGTACTGAAATATAAAATCCATTTCTTTTTCATGGCTTTAATTGTGTCTTTTAAGAACTCGTCATCTTTGTATTGGTTAAAAACTCATGCAATCTTGACCATATGCATTAAAACTTTATGCGATGTGGGATAGTATACACCGGAGCAAAAAACAGTGGCATCATAAAAATATCGCAACACAGCAGCCAATTCTGACAGTTTATCCTACATCTCTTGTTTCAAAATCATTTTTTTTTCTCTGACATTTATAAAACATGTCATGTGTGCAGCAAATGGCATCGCATCCATCAACATCTCGTAAGTCGAGTTTCATCGGGTAGGGCAATCAAGTTTAAAACGTTTCCAGCTAAACTCAAGGCCATTTTCTAGACAATATTGCTTAAACTATTTAAAAATGGATTGCCCACCTAATTGGAGTAATTTCATTACTTAAAACTTGAAGACCTTTTTGGACAGCTAAGTTTAAAATATGACATACACACCTAATATGAAAAATGCGGCATCATGGACAGGTTCTAGTGATTCCTTTAATGTCTCAGCCGTGACATCGTTGTTTGATGCATTATCAAATGTTATGCTAAAAACCTTGTTATGACAAAAAAAATCTTTTAAAGTTTCTGAAATTACTTCGAATATGTTCCATCCAGTATGATCGACCTCTATCCACTTAAATGCAATGATACATTTTTTAATGACCCAACTATCATCAATCTAATGTGCAATTATACAATAATAATCTTGTCCTAGTGGTGAAGTCCACATGTCATTAGTGAATGAGATAGAATGATCAAAAGTAGAGAAGTATGCTTGTAAGTTTGATTTACCAGCTTCATAAATTTTAAATGTCTCGCTCCTAGCAGTAGTCCTAGATGTTCTTTAAAAAACAGGGTTTAAGTATGATGTAATCCATTTTTCCATGTGTCTATCTTCTGATTGTGTAAATGGTTTTTTAGTTAACATCATCCATTGTATCATGCCTTCTCTACAATTTTTTTATTAAATTTAAAAATACCTGATCCGTCAGCAGTACGTGTAAGCTATGTCTGACCGCTGGTACTAGTAGCTGCATTTGGACATAAATTCGGATGCTTATGTTCCATATGACGTCTCAATGTTCCTATGCCAGAGTTCTTCCTGTGTGCGAGCTTTTGCTTGCAATGTTTGCAATGTACGAACCTCGCATCGTTTCCATGACTATCCTTCTAAAAAACTTAGTCAAAATGCTCCCAAACCCATGCAGTGAGCCTCGACATCTTACCTTGTGGCGGAAGTTCGGGTTGATGGCTTGTTGGGGTTTGTTGAGAACCATCTCCTCCGCCAACATTCCCTGCTGCCGTTGGCTCCACCTCCTCAACGTCATCATCAGAAAGTTGATCGTCGAGCCCCAAGTTGTATTGACTCATATCGAATTGCTCGTCATCGTCAGTTTGTTGGATATAAGTCCCACGGGTCGTCGGTCGGGAAAGGCCACGGAAAATTGACCTCAAACCGGTGTGGGATGAAGAGCTTGAGGCATTTCCTTTTCCTCTTGATGCTATTTGTATGAGAAAAAATTGAGCAGATCACGAGCTTCGAAAGTAATTGAGGATTGATTGAGAAAAAATGAAAAAAAAATAATATTGAGTGCTTCAAAGAAATGAGAGAATATATTAGTAGAGAATGAGAGATTAGTAAGATTTGTGTGAAGAAATGGTGGAAATGGCCTCCCTATTTATAGGGGAAGACCTTTTTTTTTTTTACTAAAAAGCCCTTAAAAAATAGTTGTTGGAGGGGGGGAAAAAAAGTAATTTTTGGGGTAAAAAACGGCTGTTAACAGTTAGAGGGACTAAATGTGCAATTTTCCCTTTTTTTTAAAAAACATTTTTGGAGCCGTTGGAGCAGGTGAGCATTGGCGCCGCCGGTCCCGTGCCGTGCCAAGCCCACTTCGCTTCCCTTCCTCCTTAGGGCCCATAAAATGGCCCACCATTTGCCGAATTTTTACCGGGCCCGAGCCGTGCCGGGTTTGACCAGTCATGGGTCGTGCTTGACGCAAGCCGGTCCCGTTCTGGGCCGGTTCCAACCCAGCCCAATGTTCACCTTTAGACTATATAGGGACTTTAAGTATTAATTATTACAAATAAATTCTAAAATTAATACTACAAATGTATTATGAAATTAATGCTAAATGAAGTATTATTGGAGTAGTTGGATGGACAATATTAATACCATTGAAATCAAATAAAATTGTAATCAAAACATTCTAATGGAAATTAAAGCTACTAAATGGGTACAAAGAGATGAAATCTATTTAAAACAGTTGATTAAGGGACAATAATATTAATGGGTCATTAAGAAGAAAACAAAAGCTAATGATGTTTTATTATACTAATAGGATGAGAATTTAAATTCTACTACTAAAATGTATAAAAAATAAAATTTTAAGAGCTCTCTACTATGACACAAAGAGCCTACCAAGAATTACAATTCAAAATCTAAAATTTGAAGTCATGACTGTATGAGGACCTAAGTTATTAAACAAGACAAACACATTATACAATTAATCAAAAAATAAGTAATTTTGGGGAAATGAGTGAATTTTGGAGTGAAGGCCATATAACGACCTAAGTGTTGATTATCACAAATGGATTTTGAAATTAATGCTACAAATGTATTATAAAGTTAATACTAAAGAAATTAGTTTTGGAAAATGGGTTATATATATATATATATATATAGAGAGAGAGAGAGAGAGAGATAATAAGCTTTCAAATCTATTCCTCACTATCTATCTTAAATAACTTTCATCCCGTCCCAAACCTAGAGCATGCTTCATCTCCTCTAGTCATTGGTAACAGCATTTTTCAGATCACAAAACTTCATCTCCTCCAGCCGTCGCAACATCAACATTGTCACACAATTAGTTGTCAAACACCTCAAGATTGCCCCTCACCTCCAGGCTCCAAATCGATCACTGCTCAAGCCCAATTAATAATGGTAGCTGTCTCATGATTCCGCCTCCACAAGTTCAACCCCAATTAAGCAATGACGATAATGATGAGAACCCAAAGGTGAGTAGCGATGACAAGATTCCCATAGGTGACGATTTACGCAATGTGGAGGCAAGTAATGTGATCCAGAGGCAAATGGTAGTGAAATCTAGAGACTAATGAGGACACCGCTTGGTCGAGATCTATTGTGCCTAAAAAATGAATTTTATATATTGTCGTAAACACTTTTATATGTTGTTTTAGATACTTTTAGAAATTTATTTGGACTTTTTCACTTATTAGTTCAAACACTTTTATTTCTAAGAAAAATAATTATTTGTATATTATTTTAGACACATTTACTTATTTTTAAAGAAATTTTTATATATGGAAAGTTTTCAAAAAAAATAAAACTCCCTGAAATTTAATGAAAACTTCATTTACTGCATTTCTGTTTGGGAATCCTTCACTTTACCCCCTAAGGTTTAATGAATTCTTCATTTACCCCCTCATATAATAGTATGAACTGAAAATGCCCTTTTCTTGTCTTCTTAGATAGGTTGAATTAACCATAATGCTCCAAGGAGATAATAGTACGTTGCTAAACTAACTAAAAACTTGTATAAAATTGTATGTGACAAATTTTTTTTCAATTATGTATAAAACTTTGTTAATCAAACTTAGTATATATAATATTGCTCTTTGAGACTTGTGTTTCAATGTAGCATTTTAAATGTATTAACCTAACATAGTATGCAATCAATAAATAAATGTGAAAGATGGTAAATTGGCTGTATTGTCATTTCACATATTTTTAAAATTCAAAAATAATCTGCATTATATGTGTAAGACCAAAGCTTTGAGAAAGCAATAAGTGATGAATTCCAAAATTACCCATAAAAAGCTACACATGTCAGCATTCGATTTGCTGTCTATTTGACTTGGTTCTTTTATCGCATATTAACAATTTGCCATGGCTATTAAAATTATGACGCCTATACAATTTTAGATTCATTTTTTTTTAAGTTTAACCATGTTCCAAAATATGCCTTTTTTTCAAAAAAAAAATTCACATTTCTTCTGTCAATATGCCTATTCTACTTTATGGAGTCTCTTGCAGAGGCTGCTATAACGGAACTTAAGAATAAGTACAAGTTCTACATTTATGATGTGAACTTGGATGACGTTGTTAAATTGAGGAATGGACTAACAGCTACAGAAGAGGATAACAATGGCCTCAAGTATAAGATACAATTGATAGAGGACAACTAGAAATGCTTGCGAAGTGTTTATGTTGACATGATTAAAAACTTTGAGGCTGATGTTGCTGCTTTAAAGGCTAAGGTGGCAGAGTATGAAAGGAATGACACAAGTATGGAATCTGATCTTAAGGAAACTGACCTTTATGACCAAAGGTTATTTCAATTCCTAGATTTTAAGTAATTTGGTTTTTAAGACATCAGTTATTTCTCTATTCCTTTTAAGATATGTTGTTTCGTACTACATTTGTTTATATTTTTAGTTTATAACTTTCTACATCTTTCTTCTAGATGCATAATAAGCCAAATTGCATTTCCTTACATGTTTGGGAAATTATACAGTAAAAGATTGATTTTTATAAGTAGTATTAGTGACACATGCATCATATGAAATATTGAATAATTAAGTAACATGAATGTTTACAGTAGTGAGAGTCAGGCAAAAGTACTCAAAATAGGTTACTGATATCATTTATAAAGTAAAAAAAAAAAATACTTATCTTGGTGTTTGTACATCTCATCCCATGCATCTTGGTACTTGTCCATCTTGCCTATCAGAGTGTGTGCCTCAGTTAACATGGAAAAAAAACACAAGTATATATGTCAGACATTTAGTTAAATAGATTAGTGAAATGGAAGGAAGGGAGGGATCGGCTCAGTTTCTTACCTTTTGTAGAGATGCTCCGTTGCCAACTGCGGTGTATCCGGTACATGCGCTGTGGAGGCGGCAGGGCAGAGTAGGGGTGATTATTCAATTTTTTTTGTTTGAACTAAATCGAATTAGTCGGTTTATTTGGTTTTCGGTTTTGAATGATAAAAAATTAAATTAGCCTATAAAACTAAATTCAAATCGAACCGAAATATTTTGATTCGATTCGGTCAAAACCAAATTAAGCAAAAAAATATGAGTGAAATTTTATAAGAAAGGAAATGGGATAGAGACATTGTTTTTCTTTCCAAACCCCATTTAATATAGAAGATTTATTATTCGTGAAAAAAAGAAAACAAAAATCTAAGCTAATTTAGGTTAGTTTGTAGCTTTATTATTTATGAAAAAAAATAAAAAAATCTAATATAAAAAATTTTGGTTAATTCCATAACCGAATTAACCGAAATAAAAAATAAAAACTGAATCAAATTACCAAAATAACCGTACTAAAATTTTAAATTATTTTAATTTTTCAATTTTTCCCGATTTGAACTGAATACTGGCAAGAGACCCATAAGTCTCCTCTTTTAGTAAATACATCTCGTGTACGCAGAATCAGAGGGTGTACGATAGGAATTGCAGAGAAATAGGGCTTTGAAAATTCAAACCATAGATGTTGTAAAACCGGTTGCTTTATCAAACAAGTGGGTTTCTAATAACTTACTTGGGAGACTGAGGGGAGTTAAACAAATAAAAAATTTGAGAATTGGAAGAAGGGATGTTAACTTTTAACCCTAGATCTAGAAAAACCTGTCCTGAATTAGTGTAAGTCACTTTGGACGTGATAAAAATGCATTAAAAAAGGAATCGATTAATCGAAGTGAAAAAATTATGGAAATTTACCGCCGTGTGCAGTGGAGCCGTCGCCGGAAAATTCAACCATATGGCGGCGCTCCACCGGAAAATTCATGGAAGCAGTGCCGACGGTCAAGTAACCCAGAGGACTAGAGAGAGGCAAGAAGTTATAGCAAATTTTACCCAGAAATTACACTGCTTCGTCCCTTTTGTTTTCTCTTCTGTCCACATAAAGACATTCTCTCTTCTCCGCATTGCATTATGCCTGTATTCTTTTAAAAATGTTTACAATGCCAAGACAAATCCTCCTCTTAATTTTCTTTAGAAACACTGCTTCCGAGGTTGTGTTTCTTTTAATTCTTTCTTTTCTTCTCTGGCCCAATTTTCTTAGGTACGCCCATGGTAGTTAGTTCACACTCTCTACTAGGCTGCAGTAAGAGGTCAATCGTTTTCTCAATCATCACTCACATCAAGCCCAAATGTTTTACTATTTTACTTTATAGATTTTATACATTATTATACCTGTTAAATATTTTAGTAGAAGGTTTGGAAAATGCTTATATTCTTAAAAAATATGACGGACATATAATATTGGTAACACATAGTTGCTGTTTATGAAAGAAATGTTAATTGAATTTTTTTCCCCCTCAAAAAACAATTCCTACAATTTTTCTCTTTTTACTTTTTGTGGGCCAAATTAATGTCCTATGTCCATTTTTAATTTCGGCCCAACTTATTAATACATATTATTTTTACATTCATTTCTTTTTAGTTATTATTAATCAATCATTTGATATCTTAACATATTAAATTAAATAAAATAAAGCTATTTTGACACATACTCCTCATAACCACTAATTGACTTTTTGAACCCTTATACCTTTTCCTCATGATTAAGTATTAAAGTCATTAAAGATACACATTCTTTATACAAACATTGTTTATCATTTGAGCAACATCTAATCCACACTTTTAAATTCACCAGGATCAAACTTCTAGATAACTATATTATTACTGCTGAATTCCTAAAAATAGATCTTCACCATATATGAATTTTTTATCCTTTTACACAATTTGTAATATCAAACACATTACATTTCGTTCTTCAAATTTAATGTCTATTTTCTTCACTATACATGAATTACAATATGTGTTTTAATATAAAATACTAACTCGTCCGTCAAACGGGTTATGAAACTAGTTGAATATGAAATATATTTGACAAATTGACAATTAAATATATTTTTTAATAACTAAAAATGTTTAGTAAAATAGTTGTTCCATTAAGTGGGAAGTAAATTGTCTATTAAGAGTACAGTAATAATAATAATAATAATAATAACAACAACAATGATAATAAATAAATAAATAATCTAAACCAATTCAATAAAAAATAAGAAAAAAGAAAAAAAATTCTATGATTTTAATGAAAAATGAGTTATGGAATATAAAAAATGGATGTGATTAGATGGATATGATGTGTCTGTCATGATGATAGAATGTTAGACATTAACAATAACAAATCCCTCTTTTTATATTCCATTACTTATTTTTGTTGAAATATTATAAATTTTTTCTTTGTTTTTATTTTTTGTTGAATTGGTTTACATTGCCATCATCATCATCAATCATCATGAAGTACACGGTTGTGTCCAAGATTTACACGCCGATGTAGTGTGCATGCTTGTGTATGGAGACTTAGATGCCCATGTTAGCCAACTCTAAAGATGTCTTGAGGGTTAAGCATCGACACCCATGCCACAATGTACACGATTATGTCGCTACACGGCCATGCCTATAACCGTGTGTGTGGTCATGTCATAATTCTATTATGATCATGGGTGTACCCAGGTTTTTTTTATAAAATATGGGACAAAGCAAATATTTTCTTAAATCATACTACTTACAAGGAAATTTGATTAATTTTAAGGAGGGATCAGAATACAATTACCTTCAGAATTTTAAGGAAATTATAGATATTTTACAATTTAAAGGGGGTCCCAGGTCTCTGCTAGCCTTCTTTAGTTCTGCTATCTGATTACAATATTTTCAAGCCCTGTAGACTTACAAGTAATGCACATGGCTATGTATCCTACTGGGTAACGCTGTTGTGGTTTTAGATGCAAGTTTTGCATTCAAGAGGGAGTCTTCTCATTAGTTTAAAGCTTAGAGCATAGAGAAAGCTAAGGGTTCATGAGAGAAGGCGAAAGAAGCTATTTTGGATGATCAACATGGATTGGAACATATCGGTCCAAGGATTGCTTGAAGCTAAAGATATTTCAAAGATGGAAGTGTTTTAATTTCAGCATTCTTCATCTTTGCTTGTGTTTTCTTTGGTTGATGATGAATTAAATTTGCTTTCATACTTAGATTAAATGAGCCTTAGAATAATTCGGAGAGGTCAAGTCTTCTGCTATATGCTTTCAACTTGCAGGGCAATTCTTGGCATTTCCAAGAAGAGTAGTGGAGGTTGTTCTTGTCAAGGTGGGCAAATTTTTGTTTCTGGTGAATTTCGTTATTTTTTACGTAGAGGAAGATTGGGAAATTCCGTTGATACTTGGTCGACCTTTCTTGGCAAACGACAAGGATGTTATTGAAGTTGAGCAAGGTGAACTTGCTTTGACAGTTAATGGAGAAAGTGTGGATTTCAATATTTCTCAAGTTATGAAAGTTCTTGAGGATGCTAGTTCTTTCTGCTAGAAATATGAAGTTTAATATAATAAAACAGATGTTAAGGTTTCAATTAAGTTGGAAAAATAAGACGGGAAAGGTGCCATTAGCTCTCCACGACTGATTGTAGCCTTTTTTTTTTAAATCACAATTTACGTTTTCCTTAGAGAAAAGGATGAAAATGGAATGTTTTTTAATACGTTCAGGAGCTAAATGCAACTATTTGAATATTAGGCTATAAATGGAACAAAAAATAAAGCTTGGGAATACAGATATATTTATCCCTTCTCCACTAACCATCCAGATTTGGCATTCCCGCGACTACCAATTAACGGGTCAGGAACGTGTAAAATAAATCATGAACCATCCATCAGTCGCACAAGGGATCATTTTAATCTGCTTCCTCCCCTGCAGTGGAGGTCGAAAGAAATACCATCTCCTATCATCAATTTTGTTAGATCTTCTAGATCATGTGCCTCCACGAATTTCGCAATAAGAATTTGACCAACAACAGGCCACTTCACTTAAAAATTATAAGCATGTCACTGAACGGCGCAGGCAATCAGAAGCCAGTGTGAAAATCAGACACCGGACAACTTTGAAACTACATAAATAGGTGCGAAGTTACACCACACAAAATCCAACATTTGCATTTGCTTCCGCCTAAAGCAACAACAGTAGCAGTACCACCTTGAACTCAGCATCCTCCCCATCTCCAGCCCGTTATCATCGAAGCATCAAGGATCTACGTATCCTTCTTACCTCCATAATCCATGCAACAATTATGCTCCAATACCCGTTCCCTAAATTAGCCTGCATCCTTACTGAATTCCTGAAGATCCCTACGCACCATCAGATTCATTCAGTCGATGCTCATATGCTGTGCATTCTTGAATCCGCTCAATTGATCTTCATATCGTTTTTTATCAGCACGGGAATGTTCCAGATATGGTGCCTTCTCCTCCTCTGCACGGTGAAGAAAATGCAAAAAGTTAGGTCACCAAAAAGTTAATTGGCTCATTGAAGAGGAGAAAATCATATAATTGTAAGGAAAAATCAAGATAACTGTCCACACCTGACATCTTCTTCCATTTTTCTCCACATACTTTTGCTATATCTTGACCATGGTTTTCTTTCCTTAGATTCTGTGAACAAAACATCATCCAATTAGTTGAAGTCTCCATTTAGATGAGATGGATAAAATGTGTATTTGAACTGGACCAACAAACTTCAAAAGATGTAACTGAGAACAGAACTAATCAAACAAAACATTTGATGATGTCATTCAGAACTGCACCAAGAACAAAACCAGAAAATCATCTGCCATAACAAACTAGCCTATATACCCTTTTCTTTCATCGAAAACAGCAGCTACAATTTTATACACTAAATTTGACGTGAAACATGAGGAACCTGGCCAGTATACTTTCAGTTAAGTAAACAGGTAATAGCCCACGCATCTCCCCAGTAATGTAGCAGTTATACTCTACTTTCCAAAATAATATCTGGCATAAGACTAACCTCTATTTCTGCATGATAGAAGTATAGGTAAGCTGACTTGGGCCTCCTTGGTGCATTAGGATCTTTCTCCTTTTTGCGTTTTTTCTTCTTACCATCATCTTCCCCATCTTTAGCCTTCTTCTTAGTAGCCCTTGAAGATGAAGCCCCCTTTCTAATGTCCTTTTTAGCAGGCTTCTGCAATTAGCACCCAAAAAACATGACAACCGAAGACAACTTTAGCAGCAAGCACTCAACATGCAGCAATAAATATGAACGAAAAAGAAATTACCTCCCTCTCATCCCCACTTTGACTAGCATCAGACTCCTCCTCCCCAGAATCATCAGTTGGAGAGCCACCATCATCCTTGTCAGCAACAAAATCTTCATCCTCTTCATCACTCTCATCCCTAATATCACTCTTGATGCGTGCAAGATGTGGATCAACGGCATCATCATCCTCATTTTTAAGAATTTCCGCCACACCATCAGCGGTTTGTACCTCTCCAAGATTAATAATTTTAAGACCCTTAGAACTGCACAAATAAAACATTGGTTAACATAGGGTTTAACAGAAGCCAATGAAGCTTTGCAGCATCATCAACAGAAGCATGCAAAAGATAAGCTAACCTGATGAAACTAAAAAGATTATGGTATTCATTCCTCTGAATATTCCTGAATAAATGCTCTTGCTCTGTTTTTAATCTTATCAGAAGATCAAAGTAATGCATATTTGATCCACCAGCTGTATGCCTCTCAAACTCAACGTAGTCAATCTGGTAACATCTCAGATGGAAATACACATAAAAGACCAGGTCAGCTACAAAAATAACTATAAGGTTCAGTGCATGAACATCGTATGCCTCCAGAATTCTACCTCCTCATGGAGTATGAGGGTAGGAGGTTTGGGCAGAAAAAAGAAGCTCTTTTCAAGTGGATACAGGACTCCATCTTCTGCTTTAAGTGATGACTTCACTGCATAGCCATCCTGGCAGCTACGGAATTTTCCAGGTTTGGTAACTTTTGCACCAGATAAACCCCGTAGTATGCTGGTGAAGACTTCGTGAATAAGTCCCTGCTTATTCAAAACAGTTAAGAAAAATTTACAGCACCAGGTTCAATTAGGATCCAGGAATACCATGTACGAAGCATGAAAACTTGACAAAGTTCTTGCCTTGTAGGATGTTTCTAACTTGTCCTTGTACTTTGAACTCAAAAGATCTTCATTAATGGACAAAGTACTTTGAACAACAAAATCAGTTTCAAACTGTCACAATACAGTAAGGAGCATATAAGAACATGACAATGACAGAAATAGTTAAGCAGTAAGCTCATAAATTCAAGAGACCAATACGAGCAGTACCTGCATTACAATATGAGGATATAGAGTTTGTCCTTTACGAATAGGTGGGTCAAGTGTAACAATGACAAATGTATGAGGTTGGTTAGACTGCGACATGGAATATGGAGAACAAAATAAGTATCTGTGGTTTGATACATTACAAATGTACTATATACAAGCGTAAAAGACCTTTGGTAGCAGAAACAGCCGAACAACACTGCTATACTGAATTTTGAAATCATTTGCCTGCCCTTGTAGCCGCAAGAATGAAAGATGAAGTTCAACACTGTAACGACCCCTGCATTGTATTGTAGAATATAAGTGGGAAAAGTTGGTAAGGTTTTCAAACACACACACACAAACGCATGCATAAAGACACTTTCGTAACTGCTTTTGCTTGATCAGAAGAGTGAATGAGTAGATTGCAACTCTCTGTGTACAAGGGAGATATACCTTGGTGTAAGAATAGCAATACCCTCAAATGTGACAACAGCTTCCTCACCTCCAGGGCCAACATCAGCCACTTGAATTATTTGATCACGGAAAACCTGGCAATAAGTTAACACACAAGGAATCAACAGACAGTTACAACCTATAAGCACAAATAAAGACAGAGAGGCTGGAGTCAGAACATCACTCACCTGAGCTGGTGGGCGATTTTCATCTCCAACAAACTGAGTGTTAGAATTTGGAACGTGAAAACTTAGTTCCATTAATGAATCTTTCTGCCACATGTAAAATAATGACATATTCAGGAAGCAGCAGCACATGTTCGCAAAATATTGAGGGGTCTTTTGAGGTGAGGACAGGCGACTTTTTAATAAATGTTTTGAGCCTTCACCCGAGTGACAAAAATACAAGACAAACGTAGCATGAAAACTTAAAAGGAAAACTTCAATCATTTAAACTACGAAGAAGAGAATGAACAGCACACCTCATTAGCTCCAGTTGTATCATCTACATGGAACTCCAAAATAACATCATTTTTCCCTTGCATCTGTGTCTGGGACACATCAGCCAACGATACCTCAAAAGCTTGCTTTGAGCCAACTAGAAAGGTGAGCATATTTCCTGAAAAAGAGAACTCAAAGGAATTTAAATCAACAGCACATGCGCAACAAAACAGAATTAATAGCACATAAAAGGAATCCAACAAATAAGCCATTGTATGATACCATGAAAACCCTGAAAAGCAAAACACAAATAGGAAAACCACGAACCATGTCTCCCTCAAATGTGAATGCATGCATCACTCCAACCCAAGAAGGCCATTTTTCATAACATTTAGTTGCACAGAAAACAATGAGAACTAGCAAACTGACCATTTAAATCGACTTCTCCCCAGTTACGACCACTGACGGAGAGCTGCTTCTCCCCCGGTGTTATTCCGAAAGTGTTTTGGAAGAAGTTGGTCAGACCGGCAACATCCTAAAAGACAGAAATAAGGTTAGCCCCTTACACCAGCTTATATGATTAGAGCATGGAAATTGACAATTGGAAATACATTCCTCATTGCAAAAGAAATAACTCAGGAGCGTTTCCAGAAGGCATCATTACACAGAATGGAGAAACAAAAACGCAGGAGGTAAACCTGGTCACGGAAGCCAGTGAACTTGTAACAAGATCCACCTTTGATCTGAACACTAAGTTGATTAGTTCTGGGGACCTTCATCCACGTAACGGCAAAAATATCAGACTTATCAACTTCCACAGCTTTACCACCTCCCTGCTTCTTCCATAAAATTCCCCCTGAATATATCTTAAGCTGCCCAAGGTTCTGGGAAAACAAAAGAGCAAGGATGTGAGATTGAAATGAAAGGAAACAAAATTAGGGTTCTGGAGGAAGGGAAGGGGGAAAGGCAAAGCTTTGGAGAAGAGACATAGAAAAAGTTTGAAAATTTAAAAGCAGGGATGAGGGTGACGCAAAGGTAAAGAAATGAAAAAGTGAACTGACAGTGCCGCCTCGACCGCCGAGAGAAATACTGCTGAAGATGTGACCGTCCGTCATAGGTGAGAGGCTGAGAAGGCGATCGTAGCTGAAGGACAAAGAAATCAACTTTTTAATTTATTGTTCGCCGGGGAATACGAATAGGAAGATGAAGACAGCGAAGGGAGGGCGGGCAAGAGGAAAGACTGAATGATGAGGCAGAGGCGACGATGGTGAGTGGTGCGGCGAGGAAAGGGGACGTCAGCGGACCGGCCGGAGTTAGGCTTTTCAGCTGGGTTGGGCTTGCTAAAATATTTGAAGTTAGGCATAAATTCATAATTGGCCCTTGAACTTTGTTCACTCGGACACTTAACCCCCTTAACTATAACTCGGGTTAACTCAGCCCTTAAACTTTGTTAAGTAGGACACATAACTTCCTCCAGAAATCACGTGCGACATGTGACATGACTCTATCACAGAAGTGTTCGATTTAGTTTTGTAGGTACAGAAATCAAAATTATATTGAAAAAGGAAGGTGAACCCAGTTTTTGTCACTTCAGTGATGATTTCTCGTCAATTAAAATGCCTAGAGGTCAATAACTCAAATTCACCATTCACTTCAGTGACGATTTCTCTTCAATTAAAACCCCTTATTCTCCCTTCCAATTTCATAGCCAAAAGTGGTCGCCCTCACTAAGTCCAATGAGTAAGAGCTCGTAATCTTCCATGACTGTTGCAAGTGCATGCGATTATCGTGGAGAAATGCTGATCTGCAGATGTAAGCTCCGGGCAAAAATGTGGACAACGAAGAATGGAGTTAACATTAGGAGAAGATTTTACCGATGTTGTTATTATGTAGATAAGGTAAGTTCGGTTCAAATTTAGTGTTGATTTTGGTTTTGTTGATTCATTTGAACATCTGATTTGAAATTGGTGTTGATTTCGGTATGGGTTTCTCGTAGGTGCAAGATGCTCTGCTTCTCTTTTGAAAAGATGTTATTTTAATTGAATTTTTATGTTTTTGGGTATTGTTGATGATGATGATTGATTTTGCTTTATCAAAGAATGGTGCTTATGAATTGCTTACTTATCTTGCTTTATAGTTCTTGAGTATTCTGATCCAAGAAGAGCAAATAAGTTATTTTTTTTTATTGGATTTGTGAGCTATGTTTGGATAAGATATATGATATATTTTCATTTGTCTGTCTACAGAAGAGGAGTTGTGGGTTTTTTATTGGATTGATGAACCGTTTCTAGATCAAGTAAAGGTGGCAATTCTGGAACAATGCTTGCAGGCAAAAGCAGTTAAACAAAAACTGAATCTTGTAGAGATGCAAATGGTAGAAGCTTTAGCAGCAACAAAAGGGAATATGAAATCACCAGTGCCTCATATTGTAGATGATGTTGCTACAATTCAGAAGAGTATAAATGAAATTAAGGGATATGTGGTGTGGACTTATAAAATTGTGTTGGTCATTTGTGTTGGGTTGGTTCCCCATTATGTATCCATATGTTAAACAAGTAGAGTGTGCAAGTTGGTTTATATGCATTTGTAGTGCATTGTAGTGTGAATCAGAATAGAATCTTAGTTTAGTGGATTAGGTTAGACTTAGAGCCAATATTGATTGTAATATACCTATTTGATTTAATGGAATGAAAAGTATATTTTGAGTATGGATGAGCAAGGATGCCATTTAAATGAATTATTAATGTATATTGAGACACTGTTGTAGTGCACTTCCTATGAGTTTTTCACATTCATTTGCACTAAAAAATAGCTAAAGAGGCATGTTGGAAAAACCAATATTGGTTTATTATCTGTTTTTCTCTTCACTTACAAGGTAAAAGGAAATGAAAGGCTATATATGCTAGTGTCGCATGTATATACGTACAACATACATATATATAACATTATAAATATCAATCCATTACCCTCATCCAAAGATTCATATATCCTAGACCTGAAGGACTTCTTTTGAAACAGAACATAAGGCGAAGACTTCATATATGAAACATATCAAACACATAAACTACGAATAGCATTAAAAGTTCGCTGCCCCTGGAGCTTCTTAAAACATATCAAACACACAAACTAGCAACAGTATTTGTAGTCATCTTCTTCTTGCTGCAATACCCTTGCTTGTACCTAACCAATTGGGCACTCATTTGACGTTGCACTACATAGAACTCAATAGCACATTGAAAGCCGGATATACCACTGCTAATGAACAGGAAATAAAACTAAAGTTTTGGGCACTGCAAGTGGAACATAACAAGTAAATAAATATTAAATTAGCTTTTTTAAGCCCCAAACACCAGTAAGAACTATGAAGTTAACAAAATTTGTTGATCCTTTGTGGCGCAAGTAGTTTTAATACATAAACAATTTCTGGAACAAAATAGGAACATGGCTGAAATACCAATAAACACTTGTTGATGATGTTAAACTTGGAACATAGGTCACAAAACATAATCCAATCCCCTAATTCCATTATGCAGACCCACAAACAAGTGCTGTAGTAAGTTGAATTGTGCATCAGGAAAACAACGATTTCACCACATAAAGCTATTCAAAAACTAGTAGGATATCAACGTCAAAATACACAGCCAGGAGAACATAGTAAACTGTTGCAGCAGACAAAATATGAGGCCTCCAACACTTGTTCCATGTCTTTTATCTTAAGTTTTCAAATATCATGGAAAGATCATGATACCAGGCCTCCAGGCTGTCAAAAAAAATATCCTCATTGTATGATTCTTCTCTGTCTCCCTTTTGTCTTGTGCACTTTAGTACTTGAGTTGCCTATAGGTATGCTTGACACACTTCCTTGGGTACTAGCAGACATATTCAATCCACTCCCTTGGACAGAACACTCAACCTACAGGAACATGTAAAATACAATATACAATTACAGTTGCAATAGACATTTTCATGCTTAGTTGGAAATAATGAACTTACCTAATGAGAATGCTGGTTGGTTTTTTTAGTGGCAGTTGCAGGCCTTGTACAAGTCCTTTTGTTATGGCCTTCATTTCCACAAGTTGTACAATGCATTGACCTCCCACGCTTGGACAACTTTGGCTTGCTCTTTATAGGCTTATTTTTAGACCTTCTTCTTTTTGTTCGAGGCCTACCAGACAATGGCCTTGGAAGAGGAGGCAGTAGAACACCTTGTCCACTATTTGGATAGAAATCTTCCTCGAGCATTGGTTCAAGCGAGTACTGGTAAGCTTTTAGGAGTTTTCCCTTCTTGTACCAGTGAACCAAGTACTTATAGGGATCATCTTTCTTATAAAGTATTGCACTAATTGCATATGAACAAGAAATTCCATTAATCTGCCAACTTCGACAAGTATAATTCTTTGATTGCAAGTCTACTGCATACTTAGATCTACCAAAGATAACTTTATATCCATCATCACCATTGCACTTAACCCTCCACTTATAACTATCTTCAATATTCTCATTTAACTTAGCTATTATCAAGTGACCATACTCTCCTCTCCATTTACTTGTAAGGATTCTTCTTTTCATGGACCTTTCAAACACAAATTCTCTTATTTCCTCCAACATGGAAATAATAGGTTTGCTCATCGCACTAATCAGAACAAAATTAAAGCCCTCACAGATATTGTTGTTAACTGTGTCACATTGATATTCAAATGAGAAGTAGGCTCTACACCACATCATTGGATCCACACGCAATAATGCCTATTTTGCACCTGCCTTCAAACTCTCAATTTCTTTTAAATGTTTCTTCAGCATAGTCTCATTTGGAGCATTAGCCACAGCATAGAATGCCAATTTTAGATCATTACCCCTAAACTTCGGGTACTAGTTGCTGTAAATATGTCTTCAGCATAATCGATGCGTAGCTATAGGGAAAATCTTTGAAACGACATTAAGTAAACCCTACAACAAATACAAGGTGACTTTGTCATGGTTAGTATTACAAAACAAAACGGTGCTTAGTAATTTAAAAAAAATTAACAAACTTAAAAGCCTCCAACAAAAAAATAAGTTAACTTAGCTCCAACAAAAATTGGGAATTATCTTCTGTTGGTCAGACATAAAAGTTAGACCATCCCCATCTATTCCACAAATATATGCCTTTAATTGTTCCAAGAACTAACACCAAGAATCAGTGCTTTCCACCTCAACGACCACCCATGCCAACGGATACATTTGATTATTACCATCTTTTCCAACAGCTGTTAATAGTTGGCTCTTGACCACTCCTTTTAGTAAAAATTCATCCAACCCTATAAAGACTACATCCTTCAATAAATTTTTTCTTTATGGCTGCAAAACAAACATAAAATCTCTTAAAATTTTGAAGACAGTCTGGACCTTTATGTGTAACTTGAACGTCAACACTATTTTCTGCATTTGCAGCCAATATTGCTTTGGCATAATCAAATAATTTCGCATATTCATGCTCAACATCCCTCTCCAACTTTTTCTTAACCCTCGCGCTTCGCCATCTTGCATTGATTTCTTGAAACTTCAATCCTATGAATTTTTCTTACGGCATCTTTTAGGAAACTTTGTTTTGTTCCAGGATCTTAGCAATAAATTCTTCAAAATTCTCAGCTATCCATGGTGCAACTGCTCTAGAAATTTTGAACACCTTGTTACACCGATGTTTATTTATGTATTTCTTCACCATGAAGCATATTTTACCCTTAAAACTCTCTTTTTGAAGCAAACAATAGCCAAGGACATCCAATTGACTTACACTTCAACCTCACTTGACTAGGCTCATTTTTCACATAATAAAAGTCCCTCTTTTCAACCACACAATATTTTACCAAAGCCTTCTTAAATTGATTATAATCAATGAATGACATTCCAATACAAAAATTAACTATTTTACACTTTTCATCATACCTTGGATATCTACTGGCTCTTCTTATAACAACCTTTTCCTCTTCCTCATCACTTGTTGAGTAAAAACTCCCTAAATTAGAATTGTCCAAGTTTTCTCTGTTTTCAGCTGAAGCATTAGATTCACTATCATCATCACCACCTACAACAGCTGCCATTGGTTCATATTGCTGATAATTAACTTGATTTCCAGCATCTTGAACATTGTTGTAGAATTATGTTACCCTTGAAATCCCTTCTACAATCTCCTCATCAGCACATGGCAAAATAGTTTTCTCAATATACTTCAGCTCTCTTTCCAACTCAACTTGCAAACCCTCGCGTTTATCTTCATTATCATCCTCATTTTCATCAAAATCTTCTGTTTCACTCTTACTGTAATCTTCCTTATTCAAATTCACTTCTTCAACCAAGCCACTATTTTCTTCACCCTGTTTCTCTCAATTACTAAATTCATCTGCCTCCACTTGATTATTAAAATTCTCATTAAATTGCTCACCTATTTTTCAACCAGAATTGCATTTTTCTGCCTCAAGGGCAATTGCACCATCAGCCCTCAATTTTTTAATAAAGGACTTGCTTTTTTTTTTTATGCCCTTATCTATGTATTCCATATATACTTCAACTCCACCTTTATTAATTCCACGTGCTATCATATCAAATGTAGTAGCATCATCATGTAGCACCCTAAGACCCTTACTTAGAGAATAACCCGGTACCCAATACTAAATTGTCTTAATATCTTTAGTTTCATAATCGATCCCATTTAGTAAGATATCCAATATACACCAATAACTTGTAAAATCATCATCAAACAACTTCTCACAAACCAAATAATTTATATATCTCATGCTAGGGTCTTTCACTAGTAACCCACCATAATACAAATATATGCTGAATTTCACCATCTACACCAACAAATTACCAAGTCACATAAATATTTTACCCATAAATTATTTTTACATTTTTAAAATTAAAATGAAACACTAATTGCTAGCAAAATCATGAGTTCTGATGTAGTCTATATAAACAAAGACCATTACATATATATTATTTCATTAGAAGTTAATATTTACGTTTTCTTCCTAAAACCCGATAACCATTTGTCCACCCTTTTATTCTGCCATTGTTGGCCAAATAAGGAGAATAAAGTAATGTACTTCATACCTTTTTCTTTGTTTGGTTTAACTGGGTCAAAATAAAAAGCTTTGCATCTTCAATTTATCAACAATCTCGATGTGTTTCTCTCTCCCACTACCAAAGCCGATGACTTGAATGGTCCCTATCTACGATTTTTATTTTTTATTACTGTTTTCTTTTCACACAAGACCGATAAATATGTGGCGGGAATATGGCCTTTGGCATCTTCCACTTTGTATCAGCAAACCCTTATGTCACAAACCCCACTTCATCCTTCTATTTCAGTATTATTGGCATTTGGATCCCCATGAAACCAAACAGATCATTTCCGTAATGGAAGCATAGCACATGATCGCACGTGATAACCAAAAGGGGTTATGTGTCCCACTTAACAAAGTTTGAGAGCTAAATTGACCCAAGTCATAGTTAAAGGAGTTAAGTATCCGAGTGAACAAAGTTCAGCCAATTATGGATTTATGCCATGAAGTTAAGCCTCCTGAGCTATCACATGGTATCTCATGCAATGACATGACATTCCATGTACATAGGAATGAGCATTATTCAGATACAATTGAAAAATTCAAAAAAATTGATTGAATTTAGACAAAATGGTTCAACTTTTCAATTATTCGTTTCGGTTTGGGCCGAAACTTAAATATATTTTGGTTATCAGTTCAGTTATTGGACAATAAAGCAAGAACCAGAAAACCTGAGGTGCAATTTTTCAAAGCATATAGGGTAAAGTGTAACTTGATTAAAACTATAGGGAATAAATGTCATTTAGTCAACATGTTAACCTAGCTATCTATATAAACCCTACTTATTTGCTCCACAGACTTCCATTTTGTCTTGCTACCCACCTTGACTTCCACTTTGACTTATGCCCCAACTTTTTTTCTTTTTTTTTTTCATCTTCTTCAAATTGCCTTTATCATTCATTCCTCGTTCTCTACTTACTTACAGAAAGGTAGAAGCCATTGCACTTCATCGTGAAACCAGGCTAGATCTATTTGTTTGACCACCATTAAGATGACTAATGATGAAAAGAGAATAAATCAGACTGTCGGCAACAAATTAAAAAGAAACTTTTTGATTTTGTGTTTGGTTGTTGTGATTAGAGAAGCAAAACAAATCAGTTCTCGAAGAAGTGAGGATGGACCTAACTGAAGACAGAAGTTGAATGTTCTCTGAAACCAAATTACAAAACCGAACCAATTGAAGTGTATTTTCGGTTGGTTTGGTTTCAATTTTTGCTTGAGCTTCGGATAGTTCGGTTGATAAAATTGAAAACCAAAATCATATCGATTTTAGGCATTTCAGTTGGTCCGCGATTAAACCGACCGACTGATTAGCCCTACATGTTGGTTCTAGACAGTTGAAGGTATAAAAGTAAATAAGTGTAACCCTAGTCGCATGCCTCTCCTCCTATTGTTTCATCTTCATTGTTCTCCATGTAGTTGGCCAAACTTGCATTTCAATCTAGACCTAGTTGACTAATTTTTTACCATTATTTCACCCGATTATCCTTAATCACTTTCACCATTTTTCTCCTCTGCAAATTTCCTTCACCACTAAAGATAGGAGCATTATATAATTCATGTAAAGCTTGACGACGAACAAATCTAGGTGACCTATTTTCACAATTGGTGGCTACGAGAAGATTGAGTGGAATGCAGAAAAAGACTAAAACTTAGATGATGAGGCATTTATAAATAACAAGGTTATTAAAATCGAGATTCTACCTAGAATCGTTTTGGTTTTACCATAATTGTAAAGTCGTAAAAAAATGTAAAGTCGTAAGACTCTACTGAAAGCTCGATGTCACTAGCTAATGAGTTTGTTAGCTCGTCCCACAAAGACGAACGAGGAGGAAAATTAGTAGTTTGAGGCTATGTAAAAACAAGGAATGAGTGTTTAATTTCATGTTCACGTATTTCTCCCTTATCCATAAGGATAAAAAGGTCTTTAAAAGATGGGGCAAGCCAAGGTAACTAGCTGAAGGAAAAATGAAGTTGTTGCTTGTGTGTTTTCATCCCACAAGGTGAAGTGTAAATTAGGGTTATGGACTTGTGGTACATATGTATGGCTGTTCTCAGTCATATGAATAAGTTGCTCATTGTTGTTTTGTTGTTGGTTAATGATGATGCTTTGTTTTTGTCCCACATGGACTGAGTTTACAATAAATTGGGAGTTCGAAAGTATAGAGGCTAAGCTGCCCAACTAAATCCAGCAAGGTTTTTCTTGTCCCACATGGACATAACAACAAAGAAATTGATTGTGTGAGGATATAAACAAGGCAGGATCAAACATGGTTTGATAGTGTTATATTTGTTCCCTTATCCCATATGGATAGGCGTAAAGCAGTTGAGTCACCTGAGCTCTTAAAATGCACCAGTAGCGACTCTATTCTCTAGTAGGGAGGCAACGCTCTGTTGCCTACTAGCCGCTCGCTCTTTGTCCTACGTTGGGAGCAAGGTCTTGAAAGGTCATAAAATGGCTTGAGTGAAGGAAAGGGCCGCGCTATCTTAAGGCTATTTATTTCTTTTTTCTTGTCCCATATTGACAAAGTAAGAGATGAAAGAAGGTTCCGAAATTATATAATGGACAAAGTAGAGAAGTGGAACTACGTTTTGTTGTAAGGTTGGAAGATGGCCCTCTATTTAAGTATTTGTATCTTTGTTAACAAATTCGTATCTTTATTAAGGTTGTGGTTGAGCCAAAGTAATATTCATGATGTTTACGATTCTGATTGGGTGATAGTCTGCTTGTTTATTCGTGTCACACATGGACAGAGTAAGATGAATAACTGGGGAGCTAGAGCTATAAATCAGCCTAGTGAACGAGCTTTGATAACGGACGGTGGGTGGATGGTTCTTCGTTTCTTGTTTCTTCGTCCCAAGCAAAGACGGAACAAGGATTTGAAAGTTATTTAAGGTCTTTGCTGGGGAATGATTATTCAAATGTGGTCTTAGAAGCCTTTTAGGAAGCTAATACGCCGAAAGTCCAGCGGCATTTGCTCAATTTTTATAGAATTGTTGTTTTGTCCTAAAGTTGGGCAAACTTGCGATTCTAGTGTTTTTACGTTTAGAGTCACGTTTCCATACAATTCTAGCCTCAGATATGTTTCCATTGCGATTTAAAATGGATTTTGTTTGTTAAGTCATAAAAATGTACGATTTTACGTTTCAAAACGCGTTTTTAATAACCTTGATATTAAATAATATATCGGGATGATCGTATGTTATTTTTTTATTTTTCTTGTTCTTTATCTATTTTTTTTAAATTACTTATGAATTATTTCTTCATGATTATTATATTTTATTTGAAAGGTTTTGGTTAAATCTAATTTTCTTCCATTCAATCGGTGTCACAAGAATGCATAATCTTTTATTAGCTAGTTTATATGTCTTTGTTGTTCTTTAGTTTTATGTGTTATTGGTCCATAAAATGTCATTTAATTCATTGGTAATTGGAATAAAATACTCTTTTATGAAAAAAAATGTAAATAAGTGTTACAATCTTATATACATGCTAAAAAATTATAACCACATAATTAACATCAAGAAGTAGGGACCAAGCACAATAACCATCCTCTCAAGAGCACACACACACACACACACACACACACACACACACACACACACACATGTATATCACATATGCACCTTTAAACTACCTAAACAATACTAGATCAAAAAAGGTTTATAAGTCATATCGTTGAAAGCTAATGGAGACTAGCAAAGAGAAATCCTTGTAGAAACCATTTTCCTTCAAATTTATAAATTATAAATGATATCTATATCTAAGAGGATGCACAGAAGTAGGAACTTAGAATATGTAGTGGATGAATGAAAAGTAACTGTGCTTTACTTTTCACTAGTGAAGAAAAGAAACATAAAAAGTCATGGAAGAGAAAGAAATATCTTATTTTTTTAAGAAAAGGCTAAAGGTGTTTTCTAGCCTTTTTTATTGATACCAAGTAGGCTATAGAGAGCCAAAGGATGAAATGAAAATATGTGATATAGCCTAAGATGCACAAAAAAACTGTAACTCCACAATTAACATTAATAAGCATGGCACCGGGCACAATAGGCACTTTATCAAAAGCACACCATACATGTATATCACATTTGCACCTTTGAACTATCCAAACAGTTATAGCTTTTCTATGTATATCTCGGGTTGTATCACCTATTTGCTTTTTAATAAAGTATTATCTAGACAGTCCAAAGGTTTAAATGTGACATACAAATGTGGTGTACATTAAGAGAATGCCTATTGTGCTTGGTGTCTTGCTTATTGATGTTAATCGTGGGCTTGTGATTTTCCTGTATGTATATACGACTATATAATTGGGTAAAATTTATTTGCGGTCTTTTAATTTTAATGCTTATCCTAGAGTAGTCAGTTACCTCATATTATGCCATGATAAAGTCCTTTATCTCTTAATGCATGTCTTATTGTAGTCCCTTCTGTTAGTTTTTCAGTTATCTTGGACGAAAGTTGATGATGTGGTGACTTTGATGTTAATATGGTAGTCCAAAATGGTACATGGCATTTTTTTCATAACAACAAATGATTGTATTGGATGAATAAAAAATTTTAGGCGCAAATTGACACAAATACAGAATTTTAGGGATTTAAAACATATATTAGCACAAAATTCATCTTACAGCAAACTTTAATTTATCTTGCCAATATTTTATGTTTTTTCCTTATATAGGTTCACATCTTCAACTCCTTTAGCAATTTACAAAGATTGGTCAACATGGAGTCATGCTTTCCAAAAAAAAAAAGATGTTTATTAGATAAACCTCCATTGATTTTCTTATAATGGAGACTTAGAATGACAAGTATCAACCACAACCATATATTGCTAAAAAATCTTGGATTTCCCTGCCAAAAATCTTACAAAAACTCAAGTCCTGTAAATCATTAGTTTGGTCAATTATGTGCTAATTCATCCTCCATCTGCCAGATACCTATAGCCATTGTATGTTTTTTTTTTTTTGTAAAAAACAGGTTTCTTTTGTGGTTCTCACCGTAACACATAGCAATAATGCAACTCAAAGAAGTGGTTCAGAAGCTCTTGCCTTTTTTACAGAGTAATGCCATGAATTTTGGGGTGGTACCCTTAGTGAAGAATTGATGGAGATTGGCACATATGTGTCTAAAATAGCGGTGAATTTAGACTTAGTAAAAAACACTGCCATTGAACCTAAAAATAAGTTTTAGCTATAAAAAGAAGAATAAAAAAGTTTCAGTTTTACTTGTTTGACTATAATTTCATGGTAGAAATGGACACGTAAGCTTTTCGAAAAATGTTGAACTTCAAATAGAAGATGTTGCCAAATGCTCAATTGTTCATTGTTAACAATGGTTTGTATAGTTTATCTTTGATGGTAAGCATATAAAAGGTAGTGTTAATACTCTTGTGAGCCAGCCTCCTAAACTCTCTACAAAACAAAACCTAACTCCCATAATCTTTCTATATACTTTTACCATGGCCTCATTCTCTTCAACTCTTGTCCCAAACAACCTTTTTTTAAGCTTCCTCGTATACCTATGTGTTGACAAAAAAACCAACCTTTCAACTAATGTTGATTGATATACGTACCAATTTGTTTACCTTTAACTAAAGACATGGATATTTTCATTATCATGCTGTTTAATTAAAAAATTATTATTTTGAGAACTACCCTGTTAAGCAAGGTAGTATTCATCCATAATACCCTTTTGAATATCTGTTCAGTATCCTAGACTTACGTGTTTTTCTTTCACAAGCCTTATATTTTTTTGATATATTTGCTCTATCCATACTAGAGAAATTATCTTTGATATTCATATGTTATATCAAGTCCTTACCAACTGTAAAAATTTCCTATCTATTGCCCATTATGATGAATCTGAAATTTTTACCTTCCTCACCTAGTTTGCTTTTGGTTGTGCTTAGATTATGAGACTGAACGCCTTTTATCATGATCTTAACCCACATATCTCTAAAACTAGAGTTCATCTTCAATTAGACAACATTTTTTCTGTGGATGCATCTTTTCCTGATGGAACTACTCATGTTATATATTTTTTGTATAGACCTATAATCATCGCACAATATAGACATGTTCTCAATTATTATGAGAAATTTTTTTTTATCGTTATAATAAATGACCATTATAAAGACTTAAACTTTGACTTTTCTTTCCTCATTTACCAAAAACATGAAGAGTATAGGATGTTTCTACAATAAGATTATTAATTTAATTGTGTAACATTTTATATAAAAGTCTTTCCTCACATTAGCCCTCAATGGGCATCATATCCCATGGACTGCCAATAAATACTACATGAAGCATTAGTCACTTTTTATCCATGCCAATCTGTTGAACAAGTTGTTGCCCAACAAGTTAGTAATCAGTTAAGTGTCATGACTTGTCCAACTCCATCTTTACTTGTCACAGTCACCCAAGCCTTTCATGTCATTGTAATTGCCACTCTCATAAATGATGATGAAGAAATGTTCACATAAGTTGTTGCCATGAATGTAAAACTATTCCAAGACTCTCAGAATCTTTATGATAATGATAATTTTTTAAAAATCTTAAAGATAATCTCCTAGCATCATCAAGTGCAAATAGTGAAGACTACCATGTGTGTTCCCTTAAGCAATATGAATGAAGAATATGTGGTCTAGCAATCTTTTCTTGGAAGTCTAGTGGTCATATCCGATAACTAGGTGTATAAATAAGTCAAAACCTTATCATATAGCTTGAGCTCAAGGTTAATTTTTTTTTTTTTTTGTTATTGAACTAATTCTAAAGAGCCTCTAGCCCAAACTTGACTATCATTTTAAATTTGAATCATTAACAAATTGAGCTTAAGCATGATATTGTTTGGCTCGAACTCTTATCAAGACTAACAAGCTTAATATTAATATAATATAATAAATAATACCCTGATTCTTAAAGTGTTACTTGAGCTTTTATCGAGCCAAATGAACCTCAATACAAGTTGAATAGAGCTCCATCATCTAAGACAAACTTTAATCTATCAAACCAATAAGTAGAGCTCAAGCATTTTTTAGCTGAGTTTCGAGCTTTCTTTATTAAGCTTATCGAACTCCAGCTTAAGCTCGAGCTGAGCCAATCCTTAATGAGCCAAGATTCGAGTTTGAGGTATTCGGGCTCGACGACTCATTTTCATCTCTACTTGTAACACAAATTATTATACTTTGTCATTATTATGATTATTATTGTTATTATGATTATTATGATGATGATGCTGATGATGATGATGATGATGATGATGATTATTATTATTATTATTATTGCCTTTGATTTTGTAAACAAAAAAAAAAGGATTCGTTATTTATATTTTTTCTTATCTCATGTAAAATTCTTTATTGTTCGTATCCTTGTACCTCATTTTCTCTAAGATTCCTTCTTGTTCGTATCCTTGTACTTCATTTTTCTCTATAAAATGTAGTGGCTTGCAAATTAAGAGGGAAAACACCTTTAATGGCTATAGACAAACCTAACAAACAAGAACAAGTCATGGCCATTGTTATGTGTTTTAAACCCTAATCTGTAAGCGCACCGGGATATGTGTAGATAGGGTGAGTAAGATATTGTTCCCATGAAGATTGATTTGTATTATTTGCCAATTACCACTACATTGAGGCTCATTTTAGCTAAACAAACAACAATTGATTATTTACTCACTATGAAAATAACTAAGTTTGCAACTCTACTTAAATTACCACTAAACAAGAACAACAAATAAAAATGCAAAATTAGGGATTTTCTAGTGAATGAACGAAACACACTTCTTATGGCTTTCACTATTTAACTTGGTTAGCTAGTGAATTAAGACTAATGGTTTGGTTTTCCTACTTGTTGGTAAAGTTAACTAATGAGACCCTTACTCTCCCAAACTTATACCAGAATGGACTCTCTTTCGAATTGTAGTTCAAGAGGGGCATTACAGGTTTAATTTACCTTCACCCAGTGTCTTAGACTAATCTCCCAACAAGCCTATGACCACTAAACTCTTCTCCTAATTCCAATTCCTTTTAATCTTTCTCAAGAGTTTAAAAGAAATCTAAGGTATAATTAATTAGGACCCTTAATCAATCAACACAACAAGGAGCTCAAGGAGAAGAGTAAAGAGGCAAATGAGGAAAATCAAAGATAAATAGTCATTAATCCAACCAACATAACTGATTAAAATAGTTATAACCATAGAAAGTGTAGAGAAAACTACTTTATAATCAAACTAAACAGAAACAAGAAAATACACAAAATAATATCCATGTTTAGCTACAAGGAAAAGAAAAAAATGAACCAAAATGGACTAAATAAGCTTGACTCCTCAAGTCTTCAAGAAATCCTCAAGAGCTCTAAGTCTCCTCTAAGTACCTCTTTACAAATGCTTTCACAAGATGATGAAAGTTGAGAGAAAAGATAAAGAAGAAAACCTAGCTCTAACTCAGAATGTGAGGAGTGTCCCATATAATATACTTGGTTCTAGATTTTTCTTTTCTTGGAGGTGTCTTTGTCACTTACCTACATATTTGGATAAAATTCCTTAGCCAATAACATGCTTATATTCAAATTGGGGGTGGAGGACCACTTTTATTTAGGTACAGGGGCACTAGGGCACCAAAAGAGGCTATTTGGGCACTTCAGCGCGTAGGACATGAAAGGCACTGGCGCTGCAATGCCTAAGTCATGAAGCCAACTTCCAGAATGGTTACACTGTGGGGCTATAGTGCCATTAGTGCCATAGGCCCAATGAATTGTTTGATCACTTTTTTTTTGTTTTCCACTCTGCTCGCTTTCATATTGATTTGATGCCTCGATTCCCTTATTCACCTTACAAAATGAAAGTCCAAAGCAAGAAATAACAGAAAAATGTAGTGTGGTGATGTAAAAAAGACACTCAAAATTTTTGAAAACTCAACAATTTTGACTATATAAATTGACATTTATCAACTTCCCCAAACTTAAAATGATGCTAGTCCCTAGCATGCTCTAATTAAAAATGAAAAACAACAAAAACAAAGAAGCTAAGAATGTATACCCAATACTATATCATGAAATCATTTACTTCACAAAATCAGCTCAAGAGAAGTCAATATAAGTAAAGAAAGAAAAACCTTATCACTAATAGTAGACACTTGCACCCTAAGTGTTTCCCTCCCTAATCTATGGTTGCCTAGTGTATCTACGGCTTATAATGCTACTTTATTCACAAATTTGCAAAATGACCCAAACTATCCACTAATTGTCCCTAAGGAATATGCATTCAATTTCAAGTTCAATGACATATATTAAAGGTAGTATCGTGGCTGAGTTTGGTATAAACAAGAATCGGTAGGGGGCTTTTTAAGGTAAAGCTATCAAAGTAAGTCAAGCATAGACACGATGGGCAAACCTAAAAATAAAATCTAAAGTCTCACCCAAGGAATCCAAACTTAAGAAAAAGACTTTTCTTAGCCTCCAACCAATATCGTAGACAACCCTCACTTGCACAATTTTAACACAACACTTAATGAACTCTCATCAAATGAATAAAGTACTTTTATTTTTTTTTTGTTGTTTATTCATTTCCCTTATTTATTTATTTTTTTTGTTTTCATTAGGGCTTTTGTGTTTTTCTTGAAGGAAAATTAATCTTTAACATACTAGAAATTCATTCACTCTTTAAAGCTTAAACATGTGTGCATGATTTATCTAAGGAATGCTTAAACCGTAACTATATAATCTTAACAATAAACTCATAACCTAACTTGTCCAAACTTGTCCATTGTTCACTCTTATAACTTATAAATTTTTACCCTTCTTAAGCTCATATATGCAATGCTTAACTTATTTCAATGACCAATAGAGGATAAATAGTAATGGATATGGCTCAATTATGTGGGTTGAACAACAAATATGGCTTAAAGGCTCAAAGAGGTTAATCTAAATATTATGATGAAAGGTTAGCTATTTTATGTATATAGTTAGCCTTAAATTGTCATTTTCTTCCTTGATTTGCATGCATCAATTTAGATATGAAGGAGTCCATGAGCAAATTAAGAATTCCATACACAAATAAGCACCATTCAAAAGAAAGAAATAATCCATAATACAAGTATCACACAAGGCTCAAGTACTTCACCGGGTGTTATTTCTACCATTAATGACAAATGAAAACCTTTCATTCCTTATCACAATTTACAATTAATTTGAAATTACAAATGAATTCTTCCGAACACAATAAAGAGCATGCGTTGGTTCCCTACATTCACACAACCTAGATGCAAACTATATGCTCTTACATTCATCTACTATATGCCACGCATGATAAGGAAAAGAGATATGATATGCATGTAATGTCATAAGAAAAAGAAAAAAAAAGATCACAAAAAACTAGTCTAAAATAAAGAACATACAACTAAATGCCAAGTTCTAGGAAAACACTAAAACAAGTATCATCCACAAACATATTTCTTCCCCAAACTTAAAACCAATATTGCCACAATATTGACAAAAAAAAGCTAAAAAAGAAATTATGTTTCAAGAATCACACCTGGGAGGTGAATGTTTCCACCTCTAATTACTTTTACTCAAACTTTTAGTGATGGTGGCACTTCATCTTTTCATGTTTGCTATTGATCTTTCCACCATGCACTTACAATAAGCACAAAGAGTAATTAAAAGACATTTTTTCTAAAACTCAACTTATTGACAAGACAATTAAAAACACAAATAAGGGAAGAGATGTTGGGGTACCTCCCAACAAGTGCTTGATTTATTGTCTCTAGCTAGACACCAACTTTTTGTTTTTTAGGCATTAGGGTAAATGATGTGGTTCCACACTTTGTCGATTGCAAGAATGTTTCTAATGCTTGGAAAGTCCATGTCACCCTCCTATTTATAGGATATGTACCATACTATATGACACAGTGGGCATAGTTAGGCTACCCAATGTGTTTGTAGGTGGTAGTTACTTGCTTTACCAGGGCACTCGTGCATAAGTAAGCCTACCAGAGACTCTGGTGCTGTAGCTTTTAGTGCCAGATAAGGGTTAACGGTAACTTTTTTAGAAATTTAGTAAAACATGTTATTAAAGGCTTTACATATATAAATAAGATAATTAAGCCATTTGAAGCAGGACTCAAAGTCTAAATTAAGTTAAAACTTCTAGTTGACCTTTTGGTCAAACTTGGGCATACCTTGTTTCTGCAAGAAACTGGTTTTGCTTAAAAAATCACATTTCAAAGTTTTCTGTGGTTTTTGAAGTCATAGACAATTTTTTATACTTATTAAAACTTCTTAAAACTTGATACACACAGAAGTTACTTATAAAATAGAATTTGATCACTCAAACCACGAATTGTCACAATGAGGTAATTACAGGTTTGACTTGAACTTTGACTTTTCAAAATACAAAAGCAATGCCCAAAACAATTCTTAATCATAGTTGATATGCATAAAACAAACTTGTCTAGGTACATTTCAAGCCCATACATCTGGTACAGACAGGTTTAGGGTAGCAAAATAAACTGGGCAAAACTTGAGGTTTTGACCACATTATACCAAGACTAGGTTCTCATTCTCTCAGCGCAGAACCTCCTTCCTTTGCCTCCCCAGGCATCACCTTCATTTATGATTAGGTTCAGCATCAAGTTCACCTATCTGTATACTTAAAGCAAGCAAGTTACTCAACTAGTGTAAGTAGCTAAACAAAACAATTATTGCAGAAATAAAAGCGAACCTCAACTCAAAATGGCAAAGACAAGCTAGTAATCAATCGGCCTTAAGGTTAGGCTCTACAATTTAAAAGAACGGATGAGCTTCTAAGAAACTCAATAAGGAAACAGAAAACCACTCATGTATACAAACATATTCAACAAACAAACAACAAGCCATGGAACATAAGCAATATGAGCTCCTAGAAACATGCACTTACGCTTAATTAATCAATAAGCCAGGCTCATAAGGCCCTAGTGCTTCCTATTTGCTTGTCTAACTCCAAATCTAATCTGATATCACTTGATTCTCATTAGAACCAAGCTAAGCAACTAATAATCTGAGGTGGAGTACATGCAGTCCGTGTTTGTCACTCTCACTTCTATTCCTCACATCTATGATTGATGTGTAGCCCCAATTCACTTAATTCTAACAAAAAACCAAAGTTTCCTAGTGAGGAACAATGTTTCCTTACCAGTTGTCCCTGTTCTGTGCCTGAAACCAGGTTCTGGAACTCTTGCTTTGTTGCCTTTCACACTAAGCTAACTGTCTTCTCCTACAGTCCAGCTTGAATCCCAACGTTCCAAAGATGAATACTCCCTAATTATTCAAAGAATCTGGTTACCAACTCTGCCCAGACTTTGCCTCCTAGACAAAGAAACATAGACAACAGAGTTGAAATCTCTAGTTTCGATAGCTTAACTAGGCATACAATGAATAGGGCACTAATGTTCAGCATGTCAATGAGCTTATTTACATGAAACTCCTCAATACCTGAACTTTAACTTGACACCATCTTAGTAACTCCAGTTTCATTTTAAAACTTGTATACCATTTTCTCCCAATTTGTACTATCACCCAAAATTTTGTAGCGCTTGTCAATCAAGTCGTTCTCCCACGTTTGTACCCTAATTTCACTCCCTTAATTTCTCAATTTAATCACTCAACTTCAGATTCTTATCTTAACATCAAAGCTGTTCTAAGCAAATTTCCTTTCTTAAGCTTTTACTTTCTAACCTTAAACTTCTCTAACGAAGCAATAAGCCTTTCTCTATGCTAGGGCCCGAAACCACATAAGCACACACACGCACACACACACATACACACACGCACAGAGATATGCACATTCACTTAAAAATGAAAAGTACTTAAGGAGGAGGGTTAAAGTCCAATATGTATCCAATAAGATGTGTTGTTCTCTATGGTTGAGTTCTCATTTATTTTCTCTTTAAGCATTTTACGATTCTTTATATTTCTATTTTTTGTTGCTACCTATTTTTTCTTCATTGTTTTCTTATTTTTTTCTTCTGTCAATAAGTGTTTTGTCTCATCTTTTGCTTTTTCCTTGAAATTGAAAAACTCAAATTCATTGATTTCTTTTTTGTCACCACTCATAATAAAAGTTGAAGAATTTTTTTAGTTGGATTCTATAACCATATCAACCATTTACACTTCTATCTTAGGAGGGAGGATGCTAGAATCAAACATATTGAACTTGATTTTTTCAGCCTCAACATTGAATATAAGCTTGCCTCCCTTTACATGTATAATTGCTCTTGCGGTGACCAAGAATAGTCTTCTAAAAATGAGGGGGACTTGGTAGTCTTTTTTCATGTAAGAATCACAAAATTCATGGGGAAGACAAAAATTTTAACTTGTACCAAAACAGCTTCTATTACTCCCCATGGATACTTGATAGACCTATCCACCATTTATAATTGTATTGTGAAGGCTTCACCTTTAATCCCAATTTGTTGGCAATGGATAATGGCATAAAGTTTTCACTTGTATCAAGGTCACATAATACCTTTCTGAACTCAACTTCACCAATTGTGCATGGAATAGTGAAGCTTCCAGGATCCTTCAATTTTTGTGGAAGCTTTTGTTAGACAATTACACAACATTCTTCCATGAGGCATATGGTCTATCAAACTCTTTAAAAAAATTTTCTTTACAATTTATTCCTTCAAGAATTTACCCCAATTTGGCATTTGAGTTAAAGCCTCCAAGAATAGGATGTTGCTGTGAAGCTTCTTAAAAGTGTTCAAGAACTTGCCATATTGATCATCAAGCTTCTTCTTTTGAAATTGTTGTAGGAAAGGCAAGGGTGGCTTGGTTTAACCTTGTTCATGTTTGTTCGTTTCCTAATTAAATAGAAAAATCTGTTTGTATTCGTTCAATGGACTAAATAAACAAATATAAATGAACTCCTAATAAATGGTTCACCTTTGTTCATTTTCCACCCTATAAATAACTTTTTATGTTTTTCCTCCATAACTTTCTAAGTTTTTCCTCTTCACTAGTTGTAAGTGAAACACTATTATTTATCATTTATCCATTGCATATTTTAAGTTCCAACTAGATTGAATAAATTGGTTGACCTTGTATACACGTTGTTCCCTTTATATTTTATACTATCCTATAATAACTTCTTAAACTCTAATTTAAATTATACGGTAACTATGTTTCAATAATTTTAAGTTGTTTAATACTTGATTAAATTTAATTGATATTAAAAAAAATATTTTTTTACATTAACATAGAGAAAAAATTGATAATTTAAAATTTTTGTTAACAATTTAAAAAATATTAGAGCAACTAAAATTATTAAAAGATAGTTACCATATGGTTTAAATAAGGTATGTTGATCTGTATGATGTAGCAGGTCTTTTTTTCAATAAATTTAGTATGAAAAATTACAATAATACATAATCAAAAAAGTATGAGAAAAATTGACTAAATCTAAATTAGCCTAAACAATAACCAAAAAAAGGTAAATGGAAATATAACATCATATGTACTTTGAAATAATGTATAATTTTTTTATTAAAAATAATTCACTAAAATTTCCTTTACTATCAACTTAAATTCTAATTTATAATGTCAATGAGAAATTTATTTATAAAAATTTAATTTTAATTTTAGCGATTATGGATAAAATTATTTTATTAAATCATAGGGAACAATTCATATAACAAAATGCAATCATCAATAACAAAATAATATGATTAAAGCACAAAATTGCGTTCAATTTATGTTCATAAATTAACAATTTAACCATGAACTTAATAAAGATAAAAAAGAAAGATAGAAAAAAGTTAACTAAAGCTGAATCAACTAGAACCATAGCTAGAAATAGGCAAATTATTATCATTAAAGCTTTATTTTTTTAAAAAAAAATTTAAAAAAATAGTAAAAAAAGTTTGAAGCAAAATAGAAAATTAATAGACGTTAGGTATTAAAGGTTTAATAATTGATATAATGAATGTAAAAAAAAATGGCGTAGGAAAAAAAAAATAAATTATGATAACCAATGTCTTACTTTAGAATATAGTACAATAAAATAATAAAAAAAATTTGGAGACCAAAAGAACAAATAGAGATAATCTAGTCAAATATTTATTAAATTTGGGGACCAAAATAAAACATGGATGGAGCATAGAGACTAACATGGAAAAAGGTAGAAGCTTAGGGACTAAACTAAGATTTAACCAGAACAAAGTGTGAGACAACCGAAAACTAAAAAATTGCAAAATAGGCACTAAAAAATGCGACCTTCTTCTGAAAATGGAATCAAACTTAAAAAATGTCCAATTACATTTGAAAAAGGAAAAATAAAGAGGCAAAAGCGAAAAAAAAAAAAGAAAAAGAAAAAAAACTGTTCAACTTCAATGATGAACATTGAAAACCCTACAATTTTTAGACATAAGTGAGATATGTGGATACATTTTATAGCAACATTAGCTATAATAAATATAAGTCATTAATGGAGTAATGTGAAAGGATAAAACTTACCTTAACATTAAGTAAAATCTTTGTATAAATAATTTTAAATACATAGAGTAATCAACTGAAGATGTGTTTATATAGTATAAAAAGAGCATTAAAGATAACAAATGAAAAATGATTAAAGCAATTCTATTAATCAATTCAAATAAAACCATTAAGAGAAAGAAAATTTATGGTGTTTATAATGTAGAATAACATTACATAATATATACATACATAAGTTTTCTAGGAAATAAAACCTTTTAAAAATCATGTATTCATGCATAATAGAAATTGCCCACTCATTTCAACTAATCAAAAATTAAAATCAAATCTTTGTAAAATACTCATGCATTACCAAAACACCCTAAGGCTTAGGGTAACTCATAGTTGTGTCCCTCTTTTTAAAAAAACCTACAATTATCACTTGCCAACTTAGGTTTTGTTTTTTTGTTGTTAACAACGTTTCCGGAACGTGGTAATTCAAAATGTTTGAGGCGGGTGCAGCGCGGGTTGAGAGCTGGACTAATCGGGTCAGGAGTTGGGCATAGAAAAAAAGGCTCAAATTTTACTTGTATTTACAACCTATGCCACAAGGGTTGTTTTTACTCATCGCACACGGTCACCAGCCCCATTTAATTGCATCCCTCTCACATGTCCCTCTCAGACAAACCCTCCGATCCCAACAAAATGCAATCGAAGCTCCGTCCACCGACCTCCGCCAGATCCTTCGCGACGCGTTTGCTTACACAGTGAGGTCTGCACATTTGGCAGTTTTCGCTCCGCCTCCGCCTCACTCCGATCCCAACTTGCCGCCTCGATTTTCTGCACACCGACATCCGCCGACTTCGTCATGCGTTTGATCTATGTTTGAGAACCCACCTCCGTCCCGCCACCCGACCATCGATTCCTCCCATCGAAGAACGAAGGTGAGTCTGTCACAATCTGGGGATTACTCTTCTGCTCTCTCTTAACTGAACCTTACCATTCATCGTCACTCAGATTTGTGAGTCCCTTTGCAGGTGTGTGTTTGCGATTCTCAGTCCTGCCCTATTTCTGCTCGTGTATCCCCCGGCTTATGTAGCCCACCTTCAGCCTGATGCTTCTGAAGGTGAATCTGAAGGTAAGTCTGTCACAATCTGGGGATTCAATCTGCTCTAATTTAGCGTTCTCTTACCATTCTTCTCTGCCAAGATTTGATACTCCCTTTGCAGGTGTATGATTGCGATTCTCATTTTTGAGTTATTATTTCTCCGGAATCCCCCGCCTTATGTAGCCCACATTCACCCTGTTTGCTTCTGAAGGTGAGTCTCCCCACTTATGCTTCTGCCATCAGCCTCCTTAAGCATATTGTATGTCATTGTTGTCCTGTGAAAACATGTCTATGCTCTATGCTTGTCAGTGAGTATTTAACATAGGTTTGGGAAACGATGATAATTAGTGTCCTTATTGCCCAGAAACAAATTGTCTTTGTTAAGGATGAAACTTTATTCCCTATATTTATGTAAAAGTCCATTTCTGTAACTTTTTTTTTTTTATTTTAGTAACCAGTGAAACCTTTTGTCAATTTGTATTAATTCCTTTGTTTGTCATCATACTATAATGTCCTGTGTCCATCGTTCATGTGACTTAGATTAGCAATGTTACTTAATCACTGCAATTTTTCTTTCCTGTCTGTTGATGTGGTGTAACAATGTGTCACTCTCCTTCCTGACATTTTGTTCCTGTCATGTCATCCTGTAACATTTCGGTAAAGTATATAATCTGCCCACATTGTCTGAATTACATGCATACTCAAAATTTTCAGAAGCTCATTTCTGTTGAAAGCCTTGTGCCCTATGACTTACGAAGAACCCCATTTCTCAATTTCAGCTATTTATATCTTCCTTTCCGAGAGGGTTACAAGGCTTCTGTGTCATTGTGCTCTCTATCGTTTTGTATGAAGCTTCGTAGTCTAGTTGTCCACCCTCCTTCCACTCGTTCTTCTCCCAAACGATACTGGGTAATTGGTTAATTTCTTTAATCTCATTTCTTGTTATGTTGTAACATATAAGTTATCTATTTCTGCATATGCACCATTCTGCATCGCATGGCACATACATACGCACATTGCCACATAGTAGTTGTTACATCTGCATGTTCAGTAATAGGTTTGAGGGTGGTGGTTGCTGCCGTGTACATATTAGTATGCCATGTGACACACAGTATTGTGGGTTTCCATGGCAGTTAAGGAGAAGGACAATAATGTATGGCATCAATGTCCATGGTACTCATGGATGTCAAGATGGGGTTATTAGAGGATCAAGGGCTGACTGGGACCCCGAAACCACTGACACATTCTATCGGTGGGTTGCACAAGCTGTTGACCAGAAATTAACACAAGGGGGGACTTTTTCCAAGGCTGGTTGGACCTACATTATGAAAGGGTTTCAGGAGGAAACGGGTAGATCGTACACAAGGGTGCAAATCAAGAATAAATGGAGGCGACTTAGGAAGCTATACAAGGAGACAAAGGCACTGCTTGGGTTTATGACCGGTTTGGGCTGGGACCATGAGCGGGGAACAATACTGGCTGATAATGATTGGTGGGAGACTCGCATTCAGGTAAGTAATGGCAGTCTTCTATTCTTTGTTTCTACTAATTGATTCATGCTTTATATTGTGTATGTGTCCATTACACTTTTGGCGTTCTACTCTATTGATAAGTCAAATTCTACAAAAGTCTACTCAGAAAAAGTAAATCCATGCATACTGTGGTGAACCCATACAAGAGATCTGTGCATTTCTCGCCAAAGATTGTCTTACATTTGATTTCGACCTGAAAGATGACCTTGAAAAGTTTTATTATCGCAGAAGCTTAACAGGTTGGATATTAACTTTTCGGACATAATACAATTGTATAGAATAGAGCATGTATAGTTTAGCTTTATGTACATCCGGACAAGTTACAGATGCTCTATCTTTTGAGCTGGTCATAACTTGGAAAACAATGACATAAACATACCTCTACGTTCTGATATAAATAAAATGTTGTGATCTTGCATTTTTTTCAAGGATAAATAAAATGTTGTGATCTTGCATTTTTTTCTTGTATACATTATTCCCTGGGGTTTGATGTTTCAAGGGTTGGCCTAGTTATTGCAAAGTTGCCCAGAAACAGTTATGGAACTTTGATAAACAGATTTCTTTTGCTATGTAAAATTGCTACGTCGTCAGGTTCCATGGGAACTCAGTCATTTTGAGGGAAATAGTAAAAACTATGAATAACCCAAAAAATTTCACTGTCCACCAAACTGTGTTTTCATTTTTTGGAGAGCACATTTGCTAGAAATTTGTTGGTGTGTTCAACTGTTCCTTTTGTGTATTGATAAGCCTTATCTCTAGTTTGCATATTGATTTTCTCATTATACTTTAAAATGTAGGTATGCCCTGAGGCAGCTTTACTTATGGGTAAGCGGATTCCAAACTTAGGTGACATGGAGAGGATGTTTGCACGTGTACAAGATTTGTCAGGTTTTGGGTGGTCGTCTCAGATGGGGGGCAATCCATGCATGCCCAATTTAAATGGAGACTCCGCTGCATTATCTGATGATGAAGATTTCCCGGAAACCTCAACCCATGAACCTACGCAGGATGTCCTAACCTCAACCCATCAAGGCAATGATGCACGCGGTGTGGGTACACAAGGGTTCAGGAATCATACAACACCACCAGGAAGAGGAAACCATGCTGCCGGTGCTATGAACAATCCAATTGGGAGCATGTCAGAAACAGCGAAACGTTCCAGTCGGGCATCCAGACAACGTAAGCGTAAGTCAGGGGAGGAGGAGCGGACGGAGATACTTTCAAGGATGTGTGACTACCTCACAACTGGCCAGAAAGAGCAATGGAAGGAGATTGTAGAAGCCATGAATGACCGGGATGATATGGGTACCGTTATGGCAGCAGTAGCGGCGCTTCCTGGTCTGACTGCAGGAGATCCTACTTGGATGGCAGCATTAGACTACTTTTTGGAGAACAAAAAAGCTATTCCCCTGTTTCTGCGTGGTTGTGGTTCACCCGAGGTCCAGTTACAGTGGCTGCGTTATCAGCTTGAAAAAAGGGGTCAATTTTAGGTGATTAAATTGTACTAGTTGATTAGCCCTGTTGTATAAGAATTTCCTCCCTTCAGTGCTCCGGATTGAAACGGTCATTTGAAATTTGTTAGGATAGTTGTGATACATTGTTGTATCAGAATGTTTGCCCTTAAGGTCAGTTAGGGGGACTAACAGCTTTGGTTGCCCTTAAGGCTGCTTAGGATTTTTAGACCGAACAATCATGTGTTGAGTGTAGTTTTCTTCCAATGCAACGGATAAATCATTTCGTTATTTGGTCATAATAGGTTCGGGGTTTAGATAAGCATACTCACTAAGCACCATGCATATTCATCCATTGCACGCATGTTCACCTTCGGGTATGTAACTCATGCTGATAGTCTTATGTGGCATATTGACCAGGTGTTTAATAGACTCTACTAAAGTCAACATTTAAAGAACATCATGCCTCCATTGTTTCAACGCCTAAAAAGGTTAGTAGTAAGTACAACAGTGGCTGAGAACGATGATGTAGTAGCAGGAGCAATGGTGCAAGAATTTTTGGCAGAACAGCAACCAGTTCACAAGTTGGGAGATGGCCAAATAGAGAACCCATTCAGACAGGTGAACAATTGTTCTGGAAATTAACAAAAAGACCAGATGAGTTTTTCGATGAATATAGAATGACAGTCACATGCTTTTGGGAGTTGCACGATACATTAGTGCAACATTATGGGTTATAAGGATCAACTAACATGACCAGTTATGAGGCATTGGCCATTTTCCTTAGCTTGTGCGGATATGGAGACACACAACGTAGACTTGGTAGGTGGTACGAGCATTCAGCTTCAACAATTAACACATGGTACAAAGTTGTTTTGGATGCTGTATGTAAGATGTTAGAGAAGGTTATACGTCCAGCAGATCCGACATTCTCAACTGTACCCACATATGTTATTAGTAAATGCCCCCAATTTTATAATGCCATAGGGGCTATTGATGGTACACACATTCCTGCAATTGTTAAGACAGAAGAGATACGAAACTACTACATTGGTCGAAAAGGCGAACCGACCCAGAATGTGCTTGTTGCATGTGACTTTGACATGCGATTCACATTTGTGTACGCCGGAACACCTGGGTCGCAACATGACATGGCTGTTCTCCGGAATAGTATGACCAACCCAAGTTCCGAATTCCCATTTCCACCACCAGGTACATGCCCTTTCTAATAATTTTACTATGTGTTGAACATAGATCAAATTACGTGAGAAAACTGATTAGTACTAATAAATCTTAAAATTGCTGTTACATACAACATACCAAGCCCTTATTTCCGAACATATAAATTACGCAGGGAAATATTATCTAGTCGACTCAGGATATGCAAACAGCTCGGGTTTTTTGGCTCCATTTAGAACTGCACCATACCATCCATCTGACTTCAATGGCAGATCACCACGAGGAATGGAGCAAAAATTTAACTTCGTCCATGCATCGTTACGCAACATCATTGAGCGTACTATAGGGGTTTGGAAGAAAAAATGGAAAATTCTTCGACTTATGCATGAATTTGATGCTGAGATTCAAGTGAAATTGGTTGTTGCAACAGCTGCATTGCACAACTTCATAAGGACGCACAATATCGATGATGAGGACATAACAGCTGCGTTACATCAGCAGTATACGCAACATGATGCAGTCGCAGATGACCCACTACCCTTTAACGAGTTGCATTTGGATGGACATGAAATGGCTACCGTGCGTAATGAAATTGCACGAACCTTACATCAAGGGGCTAGTATGAGACGTTCACGATCAAGACACAGCGTTAGTTGACCCACAATGAGGAGTACCAATGTGATATCGTAGTACCCATGTATTATTACCACCAGAGCATCGTTCAGTTGGATTTTTTTATTGCATTCAAATTTCGTAGAGGTCCATGTTCGTATTGCTTACACATGTATCGAACCTGATGTAGTATTGAATTATGATTCAGAAAGCCATAAAATTGCCACAACACACTATACATGGATCTACCTATACGTTGGACCAGAGATAACTCATCAGAGGTCCATGGACAAAGCTCTACAAATGTACATTAGTACAAAAAATGCTGGTACTTGTTAACATTGTTATTCCAAATGTCACATCAACATACAGACGAGAGAACCACATCCCACATACTCTGTGATACTGAACACACAACAGCGAGAGTTGAGCTTGGGTTCCTCTTCACGTCTGTTGAGATGAGAGAGAATACAAAGCACTTCAGGTCCTGTAACACCAGAGTTGGAGGGAAATTAGTGCTGTCATCTACATAAATAATTATAAGACATGAGACAGAGAATGGACAACCAAAATGAATAGACTTATTAGATTAGAAGTTATACTCACATTCAATTCTCCAATAGACGCCCATCCCTAAACCAGTAAGAATAGCAATCCCACCCAACCCAATAATGATCTCCCCCAACACAGGCATGTTTTATGCATGTTATCCCAATATAGAGTAAGAGGAAAAGAAGCTATGTCAAAGAATGACAGCAATAATCAGGGTTTTTGTTTTGTTGTTGTTTTTATGTTTTTTTTAGGGAAAAAGGGGGGGGGGATTCTGATGTTAAACGTCCATAGTTGTGCATTAAATTTCTTAACTGCTGACTGTGTTATATTAACCCTATAAGCTGTTTCGCATCATTATGATGTAGTTTATCCAGAGTCATTAGAATTGCCTTATTCATACCTGTTAGATAAATGATGATGTAGGTAGATTACAACTAATCAACCAAACAAACATGAAGGATTGACATCTATTTTAGAGGTCCAACTAAAGAGATGCAAAGAGGTATATTCTACATGCCATAATCCTACTTCACAATCAAGAAACTTGTATAGGAGGGCTTCTTCTGTACAACCTCCAAATTTGAGGTTACTAGTAGTATATGCTAACTTCTACTTCTAAGCTAACAACAACTATAGAGGCCCTCGACCTTTTAGCCTCCCTAACAGGAAAACGAATATAAATGCAAAGAAATAGGCTGCGGGTAACTTGAATGATTGCTGAATGGCACCAAGCAGGTTTTAAAGATACCAAGTTGCGGAACAATATATCTATTTGTCTAATATGAAGGGAGCTCAGTACAGTAGGGTATGGTAGCCAATAAACCAAACATTGCGGACTAGTAAGCAACAATGACTCAGACTACACTACCTGAACCAGGTAGTAGAAAATTCGAAGACCATCCGGGTGTTTGCTGTTTTTGACATCAACTAAAGATCCAATCTTGGAAGTAGTGAATGAAATATGCTCATTTCCCATTACAGTTTCAAGTTCCTGCCGCCCAACCCGGACAGGATGCGGCCACTTGTTGGCATTATTCCTTCATGATCTGCACAAAAACATCAACAAGTTTTAAATATTGCACACACCAAAACCCCAAAATATGTGAACTATCACAACATAAAAGTTCTCAGCCAATTGGAAAGCCTCCGAGGCTGGTCCGCAGATAAAATTTCAACTACCATAAAACCAACCCATCATTCTTAAACGCCAAAAGAAACATAGATGGTTATAAATTTTCATCAACATCTGAAAGAAGAAACTTTCTTGTAACAGTCATATAAAACCGTTGAACAACATGGCATCGCAGATACAATAATGAAAGGGAAAATAATATGGAACAAGCCGCGACCTCACTCTCGGCGATGATACGGCGGCATTCGTTGAGGACAGTGGGGGTGACGAACACCTCCTTCCGGTTCATGGTGTCGTTTTTGTAGTTGGAGTTGTTGGCATAGCGGAGCTTGCTTCCCGGCCTGAACTCCAACTGGAGAAACTCGTGGCCGAACTTCCCCGTGTGCCCGACATAGTAGCGAAGGTCGAATTCCTCGTTCTCATCCTCTGCCACCGCCATTGTCTCTGCCCTCTTCCCTATTGTAGTTTCTCGACGGAGCTTTTCAATTTTTCTCGAAAGCACGAACTAGGATGAAAAGGACCTGGAAAGGCACGGTTCTCAGACATAGATCAAACGCATGGCGAAGTCGGCGGATGTCGGTGTGCAGAGAATCGAGGCGGCAAGTTGGGATCGGAGTGAGGCGGAGGCGGAGCGAAAACGGCCAAATGTGCGGACCTCACTGTGTAAGCAAACTAGAGGTGAAAATGGGCTGGGCCTTTTTCGGGTAGCTCGAGCTCGAGCTCGAGTTGAGACCTTTTGAGCCGAGCACATTCGAGTTCGAGCTCGAGCTCGAGCCAAAAAATGAGCTCGAGTTCTTTTGGGGCCGAGCTCGAGCCTGAAGAAATCCGGCCCTAATAGCTCGCGGGCCTCACAGGCCCACCCATCCATTCAATTCCTCCTCGTGGCAAGCCTCAGCGCTCGTCTGATCTCCTAGAGCCAGAGCGTTCTGCTAGGTACTCTTTTCTTTGCTCTCTCCTCCACGCCCTTTCCTAGATCTGGTCACCTTTCTCCCTCAGTTTCCTGTTTCCTTCTAAGAGATCCGGTAATGTTAGCCTCCACGATTTAGACCGTAGAGGGTTTGTTCTTTCTTGATTTCTTGGTGAATTAGTTCGAGGAAGAGGATCTTCTCGTATTTATGGAGCTGCGGTTTTGTAGATCTGCCTTGCTTTGTTTGATTTTGTGTTTGGGTTATGGGTTATTTGGGGAGATTGAAGAATGGACGATTTAGATCCAGATTTGTTGTTCAGGGTCTCTGATTTTAGTTATTTGATGAACAATTAGGCAAATTAGTGTTCTGGTTCATCTTGTCTGTGGATATCACGATTCATGAGTCTTTGTTTTTTTTACAGGCGTTCTTCTGCAAAGTCGAACTGTCGAAGCTTATAAGAAAGATGAATCATTTTGATTTCCAGCAGAACGTCGTAGCCTCATGCGAGGAGATGAGGGGCTTGCTCTCGATCTGCGATCGGAAGGGCGCAATTTTCTGCCCCAAGCCCCGTCGAGTCGGGGCTGTTGCTAGCAGTCTCGCAAGGCCTCTTCGGTTGCAGTCTTTCAATCCACTCTCAACTCGAGCAGTCAGTGAAGCAAAGCAAATAGCAATGTCGAGTGCCGTCGTCCTCGATAATCTCAGTAGCCACCGGGCGGCGGAGTTTACCGTTGAGGAGCAGAACCTCACTTATTCGCTTCGTGTTTGTGTTGATTGGGTACCAGGATATTGCGTTGGCTGATCCCGCTCCAACGCGCCCGATAAGGCTACTGCAGCTTGAATCGTACTTCAAGCTTGTCTTGAGGAAGGTGATGGCTCATTTGTGAGACTTGTGAAATCAGGGTTACGCTGAAAAAAATTAGAAAGTTTAGGTATGATCTGTCATTTTCCCTTCTGTCGCTATCTCTGTAAAAAATTATAGATTCAGTCCCTATCTTTTATCTAAATTATAATTTCAAGACTAAAGATTTGTATGTGTCATTCGAGCCCAACAAGCCCTCGGGCCTAGCTCGAGCCTATCTCAAGCCGAGCTCGAGCTTGAAAATTTGGGCTCGAGCAATTCGAGCTCGAGCCCGGGTAGTGCCGAATATCAAAGGGGCTGAGCTCGAGCCTAGTGGGCTCGGGCTCGGCCCGGCCCATTTTCACCCCTAAAGCAAACGCGTCGCGAAGGATCTGGCGGAGGTCGGTGGGCGGAGCTTCGATTGCATTTTGTTGGGATCGGAGGGTTTGTTTGAGAGGGACAGGTGAGAGGGATGCAATTAGATGGGGCTGGTGACCGTGTGCGATGAGTAAAAACAACCCTTGTGGCATAGGTTGTAAATACAAGTAAAATTTAAGCCTTTTTTTCTATGCCCAACTCCTGACCCGATTAGTCCAGCTCTCAACCCGCGCTGCACCCGCCTCAAACATTTTGAATTACCACGTTCCGGAAACGTTGTTAACAACAAAAAAACAAAACCTTAACTCCATGATTCAACATTAACAGAAGAAAGGGAAAAATAACTGACTTTGTCCACCTAGTTTTCTTATTTAAAAATTTTGCCTCTAACCATTAAAACCCGTTCAAATTAAACCCTAAACCCTAAAAATCTCTAGCCCATCCTTTTTCCCCCTCCTCCCCGTCGCCCTTCTCTTCCCCCGGCCTTTTCCTCTGTCACCCTCCTCCTCCTCGTGGCCCTTCTCCCTCATCCCTCTTCTTCATCTCCTCTTTGCCTCCTGCTTATCTGTTCTGCCTCTGTCTCATTCCTTTACTCCTCATAGCTAAACGCTTTCGTCTTCTTCGATGCTGATTCTCCTTAATGCTAGGGAAGCTCGATTCTCCTCAATGTTGATTCGAATGGCTGTGAATCGGATGGTGAGAACCGCTGGCAATGGTGTGAATGGCAGTTTGAATAAGCCATTAATTTCGAACGAATAGGAAAACATGATTTTAAACAAGTTGCTGATTTCGAACCAATAAGAAAACATTATTTTAAACTCACAGCTGATTTTAAACAAATTAGAAAACATGAATCGAAAAACATGATTTCAAACAAGCTTTTGATTTTGAACAAATAAGAAAACATGATTTTGAACATGCAGCTGATTTCTAACAAATAGGCAAGCATGAACTGAAAAACACTAAAGGAGTGAGGCCAACTTGAATAGGCACTTAAGGGTGCAGTCGGCATTCATGATCTTCAATGGCCTAGGAATCGCAAGCAGCCTGGGCGTCGCTGGTGAAGGAGTGGTGACGCACAAGGGAAATGGAAGGTGGGGTTGGCGATGGGTGGGAAGGTGAAGGGAAACAACTGTAGTGTAATTGGAGGGAAGGTGGGGTCAAAAGTGAAGCTCTGTCAACTGGCGATGGCTTAAAAAATGAAGGAGATGGAGGCTTGGGGTGGAGAAGCATATGAAAAAGCTGAGGGTTTATGGTTGATCTCTTATCAAGTAAGGAGGGAAAAGTATAACATTTTCTCTTTTATTTAATAACAGTCGTTAATAGTGTTGATGTTGGAGGGAGGTATTTGCAGATTTTTGAAAAATGAGGACAAAACTGTAGGTTTCATCAAACTTCAGCAGGTTTTTGGTAATTTTTCTTTTTGTAATTTTCATATTATTTTAAGGGAAAAATACCAAGACCCCTTGAGGTTTGAGGTAACCTACATTTGTATCCCCAATTTTTTGAAAATCTACACCTATCCCCTTAAAAAATTAGCTCATGACTGTTACCATAGAACAAGAAAAACACCTGACTTAACCCTCTTAATCTTTATTCACAAAATCTTTACCCCTATGTTAAGAAAAACATAATTAAAAAAAAAATATTCTAAGAGATTAGAAGAACCAAATCTAAACATTCTCCTCTGTCGCCCTTCCTCCTGCTCGCTGGCCTTCTCCCTTCATCTCCCTCCTCCTCGCCTCCGTCTCCCCATCTCCTCTTTGTCTCTGTCCTTTTTCTTTTCCTCTCTGCTCCGCCTCTGTCTCCTTCCTTTTTTGCCAGCCATTGCCGATTACTTTCTCTCTTCATGACCCATATTCCATTTGGATTTGCTGCCTCTTCACCCAATTGTCTCTGTTGTACTTTGCCCCCTACACTCAATTTTGTCTGCCTTTGCGACCGTTTGCGATCCCGATTCTGATTTCCAATTCAAGAGAAGATGATCTTGACGGCAATAGAGAGAACTAGGAGATTCGAGCAAATTCGAACAAGGAGATACTGGGAGATTCAAATGAGGAGATTCAGCGGCAATTTCCGACTTCGGATTCTAATTCAAGCAGATTCGAGATAGGGGAGTCTTGGCGGCAAATGAAGAGATAGTGAACGAGGGCTCGATAAAGGTGGAGGGGAATCAATGAGCAGTGGAATTGGATGGCGAATTGATGAACAGTGCAATCGGACGACAAATTACATTGGGGAGCCGAAAGTTCTAGAGCGGAGGAACCGAGGCGGAGTCAAGTTCTGGAGTAGAGGGGCGAAGGCCGGAAGAGAAGAGGGAAAGAGGGGAGAAGCAGGCAGGAGGGCAGAGAGGAAGGAGGCGGAGAGGAGAGGAGGGAGGGGCAAAGACGTTGGTCCGGTTGCGGCAGCGATTTTTGTGCAAGGTGGGTGAGTTTTGGTTTAGAAATAGGTCTTGTTTTAAAGATGGGGTAAATTGTTACATGTAAAAGATGGGGGCGAAAGCTTTTATGGGAGCAGGTCAGAGGGTCTAAGTATGGGATTTTTCCTTTTTTATGGTAATGTACGTTAATGGAGTCAAGTTTCCAGGGGGTAAGTGGAGGTTTTTAAAAAGTGAGGGGTAAAACTGTAGGTTACCCCAAACCTCAGGGGGCCTTGGTATTTTCCTATTTTTAGCGGCCCTTGCGTCTTCCTCTTGCTTGCCTTCCCAGCTTCCTGCTCAGCTCATCGCAGTCCTCTCTCCGATTTCGCGGTTATGTAAATGAATCAATGTGCAGAGATATCAGTGTTCTTGGTCGCGTACGTCTTGTCCGAGTCGAGTGCCACTGTTCTTGTTATTGCGGTTCCCGGAACCTCACGAGTTTGGCGGTTTCGGATTTGCGTTGACAACGCAGCCTAAGATTTTCTTCAGGCCAAGGACGATTGGGAGAGGGCGGGAGATCTAGTGCAAGAGTCGGAGAGATGGAGTTCGAAGGAGTGTACAAGAAGATAAGGATCGGCGTCTGTGTCATGGAGAAGAAGGTGAGATTTGGAAGCGAGCTTCTGTTTTCACCTCGTGCTCTCGTTTCAACTTGTGATGAGAATGTGCCTTTTGTATTGCACTTGAACTTCGAGCTGATGGAGTTCTTATTTGGTACTATTTCTTAGGTGTTTTCAGCACCCATGAGACAGATTCTTGACAGGCTAAATGCTTTTGGCGAATTTGAGGTATATTGCTTGATTTTTTTCTTTTTTCTTTTTTCGTGTGGGATGCAGCTAGAATGCAAGTTATCTTTGTTTGTGTGTGTGAGAGTGTTTTTTTTTTTCCTTTTTTTCTTTTTCGTTTTCAGATATTTAGAATGTGAAATTGTTTTTATTTGGTTTGAAATTTGTAAGTAGGACTCGTTCTACTAGAGAACCGAAAAATGGATGCCAAATCTCTCTCTCTCTCTCTCTCTCTCTCTCTCTCGTTCTCGTTTACATTAAGTCTTTGATTATTTCCAAGTATGTTGCGTCAATTTCCTTATCGGATGAGTATGGATTGAATGCTTGTTTGGTGCTGATATTCGGCATTCATGCAGATATTGACTTTCGGGGATGATGTCATTCTTGAAGAACCAATAGAAAGGTGCATGTTCAGTTTGTTATAAATTCGTCTTCTCCATATGTTGTGAAACATTGTATTTAGTTCTCCTTTCTTCGTGTGCAAGCCACTCATTTCTCTACCGCTTGCCCATTTTTTCTATTAAAAGAAGGGATATCTTGCATACTTTACTGTTTCCAATTAGCATGAACTTTTCCTCATCATCAGTCTGTGACGAACAAAAGTTTTCCTTTCCTGTGTGAAGAAGGTTGTCATCTTTCTACATTGTTTAACTTATGCTGCAGGAACAAGTCACAATGTGTGCCGTATGATTAGCATAACTGCTGCAGTATTTATGCTCTCTTGCAAACTCTATCTTGGTCTCTGTCTCTCTCTCTCTGTCTCCAGCTGTCTGTTTGTCAGTCAGTCTGTCTGTGTCGGTCTCTCGCCACACACATGCAGCATCCTAGAATGGAGTTCTTTCTTCAGAATGGAATTAAGAAATAGGTTCCACAATTGAATCATGACTTCTGTAGATATCTGGATCGGCATAAACTTTCTACAAGTTGGTCTTCATTCCATTTTTCTATAAATAATCTGCACTAGATCTAGTTAAACATTTTTGATGTGGGAACTGTATTCTGAAAATATCATTCTCATAGACCAGTTGAAAAAATCTTGAAATTCATAGCAGTTATTTACAGACATTTATGTATTACAGCTGGCCAATCTGTGACTGTTTGATTGCATTTTATTCCACTGGATACCCTCTTGAAAAGGCTGAAGCGTATGCAGCTTTAAGAAAGTAAGTATGTTGGCTTATTTCCAAGCCGTTAAATATTACAGAATGAGTTCATTTATCTACAAATTTATGCACTAATGTCTATTCAGGCCTTCAAACTATCACTTTACTTGTCTTACAACTTCGGAGATTTGAGCGCAGTTGGGGTACTTATGTATTATGTTATACTTAGATGTAGAACATAGTATTAGCCTGTTGATTTCATTAATAATTTTATGTTGGATGGGAAAGGCTGCATATATAGAGCGCTGTCAATATAAAACTATAGGGTGTGAGAAAGTTGCAGTAAAATATTGGAAGTTCCTTTGTAGCAAAAGTCCTTTATTTGATCTGCCGCTTTGGCCAATGATCATCATGAGATTGGATATGGTGCAGTGGTTAGAAGGTCAAGGTGAGAGGATTCAGGTCTTGTGGTGCTGGCTGTGGTATGGTTATATTTTTCTTTTGAGAAGAAAATGGACTATTACATATGCCTGAAGGAGCATCAAGGGGGTGTAAGTCCTTGAGGAAATCCTGGAACAAAATAACAGATCAACAAAATCTACAACTTGTAAATCTTTGCAAAAAAGATTCCTGAAATCCAAAATCTGAGGAAATCTGGTCATTGTAGCCTAAGAAAGGGTAGTGGCCTTTCTTTACCCTTGAACGCTCTCAAGTTTCTTTCACTCCAGATTAGCCAAAAAATTGCAAGAGGGATTATGGAGATGGCCGTTTGGTTTCCATTTTTAGTTATAATCCCATGCCAAGTTGCTAATCCCTTTTGAATAGAGCCTGCCTGCACCCAGCTAACACCCATTAGAGACTTTGCTGTATCCTAGAAGAATTTAGACCACTTACAAAAAGGCAAGAGGTGGTTAAAGGATTCAGCTGCTTCCTTACACAAGAAGCATATATTTGGTAGGGCTTTCCCTTTCTTTTGGAGGTTGTCTATTGTGAGAATTCTTTCCCATGCAGCTTTCCAAGCAAAGAAAGCACTTTGAGTGGTACACCTATCTTCCAAATCGGTTTCCATGGAAAATATGAGACCCCTCCATGACTATGGTTGCTGAGGAGGTAGTTGTAATAATCTTTGACTCAAGAGAACCTTTGTTTCCCATAGACCAATGGCATTTGTCTAGGTTGAAAGAAATCGATGATTCATGGGAGCGAATGAGAGTGGCAAATTTGGGGTACACTAGGCCAATGCTTCTGGGAAATTGCAAGTTAAAATCATCATGCTTATTAGAGCATGTGCCATTGGCAAGGTCGTCCGATGTGTTCTTGAGATGCATGGTAGTGATGCAATGTGTGCCTTGAGGATTGGTGAGTTTGCCATTAGGTCATTGATCCTACTTCAAGATTGATTTCCAAGAAGCCCTTGTAGTTTGAGTTGAGCCTCACTAGCTATTCTTGTCAATGCCACCAAGGGATTGTGGATTCTGAGACAGGTTAAAATTCCACTCAAAATAAGGTGGTCATTTCTTTTCACTAAAACATATTTAGGGTTTAGTGTTGAGCTTTGTGGGCTTGGGCCAATAAAATTGGTTTAGGAAAATATTATTGAGATCTTTAAGTCAAAAAGCAAGGAATTGTTGCACCACTCCTGCCCTATGCCTAGTAGTGCTCTCACTTACTTTAAAGAAAGAAGGGGAATTCCTTTCCTTCCTGGGTATGCTTTCTAGCAGAAGGTTCTTCCATCTATGAATTTGCTATAAGTAAATACAGTACGCCTACAATTCTAATGAATCATCCAGCAAATAGCCAAGGACCAGCTTAAAGAACTGCATATGATGGTGAAGTGATAGCAGCAATAGGAGGAAGAATAGAAGCTGGAGCAAGGAGATCTAGGCTAAGAATGGTGTATAACGTGGGCAAGCCATGATTATCGTTGGTTAATTTCAGAGGAACCTAGGAAGAGTATTGATAACATGAGAATTTATAGTCTTTTGAGGGGGGATGCGGAGGTCTGGCTTCTTCTGAAAGAGAAGATGATAGGAAGCAGAAAGATGGCACTGGAGGAGGATTGCTGCCCAGATACCATAAGAGAATTATGTGAAAAGGTTTAGTTGTTGATGATATAATGAGTTATGAGTTATATATAGTGCAAAGTTAGTTGGATAGATACAACAAAGGGATAAGCTACATATAGGAGGATAAGTAGCAGAGCAATATGTCTTATGTCGTAAACAGACATATGGCGCTAAATAAAATACTAAAAGCAATAAATGTTGATCTATCCTATTATTATGTGCACAGTATTGTATCAGTAAGTTGATGATATATGTTTATTGCAACTGTTTTTATTATCTGATTCAGGCCTTTCCTTGTAAATGAACTGGAATCGCAACACCTTCTTCATGACCGAAGGAAAGTATACGAGGTAGGGTGCTTAAACTCTTGTCTGAATGTTGAGGTTTTGATCCATTATTTGTCGGTGTTCATGAATATTTCCATCACCTGCCTGTACTTTGTCCCAGTGCAGTGATACTTGTTATACTAAACCTTCTTTTCTCCTTTGCTGTCCTTTGATGTATAAGATATTTAAATGGAGCTGAATAATTTAGGAGAGTGCATGCCCTTGTCCTAGGTTGTTTGTGATTTGACATTTGTTGAAAGGTATGCCATTGTCTTATGGTTGTTACTTCCTCTTTTTCACTTCATCTTCTCTTAAGGGAAGGCCCAAAAGATTTCATCTTTTTTGAGCATTTATGTGCATTAGCTTGTATTTCCATCCAGTTAGGGATATGGTCTTGTAATGGATTTGCCCTTCTTTTGTCTTGGTTATGCAGAATATTAACCGCAGAGACACATTTGCATTGTCTTGTGGAATAAGAGATTGTAACTTAAAGGATTTGTGATACTTCTGTTGGTCAAGCTACCTCACTCTTGCATTAAAATGTTTTTTAACTTTTATCTTGTTCAGACTAATGAGTCAGCTGTATTACATCAAGTATCTCTGAATAACCCATACTTCTATGTTTAACAGCAGCTGGGTGATAATGACTAACACTCAAAATTAATTGTTCTAGAGGCTTGAAATGTATGGAATCCCTGTTCCAAGATATGCCTTGGTGAATAGACAATATCCATATCAAGAGCTGGAATATTTCATTGAGGAAGAAGATTATGTGGAGGTCCATGGACATCGTTTCTGGAAGCCATTTGTTGAGAAGCCAGTTCATGGTAAGCAAGATCCTTATAGTAATAATAATTTGTTTCATACGCCCATGTAATATTTGATGGCATCCTAATAGAATCCTGTATGTACCGGAGACAGATATTGGGCCCATTGGATATCCCTTTTTTTTTTTTTTTGCAACGAGGACTGGTGATCCATTGATTCTTTTGATACATGTTTTTTATTAAAAGATTCTGCAAAAAATAATTTCTTTCACTTCTTCTAAGAAGTTTTCTGTATTTCCTCAAGACATTAATATTTCACAAAAAGTTTCAGGCATCACTTGCAACTTTTGGTCCTTGAAAATGATTGGCTATTGGGCATTTCATTTCATGCAGTAATTCCTTTGGTCTGGTGCTAATAAGTTCAATAAACATTTCCCTGTGAGGGACAAATGGTTAATGCATATGTTTTGACATTTTCATGGCTGTAATCCTTCATGCTTCTCAACTATTTTATCGTATCAATTTGTAAAGCAGCAAATCTTCATAATAGAAGTCTTAGATCCATGTCATATTCCCGCTGAAGTAGAGTAACTTAAAAAATTTTATTTGGAAATCATGGGAATAGGCTTGTCAGTTCCACTGATAGGCTCAAGATGTGGAATAAAATCATTGTACAAGAACAAGGGAAATGCTTTATGCAATGAAGAAAACACATGCATCCTTGAACAAAAACCTCACAAGTGGATGTCATGTGCAGACCTTTTGTGGAAATGATATATATGTTATGTTCCATATGTTTTATTGCTCAAATCCTTTTATGGAAATGATGCATATTTGATCTGGGTGACATGTGGAAACCTTTTCTGAAATTGATGTGTGTGTGTGTGTGATCAGTGATGTTCCATATGTTTTGTTGTTCAAACCTTCACGGAAATGATGCATACTTGATGCGGGTGCCATGTGGATAATGTTTCAAGTTTGGTTCTCGTTTTTATGGTGGATGTCTTTAGGGTCTTCCAGATTGAATTACTTGTTTTGCTTTTGAGTGCTTGTTTTGCATTCAAGTTAGTTATATCTTTTAAACCATTTCTTTTTGTGTTGTGAAGGGGATGATCATAGTATAATGATCTATTATCCCAGCTCAGCTGGTGGAGGGATGAAGGAATTGTTTAGGAAGGTCTGTACCTACTCAGAATTTGTTTTATTTGATGATATTACTTACCAGTATCTGATAGGACTTTCTGTCAGGGCTAACTATTGTATAAAGAAAGTGTTTGTGCTAAAAATGATTGAAGTTTTCAAAAGTTGCTTTTCGTACCAGGCCAAATCAGGTTCTTTTTGTTTGAAATGGTAGGTGCTGTTGAAAAAGTAAGGGGTCAACTAGCTGTTGAAGTAAGGCGTCATCTAACTATTTCCTTTGGCCGCTAATGGTTTTTCTTTGCATATTAGAATGTATGAACAGCAAAGGCATACATACAAAGTTTTCCTCTTCTGATTGCTTTATGGGGTTTAGAAATTCAGTGATGTAGGTCAGCGGAAGGGGTTCTAGCTTAGGGCTGGAATCTAGGGTTGATGCTGGAGATAAAAAAAAGCAGTGAATAGAAAAGGATAGGAAAGCCTTAGACGTCAAACCCAAGTGTCCCTAAGCATCATACCTAGGTCTAGATTGCATCTCACAATCTAAAGAAAGTGAGCTCTCAAGTTTTTCTGGAATATCAACCATGCATAATACTTAGGCAGTTATATGCTTAGATAGAGCTCCACAAGCCTGATTTCTTCTAGCTTAAGAAAACCTAATCCTAATAGGACTTAAATCATATTTTCACTTGGACAACTATCACAAGCAATTAATAACCTCCTAGAGAACAAAGGAAACTAAACAGACTTAAACACTGGAATTGATCCAATTGATATGGAAAGATCTGAAAATTACTAGAATACACTTATTCTTTAAAAAATTTATAAAAATAAAATGGCAAAAGGGGCAAATTTGACACTAGAGTTTACGGGGAGTAATTTTACCACTGAACTTTTTTTTTGCAGGGAAATTTGCCATTAATCTTTCTGAAAAGTCCAAATTTGCCATCAATGTATTCTGGTTGGAGTAAATCTGCTATCGGCCATTAAAATTGCTTATGAAAAAGTGAGAAAGATGCAAGTTCCAATTCTAAGTTTTCCTTAACTAACACCTTGGCCCCTAAATTTCTGAATCTACCATTTTCACCATTGTCTTCTAGGGGTGAAAATGGGCTCCTCCTCTTTGTTATTCGGTACAACCCAGGCTTGAGCTCGAGCCTAATTTTTTAGGATCGAGCTCGGCTAGAAAGCCCGCCGGGCTCGAATGACACGCATTAATCTTTAGTACCATAATTACAAGTTAGATGAAAGATGGGGAGTGAATCTGCAATTTTTTATTTGGTAACCAAAGAAGAGAAAATTAGAGAACCTATCCCAAACTTTCTAATCCTTTGCTGTTTTACTCTGATTTTGTGAACTTCACAGTTGAGCCATCGTCTTGCTCAATTCGATTGTAGAGCCATTGTAGTCTAACTCACGGGGGATTCAAGCACACAACTAGACAAATCACAAAATTAATAGGAATGTGGAAATCTAGATTTGCGATCGGGCGGTGGTGAATATTTAAGCACACAACTAGATAAATCCAGCTTAGTCGCAGATGATCTTGTTTGGCAGGAAATCCTGATTTGCGGCCAGGCGGCGACTTGGGTCTTTGGTATCCAGTGTCTGGTTGGGGCGTCAACCCTTGGCTGCCATTTGCTAAGCTTGGGGCATTGATTGGGGCTGACACTCGACCTTGGGGCATCAGGTAAGCGAGGCTGAAGGCGTTGGATAAGCAAGGCTGGAGGCATTGGACCTTGGGTGGTTCCTAGTTAGTGGCAATTGTCATCAAACGTGCTTTCACTTTCTTGGTGGTGGCCAACTAGGTGGGGTGGGAATGGGATTTAGTTGAGTAAGGCTTAGGCGTCAGGCTTTGGGGACTAAGAGAGTAAGGGTTAGGACTTAGGATCTGATGGCAAAAGGACAAAAGGCAAGGCTTGTTAGGTCCGGGAGATCATAAGGTTGGGTTTGTTCAAGCTCAAGCTTGGCCTTGGTAGAGTTTGAGCCGATTTTTTGGCTTGAGCTTGAATAGGCCTGACTCGAAATACCTCAGCTCGAGCTTGAGCTTGAGCTACTAAAAAAAAGCCTGACCTTGTTTCACCCCTATCGTCTTGGCTCTAGTAATCCCCTATACCCTTTATCAGCCTCCACCATTTCTGCCACTGGTGCTACCTTAACTCTTCCACAAATCCCGACGATGTTTGGACGACGCTCCTTAGAACAAATCTTGATCAAACATGGTTCGGTGGGATTAAATCCAGAGGCTCTGTAGTTCTAGGATAAAGGATTGATGGCAGCAGCAGTGGAGGTTTGCTTAGCGACAGTGAGGAAGGTGAGAAGAACAAGGCTTGGCAATGGGGTTGTGTGGTCAAACACGGTTTTAACACATTTGGATTTGTGAAAAGTTTGGGTAGCTAAGGGTTAGTGAGAAAATTTTCAGGACTAGTTTAAGAGTTGTGACGTGGAATATTCTTTGAACAAATAGAAAATTTAAAGGCCAATGCAAGCTTGCCCACAAAAAAAAGTTCAGTGATAAAATTACTCCCTGATAAACTTTAGTGACAAATTTGCCCCTTTTGCCGAAAAGAAATAGATTAAGCAAGAATCTTTCTAACAAGAATAATAATCTGAAGTCCTAGACCATGTACTATCATCATAATGCTGATTCCTATGCTTGTGTTCTTCATCATTCAGAATTGGTTCTATTTAATGACATTAGTTACTAGTATCTGATATTCTGATATGACTCTCTGTCAAGGGTAACTATTTTCTGAAGGGGTAAAAGACACTGTTTGTGCTAAAAGCATTTGTGGTTGTCTTCTTGGCTTTCATGCTGAACTATGGAATTGAGGCTTCAATTGCTATTGCTACTAGGCCAAATCAGGTTCTCTTTGCTTCAGATGACAAGTGCTGTTGGAAAGTAGTGGCCATCTAGTTGTTTTCTTTGGCTGCTTATATATATATATATTCTAAAACGTAAGGAGAGTGAACAAATGCATATAAAATTTTCACCTGCTAATAGTTTCATTTGGTATATTGTATTTGCATGAATATCTTGTGACTAGTTAATTCATAACGTGGAGTATACACTAGCTGAAGGCCCGCTCTTCGCTACGTGCAATGACTTTTGTATGTTGGGGTACAGGGCTGCCTTGGTTAGCTGAGGCGGTTTCTCACCTGAGTCGAGCGGCATTCTTTGATTTCAAGTGACAATGTTGAAAGATTTGTGGGTCCTTTGCTTAGTTTGAGTTGGGTTCTGTTGTTGGGGTGCTTTGGTTTCTTGTGTAGAGTGGGAGAGAATAGTGCGGATGTTGTGAAGGGGCCAGGGAGGGTTTTTATGGAGAGAGAGGGGAGATAATCTATTGGACAGTGATAAAGGAATAACTAAACTGGTAAAAAAATGGGGAAGACAGACAAAAAAAAAAAAAAAGAAAAAAAAAAATCCTCGTTATAATTCCGGAAGCATACATATTAGAGCAGTAAGATTTCCTGCAAAATCATGGAACACAAATAAGAAAACAATCACCTTGCTTACTAATCCAACCTGATGAAAATTGTACAAGTTATTATTATTATTGTTGTTGTTGTTAGATAGGAATATCTATGGGTTAAACATCGTAGTTGGAGGAAAGGTTCAAGCGGCAACTTGTTCCAAGTATTTTTACTCAATTGATGTGTAGGATCAGATCTCTAAAACACCTTAACTCTAAAAGTAAAAAAGAAGTGTTTCACATGGAGCAAAATTATTCTCTGCAGCTACTGCTCTGCTCTTTCTCCATTACTGTGTTCCCCTGACCAGCTACAAAGTCGAATTTCCTATGGAATAAAAAACTTGTGCTTAATTTCCTTGAGAAATAGAAGAGTTATCAGACATGCAAACACACAATCTATCAGCCACTAACCACGAAGTATCTAACATTGCTTACCTACCAAGTATTTGTAGTTTCCCAATCCTTAAACACCAGATTCAGAATGCCTGCTAGCTTCTGAATCCTCAAAAATCCGATTCAAGATGCCTGCTTCTTCTCTTTCATTATAAATAAAAATGCTGTTACAAAATGGAAATTGCCCTTGCTGGCCCACGACAAAACAGAGTTCAATATATTTCGAAACCCTGTTCCCATACGGATCCTGTAAGAGATAACAAAACCACAGTAATTACCTTTCTAATTCCTCACACAAACCATCGACCTTCACCTCCCATTGCAGCCAGCTGTCTTGCCAACTCCTTCACTTCCACGTATTCTCCTGAATTAACCAAAACCAAATACATCTCCCCTGCAAAACCAGGGATTTCTCACAGTTGGTCATCCCTTATTTGTCCATCTCTCTACCAACAGCCACATGACGTATCAAATTCTAGTAGGTTTTTTCATTCCCATGTTGGAGGCCCGAAGCACACGACACTTTTCACCACTGAAAAAACTTAAAAAATGTTCTACACCTTAACTAACCAAAATGCTGTTGTTTTGAATCCCCAGGACAGCTGTCACCATTTAACCTCCCTCATCTCCTTTAATGCATATATATAGAGATGCTGAGGTATGAAATGGCTCCTGATTCCCTTTTGGAACATCCAAAGAAAGCTTCGATGAATATGGATTCTGAATTTTGAATCACTTCTGTATGAAAAAACAGTCTATGTATCCTATTTGCGTTTTGGACTTTAGCTTATGCCTGTTGTGAATGATTGTTTTGGCTGGTGGTTCATCAGAACAGCTGACATTATTAATTGCTTCCACAGTTACTCTGCAACAGTCTTTCTAATGCTTATGTTTTTGTTTTGGCCTCCCATAGGTTGGAAACAGGTCAAGTGAGTTTCACCCAGAGGTTCGGAGAGTAAGGCGTGAAGGCTCTTACATCTATGAGGAATTCATGCCAACTGGAGGAACTGATGTCAAGGTTTTGATATTTATGATTTACTTGTTTCTCTTCTATCTTATCCCAGATATTTCAGAGGCTTTTGCTATTGCTAAAGAAATCTGTGCTTTAGCTTATGCATTTCTCATACATCTATCCGACATCATATTTTGTTGTGGGAAGATTAATGGAAAGAATCCTACCAAAAGCAAAGCACATAAGAAATTTCATGCCATTTTTAGGTGTATATCTTGTTATTTTCTTGATTTGTTCACAATTGTTGGTTTCTCTTTAGTTTGCTTCAGTCCATGTTTTATTTCATCATTTTCTTGTGTCATCTGTTACGCTTCTTGTCAACTGATTGTAGGTGTATACTGTTGGCCCTGAATATGCACATGCCGAGGCTAGAAAATCACCAGTTGTTGATGGTGTCGTCATGAGGAACCATGATGGCAAAGAAGTAAGTGCTTTGCTTCTCTTGTCTCATTGTATAATTTGATTGGACCATCATTCTATTGTTGTCCTATAGTTTCACCATCTTGATTGTATTTCAAAATTATGCTTCTTTTTCGTTTTGATTGCATGTCCTTGCTGTCAGTTTTTTGCATGGAGGATTTGTACGTGACAGACAGCTAAAATGTAGTTCTAAATTCAGATTCATGCTAAGAATATTTTGTTAATTTGCTTTCAAGTGGGTATGGAACCAAATTTGCTTAATGGTCTCAAAGTGTCAAGGTAGTGTCAGTGGGATTGCATCATACAAGGAAGTTCCTTTCAGGTGATCATTTTTGGCACTTTTGGGTAGAATAGAAAAAACCATGTATGGTGAATCTGGTCTTATCTGCTATTCAAGTTTCTTCAAGTCATTGCTTAAGATTTTCTTGTCATATGCAATAGGTTCAAGTGCTAGCCTCAGTCCTAGGTAGTGAATCGGCATAATGGAGGTCATGAAGATATCATGAATTACCAATTTTGCAGGAAACATGTCAAAAGGAGTTGTAGCTGTTAAACAATATCAGAGGAAGAAACAGAGGGCTTGATAATCACACAAGACCCTCATTACCTTTATATATAATAAGAGAACCATCATACAAGGAAAGTCAATGATAGAATTGATATCTAAATAATAAATAACAAATCTACTTTCCTATTTTATTTAAGATCCTTATGTAACACTCCCCCTTAAGCTGGAGCATATGTATCATAAGCTCCAAGCTTTGCTACATATAGACTTTAGTCCTAACCCTCTTAAAGACTTAATAGATTAGCAAGTTGATCTTCTAATTTGATATAGAGAGTCTTGATCAATCCTTCTTAAAGTTTCTCACAGACAAAGTGATAATCAACCTCAATATGTTTGGTTCTTTTATAGAAGACTAGGTTTGAAGCAATATGAGTGACTGCTTGATTATCACACAATAACTCCATAGGCGATGAATGTTCAAAACCAAGCTCTTGGAGACGGTGCTTCAACTATACTAACTCACATGTAGCATACGTCATTGCCTTATACTAAGATTTAGCACTAGATCACGCAACAATTGTTTGCTTTTTGCTCTTCCAAGACACCAAGTTTCCTCCCATGAAAACACAATAGCCTGAAGTTGACCGACGAACGTACGAACTTGGCCAATTTGCGTCTGTGTTTCTTTGAATCTGAGTGTGACCATAATTTCGATATAAAAGACCTTGTCATGGAGCACCTTTCAGATACCTCAAAATTCTAATCAAAATTTTAACTATTTCATCCGAATAACTAGTACGTGGAGACTATAAACTGACTTAATACACTGGTAGCAAATGAAATGTCTGGCCGAGTGACAGTTAAATAGTTTAGTTTGCCAACAAGTCTTTGATATCTACCAGGGTCTTCCAAATATTCTCCTTTATCACCATCAAGCTTAACATTTGGTTCCATGGGGGTATCAACTGACTTGGCTCCCAATAAGCTAGTTTCTTCTAAAATAACAAGGACATACTTCCTTTGGGGCAAATAGATCCCCCTTCTGGACCTCACTACCTCGATACCCAAGAAGTATCTTAATGTAACAAGATCCTTTGTCTGAAATTTTGTTTGTAGGAAGGATTTCAAGGACTGAATACCAACATTATTGTCACTAGTGGTAACAATATTAGCAACATTGACAATCAAAATAATTTTACCAATTCTGGAGTGTTGATAAAAGTGTGGGAAAATCTGTATTTTTGGAAGTAGAATATTGAGTAATAAAGCCATGGGAATTATGTATAGCTGTAACCATGTATTAGCTGTAGACGAGCAGATTTGATTCCTAGGATCAAGGATATAATTGTGTATAGTTTACTAAAATAGGCAGAAACCTGTTGTATATATTTTGTTGTTTGATCAATGAAAATTTATTCCCCACAATTTTTCCAAGTTGGTATCAGAGCAATTCTTGCCTGATTTCTTCTTTCCTGTTTCTTTTTCTTCTCTGCCACCTTTGACATCGTCCCCTGTCCTTTCATCATGTCTGAAATATCATTAGACTACCATTAATGCTCAATCCGCTGCCTCTTCATCCCAAAACAGAATCAAACCCTTGAAAACTGGGGTTGATTCTCACTCAATTCAGATTATTACCATTCGGCTGAATGGAGATAATTTTCTCTGATGGTCACAAGCTGTCTGGATGTACATCAGAGGCTGTGGCAAGATAGGGTATTTAACTGGCTAAACAAAGGCTTCAGAAAGCACGGATCCTACCTATGCAACATGGGACGCGGAAAACTCCATGGTGATGACATGGCTTGTAAACTCAAAGGAGGAAGATATCAGTTGCAACTATATGTGCTATTCAACAGCACAAGAGTTATGGGAAAATATCAATCAGATGTACTCTGATTTGGGAAACTAGTCCCGAATTTTTGAGTTGACCCCAAGATTGGAGATCTACGTCAAGGGGAAGATACTGTCACAAAGTATTTCAATTCGCTTATGTGAATATGGAAGGATTTGGATCTCTTCAACACCTATGAGTGGAAATCGGCATAGGATTTCCAGCATCATAAGAAAATTGTTGAAGACAACCGAATCTTTAAATTTTTGGTAGGGCTGAATGTTGAATTCGATGAAGTTCGAGGGAGAATTTTTGGGGGGCAGCCTCGTCCTTCAGTTGGTGAGGTATTTTCAGAGGTTAGAAGGGAGGAGAGCAGAAGAAATGTGATGCTGGGAAAGAAAGGCCCTGGAGTTGCTGTTGAAGGATCTGCTTTAGAGGTTGCTTCGTCCCTCAAAACCTCAACTTATCAGCATAAAACAAGAGAAAAACCCAGTGAGAAACCACGGGTCTGGTGTGACTGTTGAGATAAGCCTTGTCACACTCGTGAAACATGTTGGAAGCTGCACGGAAAACCTCCAAATTGGAAAAACAAAGGAGGAGTGAAGTTTGGACGAGGAGTTCCTACTGCTAATGAAGCCGATACTGGCTCTTTCACCAAAGAAGAAATGGCTGAAATCCAATTCTTCCTCATCTAACCTTCCTAATGCTTTTATGGCTCATACAGGTATTGAATCTAAGGCTCTGTGGAATTCTTTTCTATGTACTTTCTCAATTTTTTCTGCTCCATGGAATATAGATTCTGGAGCCTCAGACCATATGACCAATTCATTTAAACTTTTCCAATCATATACACTATGTTCTAGAAATAAAAAGATCAAGGTTGTAGATGGTAATTTCTCCTGTCGCTGGGAAAGGTTCAGTACAGATCTTACGAAAAATTAATCTTAAATCTGTCCTCCATGTTCCAAAATTGGCCTGTAACCTTTTATCAGTTAGTAAACTATCAAAAGATTCTGAATGTTTGGTTGCTTTCTATGAATCTCATTGTGTTTTTTGAGGACAGGAATTCGAGGATGACGATTGGTAGTGCTAGTATGATCAATGGCCTTTACTATTTTGAGGATAATTCACCAGGTGCTAAGAAAGCTCAAGAGTCATAGTAATGTTTCTGTATCTGCCTATGAACAAATATTGGGGCACCCTAGATTTATTTATCTAAAACATTTCATTCCTTTGCTTTTTAAGGATGTGAATCCTTTGAAGTTTAAATGTGAAAGTTGTTTGCTTGCTAAAAGTCAATGAAAGCCTTATGTCCCAAGGCCATATTTACCATCAAAACCATTTTATTTGTTTCACAGTGATGTTTAGGGACCCATAAGGGTTACTATTGTGTCGGGAAAAAGGTGGTTTGTAACCTTTATAGATGACCATACTTGTCTATGTTGGGTATACTGAATGGATAAATAGTTAGAAGTAGAAAGAATTTTTCAGAATTTCTACAACATGATAGAAAATCAATTTCAAACAAAAGTAAGTATTTTGAGGTCTGATAATGGGACAGAATATTATAATAGTATCCTTGGAAAATATTTTGAAGAAAAAGGGATCTTACATCAGTCTTCTTGGACAAATACTCCTGAACAAAATGGAGTCGCTGAGCGTAAGAATAGACATGTTTTGGAAGTCGCTCAAGCGGTGATGTTTTACATGAACTTGCCAAAATATTTGTTGGGTGATGCTGTTTTAACATCATACCTAATTAATAGGATGCCTTCTAAGGTTTTACGATATAGTACTCCTTTAGAGTGCTTGAAAAGTTTTTTCTCTGAATCGTGAATTAGTTTAGATTTGCCTTTAAAAATGCTTGGATGCACTGTTTATGTACACATTCAAAAAAAATCTTTGTCCAAGTTGGATCCTACGGTAGAAAAATGTGTCTTTGTTGGTTATGCTCCAAATTAGAAATGGTACAATTTCTTTAACTTTCTCGCACGTAAATTTTGTCACCATGGATGCAACTTTTTTGGAGGATCTTCCTTTAACAAAAATTTAATTCAAGGGGAGAATTCTAGTGAATCAAATTTTTGGGAAATTGAAGCTTTACCAAAAATAATCTTTGAAACAGATAAGGAAACTAGGGTCACTAAATCTGATAATGTAAATATTGATATTGGTTTATCAGATATGGAAATACTACAAGAAGAAAAAAATCATTCCAATCTTGGGCCTGTGGTTTACAGTAGGAAAATTTTTTCTGAAATAGGTGAGGGTCGTTTGATTGGTCCAGCACCTATTAATGAGAAGTCCCCGAGTGATGTCAATCCAAATGCATCAGGCAATACTTCCCCTTTCTTTCCTTTTTCTGTTCTAGAACCTAACCAGGTTTCAAGCCTTGTTCTTCCCACTCATGAATCTGATCTCGACCTTCCCATTGCCATTAGAAAAGGAACCCGTACTTGTACTACTCATCCAATTTCCCAATGTGTGCTATAGCAACCTTTCTCCTAAATATAGAGCCTTTACCATTGAAATTTCAAAACTCGTGATTCCTAGAACTGTTAAGGAGGGGTTGGATGGCCAGAACTGGTGATCTGCAGTGTTTGAAGAGATGGAGGGATTGGGGAAGAATGATATGTGGGATGTAGTGGAGTTGCCTGGTGAGAAAAAGATTGTTGGGCGTAAGTTGGTGTTTACAGTTAAAAGCAAAGCAGATGGTACTGTAGAAAGGTATAGGGCCAGATTAGTTGCGAAAGCTTTACACAAACACATGGAATAGATTATCAAGAAACGTTTGTGCCGGTTGCCAAGATAAATTCCATTTGGGTTCTTTTATCTCTTGCTGTTAATGGAAACTGGCCATTGTACCAACTTGATGTGAAAAATGCCTCTTGTAATGGAGACGTAGAAGAGGTGTTTATGAGTCTTTTTCCAGGCTTTGAGGAAAAATATGGTGCTGGAAAAGCTTGGAAATTGAAACAATCTCTTTATGGACTTTAATAGTCATGAAGAGCTTGGTTTGAACGCTTTGGGAAAGCTGGTAAGACATTTGGTTTCTTGCAAAGTCAGGCTGAGCATACCTTATTTTACAGGCAGTCAAAAGAAGGTAAAATTGCAGTTTTAATTGTATACGTTGATGGCATTATTTTAGCAGGGTATGACTGTGGAGAATTAGAGAATTTGAAGAAGTATGTGCTTGATTTGCTCAAGGAGACAGGTATGATGGGATGTAGGCCAGTTGAAATTCCCATTGAGCTGAATTTGAAACTTCAACTAGGTAGTGCAGAGGAAGTAAGAGACAGCGAAAAGTTTCAAAGACTAGTTGGAAGACTTATATATTTATCACACACTTGACTCGACATAGCATTTCCAGTAAGCTTTAGCCAGTTCACTGTAATGTCATTGGATTCATTTTTGCAAAAGAACGAGAAAGTTAGGAATACACTTCTGGTAATGAAGGAAGTTTCACTCCTCCAAGGATATGTGTAGGGATTGGTTCGACCTCTGGTTTTAGTCCAGCTAAAAAACTCTATCACTACATGCTCGTTCTGACAATGCGTCTCTTGGACATTAGATGAAAGAGGCAACAAAGCATTCAAGTCTTCAAATCCTTATTTCACATTTGCAAAGTAATAAAAAAGACTCCCTTCATGTTTAGCATGAAACAACTCAAGTGAGACATCATACGTGCACAACATATTACTGGAGTAAAGACGTTTAGCATAATCCCAAGTTTGCTTACTGGGGATGACATGAGAGTATAAATCTTGCCCATTAGGTTCCATGGGCTCTTAGAGCAGGTGCAACGATTGGGCATCATCAGGTTGCCAATTTTCTAATTGACTTAGGTTGGTAGGAGGATCTATGGTAAGATGTTACATCTTCCTTTGACCTGTGAAATACAATACCACCTTCTTGGTCCAAGAAGAGTAATTAGTACTGTTCAAACATTGTTTGGTAATTTGAATATTTCTGAATTGGGTAGAGGATATCATTATTGCGATGAACAAAGAGATCGCAGACCTTGCTGACGATGCATTGCGAAAAACGGGAGGCTATCTGGATGGTGAAGAATCGTAAATTCTGGTCGTAATTGACATGATCCGAGACTAGAAACTTGTATAGTACAGGAAGGCAAGCAAATCCATCAAAATGCGATCGCTGAAGGTTGCCTAGCAGAGGTGTGTGGGAGGTTTTTTGGCGACATCGTTGGCATTGTTTTGATCGCCGGTGACTTTTGGGTGTGCTTGTGTTCTTGGTTTTCTGTTTGGTTTAGTAGAAATAATGGTATTGGTTAGAGCAACAGAAACGTAAAGGTGGATTTGGTTTTCTGGTGCTGGTTGCCGCAAGTGTTTGGTTAGGGTTTGGGCTTTGATACCATGTTAGTGCTTGATATTCACATAAGGCCCTCGTTGCCTTTATATATTGTTAGAGAATTTTAGGAGGAGAAATTGAGGGCTTGATCATCACAAGACCGGCATAAGACCATTTATATAATAAATGAGTGTTGTATATAAGGAAATAAAATCCTTGTGAATAAAGAGGAGTAAATCCCTATTAAGGAAGAGAATATTTTTTTTATAAAGTAGACGACTTTCCTTAACACTCCCCCTCAAGCTAGAGCATACAGATCATAAGGTCCAAGCTCGTCGCATATAGACTTTACTTTAGACCCCCCTTAAGCTTTATTGAATTAGTCAGCAAGTTGATCCTCTGATCTGACATTCAGTGTGTTGGTCAAGCCTTCTTGAATTAGTCAACTTTGATATGTTTGGTAATCTCATGAAAGACGGGATGAAATGTAATATGAATGGATGTTTGATTATCACATATGTATTCCGTTGGTGATGAGTGTGAAACCATGTTCCATGAGAAGATGCCTTAAGCAAACAAGTTCACATATAGTATGTGTCATTGCCTTATACTCGTATTCCACACTTGACCTTGCAACAATACTTTGTTTCCTGCTTTTCCAGGACATTAATTATCGTCCCATGAATACACAGTAGGGTGAAGTTGACCGTTCATCATAGGAGTCTGCGCCATCAACATCTGTGTATCCTCGAATCTGAGTATGACCATGATTTTGGTAAAGGAGACCTCAACCTCATGCACCGTTGAGATATCTCAAAATTCGAATGGCTGTATCCCAATGGCATGTGTGGGGAGAGTTTATGAATTGACTCATTGCACTTACAGCAAATGAAATATCTGGATGAGTAACAGTCAAATAAATTAATTTGTCAAAATGTCTTCGATCCCTGGTAGGGTCTTCCAAATTTTCTCCTTTATCTACATCAAGCGTGACATTTGGCTACATGGGACTGTCAACTGGTTTGGTTACCAAGAAGCCAGTTTCTTGCAGAAGTTCGAGAACATACTTTCTTTGCGAGAGGCATATTCCCGTCTTGGACGGTGTTATCACAATTCCTAAGAAGTATCTAAATTGACTAAGGTCATTTGTCTAAAACTTGGTTTGCAGAAAAACCTTTAGCGATTCAATACCAGCCGATAATCACCAGTGATTGCAATATCATCAACATATATGATCAAGAGGTTTTTTCTAGCGTCAAAGTGGCGATAAACAACAGAATGATCCACACCACATCGCTGCAAACCAAGTTCCGTAACAAACAAACTGAAACAACCAGACCATGCGCATGGTGTCTATGTTAGGCGATAGATCGACTTATTTAGGCAACATACACAATCAGCCTCGCGCTGAGCAGCAAACCCCAGTGGTTGCTCAATGTTGGTAGTTTCCTCAAGATTTTCGTGAAGAAAGGCATTTTTAACATCAAGCTGATGTAAAGGCCATACATATGTATGGCCAATGCAATGAGGGCGCGAACAAATGCCAATTTTGGTCGATGCTGTATACCTGTGTATATCCTTTCTTTACCAGATGAGCTTTTAATCGATCAACTGTGCCATCGAGATGAACCTTCACAGCGAACGCGCAGCAACAACCCACAGTAGTCTGACCTCGGGGAAGGGGAACCAACTTCCACGTGTTGTTAGCCCTGACAGCTGACATGTCTTCTTCCATAGCTTGCGTCGGTTCTAGATTAGAAATGGTTCTAAAACAGAGTTAGGCAAGGGTATAGAGGGCTTGGTGGATATAAAAGCAGAGTATGATAGCGACAGAGAAGCATAAGAAACAAAGTTGGAGATTGGGTGGGAAGTAGAAGACCTTTTCCCTCGTAGTGCTATTAGGAGATCCAAATAACCACCTTTCAGATTTGAGGGTGAAGAAGATGGTAGTAAGAGCATGAATCTCCATGTAGTACTTCAACTCGAGGATGCCGATGATAAACCTGCAGGTCAGGATGAGACAGATGCTCTATTGGTGGGGGATGAATATTAGGAATGTGCTCTAAAGGTGTAGGATCGTTTTTGGGAGCTATTTGAGTTGGCACAAATGCTAAAGGTCGACAATCATCGGTATTAGCAGACACTGGTTGAGTATCGGAAAAATATGGTGCTTTTTGAAAGAACGTAACATAAGCAGAAAGAAAGAATTGATTCAGTAAAGGATAGAAACATTTGTGCCCTTTCTGCACACGAGAGTGTCTAATAAAAACACATTTCAAGGCTTTGGGATCTAATTTGTCAGTGCGAGGTTGATGCTGGTAAGTAGAGAATGGGATGTTACTTGCCAAAATAGAGGAAGACATCCAATTTATGAGGAAACATATAATAAGGATATCATCACCCCAAAAACTTTGGGGAATATTCATGTGAATTAGAAGGGAACGAGTTGTTTCAACAATGTGTTGGATTTTACTCTCGGCTACTCCATTTTGTTGAGATGTCTTTGGACAGGAGCATAGATGTATTATCCTTCGGCATTGGCAGTTTGCAGAATATTGATTCAAGAATTAGATTGATAGGGAATAACTCAGAAGGATCTTTCATTAAAAACATCTTGGTCATTTGAGAATAATTATCAAGAAAAGTTTTGAAATACTGAAAACCTAATTTGGACTTGACACGACTTTGACCCAAGTATCTGTATGAACTATCATAAAATGTTTTTCAGCTTCTTATTGGCTCAAGTAAAGTAGGGAACACGATGGTGCTTTCCTAACTGACACGACTCACAATCTAAATTAGAGATTGAATCCATATCTGGATCAATTGTGTTGAGATTCGGGTAAAATGGATGACCTAAATGAGTGAACTGGTTGAAGTGAGATTCATGATGGACAAGCAGCTGATGACTGCAATCTATCGAAGTCGTAAATTCCATTCAAGGCATGCCGTTCTCCAATCGTCTTCTTGCTCCTCAAATCCTAGATATTGACATGATCGGTAAAGAAAGTAACAAAGTAATTTAGTTGCGTAGTTAGCTTACTTGTAGGCATAAGATTGAAAGGAGAATTTGAAACAAAGAAAGTTGATGGTAAAGTGAGAGTAACAAGGATGGGGGCTCCAACTTCTTTGATGGTGGTTGTGGATCTATCTGCAATGGTGAGTTTATTATGAGGTAAGGGTAAAGGAGAGATATAGTGGCATTAGAATCCAATACTCAGGGTTGATTTCTAGGATGGTTAGAGGAATAACCGGCCGTTTGGTTACCTCGATGAAGAATAGCAGTTGTAGAAGAAGTGGAAGCTTGTTGTGCGGACTGATGTTGCAGGTATTTGGTATGCTGTTCTTGGATATCGTGACACACTGCTGTGGAGTTGTAATTGAAGACTCATGTGATGCAATATGTGCTATTCGTAGCGCAGGCACTGACGCCAACAAGTCACCCCTCAGGCCCATCTCTCTGACAATGCAACCGTGAACCTCTAACAAGCTCAACTCTGCCACCACGAGCACCACGACTACTATGTCCTCCACGACCATCTCGATGACCACCCTTTGCTTGTGTACTGCTCTGTATTGCAAGGATAGACTAATTGGAATTATTGCTTGTTGAGCTTTCCTGTATCATACTGTGAGAGTCTAGAGAAAAACCTTTAGGTAAAGAAGGAAGCTCTATGCCTCCAAGACTCTGGGAACCAACTTGTTTAAATTCAGGCTTTAGCTAGGCCAGAAATGTCATAAGCACCAACTGCTTTCTTTGACGTTGCATCTCCTTAACATCAGGGGAAATAAGAAGCAAAGAATTCATTTCTTCCAATGTATGTTTCACCTTTGCAAAATATTCGAGAAGACTGGTTCCTGTTCGGAGTGAAACACTTCAATGGAAACCTCTTATGTACGGTCAATATTACTCGAATATAAAAGCTTGACGTGCTCCCAAGGTTGCTTACAGGTTCGAACTTGAGGAAATAGAGTTGAAAGTTCAGGTTCCATTGAATCAAAATGGATGTGGAGCAGTTTTGCATCATCAACTTCCTAATTATCTGATGTTTTGAGGATCGTCATTAAGATGAGACATCTTTATTTGACTTGTAAAATAAATCTCCACATTCTTAGCTCAGAATGAGTAGTTATTACCAATCAAACACTGTTTGGTAATTTCCAAGGTGCTGAACTGTGTGGGGGAGCTGCGGGTGGGATGATGACCGACGAAAAACTCCCTTGAGGAATTTTATCATCAAGCCGTGACATGTTTCTTATTGCTAATGACTGATAGTATCAGAAACTAATAGAAAATTAGACTGATGATGTATCAATGGATTGAAACTGGCTGGAGAACAAAGGAACTGAACTTCTGGTCATAATGAATGTATGCTGGCGCTGGAGGCCGCTGGACGGCGGCACGTGGGTGACTTTTTGGCAAAGCCGCTGGTGCTGTTTTGGTCACTGACACCTCCTGAGTGCGTCTATGGTATTGGTTTTTGATTTGGCTCGGTGGTTGTTGGTTTTCTGGGAAGGGCAGTGGTCAAAGGATGGCTACGGAAGGTGGTTCGGGTGAGGGAGGGGATGAGGTTAGGGTTTTGGGTCTGAGACCATGTTAGAGAATATATGGAGGAGAAATTGAGGGGTTGTTCATAACAAGACCGTCAGAAGACCCTTTATATAGTAGATGAGTGTTGTATACAAGGAAATAAAATCCCTAGGATATAAAGAGGAGTAAATCTCTTCGAATAAAGAGAGAACCATTGTACAAGGAAAGTCAACTATAGGCTTAATATCTAAATAATAAATAACAAATCTACTTTCCTATTTTATGTAGGAACCTGATAGAAACGTAGCCAAATCATTTTTGAAGTAGCCATTAGATTTCTTACAGAAATTAAGAATTTTATGTAGGAAAAATTCTTTTTTGGGTTCTCTTTGTTCGATGCTTTTTGCTTAAAGCTTGCATCTCTGGCTATTAGTTGTAGAATGTTATAATGAAAATGAAATGAGTGTTCACAACTTGTGTCTGTGCCTGTTAACGCTGAGCATGAAATGTTTAAAGAGTGTAAATTTTTTACTGCTGTACAGGTACGGTATCCTGTGTTGTTGACTCCTAATGAGAAGCAAATGGCTAGGGAGGTTTGCGTCGCATTTAGGCAAGCTGTAAGTAAAATTTGTGGATATCATTGCCAGAGATTATAATTGATTAGATGATTTTTGAGAATTATAAGTGATTAGGAGTGATAATGGGGCAATTAATTATAATTGATATTAACCTTGTATAAGTGATTTCATGTAGTATAAAAGGGCTGGGAGGGCTGCGGAGAGAACTGAGCTTTCAGAAAATCTGCTCTCCTCTTCTTTTCCGTTGCAACTCTTCTTTCTAACATGGTATCAGAGCGTGGTTTCTGATTGCCGTAACCCAAATCAAATTCCTCTGAAAAAAAAAAAAGACGTGCTGTTAAAGAACCAGAAGCAGAAAAAAACATCTAGAAGCTGTGGGCGACTGAGATCGCGTAAGAGGAAGCACCGGCGAAGTGTCACGCACCACCACCAACAGTAATCCTCAACAGTGTGTAGTGTGCACGCCACCTTTGGCAGCACGCAGCCATCTTCTCGGATGGGCTCGAAATCCTTCGACGAACCTGTTGGCATGTTGATTTCTCATTGTTGTGATCTTCTTGGTGCTTGGTTGTCCTCTTTGTTCGGCAGCTTGCTGTTGTCTCATATCCCCTGTCTATTCTCACAATTGGTTGGAGTACCATGAGTGGGAAAGTTGAGGGACAGCCGGCCATCACCATTCAGCAAATTTCAAATTTGATGTTGGATGGCTCTAATTATGTTGCTTGGGCAAAGGTGGTTACTATGTATCTCAAGAGGCTCGGGAGATACACGTAGAGTATTGAACCAACTCCTAATAGCAAATCATCTGGCTACATGAATGGGAACAACATGATAAGCAGATTATGACGAATTTTTGGAATGCCATGGTGCCTAATATTGCAGACATATGCCAACATGTGAATTCCACAAAGGAACTATGGGAGCGTGTCCGACTTTTGCTTTGCAGTATTGTTACTTATATTTTTTATTTATCAGTAGAATTATTTTAAGTGTGAACAGGGGGACAAGAACAGCACTGAATACTTTTCAGAAATCAAAAATTTGTTTGTGGAGTATGTAGCAGCCCAAATGATAGCCACACACAAGAACGAACTCTTGAAAGAATGGGAAGAATTATTTGTCATGAGATACTTTGCTGCCCTGAGTTTAGAGTATAAATGCTTTCGGGCTTAGATATTGGGTGGTACTGAACTCCCAACACTTGCTGAGTTATATTCGCGTGCTTCTCAATCCCTCAGAGGACCAGTGCAAGAAGTTGGTGGTAAATCTGTGCCGGTTGTTCATAATGAAAGAGGAGGCTGCAGTGACCATGGTGGAGGTGGGGGATGTAGTAGAGGGGGCCAAAAGAAATGCGATTATTTTGGCAAAGATGCGCATGTTCGTGACTATTGTTGGGATTTATATCTTGATTTGTGCTCGAAATCCTCTCTGGCTGCTAATCTCCATTGAAGAGTCTGCAACTTTCGTTCAATATCAGGCAGCCAAACAAGCAACTGGACCTGCAACATCATATTGCTTGTGCATTGTCCTCTAATAATCCTTGGGTTATAAATTCAGGAGCCACTGACGACATTACAGGCAATCCTTAACACTTTTGAGCAAATTTACCCTGTACTAGCCTTACACCTGCTCACAGCTGCTCATGGTTCCACCAGTACTGTAAATAGAGTCGGAACTTAATTTTTGTTTGTTTCGTTAACCTTGCCAGCTACATTGTATATTCCAAAATTCCCTTTTAACCTATTTTCTGTTAGTAAGCTAAGTAAATCTTTAAATTGCTCTGTCTCCTTTTTCCTTGATTCGGTTTGTTATTTAGTTTTTCAAGACAAAGAAGATGATTGGTGGGGGTTGTGAATGTTGGGGCCTACACTATCTTGATTGCTCAGCTGTTTGTTTACCTTTCCAAATCCATAGTCGCCTTGGTCATTCATCTATCCCAAAATTGTAGACAATGATTCCTAATTTTAGCTTGACTCCTGGTCTAGACTGTGAGTCCTGTTAACTTGGCAAGTGTCACCATACTGTTGCCTATCCTAATGTCTGGGGTCCATCTCGAGTTTCCTGAAAACTTGGTCTACTGTACTTTGTTATTTTTGTTGATGATTGCTCAAGGATGACTTGGGCTTTTCTGATGAAAGAACGTTCTGAGTTGTTTTCAATTTTTCAATCCTATTGTTCTGAAATTAAAACTCAATTTGATCATAACATTAGTATTCTCATAAGTGACAATGCCAGAGATTATTTTTCTGAACCTTGAGAGAGTTAAATAGAACATTATGGCATGATTTCCCAATCATCTTGTTCTGGCACACCACAATAAAAGGACATTGCTGAAAGGAAAATTGGGCATATCATAGAGGTTGCCCGAACCTTACGAATTGTTATGTAAGTACCCAAAGATTTTTGGAGTGAAGCGGTCCTCGCTGCTTGGCCTCTTCTTAATACAATGCGTTTTACCACCTTCATAGGTCAGATACCTTACACCCTTTAGTTTTCTATTGCCCTGTTGTTTCCTCTTCCACGTTCTTTTTTGGGTTGTCTATTTTGTTCACCAGCTCCAAGCATGGGTGGACAAAATAGCTCCACAAGCTATCAGATGTGTTTCCTTGGTTATTGAAGGTCTTAAAAAGGCTATTGTTGCTGTAGTCTCTCACTCAAAAGATTCTTTGTGTGCAGATGTTATATTCTTCGAAAACACTGCATACTTTTCCGACCATCAAGATGTCAGAACTTTCCATCAGTGTTTACCTTCCATATTTGACAACATCTTTTCTGCACCAGTTGAAATGCGCAACCCTTCTTATCTTGATCTGTTGTCTTGACCAGATTTGTAGGTTTATTCGCAATTACCTTGTCAAATAGTTGATGGTCCTACGGATGATTCTTCTCCACCAATGCCGGAATTGTCTCCAAATCCAGATCACAGTAACCTAGACTTACCTATTGCCCTATAGAGAGGTAAACGATCATGTGCTCAACATCCTATTTCTAATTTTGTTTCCTATAATCATTTATCCACTTCATGCTACTGCTGATGGGCATATTCCATCAAGGCTCATGCTGATGGGTTGATTGAACGACTTAAGGCCCGTCTTGTCACAAAATGTTATCCACAAGTTTGGCCATTGCAAAGATGACGTTGGTTTGTACTTTAGTTTCCTTGGCAGCAACTTATTCCTGGCCCCTTGATCAACTTGATATCAAGAATGTGTTCTTGGATGGCAATCTTGAAGAAACAATCTATGTGGAGTAACCTCTAGGGTTTGTTGCTCGAGGGGAGATAGAGAAAGTATGCCATTTGAAAAATTCCTTGTATAGTGTGAAACAGTCCCTAGGAGCGTGGTTTGGACATTTCAGTTCAGTAGTAGTAATATTGGCCTCAAGCAATGTGGAGGTGATCATTTGGTTTTTTACCAGCGAACAAAATCTTGTAAATTTGTATTGATTGTTTAGGTTGACGATATTGTTGTTACTGGTGATGATCAGAGTGGAATTTAGAGTTCGAAAGAATTTCTGTAAAGGTAGTTCCAAACGAATGATCTTGGTTTATTGAAGTACTTTCTGGAAATTGAATTTGCAAGATCTGGAAATTACAACTGTAACTCAAGCACGAAACATCGATTCTCGGTTTGTTCAGATCACTACTATTCACCTTAATGGTGTTAATTTTTTACAGCTGTCTCAATCTGTTCGAATATATATTTGCAGGCGAGGGAAAATTGGCTACCTTACTGGAGATAAGAAGGCACCAGCACCAAAGGACCCGACATATGCCACATGGGATGTAGAGAGCTAGATGGTTATGACTTGGTTTGTCAAATCCATGGATGAGGACATCAGTTTAACTACATGTGCTACTCCACAGCCAAGGATTTATGGGATAATATAAATAAGATGTATTTTGATTTAGGAAACCAGTGCCAAGTTTATGAGTTAACTCTAAAACTTGGTGCAATTCGACAGGGAGATGACACTGTCATCAAGTATTTTAACTCACTAAAAAGGCTGTGGCAGGACTAGGACCTCTTGAATGACTACGAATGGAAATTTGCAGATGATGCCAATCACTACAAAAAAACCATGGAAGCTTATCGAATCTACAAGTTCCTTGCTGGACTCAATGTGGAATTTGATTAAGGGGTAGGATCGTTGGAAGATCACCCCTTTACCTGATAGGTGAAGTATTTGCAGAAGTTAAAAGGGAAGAAAGCCGTGGAAATGTCATGCTGGGAAAAAAGGACACCAACGCGATTGTTGACACTCGTGCCCTAATTGCCTCTAGTGAGGTCATAAATAAGGCTGTCAGATTCCAGGAGAAGACTGAGGAGAAACCACGGGTTTGGTGTGATGACTGCATCAAACCTCTTCATACTTGGGAAACCTGCTGGAAGATTCATGGAAAGCCAAAAAATTGGAGAATAAAAGGACTAGTGACAGGTTCAGCCGTGCAACACCCACTGCTAATGAAGTTGAAACAATTCCCTTCAACAAGGAGCAGGTGGATCATCTCCTAAAACTGCTAAAGTCCAGTTCATCATTTGGTATTTCCTCATGTTTCTCTTGCAGAAACAGGTGGTGAATTTAGTGCCCTTACCTGTTGTTCAAATCTTGCTCCGTGGATCATTGATTCTGGAGCCTCTAATCATATTACTAGCCTTTCTAGACTTTTCTGCTCTTAGTCCCTATGTTCTGGTAATAAAAAAGTAAAAATTTGCAGTTGGTAGGTTCTCACCCATCGCGGGGAAAGTTTTGATAAAGTTTTCAAGGATTCTAATTGTTGTGTTGTTTTCTTTGACTCTCATTGTGAAATCCAGGACTAGACTTTGGGGAGGAAGATTGGCAGTGCTAAAATGATAGATGGACTTTACTACTTTGATGGTGACTCTTTTGATAATAAAAATGCTCAGGGCTTTTGTACTGTTGGCTCTAGTGTTGCTTATGAACAAATAATGCTTTGGCATTTTAGACTAGGACATCCTAGTTTTCAATTCCTTAAGTACTTGTTTCCTGGTTTATTTAAGGGGTTGACCCTTTCTTTGTTCCATTGTGAAAGTTGTTTTTTATCTAAGAGTCACCGTGCTACATTTTCGCCAAAACCTTATATTCCCTCAAACTCGTTTTATTTGATATACAGGGATGTTTGCGGACCTTCAAAAGTCACCAGAATTTCAAGGAAAAAATGGTCTCACCTTTATAGATGATCATGCACGTTTATGTTGGATTTATTGATGCGTGAGCAATCTGAAGTGGAAAAACTGTTCAGGGATTTTTATAAAGTGGTTTGGGGCTATTAGTCATTTGGGGCTTTAATGTTCGATTTGGTGCTTTTATTCTGTCAGGCCATTTTGTCAAATGTTAATGATACTAAGCATTCTTGTTTCTTGTAGGTCTGCGGCTTTGATCTCTTACGTTCTGAGGGACGTTCTTATGTGTGTGATGTAAATGGATGGAGTTTCGTCAAAAACTCTTACAAGTATTGTCCTTTTTTCTTGTTTTTCTCTGATCATGCAACTTTCAGTAACCTCAGCTATAAAGTGTGGTAGGTTTGATGAGTTCTAGTACATGGCATTTTATGATATCTCTTATGTAGCTACACAAGAAGGATACTTTGGGCCCATACTGGTCCTAAGCCTGGTCAACTGAAGAGCCTAGGACTAGCACATCCTAATGGTCTGGACCTTCATTTGGGCCACTTCCAGGCTAACGTATTTTTGAAAATTGTATATTTTTTCTTCAATTTGTTTCTTTGAAAAGTTACACATAACCATGCTGGGACCAGGCCTTCTCCTCAAGGGACATGATAGCAACCTTCTAGACTTGAGGGTTAAGATGTGCCTGAGGTTCTGTGGCCAATCAGTTGTGGCTTGGGCTAAGTTTGATTTGTGCCTGTCCAATCCTGCTTCATTTTTTCTTTAAATTTTTTATGAGAAAATAGAATCACATATAAATGAAGGAGCATCAAGGGGGTGCAAAAGCTTACAAAAAATAAGGAACGAAAGGATAGTTCCAGAAAATCTACAACTTTCTTCTTTACAAATAACTTCCTTGAGGAAATCTAGCCATTGTAGCCTTTCTTTACCCTCAAAAAGCTCTCAGGTTCCTTTCGCTCCAAATCAACCAAAAAACTGCAAGAGGGATTAAGGAGATGGCCTTTTTGTTTCCCTTTTTAAGTTCTAATCCCATGCCAAGCCAATAACTGCTTTGAATAGACCCTGCTTGCACCCAACTGACACCCATTAGAGACTTTGCTGTATCCTACAAGACTCTGACCACTTGCAAAAAAGCAAGAGGTGCTTAACGGATTCGATTGCTTCCTTACACAACAAGCATCTATATGGTAGAAACTTTCCCTTTCTTTCAGAGGTTGTCATTCGTGAAAATTCTTTTCCATGCAGCTTCCCAAGCAAAGGCAGCCACTGAGTGATGCACCTATCTTCCAGATTGGTTTCCATGGAAAGGATGTGATGCCTCATGATTGTGGTTACTGGGGGGGTAGTTGTAATAACCTTCGACATCAAAAGATCCTTTGTTTCTCACAGGCCAGTGGTATTTGTCTCGGCCAGAAGTCTGGAATGGTTTTCTGTAGAGTAAAGAAACAGAGGTCTCAAAGTTTTGTTAAATATAAAAGAAGCAAAGAGGGAGAGGGAGGAGAGGACAGAACAGGAGAGGATATGGGACTGCATCTTATATTTCTTCTTAATGATCAATAGAATAATTACAGTGCATACATATAGAGTAGTCACATGTTACTCAAATCAATCTTAGTTAATCACTTCTTAAATCACTGAATCGCTGTAATCACTCTTAGTCAAATCAGTTACCCAAATAACTCACAATTAGCATAATTACTTAATCAATCAGATGTTTTCCATAATTCTCTAACATCCCCCTCAAACTCAAGGTATGTGGGCAACAACGAACTTGAGTTTGTGAACAAAACTAAGATGGTCTTCAAAAATAAATGGAGCCCATGATTGGTTGGTAAAGTCAACATCTTCTATTCCAATTGTTTCACCGATGGATTTGCAGACACACACATTGGTAGACATCGCTGATGTCTTATCAACAAGTAACATGCAACCTTTGTGTGAAAGTGTTGGTCAGCTATTTCTGCCAACAATTATTCTGGTTCCTCCTTTTGGTAAATGTGCTCCAGTTTCTCTTGACATCTCAAAACAAAACTTTGCAACTTGCAGCAATATGAGTTCTAGTATTGATGAATAATTTCGGGCTGAAACAGAGATGCTTGACAATGATGAGAAATGCAGAGAGTTACTGTATTTTTTTCTCTCTGTATTTTGTTTTTATAAGGGTTTATTTTGAGCCTAAGGCACTGGAGGGGAAAGGAAATCTGGAGCTAAGGTTTAAAACCTGCTCTGATATTATGTTGAAATATGAAAGAAGCAAAGAGGGGGAGAGAGGAGAGGATATGGGACTGCATCTTATAGTTCTTCTTGATGATCAATAGAATAATTACAGCATACGTATAGTGGACTAGTCACATGTTACTCCAATCAGTTTCAATTAATCACTCCTCAAATCACTAAATTGCTGTGATCACTCTTAACCAAATCAATCACCCAAATCATTCACAATTAGCATAATTACTCAATCAATCAAATCTTTTCCATAATTCCCTAAAATTTTGAATCTCCTAGATTTGTGTTCCCGGAAAAAAGTAATATCCCAAACAATGTTTCCCCAGTCTGAGCAGAAACAATCAGCAACCAATTGTCCTTATTACAGGCAGCCAGAAACAAAATAAATGAGGAAATGGTCATAAACAAAATAAATGTTATGCAACCTCTCTTTGTTTACTCTGATAGCAACAGACCTTTATGCTAAGAAGGGTCATTTTAATTTTAATAGTTTTCCTGTTTATATTTTTTCCTTCATGTTCGAACATGGTCTGGTGGGATTGGCATCTGTTCTTTTGGATGATCAGTTGTCTGGTTTTTTTTTTCTATTGACAGTTATCAGTTTGTTAATTGAAATGCAGATATTATGATGATGCTGCTTGTATCTTGAGGAAGATGTTTCTAGATGCAAGAGCTCCTCATCTATCATCTGTAATTCCACCAACTTTACCATGGAAGGGCAATGAATTAGTACAATCTTCTGAAGGACTTACTCGTCAAGGAAGCGGGATCATTGGCACATTTGGGCAGTCTGAGGAGCTGCGTTGTGTGATTGCTGTTGTTCGTCAGTATGTTTTGTTCCACACACATTTTCTGCAACATTAAAGCTCTTCCCTGGAGTTATTTGTTTTTCTTCCTTACTTTTGTCCTATTTTCTCAGTGGTGATAGAACTCCCAAGCAGAAGGTGAAGTTAAAAGTGACGGAGGAAAAGCTTTTAAATTTGATGCTGAAATACAATGGTGGGCGGCCCAGATGTGAGGTGATTCTCTTGCCTTCTTTATCCCTGTTTTCCCTTCACATTCTGTGATGTGTATATTAAATAATCATTTAACTGTTGCAGACGAAGCTAAAAAGTGCTATCCAGCTGCAAGATTTACTGGATGCTACACGTATGCTTGTTCCTCGGTCAAGGTAGTCATTTGCATTAGTAACCTGGATAAGTAACAGAGAGAAAAGGAAAATATTTTGGTAGTTCACCAACTAACAAGGAAAAAAATAAAGACAGAGGAACCTGTTAGTGATATGGGGAATTGTTTAAAAGCTCCCTATGGTGTTGACGCTTATAATTGGGCATCTTTCTTTGAAGGCTAAAATGAAGCAATCATTTCTTGAAGGCTGTGTTGTTTGAAAGAAAATACTGAAAGCTGGAAGATGTTCCCATGGAATAGGAAATATGCTGCTAAATTTAGCATGAGGAAAGCAAGTAACAGGACACAATCCTAACAGACTTTCCTTAACCCTCATTTTCCTTCATGTAGGGATTTTGCTTTTCAAGTATTCTCTATGGAGAGGCATTCTCAGTGGGTGGAATTGGCTCATGGCGTATCCTAATAGATTGTGGATAACCCTGAGATACTTTGAGGGGCTTAAGCGTTAAGAGTTCAGAACCCAAATGTTTTTTTTAATCTATTTCCAAGGTCTTCAGCAATGATATTTCAAATAGAAAATATTCAAACTAAATGTTAAGTAGGAAAATTCCACATGGCCAAGAAAAGGGGGTTAGTCAAGGCTTTATTTAGTGATGAGGCCTCTCCTCTCATTGCCAATTGGTTTCGGGTTAGATGCCTTAGCATGGTATCAAAGCCCAAGGTTAGAAACTAACCTAGCCATTATCAAAAATAGCCCACCTGATAGAGGCGAAGCGGCCTACACGAGGGGGTGTGTTAAGTGGAAAATCCCACATGGTCAAGAAAAGTGATTAGTCAAGGGTAGTTGGTTTTGGGTTGGATGCTTTAACACTAAAGGCTTAAGTTGAAAGGTGAAGGCAACTAAGCGACTAGATTTAATCAGTGAATAAAGCATAAGCTCTCTACTTAACCAGAAGCTAAACTGATAGTTTAGGGGTGAGGGAACTTAATTATTATGCCCCTTGATGTTTTTTCTGTTGATAGTCCTACTTATTTTTAGAAATTTTGCTGTATTAGAGGCAATGATGGGAATGGGAATGGGTTATTATTTCCCTTGCATGTTAGGAGCTCTTGCTTCCCTTGGGACTTCTGGTGTTTGGTTATGCTTTTAATGGTATTTAGTGGTACAAATTAGTGGTCACTTAATAATGGAGGTGCATTTTGTGCAGGCCTGGCCGTGAAAGTGACAGCGAGGCAGAGGACATTGAACATGCTGAAAAGCTTCGTCAAGTGAAAGCAGTACTGGAGGAGGTTGTCTGCATTTCTTGAGACAGTACATTTGATGTAGGACAGCGGAAAGGATTCTAATATAGGATTGGAATTTATGGTTCAGGGGGCTGGTAGGGTTTGTAAAGCACTGGAAATAACTGAACAGAGAAGAAAGGATAGAAAAACCTTGGGCATCACAACCAAGGGTCTTGAGCATTAATCCTAGGTCTAGGTTGCATCCCGCAATCCAAGAAAGCATAAATCTCTCGAAGTTTTGTGAAATGATCGTCTCAGTATGATAAGGAATTACATGCTTATGTTACAGTTAGAAGCACAGCCGGTTCTAGGATATTAGAATCTATTCCAAATAGGATTCAAAACCATAGTAGGAGATTGAGAACTGCAACAAGCATTAAAAAACTCATAAACAGTAAAGAAACCTAAATCAACTTGAAATATGGGCTGTTATGAATTCCTGACTTCTCAACAGACTTGGAAATTACCATAATACCCTTATTCTTTAAAATGAGTAAACGTTAAAGTATATAGGGCTAGACTCCTAAGAACTTACTAAGAAATATAGAGATGGCTAGAATTAACCAAGAATCATAATCTAAAGTCTTGACTATTCTAATGTCATGGTGGTATTGAATGCCTATACTTCCATCAATACTTCTAATGATATTCAGTTGACAAACAATCATTTTACTCAGTTATTGTTTTGTCGTCCAGATGTATATAATATGGATATGGAGGAGTTTATATAAGCTTTGAACTTGTTGCTGCTTATTTTGCCTTTCCTGTGCTCTTGTTAGGAAGTAGTAAGGTCTATTCTAAGTGATTTTCCTGGCCATCTGATGAGTAATAGGGTTAGCAACCTTAACATTACCTGATTATGGTAGCTTTTGAGAACCATGAATATTTCTTTTTCTGGATGGTTCGACTTTCTAGATATGTAGTTGAGCAAATTTTTTTTTGGGTAATCAGAAGCATCTTTAAAAGGTACAAGGTTAGGAGGTACTTTATATGTAAAGGGAAGGGGGAAGCCTGCTTTGTCTAAACCCGGAGGGCACCCGAACTAGCATTAGTTGCATTTATGTGAGGAAGTAGTGGAGGCTGGAGTCAAACTTTGGACCTCCGACCAGTGTCCTTAAACCACTCAGCCCAAGTGGCTGGGACAAGCAAATTATTTAAGAGCATATACTCTTCTGTCTCACAATATTTGGCCTTTATTCCTTTTATGGCAGTTTCAGAATAGTTGTCCCTGTCTTTTCTTTCTAAATAAAGTAACTTTTTTTATTATTTTATATGTACATCAATCATATAAAGGAGAGAAGTTGAGAAAATCAAAGAGTAAAGGTACGTAGGGCCCATTAAAAAGGAGATATGCTTGTCACTTTTTTTAGAGAAGTACATGTACTTTTATGTAAAAATAAATAAAATAATAGTTTTATATTAAAAGAAGGAAGTAAAAAGTAGAGAAGCCTTAATTTGGATGCATTATCAAAGGGGACAGGTTTTAAGAGACGGAGTGATTATTTGACAGCTGTTACTTAAATCACCAACTTGGTTGTGTTGAACTTGTGCCTTTAAAATCTGACATTACATTACTGTGATTTGATTCTGTTTGGATGGCACTGACACAAGGTTTTCTAACCGTTTATTCTCTTTCAGGGAGGACACTTTTCTGGTATTTACAGGAAGGTGCAATTAAAGCCTCTGAAGTGGGAAAAAGTACCAAAGGCTAATGGTGAAGATGAAGAAGAAAGGCCTGTTGAAGCTTTGATGGTTTTGAAGTATGGCGGGGTTCTTACACATGCTGGGAGAAGGCAGGTAAAGAAGGATTAAAGATCCATAGTCGCATTACAGGAACTTTTTACTAAGTTATAATCCGCTTTGATGCTTAAGCCTATCTGGTTGGTTAGGGTCCAATTTCTATCAGTGTTTAGTTTAGTTGTTTCCTGTTTTGTGTCCCTTTTGGGATATGCTCTAGCTCATTTTCCTTGTTCTCTCTTCCTGCCACTCCTATCCCTTTGGATTTTTATTCAACAGTTTGTTCTTTATATTTGTTGCAGGCAGAAGAACTGGGCCGATACTTCCGCAACAATATGTATCCAGGTGACAATGTTTCCTATATTTTGTTTATTCTTTATCCATGTTTTTCCTGCTCTTTGTACCTCACCTGCTCTGTGGCCTTTCAAGCACTGACATGCACTCCTTTATTTTTTTTTTCTGGCGGAAAACATATTTTTGTAAGAAACAAATTATTATTAAGCGACAAGAAAGTGCCAAAAGAAGAAAATTTATACGAAAAATAATGGAAAAATTCATGTATGAACTGCTAATGTTTATGGTTTGGCTCAGATTGACCACTTATTTTATTATAATTTTTTTATTTTGGGGGGAGGGGGCAAATAAACCACCGATTCTACTAAATTAGCTCAAATTTGCTGACTGTACGTAATTGCTTGCCAGCTAGGCTTTCTTCATGTCTCTTCAGCACTCTTACAGACTAGACATTGAACACCTTGCAAGCAACTACAACATACGGACACAAATTCCTCCTCCTCCTCCATTGTTGATATCTATTCTGAAAAAGAAGAACTCATTAAAGAGACAAGCTTTTTCAACTATCAAATTGTTTGACTTCATCAATTTGAGAAAGAAAGAACATCTGGTGTCTTCACTCTTTAACCAGCAAAAGTAAAACAGTGTTGAGAACAGTGAAATCCAGTAGTCGGCTCAAAGTCAGATTGTTGAAGTGTCCAATCTTACTGTCAACTTGAATTCAATCTTCAGAGAAAAAGTGAAAGGGATGATTTTGAAGGGAACTTTGATTAAGACAACAAATAGGAGATGAATTATGATGATGTAGAAGGGGAGAAATCAGGTGGAGCCGGCATAGAGGATGCCGGTGGAGCAGGCAACCTCAAAGGTGGGGCAAGAGCCAAGGATGTTGCAGATGCCCTTGCTGATGACACTTAAGGCAGTGAAAGGAGTGGAAAGGGGCAGTGGCGGAGCTTGGATCTTTGGGGAGCCAGGCGAATGTTGGTTTCTAAGACTTTTAATTTTGATTTTGAGGGGGCCAAGTTTTACATAAATAGCAGTAAGCAGTATCTTATGTATTATACCAATAATTTAGACTTTATACCCTATCTTTTAAAAATTTTCACTGGGACAATGTTCATGGCCCCCTGGTTTGCACTATGCTCTGCACTGTTGAGGGCAATGTTGGCGGTGTAGGAGGTTCTGGGGTTGACTTGGCTGCTGCTGCTGGTGCCAAAGAAGGTGTCAAGCATGTTGGAGAAGCAGATCCAGTTGAGGCTGATGGGGGAGACTTGGACCAAAGGCAATGGGTGGAGAGGCCGTACCACAATATAAAGCTTTAATTGACCTCAAGTGAACCTTGTGGGCTATTTACCACTGACAGCTTCTATATCTCTATCTCCACCAATAATTAGAAACCTATTGATCCAAAAGGAAAGATTATGTCTCCATCCTAAAGATATTAAAATATTTGCCCTCCCTTTAGAGCTCTTTTATTTCTTTCTTAACAAAACATCCAAAAAATAGATAATAGAATTAGCAAGATCGCTTGCATATTATTTTCTCATGGTGAAGATGTGACCAAACCGACAATTCTCCTCCAACACTACTGCTAACCACTCAACAAAATCCAACCGACAACCAGGCAATGCTGCAAAGCTTTCTTGCCAAAGAGCAATGTAAGAGAAGATGATTCATGGTCTCAACAACACCTTTGTACCAAAAACCACCAAAATCAGTCCTTTTTTCTTCAAATTGTCAATGGTCAAAATTCTTCCCACTTTGATTCCCGAGCAAAAAATTTGACTTTAGAAGGAGCCCTCAGTTTCCAAATCGGCTTCCAAGAAAAATCCACCCTCCCCAAGCTACCAGTTATAGATATCTGATTAGTGGAAAATATTGACTCAACAAACCCCCCAAGCAAAGAAGGACCAGTAGTCTTTGTCTAAAATGTCCGGGTTAAACTTCAGATCATAGATAACTTGAAGGAGAAAAATACTCGCTTCATCTCACACTAGTTGGCACTTTTACTGTTTTTGGAAAAATTAAGCATGCAATGCCATGCCACTTAGGCATACTATACAAATTCTGTCCCAAAATTTGTTTTGGAAGTGCATAACAGTATAAAAGTGTCCCTTGTTTTAGGACAAAAGTTCTTTTGAAAAGTGTCACTAATTATGACAGAGAGAGTGTTTAACCTCCAACTCATTGGCGTTTCTCCTCAACTGCACATTCCAGGCAATATTGTCACCTGACAGAGAAAATTAATTGCTGACCTTCACATTCTAGTTGGAAGCCAATTGGAAAACCAGTAGAAAAGAATCCTTGAGTGATCGCTGACTGCACAAGTGGTCCTGCAAAAAACCATAGATGTCCTGTTTTCAACTTGGAAGTTCATTAAAATGGCAAAAGCTTCGCAAGGATTACGTATCTGTTTCCTGAGAGCAGTAGCGTATGAAAGTCTGATGATTTGTGCATCTGTCATTCTCCAAAACCCCAAACTTGGCCACCAAAATCTGCCACCAGTTAGCAATTTGTGCTGGCATCTCAAACAATGACATAAAGAAAACAGGCATGCTGTGGAGAGTGCTTCTAATCAGTGTCAATCTGCCACCCTTTGAAAGAGCTTTTGACTTCCAGCTGGCCAAATACCTATCCTATCTCCTTAAATTAGATTACACACTCTTAATAAAAAAAGTGGATTCTAGGTTGCCATGTCTTTAAATTTGCTCTGACAGGGAGCCCCAGATAAGTGAGGGGCAAGGAACTCATCTGGCAGTCCAGAATTGCAGCACGCAAATTCCTGTCCAGCAAGTCCCCAATTTGGAACGATGTATTCCTCTCATTTCCTTGGTCTATCTACTGTTCTAGTTGTTTTTATGTTTATTCGGTGCCTAAAGTTCTCTAAGATGTTAGTTAGCCTACTTTAAGGCTAAATACTTGAAAAGAGAAAAATCTCTGAATTTTATTGATAAAAATGTGGATAATCTGCTTCTAGTGGTCACACATAATCTCTTTCTGTAGTGGCTTGGTTGACAACTCCAAATATACTCCAATTAGAATTAGGAGTACAGTAGCCAGTAGCATTAAGTGGCAATACTTATCCCTAAAGAAATAGGTTAATCGATCGACAGCCTAGGAGTAATTAAATGATTCCTGAAAGAATCTGAATACTAACTTAGTCAACCAATTAAGAGTACCAATCCTAATAGCTTTTGATCGAATCAAGGAGGTCCAATAAATACTAAGCACTGATTAATCTTATAAAACCCTAGAATAACTTTTGAACTAGAGAAATATAATACCCGTAAAAGTAATTATATAAATAATAATATAATGGAGAAGTGTAGCGTTTCCGGGTTGTATGTAAGTTGTATAACTCACAAAGGTTTGAACTCCGCAGCCTTACCAAATATAGTTTGGATTATCTTAGAAGGGCACATTGCTGATATTTTAGTTATTGGCTTGTCTTATTCTTTGAATCCATTTAGTTTGGGCTTTGTAAACTACTTTCTGGCCTTTTGGTGTAAACTTATAATTCTCCTATTTTGCTTCTACATTTATATTTGTTATTGGCTGATTTTCTTAGTATGTGGAATAGCATTTCTGCTTTCTTGCCTTCAATTTGTCTTGCTCCCCTCTTCCTCTTCCCCCTTTTGAACTCTTTCCACTTACATCTCTTCAGCAGTTTCTTCCAAGTTAGCGATGGTGTTTTCTGTCGCTTCAATGTTGAATTTTTTCCAAATTTGTTTAAGCTTATACATTAGAAGTTCATCAATAATTTTGTAATAACTAGGGGCTAAAAGAGCTTTGATCCTCTCTTTTTCTACACTGACACACCCTATTATAATGAGTGTACTCAGATATAAATATTATCTGTATCAATCAGGAATAAAATGCCAAACAAAGTGTTCCACGACCTGTGCTTTGGAATAGCTATTGTGTCTGCTTTTATCAGAGGTTTTGTAAGTTGCAGGTGAAGGTACTGGCCTGCTTCGCCTCCATAGCACGTACCGGCATGATCTAAAAATATACAGCTCTGATGAGGGACGCGTGCAGGTCTGACCTTACTCTCAAATGAATAAATTGCTTCCCTTGTTCTGCCTTAAATCTTGTAAAATCTTTTAAACCTTAATCTTTTGGGGACTGCATTTCTGCATGTTTGTCTTTCAGGTACTGTCTGCTTTTTTAGATTATATTACTTATGAAGGTTTTTCTTTTCCTTTCTAAAGATGTCTGCAGCGGCTTTTGCCAAAGGACTGCTTGACCTTGAAGGACAACTGACACCAATTCTGGTGCATTTCTCTTTCTATAGAAATTCAGATTGCTTTTTGACAAGTAAATTTGTTGAGGCAGTCCTTTTTATTGGTTCTATGACAAGGTTTCGCTTGTTAGCAAGGACTCCTCTATGTTGGATGGTCTTGACAATGCCAGCAGTGAGATGGAAGAAGCCAAGGTTTGTCTTTCCTCCTGTAGTTGGGTTTTCCATATCTTCTTATGTTATATTGTAAGGTTTTCAAAACAGAAGTTCCATATCTGGTCAATGATTTAAGTTATTAGACATTTTTTGATGTTCTTTTTTCCTGCAAAATTTTCTTGTCTTCGGGGGGATATGCCTGTCAATATGTGTTGATTTAGTTACTAGTGAAGTGAGAATTTTTGCTGAGCTTATGTCTGAGTTCACTAACAGAATTAAATAATTTCCTGATAGTTTCCTGAAGATTTCAATATTATGGAAATTTTCTGTGTAAGGTAGAGTATATTTTGACACAGATATGTGGTTATCTTTATTGGCTTAGTGCTCACATATTCCGTTTTGTCCATTTGGAATTGTAGCATAGCGATAATAACAATATGAGTCGATTTGTAATGTTCATACAGATCAATTCTCTGTTTATTTTATCATGTTGCAATTGTATTCTTAACAAAAAATCATGTTGCAATTATCTAAATTTCTATTTTCCTCCTTATACTTCTGTTTCAAAAACAAACTGTCCAATCTAGTGGCTCTGATACATAATCAACTTGTTCAAGATTTTCTTTTTGTTGCACCAAACTCCCTTTGTCTCTGTACCCCAGAAAAAGCAGTGCTTAAGCTTTTGAGAGATAACACCATCAAGAATATCTTGTTTTCTGCAGTTGCTTCTATTTCAAGAGCTAAGTTTTATAGTGAGTATATGGCCATCAAATGCTAAGTTTATGCATGACTGATGTTTTATTCATCGGTAAAGAAAGACAATTACAAAACCTCAGAAGTTTGATTCTTGTTGTTAAGTCGTGGAATAACCCATAGAGGGTGTCAACAAATTCTCATTCCACAAAATGGCAGGCCAAGTGATTAAAAATGCATAGGAATCAATAATATTATGATATTAGATTTGCTAAGACTTCAGATTGTTATTGTGGGTCAATTTCTTTTTTTTTTACTTTTATAATTTTATCAAGTTATTAGGAGTATTTTGGCCTAAGTTAGCTTACTTGTAGTTAATTTTAAAAAATAAGAGCATTCTGGTATTTCACAGGTCTGCTGGAATTCGGGAATTTATTTAGGGAGTCTTATTTTGAGTCTATTTAGGCTTTGACTATTTGCTTAAGACTTGACCTGAATTTGATTGTGGATATGTGTGGTTTTGTACTTACAGTCTAGGCTGAACGAGATTATAACTCTGGGTGCAAAGACGAAGCCTAGCAACACACCATCTGAATTTCCATGGATGGTTGATGGAGCTGGATTACCTCCTAATGCTTCTGAACTCTTACCCGTATTGGTAATATATTTCTGAATGAGCACTCTTTTCCTCTTTGACAACTCTTTGTATTGCAACAATTACAACAAATCTCCACGTGTTAATTGCACACATTTGTGTTGGTTGGGGGAGGAATTATTTTAGTCTCTTCTGATCCCTCCTTCCCATGGCTAGCAAGAGTGTAGGTTTTGTTTTGCAAGATTTGCTGCTAGTATCTTTTGTTCAATTTGTCCCTTTGAGAAACAGGTAAAATTGACGAGGAAGGTCACTGAACAAGTGAAATTACTTGCAAAGGATGAAGATGAGAATCTTGCAGAGACAAGCCCATACGACGTTATTCCCCACTATGACCAAGCTAAGGCCCTTGGTAAGACAAATATTGATGTTGATCGGATTGCTGCTGGATTACCATGTGGTAGTGAGGGATTCCTATTGATGTATGCTCGATGGAGGAAACTTGAAAGAGATTTGTATAATGAACGTAAAGAGTAAGTGGTTAATCCTATCCCCTGTCAGTTTCCTCTGTGAGCTATATCGAAGGCCGCACACTAAAATTTGCTGCATGTATCTCCGTTTTAATGTGATTTGATTTATAATCACAGGTAATTTCTAAAAAGATTTCAAATCAAGAAATACAAGAAATAATTGAGTTTATCTACATAAAAAAGATGCTGGTTAGAAAGAGAATATTCTTCTTCCTTGCTTTAAGAAAAATGCATTTAAATGGCCAGATGTGCTTCATATCTGCGCCTCAATATGCTTTACTAATAGGGCATCGCGTCTCCTTCCATAAGAAATGGAATGTTCGTGGTCATGTAATGCTCACGTAACGATCTCCTCACTCTCTTTTTGACTTAGCTGGGGAGAGTAGATAATATAAAAAAGAATTTTGTGGGTTGAGTGGTTAATTATACCCAAATAAACTCTTGGATTTTGCTGACATAAAACTGTCTCCAAGGTTCAGAGTCTTGTTCTAACTGCATCTTTGGTGACATTGGATTACTTGCAGACGGTTTGATATAACTCAAATCCCTGATGTTTATGATTCATCCAAGTAAGTGTGCAATTTTTTTCCTTGATGATCCAGTTTAATTTTCACTACCTGTCGCTGAAATGCTTCTGATACTAGCATCGTTCTCTACCTTATTAGGCAATTTCAGACTCTGTTGTTCAAGGCATTCAATACTGGAACAAGAATTTTTGTGAATAATTCTTGATTTTATTTAACTCATTGAGCTATCATACATTATATACACTTGTGAACTCTTAAATCTAGCAATTTGAAACAGGAAACTATTACACAAATAAAAAGAAAAGTTAAACCTATAACATCTCTCTAATTTATATCTTCCTAATCTGTCTCAATCAACTAGTAAAGGAAAGATAAAACTAAAGATATTTAAACAACTAACGATATTTACAAATAAATGACTAGATCTCCAACACTCCTCCTCAAGCTTAGGTATGGATATTTCGCATTCCACGCTTGCTAAGAAGATTTTCATGGCTTGACTTGGATAGGCTCTTGGTTAGGATATCTTCTTCTTGTTCATGTGTGGAAATGTAGCAGAGATCTATACTTCCTTCAATTTCATTATTGATGAAACTTTGATCGATTCTAACATGCTTCATGCGATCATGCTGAACTGGATTGTTTACTATGCTAATGGCAGATTTGTTATCACTACACACCTTAGTAGGAGAGCAATTGCCTGAAACTCTGCTTCAGCACTGCTTCTTGCCACAATTGTCTGTTTTTGACTCCTCCATGTAACCAAATTACCCCATAACTTGGTACAATACCCTGAGGTTGACTTGCAATCTTCACTTCCAGCGCAGTCTGCATCGACATATCCTTCAATGCTCCTGTTTTCAAAACCTGAAACATGGAGACTCGAAATTCAAAACCTGGGAAGGGTATTGATAAGAAAAGTTGCTGTAGTGAGTGCTTCTACCCAAAACTTAGGAGGAACTGATGACTCAACTAATAGAGTCCTGACAACATCTAAAAGATGACGATTTTTCTGTTCAGCTACTTCATTTTGTTGCGCAGAGTATAAGGACAAGATCGTTGAGAGATAATCCGTTTAGATTGTAGAAAAAATTGGAACTCATGAGACATGTATTCCCCACCTGAGTCAGACAGAAGAATTTTGACAGCAGCTGAGAATTGAGTTTGAACTAGAGCTAAGAACAATTTAAACATAGGAAAGACTTTTGATTTGTGCCGCATGAAATAAACCCATGTATATCTGCTGTAGTCATTAATAAATGTCACAAAATATTTGTATTGAGCATGAGAAATTATAGGACTAATTCCCCATACATCACTATGAATTATTTCAAAGCTATGTGTTGCTCTACTTCCTTAAGAAGGAAAGGGTAAAACCTTACTTTTTCCAAGTTTATAGCTTGCACAATTAGAAACCTCAGTGGAAGTAGAATGCATTTTATTATCTAATAGACCAGATTTCAACTGTTAAAAGAATAATAGGAGAAGAAACTGAGGGCTTGATAATACAAGACCCTCACATGACTTTTATATATTAGATAGGAGAGGAATACAAGGAAAGAAATCCCTAGGAATAAAGAGAGAAATTCCTAGGAATAAAGAAAGAAATATTATCCTTCCTAAAATATAATATAACATTCCATAACATCAACATATAAGATAGGATCCTAGAATTGGGATGACCAAGGCGCCTATGCCAGACTTCATTTGACACTTTAGACTCATGACAAAGTAAAGGTGGTATAGAAGAAGGAGACAGACTGTAAGGAATAGTTAGTTGCAGAAAAAACAGACATCCATGCTTAGGCCCCTTCGCTATCACCTGTCCTGTTATCTGATCCTACATGACACAACCATCAGAGTAAAATGGACATCACAATTTTGATCCACAAGCTGACCAACAGATACCAAATTTACAGAGAGATTAGATGATATATAAACATCCTTAAAGGAAGAAGATACGTCACCAACTGCTGCAATGGGTAGGTCACTACCATTAGCTATTTGAATATGGGAAGAACCACAATATTTTCTGATATTACTTAATGCTTGAGAAGATTTTGTCATATGATTTGAGGCACCTGAGTCTACGATCCAAGAAGTAGATAAAGAACCAGTACCTTGAAGTCTAAGTGCTGAAAATGCACTCACAATCATTTCCTGCACTGTCTCTCGAGTTAAAGGTGCTGGAGGTTGTAAAGCAACAATAGGAGGTGTAGTAGCAGCAGCGATATCCGCCTGAAGGCCACCAGAAGTAACAGTGGCTTGATAGGCCTTGTTGGAACGTGGGGGACGGGTAGGACAGTCCTTAATAATGTGCCCTGACTTCTTGCAGTAGTTACAAAATTTCTCAGGGCAGTGGGGCAATATGCCCATGTTTCCTACAACTATAGCACTTTGTGGTGCTCATGTCCTGACCCTTCCCTTTTGCCTTACCATGTGCAGTATAGGCAACCGAGACCGTATTAGAGGCAACACGAGTCTGCTCCAACAGGATCTCTATTTATTAAAGAAGCACGAATAGATTCGAAATCAGGCCGCAATTTCATCAGAAATTGGTCTCTCTGGCTGGTTCTATGTACTTCCTGGACTGCAGCCAATCCTTCTGTAGAGACATTGGTTGTAACAAGGTCTGAGTAATCATTCCACAAAGTTAGAAATCTAGAGTAGTATTCTTGAACTGATTGATCCCCTTGAGTGTAGTTAGCAATGGCTAACTCAAGCTGGAAGCGCCTAGCATTGTTATCTTGATTGTAGACTTGCTTGAGATAATCCCACATGGCCGTTGCAGACCTATGAGGGCGTAGAGAAAGAGTCAGATGTGGCAACATAGAAACAAGGATCCAGGTCATGATTTGATTATCTTTGGCAGCCTAGGCTGCCTTTTCTGCTGCGGTTGATCCTTCTTTGGTGCTGCCATCTATATGGCCCCACAACTCTTTACCCTTGACAAAAGTCTCCAACTGAAACTCCCAGGCAGCATAATTCTTGCCAGTGAATTTGACGCAAACATGATCTGATTTTTCCATGATCACTAAGACTATGACTGAGAGAACTAAGAAATATTTTTAGGCAATGGCTTTGATACCATAACAAAATGGTTCGAATATCCTTTGCTGAGAGGAACTTTTTTTATTACATAGGCAATAGTGCCAACTATGCAAGGAAACTGAAACTATCCCAATTAATTACATGGAGTGATCTTGGGAACCTATACATGGAAAGCTAAATCTCCTTTCCTAACAGCCAAGATCAATGAATCATTTACGGCTACTTTCTATAAAAATAAATATGGCTTTCTATTGATAGAGGAGGGTAGTTGTACACAGCTTTGTACAGAGTTTGTTCGGCGAAGAATCTGGAGGGGAGAACTCAAGGGCCCCAGTAGAGGCTTGTAGATGGGCCTGCAGAGAGATGTGCGTGTTTTCAAAAGGAAATGGCTATTGGAAAACAGAAGGTAGTTGGGCCCAATGACGCACCAAAGCCAGCAACTGATCCCCAGCCAAGGACAGCAACCAATAATGCATACTGTAGACAGAAAGGAAATGTGTGTTATAAACGTCTCAACCCCGGTCATCTATCCAATGTGTCCAAGGAGGTTGGCTAATGTTGTTGAGTGTGAAGATGAGGGAAAGATTAGTGGCCTGATGGGAAGGAAGATGAGGAAGAGGAAGAGGAAGATGAGGGTGAGACTTATGTAATCCAGAAGGTGATGTTGAGTCGAAGTAGGAAGAGCCGTCTCAGTGACACCAGTTGTTTCATACTCGATGCACCATTACTACTCGCCTGTTTGATGTGATTGTTGACAGCAGAAGTTGTGAGAATATTATTAGCAGTGATGTGGTCAAACAGCTGAGTCTATAGATGGAGAAGCATCTGAGTCCCTATACCATCGGGTTGATCAACGCCGCGAACAAAATTAGGCTGACAGAAAGGTGTAAGGTTCCTTTTTCCATAAGGCAGTATAAAGACTAGGTTTATTGTGATATAGTAGATGTGGATACAAGTCATTTGTTGCTTAGGAGAGACTGGAAGTTTGATGTTGCAGCTATCCATGATGGTCAGGATAATATTTACAAGCTAGAGAAGGACGGAAAGTGATTCTCATTAAAGTCATTGAAAAGAGTGACCCTTCCCAAAGCTTCTAAAGTGGAGGGGTGGGTAGCCATGACGTTAGTCCAGACCGAACAAGAGATGCAAGCTACCATAAAGGGTTTCACAGAAGTCTATGTTGTGCTCAAGCTGGTCCTAAATGCGGACAGCAAGGAAAAACCGGTTGATCCAGGAATGGTGCAGTCCTTATTGCAAGAGTTTAGCAAGGTTATGCTGGCCTTGGGTTCGGGTGGGTTAAGCCAGGTTTTCAAGTCAAGTCAAATTTTGCCATCCCTAATCACCAGAAACGGTGTTAGCTCTGATACCATGAAACAAGATTTTTTAATTCTTGATTTTATTTAACTCGTTGAGCCATCATACATTATACACACTTGTGAACCCATAAATCTAGGAATTTGAAACAGGAAACTATTCCACAAATAGAAAAAGTCAAACCTATAAAGTCTCTCTAATTTATATCTTCCTAATCTGACTCAATCAACTAATAAAGGAAAGGTACAACTAAAGATATTTACAAATAAATGACTAGATCTCCAACAAATACTATGACTGATTTCTTTCTAAGTATTTTATATCTGCAATGTGACAGATATGACCTTCTGCATAACGCACACCTTAATTTGGAAGGGTTGGACAAGCTGTTCAAGGTTGCTCAGGTACGAGCACTGTCTTTAATATTGTGGGAAGGAATATAAAATTCTAGGCATTCTGAGCAAAAAAATGGAATAGTTGTTGTGCCTAAAATCTTTGCATGCATATATGGGTTGATGGTATGAAGCTTATAAGATGCATAGTGGTAAATTCCTTTTTTGATGCAACTCTTGTGAATGAATATGAGATGAAGGTAGAAAGACACTGATGAATGAAAATTGTAGCTTTGTTTTGGTCCATCATAAGGTTGATGCTCTGGCGCCACACAAATTATACATAGCACTGATCTTATTGCTATAGTTGTAATAATATGGTCTAGTAGCTAAAAAAATAGTATGATACGTGGTACTTCCTCTACCTTAATATTAGAAAGTCAATCAATATTTTGGGAAAGTAGGCTGATTTCTGTTGTTTGCTTTGCTTTCCTCCAGTAAATCTTGATTCCTATGATAATCTTGAATTGTGCACTAAATTAGACCTTGAAATTTCTTCTACATGGTACCAGAGCCCAAGGTCTAGCCTTGTCCTTTTTGTCAAGTTGTAAGTCCCAATTCAACATGTCCTTCATTAACCATGTTAGGTTTTACGACTTTACACACCCCTCACTGTGTAGGCTGGTGAGATGATTGAAACGAGGCTGCCATGCAGACTATGATGACAAAATTGTGGCTTACGACCTGACAGATGAGGTAGTGATAGGCCTTAGTCTCTTACACCATGTTAAGGAATCCAACCAAAAGCCAATTGGCTATGAGTAGAGAGAACCCACCACAATATAAAGCCTTAACTAACCCGTTGACTTAACCATGTGCAATTTTACCACTTAACACTTAAGAATGAACTTCACTTTTTTTCACTGATTGAGGATGTTGAGCCACATCGTATGATGGTTGTTTGCAAGCCTATGTAGGATTGAGAAAGTACGAAATACGTTTATGCATATGTTATTTATTCTAAGATTTTATTTATTTATTTTTAAATGACATTATTCTTCAGGTAGGAGTATAAGGATTGTATGATATCACAAAATACAACCTCTGCACCTTTTGGAAATAAAAAACATCTTGTTACTTATTGCAGTATCTTAGGATGTTTAACGGTGCACAAGTATCGATACAGAAGCTGGTTTTGTTTTATTATTTCTTAAATTTAGCAATCCTTTGGTTTTTTATTCTTATTCTTATTCTTTTTCTTCAGCTCTCTCCCTCTCTATCTCCATCAGCATTTTTATTCACTAACCCTAATTCTGCAATGTCAGCTGACAGTCAGAAAGTCAATTCGTAGTTGATAGTTGTATCTTATGGCAAACTTGGATGACTATACTCCTCCCCCCCCCCCCCCCCCCCCTTTTTTTTCCCTCTTTTTCTTGTTGGGGATCGGAAGAGTGTTTGCCACAAAGATTAGCTTCTCCAAGGCCGCTGTCTTCCCAACTAATAAGCTGCATGACATTGTCGCAGTTGCTTGCAGATGGTGTCATCCCCAATGAGTACGGAATTAACCCAAAGCAGAAGTTGAAGATTGGTTCAAAGGTGGACTTCTTGATTCCATGTCTCCAACATTTCATTTTTAGCTGTATGTATAGATAAAGCATGTTTGCTTACATACCTGTGGAGTTTCTTTTTAAGTTTCAATTTTTCATAGTCTTCTCTGTTATGGAAAATTTTTCGATATGATAAATGTGAGAGTGGACAGAGGCAGGGAGGAAGATATTTGTCCGTATGACTTATTTCATAATGCTCTCTACCTTTGTACCTGTCCATAGCCCCTGTATACAGGTAGGCATAACCTGGTCTACTTTCTATGCTGGACTTTAGATTGCTCGGCGTCTGCTGGGAAAAGTTTTGATCGACCTGAGAAATACTCGTGAAGAAGCCATTAACGTTTCCGAGTTGAGGAGCAAGCAAGATCAAGATTCAATGTCAATGTCAACCAACTTTGTAAAGGATGAAGATAGCCAACCAAGGCTTTTTGTTAAGATGGATGACATGAGAAGATCAAGCACAAGTGATCTTTCAGTGGATCAAGATGATGATGATGATAAAGAAACCAAATACCGCCTAGATCCAAAGTTAGTATTCAGGCTTTGGAATTTACAGGCTTTTGGCATTGAGCTGTCCTCTACATTTTTTTCCTTTTTGATATCATCCATGCATGCATGTGACCTTACATGTTAATTTTCAACCAGGTATGCAAATGTTAAGACACCAGAACGCCATGTTCGGACACGGCTTTACTTCACATCTGTGAGTACAAATTGCATCATCAGATATCACAAAACTAGCTGATTGTCATTCAATTTGCCAACATAAGCGTGCATGATACACACACATATTTGTCTTCGTAGGTGCTGACTCATGTGATGTTATTACTACTATTATTGTTCTTATTGCTCTGTTAGTGTTGTAATTGTCATTGTTTTGTTTGATAAGAAAATAGAATAATATATACAAAAGAATAGCTCTACAACATCAACAACTTCTACATTTTTACAAAATAAGTTCTTGACACCCAAAATCTGAGGACATCTAGCCACTGTAGTCCTGTAGAAAAGGAATAAATAAATCAATCAAATTCTGTGAGGCTTCGTGAAGTGCTTAGAAAGGGTAATGGCCTTTCTTTACCCTAGAAAGATCTCAAGTTCCTTCCCGTCCAAATTAGCCAAAAAATCACAATAGGGATTAAGGAGATGGTGTTTTTGTTTCCTTTTTCAGTTCTAATCCCGTGCCCAGCTGATAATTCCTTTTGAATAGAACTGCTTGCACCCAGCAAACACCCATTACAGACTTTGCTTCATCCAACTAGTCTGTAGACCACTTACAAAAAAACAAGTGGCGGTTAACTGATTCAGCTGCTTCCTTACACAACAAGCATCTATTTGGTAGAACTTTCCGTTTCTTTTGGAGGTTGTCCATTGTGAGAATTCTTCCCATGCAGCCCCACAAGCGAAGAAAGCCACTTTGATTGGTGCCCCTGTATCATGGTTGTGGTTGCTGGGGAGGTTGTTATAATAATCTGACTCCAATAGAACCACTGAGTTCAAAATATGAGACTGCATCATGATTATTGTCATTGTCATTATTGTTGTGGTGATGATGATGATGAGCAATTTTTCTGGTAATGAACTTTTTCGCCTGGATACATGACTAAATTTTACAGTTCAATTTGTCATGGAAGAGTGACAGAATGGTGAGCTATTAGTTTGTTGTTAGCTCAAATTAGTGACACATTACCGATGAAAGAAGGCAACTGCAGATGTTAATTGTGATAAACTGAGAGAATTTTGAGCAAAAAGTGTGTATTTCCCTGGCGGGGAATTCCCCTTATATAATATGAATACAAGTTTATATTTAGCCCTAAACATAGCTAAACTGCCATATACAGATCTGTCTACAGATATCCTAGAGCTAATATATCCTAAATAAGGAAATCATAAAAGATTTACAATCATAGACAGTTGTTACAGCCGTACAAGGCATAGAATCTGTTGGCTTTCAATGGCCAGCTAATTCCTTTGACAAATTATTGAATTATCTTAACTTTTGTAAGAGGCGGAGTACAATTTTAAAGATGACTTCATTAACAATTGTTAGAAAATATTAGGAGGAGAAACTGAGGGGCTTGATAATCAAGACCCTCACAAGACTTCTATATAATTGATGGGAGAAGAATATAAGGAAAGAAAATCCCTAAGAATAAAGAGGAGTAAATCCCTAGGAATAAAGAGAGAATATTATGTTTCCTAAAATATAAATAACATTCTGTAGCACTCTCCCTCAAGCTAAAGCATACATATCGTAAGCTCCAAGTTTGTCACATATAGGGCTTTACTTTAGATCTTTCTAAAGCTTTAGTGAATAAGTTGGCAAGTTGATCTTCTGATTTGACATACGGGGTCTTAATCAAGCCTTCTTGAAGCTTCTCACGAACAAAATGGTAGTCAACTTCAATAAATTTAGTTCTTTCATGGAAGACGGGATTCGATGCAATATGAATGGCTGCTTGATTATCACACATTAATTCCATAGGAGATGAGTGCGAAACGAAGCTCCATGAGAAATCTTAACCAAATTAGTTCACATGTAGTATACGCCATTGCCCTATACTCAGATTCAGCACTTGACCTTGCAACAATACTTTGTTTCTTGCTTTTCCATGACACCAAGTTTCCTTCTATGAATACATAGTAACCCGAAATAGACCGTCAATCATAGGAGCCTGCTCAATCAGCATCTGTGTCTCCTCGAATCCGAGTATGACCATGATTTTGGTCAAGGAGACCTCGTCCTAGTGCACCTTTGAGATATCTCAAAACTCTAACTATTGTACTCACAACGAATGAAATATTTGGACGAGTAATAGTTAGATAATTTAATTTACCAACAAGTCTTCAATACCTAGTTAGATCTTTCAAGTATTCCCCTTTATCTACATCAAGCTTGACATTTGGCTCCATAAGACTATCAACTGGTTTGGTTCCCAAGAAGCTAATTTCCTCCAGAAGGTCAAGAACATATTTTCTCTGAGACAAACATATTTCCATTTTGGACTGTGCTACCTCAATCCCCAAGAAATATCTCAATGAACCAAGGTCTTTTGTTTGAAACTTGGTTTGCAGAAAGCCCTTCAATGATTAAATACCAACTGCATCATCACCAGTGATAACAATATCATCAACATAGACGATCAAGAGGATTTTACCAGCTTCAAAATAAAAAACAGAGATATCCACACCACATCGCTGCAAACCAAATTCCATAACGACTGAATTGAAACGACTAACCCATGCTCATGGTGGCTGTTATAAACCATACGACGACTTATTTAGGCGACATACACAATCAGCCTCCTCCTGAGCAACAAACCCTGGTGGTTGCTCCATTTAGATAGTTTCCTCAAGATCTGCATGAAGAAAAGCGTTCTTAATATCCAGCTTATGTAAAGGCCACGCATATGTAGCAGCCAATGCAATAAGAACACGAATAAATGTCATTTTGGCTACTGGAGAAAAAGTCTACAAGTAGTCCATGCCATATACTTGAGTGTATCCTTTTGCTATCAAACGGGCTTTTAATTGATCAACTATACCATCAGGATGAACCTTTATAGCAAATACCCAGCGACAACCTACAACAGTTTGACCACGTGGAAGAGGAACCAAGTCCCACGTGTTATTAGCCCCAAAGCCGACATTTCTTCTTCCATAGCTTGCTTCCATCCGGGATGAGAAATGACTTATGAAACAGACTTAGGCAAGGATATAGAGGACAAGGTGGATACAAAGGCAAAATATGATGGTGATAGAGAATCATAAGAAACAAAGTTGGCAATAGTGTGAGAAGTACAAAACCTTTTCCCTATTGCTGCATGTTGCTGGACATTGAGTTGGAGAATTACTCTTTAGCATTGTTACTGCGAAGAATATTAATCCGAGAATTAAACTGATTCTGAAGTTGAGCACAAAAAGAACAAAAGATAGATAATAACTCGGAACAATCATTCATTAAAAATAGCCAAGTCATTTGAGAAAAATCATCAACAAAAATATGAAATACTGAAAACCTAACTTGGACTTGACACGACTTGGACCCCAAATATCTGTATAAACTAGCATAAATGGTTTTTCAACCCTTTTATTGACTCGAGGAAAGTAGGGAGCACGATGGTGCTTCCTTAGTTGACATGACTCACAATCTAAAGTGGAGACTGAGCCCAAATTTGGGACAAGATTTTTAAGATTTCCCAAAGATGGATGGCCCAAACGACTATGAATTAAGTGAGGTGAGACCAATGCATGAAAAGCAACTAACTGCTGCAATTTATCAAAGTAGTACATTCCATTTAATTCATGTCATCGTCTTCTTGCTTCTCAAATCCTAGATAATGACATGATTAGAAAAGAAACAAACTAAGCAATTTTGTTGTTTGGTTAGCTTACTTATAGACGTGAGGTTAAAAGGAAAGTTTGGAACAAATAGAGTAAATGGTAAAGTGAGAGAGTGACAAGGATGGGTGGGTCCAACACCTTTAATAATGGTGGTGGTGGATTCATCTGCGATAATGAGTTTATCATGGGATAAAAGTAAAGGAGAGATATGGTCAAAATTGGTTATTTTACATGAAACGTGGTCTGTGGTACTGGAATTCAATACCTAGAGTTGATTTTTAGGAAGTTTAGAAGAATAACAAGCTATTGGGTTACCTCGATGAACAACAAAAGCCATAGAAGAAGTGGAAGCCTGCTGTGTGGACTGATACTGCAGGTATTTAGTGTACTCTTCTTGCGATATCGTAACAGACTGTTATGGGGTTGCAGCTGAAGATGACTCCTCATGTGACGTGATATATGCTGTTGTGGTCGTTGGCACCTTCCGAGTGTCTCTAAGTTGTTGGTTTTTGATTTGGTTGGGTGGTTGTTAGGGTTTTGAAGGGGCCAGCCGCTAAATGGTGGTTGCAGAAAGTGGTTTAGGAGAAGGAGAGGATGGCGCTAAGGTTATGGCTCTAACACCATGTCAGAAAATATTAAGAGGAGAAACTAAATGACTTGATAATACAAGACCCTCAAAAGACCTTTATATAATAGATGGGAGAAGAATACAAGGAAAGAAAATCCCTAGGAATAAAGAGAAGTAAATCCCTAGGAATAAAAAGAGAATATTATGTATTCTAAAATATAAATAACATTCTGTAACAAATTGTAAGAGTATTAATATCACGGGATAGGATAAGTACAGGTGAACATATAGACAGAGAGTGCGTACTGATGTATAGAGAAAATTATCAACATTAAGATGTTAATCTATCCTATTACTGCACATTAGCATTCGGCTACTATGGGTTCTGGTTCTTTGTAGTTACTGTTGCTTGAAACTGATGTGGACTTGATATATTCATTTTGACTTTTAATTGATGCTGCTTTGTATTTCCGGGAATTTGTTTTTGTTCATCCTACAAAAATATCACAGGTTATGTTTGTTTTGCTATCCCTGGGCATAGATATACTAGGCAGGTTGTGGTTGTTGGTTCTCTCCATGAACGGTTATGGGATTAGTCTTGAAGAGTTGATGAATTGAGAATGTTAATTTCTTTGGGTTTTCAGTCAAAATGTTATTTTCCTTTAGTAATTTGCCAGTGTCTTTCCCCTAGAACTATGGCTTCTCACAGAATTTTATTGATGTTAGGATCACTTAAATGTATCTCTTAATATCAATGTGAATATTATGGTATTTCTAATTTATTGAAGCGCATATATTTGAATGACAGTGTCTCATATTCACTCCCTCATTTTCTGTTAGTAATTTCCCAGTGTCTTTCCCCTAGAACTCTGGCTTCTCACAGAATTTTATTGATGTTAGGATCACTTAAATGTATCTCTTAATATCAATGTGAATATTATGGTATTTCTAAGTTATTGAAGCGTATATTTGAATGACAGGAGTCTCATATTCACTCCCTCATGAATGTCCTTCGTTACTGTAACCTAGATGAATCTCTTGAAGAAGAAGAGAGTCTCGTTTGCCAAAGTGCCTTGGATCGTCTGTATAAAACAAAAGAGCTTGATTACATGAGTTACATAGTGATAAGAATGTTCGAGAACACGGAGGTCTGTTTCGTTACTTGAATTGGCATGGGTTATATCTTACATTTACTGCTTCTTGCTTGTTCAACTTGTACTTCTTTGACAGCTATTCATGCATTGCACATGGTAACTCTGCTTTGGTGAAAACCATTCTTATTGCCTCGCTTACATCTAGCCTAGTAAACTTGTGGTGTTGGTCTTGAATTTTTTTTTTCTTTTTCCGAGAAACTTATCAATTGTTGCCCTCCTAATTTTGAGAGAAAAAGGCTAATTGGTCTGGCTGTTGAAAAGTAGATAGAGCTGTAAGTGCCACATTAATTGCAAGTATTCCAAAGTTGTTAACTTAAGGATAGTTGATCTCTCCCCACCATTGTGGCCTCCTTTAATCTAGCAGTTATGTTATACATACAATAGATAGAAGTCTATAGAATCCTATAAAAGGCGGCATTGTTTGCTACCAAGTTCATTTCATCATCTTTCATGCAGGGTCATGGACTACATGCATCTTTTTCTTTAACCCTATGAAACCTAAATCCCAGCCTCCAATCACCAGAACAGCAATAGAGAAATATTAATGGCTAATGTTGGCCAGAGAAGGGACCTTATAGAACAGTCATGGTGAAGAATTCTTTGCTCTAGAGAACAGAAAAGAACCCTCAAGTTATCATCAGCATCATAATAGAGGTTAAGGTTGAGATACATCATCGTTGAACCTTATTCTCAGCAACGATTTGGCTGTAATGTAACTCTCCTTGGAGCTTTGAACCTAAGCTGTTACATGCGATGAAATAACTATTTGCCTTCTACCTGTGGATGATTTATATATTAAAGTAGTTTTATATAATTTTTTGCATAAAAATAATAGGTAGCTTTAGAAGACCCCAGAAGGTTCCGCATTGAGATGACTTTTAGCCGTGGTGCTGACCTGTCCCCCTTGGAGGTAATAAACTACATCAGTTAAGTGGTAAATTCTCACATGGTTAAGTGGTTTAACATTGTGGTGAGACCTCTTCAGCTATTGTCAATTGGTTTGTGTTAGATGCTTTAACAAACTGTTTCACGTAACCTTTTATTACAACCTCGATTTATTCGGTTTCAGTGAAGAGCAAGAGCTTGTTGTTGGAACTGGCTTCCCCAAAGGGGAACCTTTTGAGCATCCAATGTGATTCGTGTAATATATGCATTAATGATCCATTTGAATGATCTTCATGTTGTTTTCTCTTTCTAGAAGAGGAACGATAGCGAGGCTACTTGGTTGCACCAGGAGCACACACTACCAATTATGGGTCCAGAAAGATTGCAAGAGGTAGGATCCTATCTCACGTTGGAGAAAATGGAGAAGATGATTCGCCCGTTTGCCATGCCAGCAGAAGACTTCCCTCCACCAGCTACCCCTGTAGGATTCTCGGGATATTTTACAAAAAGTGCTTCAGTACTTGAGCGCCTAGTAAATCTTTGGCCTTTCCATAAGAATGCTCATGGTAGTGGGAGATAGCGATCACCTTCCTTCCTTTTTTTTTGGGCCTACTTTCCTATTGATCTAGAACTTTTCACTTTTTTTTTTCAATGAGTCCTAAAATTTTAGGACTATATAAACAATTAATCATATAACTTTGTTATGGTTGATGAGAGAAAAGGATAAACCATAATAATTGTCTTACATAAACTTTTTTATATTATTTATAATTTAAGTTGTTTGTGACTTTCTTTCAGTAAATTTAAATCATACAGCGATTTTTGGAAAATAAGTGGGCCTTTTAAATTGTTAGTTTTAGCTCTTTGTAAGTCATGTCTTTGTTTGATAAATATCTTCCGATAAATTTGGGACTAATTAGCATCTTAGCAAAGTTTTAAAACTAATTTAGAGTAGTGAAAAGTTAGGATTGAAATTTAAAAAAAAAAATATGACAAGTTTTAGGATTAAAAGTGTCCTTCCCCATTCCCCCATTCCGTTGCTGTGGTTGTCCTTGTCCTCAAATAGTACATTCTTGTGTTGTTTCATTGTTGTAACAGCATAGAACCTTTGAGTTCTTTCTTTGACTGTAATTTCGTCCCACTACTTTGAACAGCAAAAGCAGTCGGAATGTCTAGTTGTTTCAACTGTGAACAAAATAACAATCACTGGTATTGTTACTCTACTTTCCTCCCTAAATTTACACTACTTATTTTGTCGTGCAAGTTTTATTGGCGCTAATTGTTTCCGTTGTCTGTAACTGTCTTGGTCTCCCAACGTCTAAATCATAGAAATGCATCATTCGACCAAAAAAAACACTGATTTGGTTTTTGTTTTTTGATACTCAAAATATAATAAGAGGGAAAAACAAGAGTGTAAACTGGCTACATGACATAGTCGCCTGAGGAGACAACTAATTCAGGACCCTTTGTGACATGAGTAACCTGGTGTTGCCATTAACTTGTCCGAGTAGTGCGCAACTTAATTTGACTTCCAGAAAATATCTTGGAAGTTGACTTGATTCCTCTGCGCTAATAACCTATTATCCACTATACACTGAATGTGCACTCTCGCTCCCCTGAACTTCATACACTGATTTTTGGGTTCACCCTTGGCCACCGCGGTGGTGTAAAGCTCATTTGAAGCTGCCTGCTGTATTGACTTGGCATGCTTTACCTTTTTGCTTTAGTTGACTTAGGGACGATCAATTCCTAATTGCTTATACCTTTAGAGGTTACAGGAGATCCAACTTCCTGTGTTTTCTCGACTGAGTGGAGCGAAGGATTCCCCAACTAAACAAGATCCATATTTAGGAGGCCAGTAGGTGGCAAGGGGTTTGTCAATTGCTAATCCTTTTGCAACTGATTTGATCTTGCTAGAACGCCCATCTTATTCTTTACCCATTTTTGCAACTGAGACGTCAACATACCATGAAACATTTTTTGATCCTTCAGGAAAATGAATCTTGGGCTTCACACAACTCGTTCGGTCCATTTTGTTAAGGATTTTCATATTTAACACAAGTGGTACACTTCTCTCTTTGAAATATCAGTCCATGCCCAGTATTCTGATTCTCACTTTAATTGGGTGGGGAGGTTTTTGACTTTGTATGCATTGCATAATGATAATACCACAACTAAACAGCAATAACCTATGACACAATCAACCAAGACTGTTCTGATGGAGCGAGCTTCAATGTTCAGCTCATCAAAATAAGCCAGCCATTTGTAAAACTATTTGAGACTGATAATTCAAATGGCTCTAAATATCAACATAACAGAATCTTCAATCGATCTTCCGTAGTCTGGCTCTCAACTTGAGCGTAACATTATTAGTGAGAAACACCAGATATGTAATGTCAGCCAGATAGAGGAATCATTTTTTCCTTTCACTAAGCAGCAGGTTGTAGAGTTTGGTGCTTGTTAATCTTCCTCTCGAGCTCATCCTTTTTGGCTCCTACTACCCTATCCACCTCCCTCCCTTTCTTCACTAGCACGAACGTTGGCATTGCTTGCACGCCAAACTCCCGCGATACATCCTGCCACAACACACACATACACACCAGAAAAGAAGAAACAAATGAAAAAAATCCAAAAACCATGAACCATCCATGCCACTATACCATCAATTATTTTTCTTTTCCTTCTCAGTAACTAAGATGTGCTCCAAATTCTGAAAACTTGTTATCGTGTCATATTCTTGACTTTAATCAGATCAAACTGAGCAAACTTTTCATGGAACAAAAAGAAAAAAGGAGACTTTATATGTGATGATACTCGAAACACTCATGACAGTGAATGGAGCTTGCCAAAAAAGATTGAGGGATTATAACCATGGATCTCAAGTGCACAATCTATCTTAACACCGTCGCAGCTCTGCGAAGTTGAAAAATATGGCTTATGTGGTCTAAATCAGATGGAATTCAAACTCATCACAATAGTTTCCATGAACTTCACAATTTAGGAGGTAAGAGTTGCCTGACCAGCCTAACCAGCCCATTACCATGTCAAGACTCCATAAAGTGTTAAATACCGTTACAGTTAGGTGTACCGCACTCCGAATTTCTAAGATATACCATATGGTATACCGCGCCGCATACTGTTACCGTAAAATATAAATGTTAGAATATTATTTTTAGATAACATAATTTGTTAAATAATTTATTTTTACATATTTTATATGAATTCTAATTTTTCTCATCATAATTTATCAAATATAAATAAAATATATATGATAGAAGATTTTTTTAAAAACAAAAAATATTAAAAAAATGTTATATATGGAACAAAATAAATAATACTAAAAAAAACTAATTTATTGATATAAGAGAAAAAAATATTTTAATAATAACAATACATTTTCTAATACCATATTAAGTTCTTAGATAGCTCAAAGTATGACCTTTTTTTCCTAACTTATTCTGTAAAAGCAACATATTCATCTCACGTCATGCAAAAGAGTACGAAAAGTAACTATGAATTTTAAAACAAAAAAGAAAAGGGAGATAGAAACAAAAGCTGCAAGTCTATGACCAGCTGACCACGCATTCATTAATTTTGCATATACGATAAATATAAATCCTATCATTCATTAATTTTTTATATTAATTAAGAAAAGTAAAAAAAATTAAAAGTAAATGTTTATTTTATTTTATAATATGTGTATTACTTATATTTTAATGTTTTATATTTTTATAATATTTTGATAAAAAAAATATCTACAAAAAATAAAATATCGCGATACGTACCATGCGGTATTTGCCTTATACTACAATTTTTTTGACAAAATACACAAAAAATGCGCGGTATACAGTATACCGCGATATGCCGCTCAGTAAAATGACAAAATGCAAAAACATTTGTACCACATATCCGCGGTAAGCAGTATACTGTAGTATACCACAACATTTAATTCAGTGCCATAAACTCGCGGACAATATTGCCATCTAATTTTGATCGTTATTGTTTAGGTAAAAGTCTCAAATCTGCCACTAGTGTTTAGGGATAGACTTATATTTGCCACTATAGTTTTTGTTTGACTTAATTTTTCACTAATATTTCAAAATTAGCTTGGTTGTTAAAAGTTTTATAATTTCAGGATAACAATGTAATATTTAACAAATTTTAAAAATTTTAAGTAATTATTTTTTTTAATGACACAGTTGATCTGAAATATTAGTGAAAAGTTGAAAAAAAAAATATTGTGGTATATATGACCCCGTATCTAAATATTAATGGTAAGTTTGAGACTTTTGCCTTATTATTTTTAAGAAATATACGAGATCATAGGATAGAAGGCGTACAGGCAGTTCATCGACGTCTATCTTGACAAACTCAACTTGATTAAATTTCGCCGCCAAGGCGTGGACGACGGGCTCCATGAACTTGCACGGCCCGCACCAGGAGGCGGAGAAGTCGATGATCATCTGGTTGTTTGAGAATTATGATGAACAAAAGTAATTGAGCAATCGGAGATATGGGAATTGAAGGCAAGCCAGAGCAAGGAAAAGGCAAAAAAAAAAAAGCGAGAGAGAGGACGGTAGCAGTTGCAGTACCAATTTGGGGGATTCTTTGATGGAATTGAAGTGGAGTTGCCATCTCGCGGAGGAGTGAAAGGAGGAGACGCGAGACAGCTCCGACGAAGAAGACGACGATTCTTGGCCTTCCAAAACACTCGAAAGGAAAGATCCCATCCCAATATTTCCAGCGCTGCCCCTGTCGGCTGTCCCTCTTTTTCTCTTGACTTCACCCCTTTAATATTTCTATCCAATCGTCGAAGGAAGTCAGACGAAATACCTACAGGTGAACCTGTGCTATGGATGGTCCCGTGGCGTGTGGCCCACCTACCTTTTGGGCTAGAGTAGCGCTTTTCTGGGCCGGCCTGGCCTGTGCTAGGCGTTGGCCCGAGTTGGCAGAGACCACATGCCAAGCCTAACCTGGGCCAGCTCTAGGCCCGCCTTTTTTAATTTTTCTTTTTATTTTGTAAACTTTGTTTTTTAGAAAATACGAGGTTATGAGAACCCGCGCATTGTGGTGGCTGATTCTGTGGGAATTATGAGAAAAATCATTCTGGTGTAGAATGTTGTAGGTTATGCATGTAACACAGGTAAATGTATATTTCATTGGCATATTGTCTTTGCTTCCGGCATACATAACTAATTTGCAGTAAGCATAGCTATTCCTGGAATACAATCACAATAGTAGTTGCTGCATTGAGAGGTTGATGCTGTTGCTACAAAAGTGAGCAAAAGAGAGCAAAAAGTAGGAGCATGAAGAACCCTGTGAGATGCCATGGGTGAGGATGAAGTCAGCAGTTGCCATGTAGTTGCTTGTGCTGCCAAAAGCCTGCGCCAACAAATGGAGTAATGATGTTTCAATTGTTATGCATTGTCTGGCAGTGTATGATTGAGAAATAGTTTTATACATTGTTAAGCTGAGGCTAGCTGGTGGTGTGATCAGGTGTCTAATACTCTAGGCTCTTTTGTTGGTGGGTCATCTGTATATAAACATTGTCAGCAATATGATTAACTTTAAATATGTAAGTTTTTTTATCTCATGAAAATGTGGCATGAAATTTAACCCTTTACTGAAAAAAGTCTTTTTCTTGCAGATTTTTCTTGCTGATGAACTAATGGTTGCTGCGGTGTTGGTGTTGGCTGAATTATGAAAGGAATTGTTGGTGCTGGTGTTGGTGGTTCATTCAGCTGCTCAGATGTTTGCTGTGGATGGCTAGCATCAGTTGTGTTGTCCATGACATCGCAGATGATAACATCCATTGCTGATTGTTTGATATTTTGGCCTAAGTAAAATTGGAAAATCTTTTGTTGTCCAATTAACTTGGTGAATGGGAGTGGTGTGATAGCAAGATTAGTGAAGCCAAGATCTCGTACTATTGTGTTGCATTCCATATGCAGGAACCTTGTTGCAGCGTCATTAAAGAAAGTGACTTCAATTTCAGATGTGTGATCTGTGATTGTGGCTTTGAAACTGTATTTGTTAAGTCAATTTAGAATGGGGTGAATAGGCATCAGATTCAATTGGCAGTGAAAAAGAGTACAATATTGAGATGTGAGCAGTAAGCAGATATACAGATTTCTTGGTTCAGTTGTAGGCTCTCTATGGTTGGTGCATGTGAGTCTATCACCTCTTGGTCTCAGTTTGAGTGGGCACTGTGTGCAAGCTTTTGTAGTACCAATCTTGGCCTTCAATTATCTTGGTCACAGTTGCTCTACAGGTGAATCTAACATACTACAATAATGTAATCATAAAAGGAAAAACATGTAAGTAGGCAGAGATGGTGTGGCAAGCACAATATTGACGTTGTCTAAGTATATAATGTTAGCTACCTTGTATCTTTGTGGATTCTGGTTAATGAGATCAGTTATTGTGATTCTGTTTCTCATTTTCTCTTTTTCTTTGTCTAAGGAAGGCTTGCTTTCTATTATTAATGCTGATGCAATATTATAGGCAAACTAGAAACTGTATGTAATGGGAATGGATGTCATAATAGCATTTTAAAGTTAGAGCTTTACATAATGCATGAAGTTTTTAAGGAATAAAGAAGTAAATGCATAAACAGATTACAGAGGGAAGTTGTCAGCTGTTTCTTGTATTTCAGGGTTGATATAGATATGTGTTGCTGGTGTGCCTGTAAGCTTGATGCGTCTTGTTGTGATAAAAGAAAAAGATTTAACATTTATTTTTCTGTTGTAGTATATTTCAAGTGGTAGAAGCGATCATATACAGATGTATTAGTAGTAACCGGGGTGGTAAAAAAATAGTTTAGAACGGATAGAAAGAAAAAGGTGCTTGGGAAAAAAGAGGGAAGCAAGAATGATAAAAAAAACTCAAAAGAATATGAGATACGGGAATGTGATAAATTCAGGAGATATGTACCTTTCCACTCAGTCACTTTTAAAGATGTTATTGCTGCGAGAACTGGTTTTGTCATTTGATCGAACATATAAGTTTGTTGAAGTAGCTTGCAATTTGATCCCAAACAATACATTTGATGCTTTTGCCATTACCATAATAAAAGCTGAAATGTTAGAAGGGAGCAAGATTGATGTCAATGATAAATGTGTCATATGTACCTTAAATTTTCTATCTTAAAGTTTCTTCTAATACACTTATTTCCTTTTGCATCAACTAATCTCATTTATGTTAGAAACCAGTGTTATGCTTTTAAAATCATCTGTGGTAATGATGAAATTGTCATATTAGTGTTGAAATTTAAGTAATGATGAAAGGCAAAAAGTAAGAATGATATAACCTGATAACTGGTCATGTTTGTTAAGGCGTGGGAGGAGTTGGTTATATTGGACAAAATAGAACTTATGGAGAGGGAAACCATCATTTAAGATGCGCTGGAATTTTGTAGCCTTGCCAAATTGTAACATTGTATTATATGGAACAATCCTAAAACTTATTTTGGCAGGGATAGAGACATAGTCTGAGATTCTATAACATGAATTGAGTTCAATCTGAGCATCAAAATGGTGTTTGTCAGCATGGGTCATTGTGGTGTGTATGGTATCCGCCCGAAAATAGAAATTATTATTGGTGGGTATTGCTTTTCGTCTGGTATGATTAGGTGAGCGTATGCATTGGCTCTAAAAATTAAAGGATGAATAGAGTATGACATTAATATATGGCAGAGCATGTCAAAATAGTTTATAGGGTAGAAAAAAAATTTCACAGGAAAAAATGAATAGACGATGATGGTGTAATAGATTAAAAACCTGTTTATTGATTAAAATGTAGTTGTAGTTGATAGGATTAGGATCTCCAGCATTATAATGGACTCATTTTCTGTAAACATGCACTTCAATCACACCATTGTTGTCTCTTGGTTTAAGATCCACCAATGGACTCGGTTCCATCCTGGAAATGAGGAAAAATAGATAATATAAGGAATTCGTAAAGAAGTGGCGCCAAATGTCATGTATATGTCAGGGAAGAAGAGAAAATATATAAAACTAAATCATCAAGATAGTCAAATAAGCTCCTAAACCTGCAGCAAATCAATTTTTTTTAAGAAAATCTATATACACAATATTTTGTGTTATTTGGTGGTTGGTCATCTATTTTTCTAATGAGAATTTTGAGGCCATTTGGTGATGTTGCTCTTGATAATGCAACATAAAGTTGTCCATGGCTGAAGATAGGTTTGGGAGGTAGATTCCAATTCTATTTAAGGACTGTCCTTGGCTTTTGTTGATTGTCATTGCGTAGCATAGCTTGATTGGTAACTGTCTTCTTTTAAATATAAAAGGGAGTCTTGGATCTTTGTGTGTGGGTGAAATTCGTGGAATATATACTTTTTCCCCTATTTTGGTTCTTATGATCAGCTGGACTTCTATAACCTTTGTTAACATCTGTGTTACAATCATCCTTGTGTCATTACATAAGCCAACCTGCTGGTTGATGTTCCTGAGAAGCATAACCGGTGCACCATCTTTGAGCTTAATTTGATGGTTTGGAAAGCCACTGAAGCTGAATGTGTTGAGTAACTCAGTTGGATATAGCATTTCAGCTTTTCCATGGTTGCCAGAAAAGGGAGAAATTGAGTCAGAACTTGTATATATCATGAGTTCACCATCTAATAGTGATAAGATTTGCTCATTAATGGAATCGGTTGTGTCATTCTTTGGACATATGATAGCTCTGTCAGAGAGTTGATAAGGGTCTGGATTTTTCAAGCTGCTGTCATCATATACAAAGTTGATCAGTCTCTGAATACCATCCTCATTATCTTGGATGAGAAATTTTTTTGGTATTTTAATCCATCTGCAATCTTTATTTTCATCACTCATGGAGTGACCTATAGCACCATCTCCAACTGCAAGAAGCCATTGTGAAAATTCATTGATTTTTGTTTTCTCATTCTCATCAATATCAGGGTGAAGTAATCTCATATTCTGGCTCAAATAGTAAATCCTGAAATGTTCCCATAATGCTGATGATACAATTGAAGAGGCCAATATGTCACCTTTTGTTCCAAATGACTTAATAGGAAGTGTCTGCCGAAAGTCCCCCTCTAGCATGACTGATTTACCTCAAAATAATAATTCTGGTCTTTCAACAATGTCTTGGAGTGTTCTGTTGAGTGCTTCAAAACATTGTCTATTATTCATAGGTGATTTATCCCGGACTATTAAATCAGTTTCAAACAATAACTTTCCTAAGTGTGTTCTATTTTTTATGTTGCATACTAACTCATCTGTTAAGTCCAATGGAAGTTTGAAATGTGAGTGTGCTATTCTCCCGGAAGGACGTAGTAATGATGCGATGCCAGGTGAAGCAACAGCAAGAACAATTTTTCCTTGTGCTCTCAAGCCAATGATAATTGTTTTCCATAAGAAAATTTTTCCTGTACCTCCATGACCATAGATAAACATTAGCTGTTGTGTTTTAGTTTGAGATGCATGCATAATAATATCATAGATGGTTCTTTGGTTTGAATTAAGCAGTGGAAATAACTTCTCATGTTCTGCTGATAAAGCCTGTATGTCATAGTTTTTCTCCTCCATCAAAATTTTGTTGTTTAATTCTAATAACAATTCAGCAGGAGGCATTGGCAATCCAAAATTTATTAGTGAGGTAGAACATGAAGTAAGTAGATTCTCCATTTCATATAATGTGTAGTCATGAAGATATTGATCATTTAATTGGAGATTGGCAGTTGAAAACCTTGATTTATATCTGAAAGCTATATCATCAGTCATTTTTCGCCAATTATTAGTCCAAAGAGCAACTAGATTTGATACTTCATAATATAAAAGTATATGGATGAAAATTGACTTGAGCTATTTTGATGTAGCCCAAATAGAAGCCTCGTTCATGGCCAACTCCCATTCGTTGTCATCCTGGAGCAATCCCATTGCCTGACAGGGTAATTTGTAAGTAGGGAATACTTCATTATTGACTGTTCGAACATCTTCAAATGATTTGCAACCCTTTTGATGAGATAATAACATTCTAAGATAGAATAGTTCACCAGAACTTGAGTGGACATAAATTAATCTGCCAATGAAACTTTTCTTTTTCTGTAATCTGCAAGTCCAAAATTTGCCGTTATTATGTCAAACATATTCAGTTGGGAAATTTATATATGTCAAATATCTTGCAGTGGGATCAATGCTGTTTATCATAAACCATTCTGTCAGTGTTGTTTTCCTGTTGAGAGGGTTATTCATAACAGATTGTAAATGCTGGTTAGCATGAAATGGTACTTGCTGCATCATTTGTAAATGCGCAGATAAAACTTGTACAGCAGGCTTTCTCATATGTATGTTAAACTCAAATATTCTCCAACTTGCCTTGTACGGACAGATATAACGACAATCAAGATAATTTTGAATCTCATTAATTCTGTTCTGTTGAGTATCACTTATATTATAAAAGTCATCTACTAATTTGAAAATTCTAGCTCTAACACGGTCTGCCCCTTTAGAAATATACTTGAAGAGGTATTTTATCAGCATGCTCCACCCACATAATTTAACATTAATATGTGCATTAAAGGCTAAGCATAAGTCAATGTTGTATGGAACAACATATGCATTATCTAGCCTAACTCCATGTTTAAGAATAAAGTTATATGTATCTCTTCTTTGATATTGAATATATCCATTCTTGTCAAATAGAGTAATTGGCTGATACTTCTTGGGAAAAGATTTTGGGCATGCATTATCTTGCATGCATGAAGCTCTTGGTATTACCAAACCGTAGGGGCCATGGATCATAAACTCAATAACAACAGCATGGCCCTTTGGATGTGTTTCTTTGTCAGGAATTTCAGCTAAGATCACCTTGTCTATGTCTGTTGGCATTTGGATTTTGCTATTTTCTTCCAACCAAAGCAATGTGTGGCAGTGTGGGAGGCATCTTTTCTGAAATTCTATAGTATACAGCACTAAAAAAAATAATAAAAGATGTTATGTGGTGGAAGATGAATAAGCTATATAGAGGAACATTTAAGCTGTAGCAGAATTTAGTTGTAGAAGCACCTGCTGCTACACTATTGAAGGATTTTTTATCTCGCAAGTAAGCCACAAATTTTTGGACTTTAAGCTCAAAGATTCGGTCGATTATATCTGGTTTATTTTTTGGCCTACTCTGTGGAAATTTCTGAAGGTATCTCATTATCTCAGGCCACTTGACGTTACAGGTGAATGTAATGAAAAATTGGGGATTTCCATGGACTCTGCAAATTGCAAGAGCATCTTGATAATGTTTATACAAGTAGCGAAGGCCTCTAATGAAAAAAGCTGGCAATATTATTCGCCGCCCAATATCTGATCCATCTTGGTCACCTCTTAGTATCGCATCATGAATTCCATGAAAATATTCATTCCTTAAATTTGCATGGTTAGTTTGTATATAATCCAAATGATCTTGCTCTATGCAAATATATGCATTAACCACATACTGCTGAAATAGGCAACTTGTATAAGTTATGAGGGAGAAAGAATTCAGGCGATCATGGAGTTGAAAAGAATAAAACATTCTCATACTGACTCGTCTTCTTCTACCCATGGATGCATGATCAATCTCAGCAAACCAAATGTCAATTCTAAAACCATCTTCACCGAATACGAATATGAGGGGGAACTGTAGAGACATATATGAGGGATGCAACTTGTTGATTCTCTATAAAGCACCATGCCTGAATTGAATGACAATATCATGGTCGTTGCTTTCTTTTTCAGGAGATTCAAACACAATTGCACCTATGTCATTTGAAGTTGGCAGCATATATTGTGATTCACCTCTTTTATGGTACAGCCGAATCTGAAAATCTGGAATTTCTGTATCCTTGAATCTATCTCTTGTTGTTCTGAAAAGTTTGACCAACACATTATGGTCATTAAGCATTCTGATCAATTTCGTAATTATGTCAGGCTGTAAAACTGAAGGTTCTTTACCTCTGAAATGATGTAGTCTATTAGAAACCTCATTATCAGTATCATATATATAAAGCTGTAGAAATCTTAGATCTTCACCTACCAATGGACACAAAGAGCCCATTCTATGAAATACTTAACCCTGTATCTTGAAAACATATGGTCCTGAGCCATCATTAATTATTTCATCTATGTTTGCTCCGAAAGATGTCATAGCAAACATAGAATTGTAGGCTTGAATATTATCCCGAAAATGCCTATTTCTATATAAATTTTTAATCAAATCAGGAGGCTAGCGTGAAGGCGGAAGCATGACCTTACACCATTACAACACCGATTATACCTAGTCTGACCATTGTGAGATAATCGCCTAACCCATTCTTCAAACCAAAATAAGGCATGGCAGTATTCACATTGTTGGTCACAATCTCCTAAATCAATGTACTGAGTTGGAATATTTGAAATCATAAATAAAATGAGCAAAAAAAAAATTTAGTTCATATAGAAAATACAATAAGTAAGTCTATGATATTCCAATAATATACCTCATGATGACATATTAGTGTTTTGAGGATGGTCTGATGGCTGAGCAAATCTGTTGTTGAATGAGCACAAAAGGGTAGGGTTATTCCTAAAAGCTTCAAATATGTCAATCAGCTCAGACTGTGCAGGCAAACACTCTTCTGTTAAACACTGAGAAAAGTGATCTGTGATGCTTCCAGCATGTTTTATAGCAGAAGTTTCAGGTTTTGCAGGAGGTTGTGTGGGTAAGCTAGCATTGTGTTGATCACACGATAAAGAATAACCAGAAGACATCTGATGGAATATAGCAGTAGTCCTTTTCTGAGCATGACTAAAAGAAGAAAGATGTGGGTTCTCGCATTAACTATAAAATCTCTCTTCAAAATTAGGGATTTGAGCTGGCATAATTTCCTCCAAGGAACCACTTCTCATCTTAAACAAATCTCTTCTACAGGTCTTTTGAAAACAAAGATCATCGACTGAAATTGATTCATTAATGGTGTGCCAGATCTAGGGAAGTATGTGAATCTGTTTCATCAATCATTCTGTGCCTTTTTTTCTTACTTGGAATAGAAGAGTGAGCATTAGCTTCATTTGAACCAGTAAATATTGTATCATAACATATGACATCAAATTCTTTGTCAAGTAAATTCTTATTCAATCCACTTGCCATACCAATGCAAGACTACTAAGAATAACTATAACATTAGAATAAAATGAAAATGCAATAACAAATGAGCATCCATAATCATCACAAATGAAGCAATGCATTTCTACTAAAAAATGAGCATCCATAATCGTCACAATTGAACCAATGCATTTGTAGTAAAAAAAACATCAAAAAGAAAACAAATAATTAAAGATCACGAATACAAATAAAAAATGAATTCACACTTATTGATTAATGTGGAATAGATGTTGTTTCAAAAGTGTGAGAGTATGACAAAGGTAACAACAGTTTTGCTGTATCTAACCGCTGTAAAACAATGGATAAAACAAATGAAAAAGGTAACAACAGAAGTAGTAATAAGGTAATAAGACAATGAGCTCAAATGGCAGAAAGAAATAGATAAAGAATCAATATACCTTGTGCACAATGCCCAACAATAAAACAAATAGCAAATTAGATAACGAACTTGTAATAGGTGAGAATAAAAGATGACATAGAACAACCTGCAAAAAAAAAGAGGCAAAAACAGAAATGATACAACATGAGCAGGCAAAAAAAAAACCAGAGACAGGGAGACTTCATACTAAAGTAACTCGTGAGCACACAGAAAGAAGACACAAACAAACAAAATAAAAGAATGTACACATATTCAAGCAATCAATAAGTCAAGTAAATAGTAGGCACAAATGTATTTAAGACAATAGGAAAGCAGAATGAATCAAAAGGAACAACCTGGGGTCAAAAACATACCACACATTGAAGCATTAATGAGGAAAATTGAAGTCTAACATGGGACAAACAAACAAAGTAGGAAATGGCAAATAAAACCAAAGACATAATCAAAATAATCCAGTAGCAACATAACAGCTCGATAAAACTAACATGTGGGGGAAAAAAGAAACAACGCAACACAGTTAAACCAAATAAAGAAATAAAGTATAGACAAAGGAAATACATAAAATTATCACAGAAGGTGAGAAGATAAAAGGATTAAGCACACACCCTAGCAACCACGAACAATAGTGCTGAGAACCTCCATCAGCATTACACGAATTGTCCATAAATGAGCAGCAAAACAGACCTTAACCAAAGCTTAAGACAAATCACTCATCAACAACACTTTTTTATGTAATAAAATTCTTAGGGAATGGCAACAAAGATTATATAAATCTGTGAAGAATGAAAAACACTGTTTGAGAACATGGAGAAAGAAACAACAATTAATGAATGATATGACAGAATAACAAAAGAAACACAAAAACACAATGCTGAACAGTAAAAAGTACACAATACATAAATGCCTCTGGCGAGAGAAAAAGGAAAATCTGGGAACAACACACAATGCTGTTTGTTTACCCATACCAACAAACAAACTGACAACCTTAAAAGCAATAATTCTCTCAATATTTAACAGAGAAAAAATCACCCTACCAGTGAAACGGCACAACAATGCAGGATCCACAAACAAACAAGCAAAATGTAGTACAAACACCCGTAAACACAGCAAATCATAAAAATATGGAATATATCACGTAAACGTTGGAGGAAGAGGAAGGGAAAAAAATTCAATCATAGCAACTAAGGGCGGATACACAAAGAGACCAAATGAATCACAAACACCTATAAAAAGAGAAGATCAAAATACCCAAAAACATAACACTCACCATATTAACATCAGCAACCTAAAAAAAAAAGGGTGCAAATAAATGACAACTAAAACATAAGGAGAAGGCGACAGAAAAGCAGGAACAATCCATCCCCTGAAAAAACAAATGGTGTTAATAAGAGAAAAACATGGGAAAATGAAGAAAGCAAACAAATGAAGGTAACAGGAAAATAAAAAACTCCCAACATGAAGATGTAGAGCCGAAACCACCAATGCCAAAGTGAATTCTTCCTCACTATGGACAAAAGACGGGGAAACACACCATCCCGACATCCAGAACAAACAAACATGAAGAAAACGGAAGACATCTCACATCCAAACACAATGGAACTCTTGAACGAAAGTAATCCCGCAAAAACAGCTGGCCAGTTAACATCAGGGGACAACGAACTCCAATGGTCATGAGAACGAAACATACACTGACAAAAGTAATGACACGAATCCCAACCAACAGAAACTAAATTGGGTCAGCCCAAAAAAATGCAAACCAGCACCTGACTTAAAAAACCCAATACACGGCCCAACGGCCCAAACACCCCATAAACTCAACAGGCGAAAGAACCCGTAAGCAGCCCATACACATCGAAAGGGCAAAATCATATTGGCACTGTTCATCCATGTAGATCGAACAGTACCGCCTCACGGGTTTTAGAATATAGTGTAATTTGTAAAACTAAGTATTTTAAAAATGAAACACCATTGATAGTGAAAAATTTATTAATTTAAAAGTCAAATAACACTTACATTAATTGGAACAGACCTTACATGAGTCAAAAACAAAATGTTCCAAAAAAATGAACTTAAAAGAAAACCTAATATCTGTACTCAACAACATAATAAGATCAAATACAAATTAGGTAGACAAAGTGCTAACCTGAGACCTATGTGTATACCTTGTCCAGGTCCTCTAGTCTTGCATTCGTGATGCAACAAAACTCTAATCACGGTTGAAAATTAAGGGATTTAGGCCATTTGTGACACTAATTCACACCAATCACTACCTCAAAATATAGTTGTTAAGGGGGTAAAAATGAAATTTTATGGGCCAAAATTATTATGCAAACCATTTGAAGGGCCTGTAGTGTCATTTTCCTTTTAAAAAAAAATTCGTTGCTGACCGTTCAAAACTTACTGTTGGGACCGATCAGGCCTAGCTTGGGACTACCGAGTCTAAGCAGAGCCGTGCTATGCCAGGCCCAAAACCAAATTAGACCGTGCCAATCTCAGATCCAGTTCTCTCATTCCCGAGGCCCATACCCACCCCTCATAATGTCGTGCCTTACCCGGGCTCATGCTAAGTTGGGCTTTGACTGGTCCTGTGCTGAATTTGACCCGAGTCAATCCCTAGCTGAGGTTAACCCAACCCACCCGCTTGAACACCTCTAGTCATAAATAGGCTAGGAAAGTGCGACATATTGCATAAAAGTTTTCCCACAATTTTTTCCCAATCACTCACTGGAATTCTTTCACATGATTTCCAAATCAAGAAATTCTAAACCACTGCACCCATTCTTGTTATTCTCTCCCAATTCATGTTATTCTCTTTTCATTCTCACTGTCCAACATAAACCACAGGGTCTGACACAATCAGACCCCACTATCATACATATTTCACACAACTAAGTGTCGTCTCACTATAATTTTTTTACAAAAGCCATCGATTTCATACAGCAACAATGAAAATCATACAAAACCTAACTTCATTGCATATAGATGAGGTTGTGATCATGTCAAAGATTTCATTAAAAGTTTCACTTGAATCGTGGCTATTGGCAATGTATACAAGAGTCTGGGTTCATCAAGTTAAGGTTCGAATATTGTGATTACATCCCCAAATCATTATGTAGTGTAATATCTTGCCTGAGGTTGGTTGTGTTGTGTGCATCATTATGATTTCAAACATTGGTTTGTTTTATTATTGTATGAAATTGTATTTATACTCTATGAATATGAACTTAAGGGTGTGAAATGTAATTTCCAAACTTGTTATTAATATCTTAATTTGAATATTAAAATATTATGATTTTACGGTCTATAACAAAAGAAAGATTTAAGGTAAAATATTATTTTTAGTTGAATCTTGTAAAATTCTAATTTGACTTCTAAAATCTTTAAAATCTTAAAGATTTTATGATTTCATACTATTGAATGAAAAAATATTTTTAAATTTAATAAAACTTATGTAATTTTGGAACAAATTAGATACCTACTAATCAATTATTTTAACATAGATAGAAATGATGAACTTAAATTATTATATTGAACACTTATTACTTACTACTGATAACTTGATATTTGTATATGCTTTTGTGCAATTAATGTTGTGCATATGTTTTTGTATCATATGCCATGTATTTATTTAAAATAATAAAAACATTTAGGCATTTAGTTGTGGTTATAGTAATTATTGAATAGAAATAACTTAAAATAGTTGGATCTTAAATTCTTTTTAATATTCATTAATTTGAGGCTCATTTTATTTTTAAATTATTTTTATTTAAATATTTTTAGTTTTGTGATTTATATGATTCACAAAATAATAATAATAATAATAATAATAATAATAATAATAATAATAATTTTAGCTAGAATTTTGATTTTGACAACCTTGCTTGTTATGCATATGCAAGAAACATCAAAATATGTTCCTCATGTATAATTGTAGAATTTGAATGGTGCAGTCCATTTGTATCAAATCAAGTTGTATATGTATGAGACCAAAACTCGAGTGCATGACTGTGGAGTTTGGGTGGTAAATTGTCTATGAACAAGGCTGGTATGTGTATGTACAAAACTAGGTTGCAACTGTATGATTAGGATGTATTGAAAAGTGTTAATTTTTTGTACGAAATTGATATACATATACATGAAACTAGGTTTGAAGGTATTAAAAAAATAATGACTTTATATGCAACTATATGTATGTATGTATGTATGTATCTATGAGTTCCTATAATAGGAAACTTGGTTCTTATTATACAAAACTAAGTTACATTTTACGAAATTATGATACTGTTATATGAAACTGGGTTACTATTGAACGAAACTCAAAATTTTAAATCTTGCTTAGAATAAGGCAAAAGTTTTAAATCTGCCACTAATGTTTGGGCTTGGGTTTGAATTCTCCACCATAGTTTTTTTTTTTTTGCCCAATCTCTCATTGATGTTTCAAAATTGGCTCAAATATGCCATTGAAGTTTCAGATCGAAAGTGAATATATATGTCACTGTCCATTCAAAAGCTAACAGAAAATGTTAAAAGTAACAAATTTTTGAAATTTTATAATGATAATGGAAGTTTTAACAAACTTCAAGTGCTTTAAGTAATTAGTCTCTTTCTCTCTAATCTTTCTATCATCACTGTTGGAGTTTTTTTTATCACCATTCGCAGCGGCTGATTAAAAAATTTATAGCTTTTTCTCCTTTCATCGCCATTGGCTATCCTCCATCTTTTAATCCCTTCATTCCTTCCTTACCTTGCACCATAAAAACGAGTTGTAGATCGGGTTGCAAAATGAAGGCAATGGTGGATCAGGCTTCAATGTTGACAGCAAGGGTAGTGTTTCGCATAGAAACCGGATGGCCGTCCAAAAGAGACGAGAATGAAAACAACATGAGCTTAGAGAATGTGCTACGTACAATATGAATTTGGTGCACCAAATTCTCACCAGAGGTGGGATGCCGTTGAGATAGAACACCGATATGATGGCACCAGTAAGTTAAGGCATGTTAAAGAGCAAGATAAGAAACACGTGGTGCATGGTGAATAGTGAAGCTAGGAAGGGAAGGCTGTTGGACTGCCGGCCGACCATTCGAGAGAGGTGTGCTACGAACCAATCATGATTGAGGCAAAAGCGTCGATCATCTTCAATAGTGGAGCCAAACCGAGTTGGAGCAAAAGTCTTAAAGGTCTACGTATTCTTTGAAAGATACATAATAACCCCAATATTTCAAAATATTTTTACCATTTTCTATTATTTTTTAACAGACAGTGACGTATTTAAGCTATTTTGGAAATATTAGTAGGAGGTTGGGGGAGAAAAAAACTATAATAGCAAATTTGAGCCCAGACCCAAATATTAGTGGCAGATTTGATTGTTTTACTTATAGAATAATTACCAATTTTGTAATGGTATGGTATAGTACCGATATTGTATTGTACTATCTTGGTTATACCTATTTTAGATAATTTAGATGTATATACATATATGAAAACAATATTATATATATATACCAAAATTTGATATTGTAAGAGTGTTAATTAAGTGTAGGTTATATATATGTAAATTACTTAAAAGTTTTTCTCATATAAATATTTTATTATGTATAATAAAAACATAATTTTTAAGGTATTAGAAAAATAAAAGTACAAATTTTCTTCTAAATATCGGTAAATATTTGTTATACAATTAATTAAGTATACATACTTGTAATCTGTTTGACCTAAAAAATATAAAAAACTGAAAAAATAAAAATTTACTTGGCCGGTACGGGCTGAGGCATTTGGTACATTGAGTATCGCTAGTATAAAGGACAACTTTTGTCTCAGCTGTCCCATACCATTTCTGCATTGGTATAGTACAGTATTCAAAACCATGACAAAATTGAATTCCCATTGTATGAAAATAAAAATTGATATTGGAAACTAAGTTTCTTATTATATGATACTATGTTTCTTTTGGGTCAAGCTTGTTACTTTTGTACAAAACTAGGTTCTTATTGCATGAAAATTATGTTTTCATTGTATGAAATTAAGATGCTAACATTCAAACTTAGATTTATATTGTACAAAATTGAGAAGTTGATGTCAGAAATTAAGTTTTTATTGTATGAATGTAGAATTCTTCCTATATGAAACTACAATACTATTGAATAAAATTGGATTCCTATTGTATAAGTATCGAGTTTTTATTGTAAAAAATTGATATTTTAATGTATGAGATTGAGTTTCCTTTTGTTCAAAATTGAAATGTTGATGTAGAAAATTGGGCTTATATCAAACAAAATTGGTTCCCCATTTTATGAAATCCAACAATTAGAAGATGTAGTGGAAACCCCCCCAACATGAAATTGAGTTCCTAATATATAAAATTAGTTAGTTATGTATAGAAAATTCATATCATATTCTTTTGGGTACACTTTAAGATATTAAAAGAAGAAAAAAAATTAATTATGAACAAAAAAAGACTCCTTAGCTAGATGTGAATAAGAGCTGCTCTATGCCTTAGACTTGCCATATAGTCCACATGAGCATTCTTCTAATGCATAGTATGATGCACACCATCTAAACCTCATGTCCCGAACAAGTGCCTACAATTTTCCAATAAATTTTGAAGGGGATAGTTGATGTCCCTTTTATACAATAATCAGACTATCACTAAGGAATCCATCTTAACTATGGCACCAAATAACTACAATTGTTGGATCAACAAAATTCCTTAACGCAACCAAAACAACTTATCTTGAATCATTGACACCTTCACTTAGCAATAAGAATATCCTTTTACCCACTGCCTCATAAAACCTCTAATGACACTTTCTGTTGCCACTCAACATTGACTTTCAAAAATCCATCTGAATTAAGCTTAAAATAACCTACAAGCAGTGGTGGCAACTAATGCACCAAGATCAACTACTTTTGAACTTATTCTCCAACATTATCCCAAGGTGAAACCATTTTCAGATGTCCTTTTTTCTTTTCTTACTATCTCCTATAGATTAGTATTTTTATTCTGGAAAACTATGTTATTTTAAGGTTTTTGCTGTTACCACGAAAATGAAGTGAAAAAAAGAAAGCCATGCCACACCATCATAAATGTAAGGGGCACTAGCTTTAGGATCAGGGTTGTTGAAGCGATACTTAAGTCTTTAGACTCAAGTTACTTGGTTATAATTGGTTAGTGCCCTTTACAGTTAATATCAGAATGAGACTAGTAGTCTTAATAGATAAGTGAGGCATAAGTCATTGAGGTCAAGTGAAAGACCTTATGCTAAGCAATAGTTAGTACTGATCATAAGCATTTGTGCCCGACGAATGTTGTTTGGCTTTGGTTGCAGATGTAATGAACAGGTGTAGGGGCTAAAATGATGACCTAATAATTTGTTGACTATGTTAAAGCAAGTGCTGAGATACTGAAGAGGATAGTTTGAACCCTATCATGGGTAGCACAAGTGTCTTAGTTCTTTTAAGAGAACACAAGTAGGTTATAATGGAAGGAAGATTAATAGGGAGGCCCAAAGGTGAAGGTTAAGGTGCACTAAGATTTTTTAAGGGACAAAGACTTAGTATCACTTTTGAGGCCCTGACCATAAGGCTAGTGTCCTTCGCTATAAACTCTAGAAGAAATGTCATTCTTAACTAATCAAATGTCTTAAGGAGTAAGAAGAAAAAAATTAACTTGCTCAAAGGAAGCACATAAGGCCATACAACTGAGGCTAAGTCATGACATCGAAATAGGTGGTTTACCCTCTCTTCAGCTGAGTGACAAATAGAGTAAATATCATTAACTAAAACTCATGTGAAGCCTCACTATGGTGTTTAGTTTTTGTAAATACCAAACTTAAAACACATTAATCTTCCCAAAAGTCATAACATTATAAACCCAATGTTGAGCCCTATTTGTTTATAACTCAATATCATTCCTTATAATCCACAAACAATATATATACTTAACTGATATTTTCCTCTTACTTTTTCTAGACTGATTTATAGTTTCAGAGCAATAAGGTTTTTGCCTTCCCCCGCTTCCTTAGTCAATCATTCCAAAGCTATCATCCAAGTGCAAAAGCACCCTTTAGTGTTAGTCATTGTCCTTTATTTGAGGTACATGTGGGGGGTTTATATGCCCTTTTGCTATTATCTTTTACAGGGCTTCGCTCGTTTATTTATGGTGGACCATTGTTCATTCAGCTGAGCAACGACACTTTACTTTGTCTTTTTCTTCTTTTCCATTCTTTTTAGATGTTTAGTTTTTAAAAGAAAACCTTTGCCTCCATATTGGAGAACATTCTCATGGAGGTACAACATTTTGATCTTGGGGAGGTTCATAGCCTGATAAGCATGTTGTCTCTAAAAGCCATATTTGGACTCTACAAGAAGCATTTTCTCTCTTATACTCTAGATGTCTCCATTCCAAGGAAGTTTGAAAAGGCTGGCTAGCCTGGTAAAGGATGAATGATTATCTATGCTGATCAGGTTCAATCGGGCCTTTGTTTTTTTATCCACCCGTTCATTTCCCAATTGTGTAATCATTTCTAAATTCATTCATCCCATATGTCCCCTAATTGCTACCTATATATCAATGCCATTCTTGTGAAATGCCATGTCATAGGAGCTAGGTACTTTTTGGAATCTCTCATTTTCTTTTACTTTTTATCCTTGATGAAGTCCTCTTATTGCTTCTTCAACCTTCAGCCTAATTCCTTTGGTTGCAACCTCTACCTTCCCTTCAACTTTACACCAAAAAGTTAGAAGAAATATGAGGAAAAGTTCTCCTTCGTACTAGTAAAGGAAAACTGGGATTATTCCTATGAATGTATTGGCAACTCTATCCATAAAGTAATTAAGCCCTTTGCTTGGGGCCAAGTCTGAAGCCTTCACAACCACTTAGAGGATTATATTGCATTTCCTAAAGGTTGTGAAGGACACATTGAAAGGAAGGTTATTCTTGCTTCCCTGACAACATGTGGACAAATTTACCTTAAAGATGTGTAGGATCAACTGTTCATGTACTAACAACCTTAATCCAATTCGCTGGTTCTCGAGGATAAGAATAAGACTTATAGATTCCTTATATTGCGGCATTATTGGAAATAATGAGTTTTTTGTTTTTAAGCAATGCATGTAGTATCTCTTGTTTACTCTTGATGTTATCATGCTGATGTGATCGCGCATGTGCCCATTAGAGCTCTATAGCTACACCCAAGAGGCATGACACCATGTCTGAGTCATTTGAAGGACCAAGAGTGTTTTTAATGCCTTGGAAACTGCCTGGGTCTCTCCCCTGGAGCTTATTATGGCCGGATAGGAGTCCTAAACCTTCTAAGGGAAGTACTAGAGGCCGTCTGGGCCCTTTCCTTAAGGTAAATGATGAAGACCATCCTGGCCTTCCATCTCTATGGTGGTGGTGAATGTGGATGCAGTAGAGTCTCCTTCTTTCAAGCGGCATGGAGCCATAGTAACAACCCTTATCTAGACCATTCTAATTCGGGGGCTCATTAAGTAATTTCTTTGCCTCTCCAAGATCTATGGTCCGATGTCTTTTCTAGTAATTCATTATCCTTTGGTGGTTTATTATTTATCTTTTTAGGATTTGCTAGAGACAGTGAGGCCCCCTATGCTATTCAGGTCCATTGCCAACCTGGGAACCTCTTCCACTATTAATGACTAAGGTGCAAAAGGAGCTCAACAGGTTCCTTTTAAAGAGACTTAGCCTAAGACACACCTAGAGGGCTCTAGGAAAATCCCCGCCCTTCCGGACCATTTGTAATCGGAGGTCTTTGAAGCAAAGCATAGGGAACTATACATTGGCATTCATATGGGTGTACTATACAACCCTACTTCTTAGCTAGTAAAGATGAGTATATGATTGATGGGTGGAGTTTTTGTGTGTGGGCATATGTAATGCAATGAGCTTCATGTTTACTCATCCTTTAAACTTAGACCGCAAGCATACGGTTGTCGCTTGTAAAGTGATAAGTAAGGGTCAATACCACGAGGACTATGGTGCTATAGTAAGACTATCACTAGTTCTTAGACAACTAAATGGAAGTATGGATAAAATGAATAAGTAAGAGAGGAAGCAAGTTAAGTGGAGAGAAAGTTTTGGTAACAAAGAAGCAACAAGAATAACAATAAACCAAGACTAATTATCAGCTAACACTAAAATGTCTAAACTAGCACAAGCAACAATAATAACTCAAACACAAGACAAACAATGGTTTAAAGCAACCTCATAGGGTAAGGATGATTGTTTCATGAATGGAATAACTTTTTACTTGTTCATAACATCATATGGTGAGAGTTCCTATGGTTACTCTTCGAGCTATGTCTAGCCTAGCAAAATTCTTTTACCATGTTATAGGAGGAAATTGTCATACCGAGAGGAGTATTTCCAAGGATAATTTGATAAGAATGATTGAATATGTAGCCCTATAACAATTAAGTGTGTCATAATAGGGAAAATAGAGCATCCGTATCATCAATTTGGTAGCAAAGAGATGACTAAAAACTTTAGGATATAGGGGAGAAAATGATAATTGTATTTGTCTGTTATTATTTGCTGCACAATTTCTTCATTCTAGTTATACATATAGAGCAGAGATAACCCAACCTATGGTACACATGGCCCTATCCCAACAGGATTGCACCATTCCTTATTATCTTCAAGACTTCAACATAAAAAAAACCCCGAAACCTCAAGGTATATAACTTTATATACATTCCAACAAAAGCTTATGATTGTTTTTCTCCATCTGTCTGGAATAATAATAAGCCATTCCTATAATTTCCCCAGGTCAGTAGAGTAGAGAAAGGGGAAAAAACTCCTACTTGTACAAAAGTCTCAAATTTGTCGGTAATATTTTATGCTGGGATCAAAATTTGTCAATAAATTTTTTTGCCCCAAATTCCCATTAATGTTTTTAAAATTGGCTCAAATTGCCCATTAAATTTTTTTTTAAAAAAGAGAAAAGCAGCATATTTTGAATTTTTGGGGAGATAATGCAGCCTTTAACAAACTTAAGGACTTTAGCTAATTTATCCATTTATTCAATATGAAGGGAAAAAGTAAGGATTTTGGTCCACCACCCTTGTGGTGGCTACTGCTTCAGCTATGTGGCTGCCAACAGCCTTCTAAACTGAGTCACTTGGCTTGTCATTTGAAAGACTTAATTAATTTATTCATTTTCCTTATTGACAGCATGTGCTTTGATTTCGATTGGATCTTCTAATGAATAAAAGCCTTCTATTGGGGACTTATGACAAGTTTAGACAATTTTTGGATCCTTTAAAATGCCATGAAGCCCCAATCCTAGAAGCTATTTTTCATCTTTATCTGAGTTATCCATATCCGCTCCCATAAGTTTGACCCGAGATGAAAAACAGTGGCACCTAAAACAAAAGTAAGAGTACAAGGAATCACCGAAGCAGGAATTGTAGGGAAAGCCTTCTTCGAGACTGTGAGCTTTTGGTCGATAGTCTCCAACACACTAGCAATCATCAATTTGTCTTCCATGGCTATAGAATTTTGATTTTCTCTCCCTCGTTCTTACACTTTAAATTGGAGATTGGAGAAGGCTGGAGATGGGCCTCATGTCCGGAGCAGTTAAGGGCGAGGCAAACTAGAATCATTAGTTTTTACCTTTATATTGAAGAAATGGATAAGTACCTAAAGTTCTTAAAATTTTTTAAAAGTTACATTATCATCCTAAAAATTCTGAACTTACAATTTTTTCCTCCATTTTATTTTAGCCTTTTACCCATCACTCTATTGGTGCTTAATTTGAGCTAATTGTAAAATATTAATAGGTAATTTAAGCCTAATAATAAATTTGATTCTAGTACAAAACATTAGTGACAAATTTGAGTATTTTTTATCATATATAACATACAATTTATATTCATTTGCCCTCTCTCTTGCCCCAACTGCCCTCTTCCTCTGTTTCAAACTGCCCGACCTGCCCGCTGTATTCTCAAGCGCCCTTCCTCCCCTTTTGACTAAAAAGTTCTGCGATTTCCGGTTCTTTAGATTTTTTGTCCTTCGTCTCCGTCTCATCTCATCTTACCGCCCCTTATTTGGTGTCTCTGATTCTGATGGTTGCAAGGAGCTGCTTTAAGCTGTTTCTTCCATGAGTTGACCGCTGTTGTGGATCAAATTCCTGCAGCTGCTATTGCTATTTGGTCTCACATCTGAATCGTCACTCGTCTGGTTTGCGTAGCTCAGCTCAGCTCTTTCTTCCCAGTTTCTTTCTTTTTTTTTTTTTTTCTTGATAGGTGGCTGTAAAAAGATCTGTGGAGGATGGGTTTTGGTCCTGAGTCTGTGAAGGTGGTTGACAAACGGGAGTTGGAGAAATCAAAGAAGAAGGTTAAAGAGGGAGAAATTGGGTGTTGGGTTAGATTGAGGGTCATGGGCTGCTGCTTGCCATCTAGATCAAAGGTTGACAACTCTTTGAGTGGCGCTGATGGTACCAATTATGGTAATCTTCCTTCTTAAATACACATTCAATTGCTTGCCATATAACTACTACATTAGGCTGCTTCAAAGTTATCCTATTTAGCTTATCTTTGTACTCTCAAGATGCACGCACGTTGGCAGGCAAGATATTCCCTTTTCTTACCAAAAAAAAGTTTTTTTTTCTGCAAAGTGCTCAATCTTACTGCTTCTCTTTTGAGTGGCACTGGCTGGCAGTTGTTAGTTAACAATTCATCAACTGTTTTGTTTAGCGGGAAGAGACAAGGATAGAGAGGTTGGGTGGGGCTGCTAAGATTGTCTTTCTGTCATTGTTGTTTTTGGTTGGTTTGTGGAGGTGGATGTGGTGTTCTGCCCCATATACATACTGTTTGTGCCTGCAAGAATTACATGGGAGAAGAAGTGGAAAGGCTAATCTTGGCCTCGCTGCGTTTAATTGAATAGCAATAAATGCTTCCATGCAATTCCTACTCCCTCCACCCCAACAGGATGCTAAGTTTTTGCGTCACATGTGTCTCCCTTAATTTGTTGGTTGCTACACTAAGAGTAAACTTAAAAACATGATGCACATTTTATATCTATTCCATTCATTTATGACACTAACCTTTTGGAAATGGCCTCCTTTCTAGTACAGGGGCTCTTTCATTTGAGTATTTTATCACCTACTTGAGTGTTACTTTTGTCATGCTGACTTTGTAAAATTTTCAGCTGAAAGTAAATTCACAAACGAGAAAGTCAGAGATCAACCAGTTGTCCCAGTATCATCAACAACCACTAGTAACGCAGAAAGCACTTCATCCACTCCTAAGTTCAGTGAGGAGCTCAGGATTTCTTCTCAGCTTCGGAAGTTCGCGTTTAATGACCTAAAGCTGGCAACTAGAAATTTCCGACCAGAATCCCTTCTTGGTGAGGGTGGGTTCGGTTGTGTCTTCAAAGGCTGGATCGAGGAGAATGGGACTGCTCCCGTGAAACCTGGAACTGGGCTTACAGTTGCTGTCAAAACTCTCAATGCTGATGGACTTCAAGGTCACAAAGAATGGCTGGTATGACTTATTAATTTATGATTATCTTCACTGAGGCATTTATGTTGCCTTTGACTTCTTTTTTTTTAATTCTCTTCCTTTTGCCCCATATTTCAGGCTGAAGTCAATTTTCTAGGTAACCTCCTGCATCCCAACTTGGTTAAATTGGTTGGATATTGCATTGAGGATGATCAAAGGCTGCTGGTCTATGAGTTTATGCCTCGAGGAAGTTTGGAGAATCACCTCTTTAGAAGTGCGTACAAACATTTTATGTCAATTTATGTTCTCTTTTACTTTAGCTGTAAATTTGATTGGTTTCTATGTTCTTCATCTTAAAAAAAAAAATATAATATGTAATAATAAATTATGCAGCTAATGACACATGTTTCATGTTTCTCTGGCTTTAGTTTTTTTTTAATCTCTTTTCAATGAGGCCAAACAACCTTTTGTTCATGAAATTGCTAGATTGTCATATCTTTGTCCTGGCATTTATTTTATGTTCAGGAAAATCTGAAATGTTTTCCTTTCAAATTTTGTTTCATTGTTGTTTGATTTTATGTGCGTTGACCTTTGGGCCTGTTGTTGAAGAGCTACTAAATAGCATGCTCGAAATTTTCCACCCGTTCTCAATCTCTGCTATTTGTAGAAGATGGATTTGGGTCTATCTTGCTGTCCTCCAATTTGCCCACAATTCATGTGTATTCAAAACCCAAATTTGTGGGAGTTTGAAGATCGACTGAGAATGGAGGAATTTAAGTATGTTGTGCTTGGGCAACCCTGTTTGTTACTTGGACATTTGGTGGCTTTCTTTGTAGATAATTAATATCAATTCTGGTTTAACTGATTAAGACCACTGCATTCAAAGGTTGAGAACTCCCTCAAGATTATTAAGTCTCAAACATTTAAAGTTTGAAACTTTCAGGAGTCACAGAATCGTATTCGTAGTACCATACCATACGCTTGATCCCACTATCCAAACATGTCAGGTTATCTCATCAAAAACATAAATACTGATAAAAGAAATTGCTTAAGTTATTTTACAGTTAAGCATGTCCTTGAAAGCTTTTATGTTCATTTTGTTTGCCAAAATTGGTCAAAGAGATCAAATTTTGATTTATCTTCCAGCTGTTGTACTAGGAACTGATTGACTTCCCAGATCACCTGTTATCTGATTACGTAAATTTGTTAACAACTTTCTAGAGGCACATTACTAATGCTATGGAGTAGCCAATATTCTTGTGGCCTGTGTGTGGTAACTATTGCTTATATGCCTTTGATATTTAATTTTCTTTGGTAACAACCATGTTCTGCACAGAAGGGTCCCTGCCGCTTCCTTGGTCAATTAGGATTAAAATTGCTCTTGGTGCTGCAAAGGGCCTTGCCTTTCTTCATGAAGAAGCTGAAAGACCAGTGATATATCGTGATTTTAAGACATCAAATATTCTGCTAGATGCGGTATGCCACTAAACCAAATAATAACCAGTTACAATTGTACATTCTTCCCTTTAATTATTAGTTGCATTCGCAGGACTATAATGCCAAACTCTCTGATTTTGGACTTGCCAAAGATGGTCCTGAGGAGGGTAAAACTCATGTATCTACTAGGGTGATGGGAACATATGGGTATGCTGCCCCAGAATATGTGATGACTGGTATGTGGTAGAACTGAAGTGTTACTTTTGGAAGAACCTTCTACTTAGATAGCCTCTAAATACCAGATATATATGGAAACTAATTTGGGAAGGGCTTAACTGTGTTTGGTTAAATGTCTTAACTGTGTAAAGAAGTGGCATTGTGGTAGTAGTTGGACCTGTCACTCATGAACAACCAGGAAAAGCCTGAAGCTAAAAATAAATAAATATGGATATTTTTTTTAAATGAAATATTTGCATGCTTTTTTATTTGAAGTTTAATATTTTTAGAGGTTGACGTTTTGTGATGTACATGCCACTAATTGCATTCATGGCGTATTCCCATGTTTATGCTTATATTTTAGTATTTGTTTTAAAAGCTTTTTGGCACAGACACACTTTTGAATTGATGATGACTACTAAATCTTATCATTCAGTATAGACCCTTCTGCTTGCTTATAAATTGAGGATCATAAGAAACCAAAGAAGCATAATATCTCTTGATTTATGACACCTGGAGCTAATAAAATTCCATGAAATATAGGTCACCTGACGTCAAAAAGTGATGTCTATTCATTTGGAGTGGTTCTGCTTGAAATGCTGACTGGCCGAAGGTCCATGGATAAAAATCGACCAAATGGGGAGCACAATCTTGTGGAATGGGCAAGACCCCATCTTGGCGACAAGAGAAGATTTTTCCGGATACTAGATCCCCGCCTTGAAGGTCACTTCTCTATAAAAGGGGCTCAGAAGGCTGCCCAGCTGGCTGCTCAGTGCCTCAGCCGTGATCCCAAAGCTCGACCACTAATGAGTGAAGTTGTTGAAACTTTGAAGCCTCTTCAGAACCTTAAGGATATGGCAAGCTCATCATATTACTTTCAGACCATGCAAAGTGACCGTAGTAGATTAAACACAAACTCGAAAAGCGGTGCCAAGGTGCAAGCAGGATTTATAATGAGGAATGGCCAACCAATGAGGAGCTTGTCTAGTTGTTCAAATGGCCCTCAAGCTTCTCCATACAGCCATCATCAGCAATCACCAAAGCCTAGAGCAAAAGAAGCTTAGTGGCAGGCAACTCTCTGACATATGGTTTCCATTTGCACATCTCCAGATATCGCTGTTGAACAGAAGTGAAGTAGGTCTTCCTGTTCTGACAAGCATCTCCCCGCTGCATGTATTGCTCCTTTAGCATTCCAGTATCACTGAAAAGCATTCCTCGGTAAGCTGCATGTAAGCCATTCTATTACTGTCCATCTTTGGTTGCTGTCCGTAAACTTCGACAGGCTGCTGAATTTCAAGCAGTGTAATGGACATACAGTTAGCAGGAAATGAAGCGGTTTTTGATGAGACGAGGATATGGAAGCCTTGGGTTAGATGTACCTTAATGTATTGACTATATGCTTGCTGGCACTGGTAATATAGGAAGAGTTTATAAGGCAAATTGTTGTAGCAGTTCCTTTCGTTTGCTGTCCTAATCCGTTGAGATCTTCCTCTCTAGTTTGACCAATTGTTCAGCCATGGATATGGTGGTAGATTGTACAACAGATGGACCCGTTGGCCTGAGAGGACTTTATGTAAAGCTTACAGTGGTGCTGTGATCTGTAATCTCCATTACCTTATTGTATGTAGTTTAACAAACTTTGTTCTTTGGTGAGCGGTGTGCGTTCCATTAGAATGTGTCCACTTTTCGGTGCTGTTCTGGTTGGTCGCCAAGGGGTGAAGAATGTGTGTGGGAAAGAAAAATGAAAGATATGAGACAGAATCTGCATATGCTTCAGGACCGTCATAGTTTTCTGGCATTGTAGTGGAGCCGTTTTCCGGGATAGTGAGTCTAATTAACCTGCCCACGGGCAGAGAAAACAGCAACAGCTCAAAAGAGGCTAACCAGAAAAGGTGCAGAGGCTGCCACAGTGATGGATTTGCATCTATGCAAAGTTAACTCTAAACCGTTAAATAATTGACATATGTCCATTTTTTCGTTTCACTTCAATATGGTAAGCCCTAAATCATTTTTGATCCCTTGAACTATGTTAACTTGCTCAAACAGAGTTCCCGCAACTGGACACGGTACAATCCGATCTCCCAACTGAGCCATAAATCATTTTAAGCCTCTAACCTTATATCTGTCAGTTGACTAGCCCATAAAAAGAGAAAATTGTAAATTGCGTGTGAATTCATCCACCTTTTTATTTTCTCTTTTATATCATATACTTTACCATCTAACAATTCAAAGCATCGTCCGAACGAACATAAACATAAATATGAACAATTAAAATTGATGATTACCACAAATCTAAATTGAAGTTAGTCTAGCAATAACTGATAGAGTAATAGGTGATGATGAGAGAGATTATGAGTGAGGATTATGGGGCTTGGCTTTGTGCCGTAATAAGTTCACACTGAGAGAGAAATGACTAATTATGTTTAGGGAAACAAAGACAATAGATTAATTTAGGGGAGATTAGGGCATAATCATGTGCATATGGAGTAGGTAAACACTAGTAAAAATATATGATATATAAAATATACTCTCTCCATCCTAAAAGTTTTGTTTCATTTTTTTTGCAATTAATCTATGATTTTTTATTTTCAACATTTTAATATATAAATAAAAAATATTTGTATATGAATAATAATTAAAGATATGTAGTTTCTAAATATATTTTTATTATTTTTTTCTAACAAACAATAATATAAATAAAATTAAGTCAAAATACAACAAAAAGTCAAATGTATCAAAATTTTTTGGACAGAGGGAGTATATAATAATAAATGTACAACTAATAAATAAATAAATAAATAAATGAATATAAATGAACAATAATCGAATGATTCATGAATATAAATAAACAAATGAGACCTTGTTCGTGTTCGTTCGTTTAACTAATCGAATAGAAAAATCTGTTCTTATTCGTTTGTTTAACTAAATAAACAAATTCTTCCCAAATGGTTCACGAATGGTTCTACCAAACGTTCTATTTATTTAAATCTTTACAATGACAAGAGAAAAGAAATACTAGTGGTCCTGGAAGGAGAAAGGAAAAAACAAGAGAACTTTGTTGAGTAATCAAACTTCTGTTTTTTCGGGTTTTAAATGGAATGCCTTCTGGATCTTAACCTGACATTTGGATTTGTTGGTCTTTGACTCTAAATAGCATGAGAGGAATTAACTGACCTTTTATTTTATGTAGTTAAAGCATCATAAATGGGTACTTCCTTTCTATGTGCTGGGATATAAGCTGTGTCACATAGTTTTTGCTTTATATTCTGGAAGTTCCATGGGTGGGGAGAGTTTCTTGGTCTAAATCAAGAGCTTGTTATCTTTTAGCTTCTTCATGCCAGCTTGGTATAAGTGTTTCTGATGCTCCTATACAATTTATAATCTGAATATTTTGTTGTGTATTGTGTATTTTATTTGAATTTTACATGCTGTATCTTTAGATTTATACGAACTGCTTGTTTTGAAAATTGAACCATCCACTACCTTATTGAGCCAATGCAAGTAGAATTGGAAAGCCCTTATCACATTGTTTGCATGTGTTGGACTCAAAATAAGTTTTAAAGTTGGAGAAATTGTTGTATTCTACCATCTTTTTTTCACAAAACCTATATTGTTCCATGAGTTGGCAATAGTCTAGTGTTTGCTTTGGTTTGTCTTTTATTTATCAGCTACTTCTCTTACTTACAGGGAAAATCTGCAACTTTTGAGGCAACGATATTATTTTGCTACTTGGAAAGCTGATGGAACACGATACATGATGCTTATAACTATAGATGGATGTTTTTTAATTGACAGAAGTTTTAATTTCCGAAGGGTTCAAATGAGATTTCCCTGCCGCACTGCAGAAGTATGTATCTGCATCTCTTCTGCTTTGAGGAGTGTTGCAAATTTTGCGTGTCCATTCTTACATGGTTACCAAGGATTGATGTATTTGCTTCTTTCTTTTAAGGGTTTAGGAGAGAGAGTCCATCATTATACATTGCTTGATGGGGAGATGATAATTGATACCTTGCCAGACTCTCAGAAGCAAGAAAGAAGATATCTCATCTATGACATGATGGCCCTAAATCAAGTTTCTGTTGTAGAGGTTGGAGATATACATCTCATTCTCTCATGTCTTGGGGATAAATAGATAAATGAAACCTATTTTGTGTACACAGCCTTTTGGCAACAGTTCACTACTCTATTATGATGACGTGCATCACTTAGGATGAAATAGATAATTTTGAATGTGGATTGAAACGGGAAAAAATACGAAACAACTGAGCAATGGAACGTTTAATATACATTACCAACGCGGAAATGGAGAACTTATCAACTTGCGCGCGTTGTTAATTACCAACGGCTTCATAACAACTACCTTACCAACTTCCGGCAGTTGGTACCAACTGCCAAGTTACCAATAGACTGCAATTGGTAAGTCAAGTTACCAATGGCTGACAGTTGGTAACTTACCTTACCAACTGCTGACACTTGGTAAGTTACCAACTGCTGACACTTGGTAAGTTACCAACTGCCAGCAGTTGGTAAGTTACCAATGGCTGGCAGTTGGTAACTTACCAACTGCTGTAACTTACCAACTGCCGGCCGTTGGTAACTTACCAACGGCTGGCAGTTGGTAACTACAACTACGCGATGGAAACCAAGTCCTTTTCATGACCGTTGGTAATTACCAACGTCTACACGTTGGAATTTACCAACGTGTTATTAGTTGCGCATTGGTAAAAATTTTTTCAACATATTGAATACCAACTGCCACTTACCAACGTGCAACAGTTGGTAAATTGAATTTACCAACTGCTGCACGTTGGTAAATGACAGTTGGTAAAGTCCTATATTTTAGTAGTGTTTGGTTTTGTTTATGTTTCTTATAAAAAAAATCATAAAAATTTGTTTCTTTGCAAAAAAAAAAAATTAAACTATTTTTGTATTGATTAAATAGAATATTAATTTTTAAATGACATTTATTCTAAAAAAGTTAAAACTAATTTTTTAATTAATTAATTTTTTTAATTGATTATATTACTTGAAAAATGTAGAATTATTTACCTTTTATTTTATATTTTAATTAAATTTATGATTTTGAAACTTATAATAAATTTGTGCTTAATTATCATTGAGTGCAGTTATGTATTTTTGTGATTTAGCGTAATAGTGTTTAAGATTTTAAATTTTAATTATCATTGAGTGCTTCAAGATTATGTCAAAGTTTTGTCTGCTAATGGTGATGGTACACTATCTGATTATCCAATCCTGGAAAATGGGCCAGCTTTCATCCTTGGCTAGCAAAGATCACTTCCATGCTTGCATGGATACGATTGCCAGAATTGCCATTAGATTATTATGTAGAGGAGGAAGATGTGTTGAAGAACGTCAGTGTAGCAAGGAAATCAGTTGGAGCAGATGCCATGTCAATTTTTGGGACAAGAGAACGTTTTGCTGTCGTGTTTGTGTTGAATTAGATCTACAAACGACCCTTGGTGATCATGCAAATTAGGGTTAGAACATACTCGGCAAGGCCAGCTTAACGTTACCACCTCAATTGGCGGTGACAACGGTTAATGTTAAGCCAGTGGGGAGAAATTTTGAAGCAGCTGTGGTTGTACCTATTCAACCTAAAGTAGCCACAAATGAAATTGAGCACGACATTACGCATTCGATGAAAGGGGAGGTGTTATACAAGCCGTTCATGAAGCTTGAGAAGCGGAGACGGCAAGGCAACTAGCAACATGGTCCTACGCTAGATATGATGGTTGAAATACAAGTAACAAATTTTCTGCCTTACAGAATAGCACTTACGAGATTATATATTGTTTGTTTTCGGAGAAGGAGAATCTTCCTAGCAAAGGAAAGACAATCTATCCCCAAACATTGTGGGTTAACCCCCAAAATGGGTCTATTGTATGCATTTTTGTGAGTGTGAGGTTGTTTCTGTGTGAGAGGCTTGGGGGTTTAGTTAGGGTTAGAGACAGGCATGTGGGTTGGGCTGAGATGGTTAGGCCTGGGATGGTATCTCCAGTTTGTTCGGGTTGGGCTCAAACCAACCACCTTTTTTGCTTCTTTGGAATGGTTTGGGTTCGGGCCAACCCAGATTACAATTTCCAACTTCCTAACTTAATCATAACCTGCCATTTTCAGTCATATTCAGGTTTGGTTTTCAGGTCCAATTATTTTCTTTCACCCCTCTCACACAAACATGGAAGCAAGTTGATAGCCTTGTTGATTGCATGGTTTTAATAGCCTCAGCATGAAGATTCTGCATCCTCCCTCTAGTTGTAGAAAGAACATTCCCTCTAGTTGTAGGAAGAAAAAACATTATGATTGCAACCCCCTATTTTGTAATCCTAACAAGTTTGATGAGCACATAAATGCTTTTTCTAAAAGAGATGGTGCCTAGGATTTTTGGGACAAGATGACGCTTTGTTCTCACATTTGTGTTAAATTAGATCTAAAATGACCCTTGGTGACAAAGTTTGATTTGGATGGTGTCATGCAAATTAGGGTTGAGTATGACCGATTACATGATATTTGTTTTGCTTTGCTTGTGGACCGTACAACATTGAAAATTGCCCAAAACAAACTTAGCAAAGCCAACTTAATGTTACCTCCTTAATTGGCGGTGACAATGGTTAGTGTTAAGCTAATGGGGAGGAATTTAGAAGCAGCTGTGGTTACGCATATTCAACTTGACATAGCCTTAAATGAAATTGAGCATGATGTTATGCATTCGATGACAGGGGAGGTGTTATACGAGCTGTTCATGAAGGTTGAGAAGTAGAGGCGACAAGGCAACCAGTGACCTGGCCCTACTCCAGATATGATGGTTGAAATATAGGTAAAATTTTTTTTGCCTTACAGAATAGCACTTACAAGATTGTATATTGTTTGTTTTCAGAGAATGAGGATCTTCCTGGTGAAGGAATGACAATCTTTCCCCAAACATTGTGGGTTAACCCCCAAAATGGGTTTATTGTATGCATTTTTGTTAGTGTGAGGTTGTATCTGTGTGAGAGGCTTGGGGGTTTAGTTAGGGTTAGAGATAGGCATATGGGTTGGGCTGAGATGGTTAGGCCTGGGATGGTATGTTATAGCTGTCATAGTGGAAAGCTAGTTGGGAACCTAATTTCAAGTTTACATAGCAAGAATAGGCAAGTTTATCAAAGTTCACTAAGTTTTGAGGAAGTAAAGGCACTAAATGAGGTTTAGGGGTAAAACGGTAATTTTGCATCCTAAATAGCCGGGATAATTCTCGAGTGTTTTAAAATGAGTTTTTATAACTTAACTTTCAACATTAACCCAAACTTGAAAAATAAACAAGAGTTAATCAAGAATGACTAGGTTACCAAAAGGAGGGGACTTAATTGTAACTTTTTAAGTAGTTTGGTGGCTTGGGGTTAAATGAGCCTCTAAGTTGGTAAAGAAAGGGGAGGGCTGCCATTTTCATGATTCAACCCGAGCTCCTCCTTCTCTCTGCCAATTCTCCATCAATTCAACCTCAAAATCAAGAGATTTTCATGGAAATGGAGGCCACCAAGGATATACAAGCTATGGAAAGCTTGTTTCAAGCATGATTTCAAGTTTTTGGAGCTTGGAACCAAGTTTTCCACTATCCCCTATTTTTGATGCGAGGTAACACTTGAGTTCTTGGTGAATTCTTGTTTATTAGATGTTTAGAAGCTTGGGTTTTGGTTAGGAAGCAAGGTTTTGATGTTTAGTGTCTATGTTTTTGATTGGAACGTAGGTGATACTTTGGTGAGCTTAGTTGATTGGAAAAAAGATTGATTCTTGTTTGTTACTTGGAGTTGAGGTAAGGGAGTTATGTTTTCAAGTTTCATTAATGCTATTGGATAGAGTTTGCTTGATGAAATCAAGTAGTTTTAGCAATAACATTAGTTAGTGGTTTGGTTTGATCATGGTGGACTAGTGTGTTTGGCTTGATTGGAATAATGTTATAATGCATCATAGGAAGACTTGTGATGGTTTATTATGGTCTATGCAACATGTACTACACGTATGTGAAGTTTGAAGGCTATCAATGCATGTTTGATATGTTTGGAGAGTGTTCAAAGTTCATAACAGCAAAACCGGAGATTTTTTGAGCATTTTGCAGGTTTGGCAACACGTTGCCAATCCACACGAGTTCCCACGACACATCACCAAGACGTCAGAAAGTGGCAGAACATCGATAACTATGGCGACGCATTGCCAAGACAGCATTTGACACCTGATTTTATTTTTAGCATAACTTTTCGCTCGGGTGTCCGATTGAGGTGATTCAAGATTCCACGTGAAGCTAAGAGGGAGTACTATCACCTCCATGTTTTAAAAACACTTAAAATGGCCCATTTTTAAAGTTGTTTTAACTCAAAGTTAAGGAAAGTTTTAAAGGAAATTATAGCCACAATAGAGCACCATAAGTGGGTGCAAGGTTTAGTACCATTAGAAGCCTAGTTGTTGACACCCAATTTCGTCCGACCATTAAAAAAATTTTAAAAAACATTAATTAAAAAAAATTTTATTATTATTACTATTATTATTGTTATTACTAAAATTTTTTAATTAGTTTAAAATACATTTTTTTTGTTTTGTTTTGTGAAGATTTGATATATGTGTGTATATGTGTATGTTTGAAAGAAAAAAGAAAACTCCATAAAAATGACAAAATTAAAAAGTTTGAGGTAAAAATGACAAAATTGAGAAGTTTCAGGAAGAATTGATAAAATTTGAAAGTTTCAGGAGCATTTGGTAGTTTGTCACATCAATTTGGGGCCAGCATAACCGTTCTGGCCCCAATTAACAGAAAATAAAATTGTCAAAATCGGAAGCTTCAGGAGCTTATCCAGAGTCTGACAGACGTAAAGGACTGAAACTGTCATTTTTATGAAATTAAAAGATAAGTTTGAATTTAATTAATTTTTAATTATGAACAGTCCAGCACCCCTTCCCCTATAAATAAGGGTCCAAATCTGTGTGTTAACACAGAAAAAAAAGATAGAAAAAAATAGAAAGAAAGCTTAGAGCTCCGTTTTAAAAAAAAGAGAAAATTACAGCCCTTATCTCTGGCTCTCCTCCCTTTCTCCAGAAAATCTCAAAATTTTTTATTCTGACGCTTTGGCCCCCGTCTTCCTCCTTCCGTTTTGTCTCGGTCTCTCTCTCTCCTCTTTCTTCCACGCCACACGCCGCCACCGCCCGTGCGCCCGCCGTCGCCCCTCGGTCCGTTTCCGCCGTCCTGCCGCCCCCACGCCGTCCACCGTCACCTCCGCCCCCACGCTGTCCCGTCGCGTTTTCTCCTCTCCCTCTACTCACCGTCGCCGTCGTCCTGCCGCCTCCGCCGTGCTCCCTTGCCTCCGTCGCCCTGCCCCGCCGCCGTCGCCCTGCCCCGCCGCCGTCGCCCTGCCCCGCCTCGCCGCCCCGTGCCCGTGCCGTCGCACCAGCTCCCCCCCCCCCCCCCCCCCTTGCGCGCCCGTGTCGCCTCTGTTTCGCATTTCCAGAAATTCAAATTTCAATTACTAAGGGTACAACTCTCATTTAATCCTTCATCTTTTCAATTTCTTTCACTTTGGTCACTAACCTTTTCTTTTATCCTTGCAGAAAGAAAAACTAATTACTAACTCTTTTAATATTTATTTGTTTATCTATTATTTATTGTTGTTATTATCACTAACCTTTATTATTATTGTTGTTACTATTATTAACTCACTAACTTACTAACCATACTAACTTTTATTGTTATTATTATTATTATTATTAATTGCTAACATAACTAACTTTTATTGTTATTGTTATTATCATTATTAACTTACTAACTTTTATTATTGTTGTTGTTATTATTGTTAATAATTAACTCAACTAACATTACTAACTTTTATTTTTATTGTTATTGACAACTAATTTTAATAACTTTGCTAACTTTTATTATTGTTATTAACAACTAAATTTGTTATTATTATTATAATTATTGTGGATGGCCATAAAGCCCCATTTTATTATTATTAATTGTCCTTTTTAGGTGGTTAAATTTATTTCACTTTTTAATAAAAAAAAAAACAAATTATAAAAAAGGAATTTTATGTGAATAATTTTATTCTTAAAGGATAATAAAAAATCATTCTTAAAAAGCCAACTTTTTTTATTTTGGAACATATGTTTTTATTATTTCTTTAAAGACAACAAAAAGCTAACTTTTTATTCCTTTTGTTAAAACTTAATAAACAAACATAATTAAATAATTCTAAAAAAAACACAAAAACAATTTTTTTTAAATAAAGTAAAATTATAACTAGAATTAATAATTAATTAAATAAATGATTAATAAAAAATTAACTTCCATATCCGGATGATCCGTCAGGATCTACGGTTTGGAAAATATCAACCTTTTTAATTAAATAAATTAAATAAATACAAAAGATAAAAATCTATATTTATGATATGGATTAAAATTTCATCAAATTCCGTGTCCGGGTGACTCGGCAGAGTCCATGGTTCGGAATTAAATCTTCCGTGTCCGGGTGACTCGGCAGAGTCCATGGTTCGGAAGTATCAAATTTTATACAAATTAATTACCAAAAATCCACATCCGACTAAATAATTCAGTTAAAATTTTCGGTTTGAAAATTAACTGAATTTATTTAAAAGCAAAGCAAAACAAAATTAAAATCAACTAAGGTGCCAATTTTGGGCGCTATAACAAAGTTGTTTTAGCGTAATCGTACTCCCGATCCCCGAACTCTCGCAGACCAATTTTAGGTGTCCAATCGACCTAGATAAAAATCGATTGGTGGCGACTCCAGAAGACCCGACGTTGCCACAGCTTGGCGACTCCACTGGGGAGTCGACATTAGTGAGTCGAGCCTACAAGTTGATTTGTTTTTATTTGTTTTGCTTATATTTATGTGGATTTATATGTTATATTTACTTAGGTAAACATGCATTATGCATTCACAATATGAAGCTCTATACCCGAGCTTCTTCAAAGCGAACACGTTCTTTCTAAGCGGAATTGGTGTTGTTCTCCTTGAGAGGCCATGGTCTCCAAGCCTTCACCGGTTTCAAAGTAGCAAAGTAGTGTATTGCCTTCTGAGACGGTTAGTCTCTGCATGGACCCACGAAAAGCTACGACTCGAATTAATCCATTCCGTACATAAACCCTAGAGGGTAAGGAATCGGGCTGTCACTATAATTTAGTGACAGGATTCGGGAACTATCCCTTGCCTTTTTGATAAGCCACCTTATGCATATAGAACTCCCCACTTAACCATAGAACTGACCATAAAATTTCTACCATTTTACCAACGTCATAAGCATATCCTTGTTATGCTGTGTTGTTACTCTACACTTTTCTTCGTATGGTTTTAACTTGTTTATCCATAATACTTCATGAGTTGTTAATTGCTATTTAACTTATTAATAACCTTATCTTTCTTGTGCAATTATTCTTCATGCATCAAAACCACGCATCAAATTATGCTAACTTTTTGGTCTTTATAATGACAACTAAAAGTTTTGAAGTTCTACGATAATGGATAAGCAAACTCACTCATCGCATGCATGCATTACATTAATCACGTGCATATAAAGTCTGATAAAAACATAATCTCACTTTCTATTGCATGCATCCATTACATCAATCACGTGCATACAAAGTCTGATAAAAACATAATCTCACATTGCATGCATGCATTCATTGCATCAATCACATACATGTAGAGTTTAATAAAATAAATCTTACTTTAAAAAGGGGTAAAATTGGACCTCAACGCCGATATCCAACTCGGCTCCAAACAAGATTAATGGCAGAACAAGCCGAAGGACGTCTCATGGAGATGGAGTCCAAGATTGAAAGTATGGCAGAACAAATGAGACAATTGATGGAAATAATCAAAGGGAAAGCAACTCAAGTTCCCATCAAAGAAGCACAAGATCCCACTTATCCTCCGGGATTCATTCCGCAACCAGTCTCAGTCCAAGAAAACCTGTTTCAGGAACCAGGACCGTTTGCTAGCGTTCACCTGAAACAAGACACTGTATATGAAAAGAAGAAGACACCACCAAAGGAAGAAGGAGAATCTCAAAAATTCGAAACAATAGAGAAGAGACTACGAGCCATTGAAGGAGGTACTATATTCGGATCTCTCTCAGTGGATGACCTCTGCTTAGTGCCAGACGTTGTAATCCCTTCGGACTTTAAGGTGCCAGATTTCGTGAAATACGATGGAACGAGTGATCCCATCACTCACATCACATTGTTTCTAAGGAGACTACAACCACTCACAAAAGATGAAAAGGTGTGGATTACACTTTTTCAGGAAAGCCTCACAAAATCAGCATTACAGTGGTATCTAAGTCAAGGTCCAAGAAACATTAAAACTTGGAATGACCTTGCGCAGGCCTTCATCGGCAATTATAAACACGTTATGGACTTGGCTCCGGATCGCCAAACTCTCCAAAACATGGAGAAGAAAAAGCCAGAAACTTTCAAAGAATATGCCCAACGGTGGAGGGACTTAGCTGCACAAGTTCAGCCACCTATGACAGAAAGAGAAATGGTCACTTTGTTTGTCCAGACACTGAAGTACCCATATTATGACAAACTCATTGGCAATTCAGCAACTAATTTCTCTGACGTAGTCATGTATGGAGAAAGGATCGAACATGGGATTAGGACTGGGAAGATTGCTGAGTCCTTTAGTGATCCTATGAAAAGAGGAGGACCATCCAGAAGAAAAGATGAAGAAATACAACAAATAGGACGAGGAAGAGGGATTCCCCTCGTGGGTACTGTGGCCACCGGACCTCGCCTATCCTATTCTGCCAACAGGCCCAATTATTATCCTACCAACAGGCCCAATGATTATCCTCCGAATAGGCCCAGTGATTATCCTACCAATAAGCCCAACAATTATCCTCTCAACAGGCCTAATCAGTTACGGCCACCTGTTCCGACTTCTCCACAAAGGCCGAGAGAAGTTTTTGCGCCAATTCCTATGACTTACACTGAGTTATATCCAAAGCTCATTGAAAGTCAACTTATCCATCCAATTCCTACAAATCCATTTAAACTCCCATATCCAAGGCGGTATGACCCCAACATAACTTGCCCATATCATGATGGTGCCGTGGGCCACGGACTGGAAAATTGCATAGCATTGAAGCGTATAGTCCAACAATTAATCGAGTCCAAGTGGTTGGACTTTTCCGATGAACCAAACGTCACTCACAATCCATTGCCACCTCATCAAGCAAAACCAGTCAATATGATAGAAAGAGCACTGGCCGATGAAGAAGTCAGTCAATGATATCATAACCCCTCTCAAGCATGTATATTCATGCCTTGTAAAAGAAGGGATTATCATGGGAAAATCTTCTTTTGGAAACGAAGAAGTCGAAGATGAGGAGTGGTGCAACTTTCATGACAGTAAGAGTCATTCTATCCAGGAATGCCCAGAATTCCGTGAAAGTCTACAAAGACTCATAGACTCCTCCCAACTCATCATTTTTATGTCAGATAAAGATGATGATGTGAATGTGATCATTAAAGAATAAGAAGTCAAGGCTATCCCAAGACCACTGGTCATACCAATTTCAAAACCTGTTCTTAAGCCTTTAAGAATTCAAGTCCCAAGGTCATTCCCATATAAATTAGACAAAACTGTTCCATGGAGCTATGATTACACTTCTAACATCACATCAACTCCATTAGAAGTTGGGAGTATGACTAGAAGTGGTCGATATTATTCTCCGGAGCAAATGAACAAACTCCAACAAGATAAGAACGTTACAGACCCAACAAGTAGACCTCTTGATACAAATACATCCAAAGATCAAGAGATGTCTCGAGCAGTAACAGATGAACAAGCTACTGAGTTTCTCAAACTCATAAAACAAAGTGAGTACAGCATCGTTGAGCAGTTAAACCACCTTCCAGCAAAGATTTCTATACTATCATTACTTCTAAGCTCTGATGCTCATCGAGAAGCCCTCCTCAATGTCTTGAATAAGGCCTATGTTGAGCAAGATATTTCCGTGAATAATTTTGACCACCTCATCAACAACATTACAGCGCAGAATCTCATCACATTCACTGACGATGAGATACCAGCAGAAGGAAGGGGTCACTCTAAGGCTCTACATATTTCGGTTAAATACAAAGATCGAATTATGGCTAGAGTTCTTGTTGATAATCGGTTAGCTCTAAACATAATGCCACTTGAAACCTTACACAAGTTTGGTATAGACTCATCATACCTCAACAACAGTCATATCACTATTCAAGCATTTGACGGGACGAATAGAAATGTTGTTGGAGAAATAGAGCTGCCAATAGGGATCGGCCCTTGTGTCTTCCATATCACATTCCAAGTTATGGACATTAATCCTTCTTATACTTGTCTATTGGGTAGACCATGGGATTCATATGGCCGGAGCAATTCCCTCCCCATTACACCAAAAAATGAAATTCATTTTTTAAGGAAAGTTAATCACAGTCTTTGCTGAAAAAGACATTCTGCTATCATCCATATCAACGGTAGCAAAGACCAACTGACCTTCTCTTCCAAGTTGGTGTGACCCAAATGCCAAATGTGATTACCAAAAAAGGTCAATCGCGGATCTAACTGAAAATTGTGTGGCATTGAAACTCAAGGTCCAGCAGTTGGTCGAGTCCAAGTTCCTAGGCCAAAATGTGATTGCTAATTGAAAGTGAAGATTTCGAGCTAGAATTACATTGATTTTGGAAGGACTCCAAGTCAGATCTGACCTAACAGTTCACACACACTTTTGAATGACAGGGAATCCTTTTACTAAACTTGCATCTTTGATAGCTTGCCAAAGTAATTTAATAGTAAAAATCTCCTAGATTTAGTCCAGAATCTAGGGAGTAGTCTTTGTTAGATGGACACCTGGTATTCTTTTTCTGGTACAACAAAAAGATGTAATGTGTGCATTCTACCACTTTTTACCAAAAATTCCATTTTTACATCCATATATTCTACCATTTTCTACCAAAAATTTCATTTTTCTCACATTTATCTCTCATTCACTATCCATTATTACCATCACACTTTACTTTGTAAACAATACTACTCGTGGGTGAAAATGAAAGTTAAGAAATATTTGATAATAGTGATCTTCAAGAGAATGATTTCAAATGTTGCACCTCAACTAAAAAAAAAAAGAATTCACAGTGGTTATCAACATCCTTGCAAGAAATCTTGGGTTAGCTTTCAAAGAAGGTAGCTCTTATATTAAATGACTTCAGTGGCCTCCCAATTCTCACAAATGCTCAAAAAAAAAAAAATCTCAGTTTTACGCAACACAAATTCTCAAAAAAAAAAAAAAAAGGAAAAAAGTTCCTCCCTTCTATCAAAAGACAACAAGGGAAAATTCAAAATCCAAAACAAAAAGAGACTGAGAGCAAGCACGAGCAAGTAAAGCCACTTGAGTCATCTCACTTCAAGAGGGCTATAATCTCGGTTCTCTGCAACACAAACTCCAAAAAGAAAGAGAAGTTCATCCCTTCCATCAAAAGGCAACAAGGGAAAATTCAAAACCAAAAAGGACTGAGAACAAGCACGAGCAAGCAAGGCCACTTGAGTCATCTCACTTCAAGAGAGTTATCAAGTATGTTATCACCATAGCTCACACAAAAAAAAAAGAAAAAAAAAAACAAAAAAACAAAAAAAAAAGGGCATCAAGTTAGAGCAAAAGAAAGAAAACAAAGAAAAAGTGAGCTATGGATTCTAGACTGAAAACCTGCAAAGGCGGTTTAGAAGACAAGAGCGACCCTCAAACCAAGTGCACACAAAGACCACGATAGTTGGGGGGCAACAGTTGAGGTCTAACTTCCTGGAAAAAGTGGCAAGTTTGAGGTCATCACTATTGAATTTTTCACCATAATCAAATTTGCTCACGAGTAATATTAAAAGACCCTTCTTCCACACCACTTAAACTTAACTTTCCTCAGACCGAACATCCTCATTCAGTTAAAAGACTATTATTGTGAATCATGTTTCTACCTTATTTAGTACTGCTCACGAGTAGTATTAAAAGACCCTTCTTTCACACCACTCAAACTTAACTTTACTCAGACCTAATATTTACCTCTTAATATTATTCTCATTCAGCTAAAAGACTGCCACAAAAAAAAAACATTCAAACTTAACTTTCCTCACACCTAACATTTACCTCTCGATATCATCCTCATTTAGTTAAAAGGCTATTATTGTGAATCATGTTTCTACCTTATTGCCTTGCACAGTTTATGTCTTCGAGTTGGAAAGGGAAGAATGGCAGGATATTTTAATTAAAAACAAAGACCGTAAATTACTTTGTTAAGCTTTGCAAATTGATGAAAGTTTTTCTTTAAGGCCAAACCATTATTCATTAATGTGTGTAGACTTAAAAGTGAGGAGATAACTTGAGACTTTCTTTAAGAAGATGTGGTTCTTGTAAGAGAAATTCATGATCAAGAACCATCACAAAGATCTATAAATGCTCGACCTTCTGTTAAAGGCGAGGTGATACCTTTTATCCACATAAACACCGTATTCAGGGGGGCAAAGTAGTCTCTACTAAGCGTAAGAAGAGTACTGCCAAGAAAGAAACTCAACAGACAAGGGGGCAAGTCTTATGGATCAAAACTTGAGCTCAAGGAAGAGCAATCATTCAGACTATAACATGGGAATAAGTAAGTGTCGGCACGGCCACAAGAAAATGGGCAAAAAGACATTGGAAGATAAGCCTTCGATGATATGAAATCCATAACAGGGATAATTGTCCAGAGAGGCATAAAATATGAGGCGGGTGAACATTAAAGAAATTGAGGCCAAAATTCAAGAACAAGTCAAGGAAAGGGGATTTTGAAAAGAGTCGGGCTTTTGAGGCAATGAACAAGAGCTGAGAAGCATAAAGAGATTCAATGATAGTCCAAGAAGGCAATCACAAAGAAGATCCAGTAAAGCAAAGACATGAAAAACTAGATCCATAAAAAAAAAAAAAACATCTGTTACACATGCTCTGCATTCATACATTTCACATCATGCATGCATGGCTTTTACATAACAATGACCAAACAGGAATCACATTCACAGCACAGTTACAGCAGTATAAGCTGAGATCTCAATGTCATCAGCTCTTACCAGTCTATCACTGGATGCACAGCTAATACGCTGGACCCAGTCCCATCAGGGATCCAAGGATAAAGTAGACAATATTGTCAAAAGCCTGGCAATTGATTCAATAATCGAGACTACACCTGGAAGGACAGGATTGATGCCAGCTTAGCAGCATCCAAGATAAGAGATAGCTGTGGTCAAAGATAAGGCAGACATCAAGAAATATTGTCGTTGAAAATTTGTTAAAAGCGGACAATGGATTCAATAATCAAGGACTGGATCGATGTCAGCTGGATGGAATATCAAAGATAAGAAATATCATTCACATCAAAATAAAGTACGATCCACTTTTCCGGTTAAGCGGCGGATACGGTACTCCGTGACTCTCAAGTCGGTTCCCTCAATTGCCCATAATAACTGATTCTTTCCTCTCTTCTACTTCCCTCTAGAAAATGGATCATACTCTTTCTGTCTTACAAAAATATTTTCCTTCTCTCCCAATGAACATTCTAAAAAAGATTTACCAAGTTCGTTGTGAATGATTAAGAGTTCTGATGCATAAAGGAATCCCTGAAGATGTGCGGTGGTTAATCGAAGCCAAGGTTCGTCTGGCAGGTGAAATCCCAGAGGCATTTGTGTCTCACATGCCTGGTATAGGCAAAAGCTCTTATGTCAAAAAACGAAGAGCGAAAATGTTACAAGTTTGCCATAAATGTGGACGGTGGACTTGTAATACTAAATGTCGTTCTTTAGGGATGATCTCTGATAATCGAGAAGATAAAATACGATTCATTAAGAATGGCCTGAGTAAGGATTCGTTGGATGATATCCGATTGACTCTTGAGACGCATTCTTGTGGATCAGTGCAACACGAACTTCTTGGTTTATGGAATATTTTTCATGAAGAACGAGAGCGTTACAGTCTCGGGAATCTGACTTTAAAAGACCCTATTTGCCAGCTTGTAAGAAAACTGGATGGGAAGCAAATCCTCGACTCATAGAAGCCGTTAATGCCGTTACTGGACGTAAAGCCAGTGGAAGATGTGAGCCACAGTCACAATTACTATACATACAATTTGTCATATTTGGAAAATTTACATTTTCTTTTGACAATAATGTACCTACTCCCATAAGTGTAATCGACACGCTATTCTTTCATCACTATAAATGCATGTTCTTCTTTCCGATTAAGCAGCGGATACGATACTCCGTAACTTCCAAAGTCGGTTGTTTCAGAGTCCTTTCCCTCATCCATTAAATTCTTCTTTCATCAATGGATTCTACTCTTTCTACCCTGTGAAAGTACTTTCCTTCCCTTCCAATAAATGTTCTTAAAAAGATCTACCATGCTAGATGTGAACGATTTAGAGTATTTATGCACAAAGGCATTCCTGATAATGTGCGGTGGCTAATCGAAGCTAAGGTTCGGTCGGCTGGTGAAGTTCCAGATGCATTCTTCCCCCGTATGCCCGGCTTTGGTAAAAGCGCTTATGCCAAAAAGAGAAGAGCAATGAGGCTAGGCGTCTGTCATAATTGTGGACGGTGGATTTGCGGCACTAAATGTCGTTCTCTAGGATACATCTCCAAAAATCGAGAGGATAAAAGAAAATTCATAAAGAATGGTCTGCGTAAGGAATCTCTGGGGGATATTCGAGGGACTCTTGAAGCACATTCTTGTGGAATAGTACAACACGAAATAGTCGATTTATGGAGGACTTACCATAAAGAACGAGATCGTTACAGTCCCCAAAATCTGACTGTAAACGACCCTGTTTGTCAGTTTGTAAGAAAACTGGATGGGAAGCAAATCCCCGACTTATAGAAGGCATTGAAGCCATTACTGGACATAAATCAGTGGAAGACGAGAGCCACAGTCATGATTGCTGTACATATAAGCTGTCATTTGTCTTTTCTTTTGATAATAATGTACTTGCTTCTGCAAGTGTAATTAACGCATTATCCCTTTCATCACTATAAATATGTGTTAGTTATTTCCATTTCCTACAATCACTAATTTCTTTCTTCTCTTAAATACCTCCTTCATCAATAGAGTCTTCTCTTTCCGCCCTACGAAAGTAATTTCCTTCCTTCCCAATAAATGTTCTTAAAAAGATTTATCAAGCTAGATGTGAACGATTCAGAGTATTTATGCACAAAGGCATTCCTGATAATGTGCGGTGGCTAATCGAAGCTAAAGTTCGTTCAGCTGGTGAAATTCCAGAAGCGTTCTTTCCCCGTCTGCCCGGCTTTGGTAAAAGCGCTTATGCCAAAAAAAGAAGAGCAAAGAGGCTAGGCGTTTGTCATAATTGTGGATGGTGGATTTGCGACAATAAATGTCGTTCTCCAGGAGTGATCACCAGAAATCGTAATGATAGAATAAGATTCATTAAGAATGGCTTGCGTAAGGAATCTCTGGAAGATATCCGAGAGGTTCTTGAAGTGCATTCTTGCGGAATAGTGCAATTTGAGATTGTTGGATTATGGATAATTCTCTAAAAAGAACGAGATCGTTATAGTCTTGGGAATCTGACTTTAAACGACCCAGTTTGCCAGTTTGTGAGAAAACTGGATGGGATGCAAATCGCCGATTCATAAAAGGCATTGAAGCCGTTACTGGATGCAAAATCAGTGGAAGACGTGGACCAAAGTCACGATTACTGTACATGCTAGCTGTCGCTTTTGAAATTATCCTCCCAATAATGTACCCACTCCTGACATGAGATACAGTTATGACTACTGTATATAGCTGCCACTTTTAAAATTTTCCTTCTCTTCCAACAATCACGTACCTACTCCTGACGTAAGCTACAGTAGTGACTACTGTACATGCTAGCAGCTATTTTGAAAATTTTCCTCCTCTTTTAACGATAGTGTACCCATACCTGACCAGAGTCATACTCGTGACTACTGTGAATAGCTGGCAATAATGTATCCATTCTTGAAAATAAAATTATTGCCTTATCTCTTCATCTCTATAAATATATCCTCTTTTCTCACAAGGGTAAGGATAGGAATGGAGAAAACCCAAACTCGTAAATCCCGAAGTATTTGTGTATTTTCTGGGGCTTTTCCTGGAAAAGATGAAGAGTATTTAAAGGCAGCCAACCATTTGGGTAGAGTATTAGCTGAGCGAAAAATACATTTAGTTTATGGAGGAGGTAGTGTCGGATTAATGGGATGTGTAGCATCAGCAGCATCTTTAGGAGAAAGTCAAGTTTTGGGCATCATCCCTGGACCTTTGAAATTTGTTTCTGGGGGCATGATTGGAGAAGAATTAGTGGTTAAAAATTTGCAAGAGCGTGTGTTACAAATGTTTTTAAATGCTGATGCTTTTATCGCTCTACCAGGTGGTTTTGGCACATTGGGAGAAGTCTTTCAAATTGCTTCCATGGCCCAACTTAATTTGCATAAGAAACCCATTGGGCTGTTGAATGTTAACAATTTCTTTACAGGTCTGATAGCTTTTGTGGATTATGCTATGCAGAAGAATTTCATATCAAGAGTGGCACGACGAATCATAATATCCGCAACAACTGTTGAAGAATTGGTAGATAAAATGCAAGCTTTTGTTCCTGAATCAGATCCAGCAATGATTCAGATAAACTGGACACGACAGTCTTTCCCGACCAGTTTGATCCCATAATTGTCCTCTACTCACCCTGTTGAAGTATTGTGGAAGAAGAAGCGATCCAATCCGTTTTTCTTGTCCTTTAGTTTTATTATCAGCATTTTCTTTCGTATTTCAGTTTTTCTTTTCAGGAAATTTTGTTATCTTATAAGATAGTTTCGTCCATGCTGATATTAAAACCATGGGACAATGCCTTTAGGTTGGAATGGCTGAGTAAAGAGTAATTTTTATTACTCTTGAGACGCATCCTATTAGGTCTACTAGGCATAACATTTTGGGGTAGTTAAACTTCAACCTTATTTGGATGACATATCTCTCAAGCGAATCTATATTTACTGAAGGAAATATTAAATGAACCTTGGATATTGATTCCAAACATCCGTTCCCTTTACATAGTTTGTCAGTGTTATTGTCATCATCAAGATTCACTCGTTTTATCGAAGCCTAATTCTTTGCACTCGCCTATTATGAAAATTCACACTTTCGAAGAAAATTATTCCAATTTCAATTGCTTTCATATAAATTTCGCTTGAGGTCCTAAGGGAAAGCTCTTTAGCCTCGAAAACAATCAATTTTCATCATCGGGGTTTTAAGGATGAAACCTTTGCCTCGAAAACAATCAATTTTCATCATCGGGGTTTTAAGGATGGAACCTTTGCCTCAAAAATAATCAATTTTCATCATCGGGGTTTTAAGGATGGAACCTTTGCCTCGAAAATAATCAATTTTCATTATCGGGGTTTTAAGGATTGAACCTTTGCCTCGAAAACAATCAATTTTCATCATCGTGGTTTTAAGGATGGAACCTTTGCCTCGAAAACAATCAATTTTCACCATTGGGGTTTTAAGGATGGAACCTTTGCCTCGAAAACAATCAATTTTCATCATTGGGGTTTTAAGGATGGAACCTTTGCCTCGAAAACAATCAATTTTCATCGGGGTTTTAAGGATGGAACCTTTGCCTCGAAAGCAATCAATTTTCATCACCGAGGTCCTAAGGAAAGCTCCTTAGCCTCGAAATCAATCATCAATTTTTCTTTAAATGATAAGAGAGTTCTTATCGCAGAGGTTCTAAGGTAGGGTCCTTAACATCAAACTTTCAACGATAAGAGAGTTCCTATCGTCGAGGTTCTAAGGAGATTTCCTTAAACCTCAAACAATCAATCATCAATTTTTCTTAAACGATAAGAGAGTTCTTATCGCAGAGGTTCTAAGGTAGGGCCCTTAACCTCAAACTTTCAACGATAGAAGAGTTCCTATCGTCGAGGTTCTAAGGAGAGTTCCTTAAACCTCAAACAATCAATCATCAATTTTTCTTAAACGATAAGAGAGTTCTTACCGCAGAGGTTCTAAGGTAGGGCCCTTAACCTCAAACTTTCAACGATAGGAGAGTTCCTATCGTCGAGGTTCTAAGGAGAGTTCCTTAAACCTCAAACAATCAATCATCAATTTTTCTTAAACGATAAGAGAGTTCTTATAGCAGAGGTTCTAAGGTAGGGCCCTTAACCTCAAACTTTCAACGATAGGAGAGTTCCTATCGTCGAGGTTCTAAGGAGAGTTCCTTAAACCTCAAACAATCAATCATCAATTTTTCTTAAACGATAAGAGAGTTCTTATCGCAGAGGTTCTAAGGTAGGGCCCTTAACCTCAAACTTTCAATGATAGGAGAGTTCCTATCGTCGAGGTTCTAAGGAGAGTTCCTTAAACCTCAAACAATCAATCATCAATTTTTCTTTAAACGATAAGAGAGTTCTTATCGCAGAGGTTCTAAGGTAGGGCCCTTAACCTCAAACTTTCAACGATAGGAGAGTTCCTATCGTCGAGGTTCTAAGGAGAGTTCCTTAAACCTCAAACAATCAATCATCAATTTTTTTTAAACGGTAAGAGAGTTCTTATCGCAGAGGTTCTAAGGTAGGGCCCTTAACCTCAAACTTTCAACGATAGAAGAGTTCCTATCGTCGAGGTTCTAAGGAGAGTTCCTTAAACCTCAAACAATCAATCATCAATTTTTCTTAAACGATAAGAGAGTTCTTATCGCAGAGGTTCTAAGGTAGGGCCATTAACCTCAAACTTTCAATGATAGGAGAGTTCCTATCATCGAGGTTCTAAGGAGAGTTCCTTAAACCTCAAACAATCAATCATCAATTTTTCTTTAAACGATAAGAGAGTTCTTATCGCAGAGGTTCTAAGGTAGGGCCCTTAACCTCAAACTTTCAACGATAGAAGAGTTCCTATCGTCGAGGTTCTAAGGAGAGTTCCTTAAACCTCAAACAATTAATCATCAATTTTTCTTAAACGATAAGAGAGTTCTTATCGCAGAGGTTCTAAGGTAGGGCCCTTAACCTCAAACTTTCAATGATAGGAGAGTTCCTATCGTCGAGGTTCTAAGGTGAGTTCCTTAAACCTCAAACAATCAATCATCAATTTTTCTTTAAACGATAAGAGAGGTCTTATCGCAGAGGTTCTAAGGTAGGGCCCTTAACCTCAAACTTTCAACGATAGAAGAGTTCCTATCGTCGAGGTTCTAAGGAGAGTTCCTTAAACCTCAAACAATCAATCATCAATTTTTCTTTAAACGATAAAAGAGTTCTTATCGCAGAGGTTCTAAGGTAGGGCCCTTAACCTCAAACTTTCAACGATAGAAGAGTTCCTATCGTCGAGGTTCTAAGGAGAGTTCCTTAAACCTCAAACAATCATTCATCAATTTTTCTTAAACGATAAGAGAGTTCTTATCGCAGAGGTTCTAAGGTAGGGCCCTTAACCTCAAACTTTCAACGATAGGAGAGTTCCTATCGTCGAGGTTCTAAGGAGAGTTCTTTAAACTTCAAACAATCAATCATCAGTTTTTCTTCAACGATAAGAGAGTTTTTATCGTAGAGGTTCCAAGGAAGATTCCTTAACCTCATGATTTAGGCGGTGAGAAGGTTCTCAATGCCTAGCTAAGTCGGATGAAATTTGGTAACGACTTTGCTTGCATCATGTCCCATGAAGCATGCAAAGGGGGGCAGCTGTTGACACCCAATTTCGTCCGGCCATTAAAAAATTTTTAAAAAAAATTAATTAAAAAAATTAATTTTAAAAAAAATTTTATTATTATTACTATTATTATTATTATTACTAAAATTTTTTAATTAGTTTAAAATACATTTTTTTTTGTTTTGTTTTGTGAAGATTTGATATATGTGTGTATATGTGTATGTTTGAAAGAAAAAAGAAAACTCCATAAAAATGACAAAATTAAAAAGTTTGAGGTAAAAATGACAAAATTGAGAAGTTTCGGGAAGAATTGACAAAATCTGAAAGTTCCAGGAGCATTTGGTAGTTTGTCACATCAATTTGGGGCCAGCATAACCGTTCTGGCCCCAATGAACAGAAAACGACAAAATTGTCAAAATCGGAAGCTTCAGTAACTTATCCAGAGTCTGACAGACGTAAAGGACTGAAACTGTCATTTTTACGAAATTAAAAGATAAGTTTGAATTTAATTAATTTTTAATTATGAACAGTCCAGCACCCCTTCCCCTATAAATAGGGGTCCAAATCTGTGTGTTAACACAGAAAAAAAAGATAGAAAAAAATAGAAAGAAAGCTTAGAGCTCCGTTTTAAATAAAAGAGAAAATTACAGGCCTTATCCCTGGCTCTCCTCCCTTTCTCCAGAAAATCTCAAAAGTTTTTATTCTGACGCTTTGGCCCCCGTCTTCCTCCTTCCGTTTTGTCTCGGTCTCTCTCTCTCCTCTTTCTTCCACGCCACACGCCGCCACCGCCCGTGCGCCCGCCGTCGCCCCTCGGTCCTTTTCCGCCGTCCTGCCGCCCCCACGCTGTCCATCGTCACCTCTGCCCCCACGCCGTCCCGTCGCGTTTTCTCCTCTCCCTCTACTCACCGTCGCCGTCGTCCTGCCGCCTCCGCCGTGCTCCTTCGCCGCCGTCGCCCTGCCCCGCCTCGCCGCCCCGTGCCCGTGCCGTCGCACCAGCTCCCCCCCCCTTGTGCGCCCGCGTCGCCTCTGTTTCGCGTTTCCAGAAATTCAAATTTCAATTACTAAGGGTACAACTCTCATTTAATCCTTCATCTTTTCAATTTCTTTCACTTTGGTCACTAACCTTTTCTTTTATCCTTGCAGAAAGAAAAACTAATTACTAACTCTTTTAATATTTATTTGTTTATCTATTATTTATTGTTGTTATTATCACTAACCTTTATTATTATTGTTGTTACTATTATTAACTCACTAACTTACTAACCATACTAACTTTTATTGTTATTATTATTATTATTATTAATTGCTAACATAACTAACTTTTATTGTTATTGTTATTATCATTATTAACTTACTAACTTTTATTATTGTTGTTGTTATTATTGTTAATAATTAACTCAACTAACATTACTAACTTTTATTTTTATTGTTATTGACAACTAACTTTAATAACTTTGCTAACTTTTATTATTGTTATTAACAACTAATTTTGTTATTATTATTATAATTATTGTGGATGGCCATAAAGCCCCATTTTATTATTATTAATTGTCCTTTTTAGGTGGTTAAATTTATTTCACTTTTTAATAAAAAAAAATAATAACAAATTATAAAAAAGGAATTTTATGTGAATAATTTTATTCTGAAAGGATAATAAAAAATCATTCTTAAAAAGCCAACTTTTTTTATTTTGGAACATATGTTTTTATTATTTCTTTAAAGACAACAAAAAGCTAACTTTTTATTCCTTTTGTTAAAACTTAATAAACAAACATAATTAAATAATTCTAAAAAAAAACACAAAAACAATTTTTTTTAAATAAAGTAAAATTATAACTAGAATTAATAATTAATTAAATAAATGATTAATAAAAAATTAACTTCCATATCCGGATGATCCGTCAGGATCTACGGTTTGGAAAATATCAACCTTTTTAATTAAATAAATTAAATAAATACAAAAGATAAAAATCCATATTTACGATATGGATTAAAATTTCTTCAAATTCCGTGTCCGGGTGACTTGGCAGAATCCATGGTTTGGAATTAAATCTTCCGTGTCCGGGTGACTCGGCAGAGTCCATGGTTCGGAAGTATCAAATTTTATACAAATTAATTACCAAAAATCCACATTCGACTAAATAATTCAGTTAAAATTTTCGGTTTGAAAATTAACTGAATTTATTTAAAAGCAAAGAAAAACAAAATTAAAATCAACTAAGGTGCCAATTTTGGGCGCTATAACAAAGTTGTTTTAGCGTAACCGTACTCCCGATCCCCGAACTCTCGCAGACCAATTTTAGGTGTCCAATTGACCTAGATAAAAATCGATTGGTGGCGACTCCAGAAGACCCGACGTTGCCACACTAGTTAAGACTTTGGATTTGAGGCTTCAATGTGGAAACCTTAGTGCATCTAGTCTACAAGGTCTCATGGGTGAAAGGTTTAGAACCCTTGGCGACCTAGCCGTGCCATTAGCCACGAGGTTGCAAGGTGAAACCTTATAAGGTTAACTTCCTTCGTTAACCTAGCACTGATACAAACAGCCCTCTACTCAACCTGAACACAACGTAGTAGTCCTTCAAGCCTTTCTGAGCACACCAGATATGATTCAAGAACTTATTGAATACCCTGTGAAACATAGTTGATACAATTCAACACACCAGTACTATCATACAACAAAAGATTAGAAATTATGAAACCAATTTTGCCTGTTCGCCTGAAGTAAGTTTCACCAATTGCGGCTGCAGCAAGTCTCCTATTCGTGTGAAGCGTAAAACAAAAGTGATTGGGTCTTTTTTCTTTGTCATGTAAAGGTAATATCGATGTTAATTGAAGTTAAACGCCATTACATCAAAAGGTTTAGAGTAAATATTCTATCCACCTATGGTGGAAAGAAAATGTCCACCAGTGTTATTATTTAACAAACAGGTGTTAATAAGCTTTTAAATATAATTATTGGCTTATCTCTCATAATTTATCTGGTAATTGCATTATGTATTAGCACTCCTGTCTGAATGACACTGTTAATTCCCTTGAATAGGGTTAAAAGGCGGACAATTTGTTCGTATTAGATAATTTTAACTAGCTTTAATACCCGGTATTGCATTGGGATTAAATTTTGGAGAAATTATGGTTGAATTTAAAATATAAAGTATATGGATATAAAAAAAATAATTTAAATATTCAGTATTGCCACGAGAACAAAAAAGGTTAAAAATAATAAATAATTTAATAATAATTTTAAATAAAATAATAGATAAAAATGTAATTCACCAACACGAACAGTTTACAAGTAAAATAAAGTGGTATGTGTCGATAATATTCACAATAGTTTAAATAAAAATACATGAATATACAACTAATAATCATCTATTGTTAGGTAAATTAGTGAGAAATTATATTCAAAATGAATACAATATTCTACTAATATTGCATATTATTTTAATTTGTATATAATTTTTTTTTGAACACATAATTTTTATATAATTCATAGTACTAATAAAACATAAATTAGATAAGGAATTAATTATGAATGTGTAAATTAAGATAACTACGTAAGACATTACAAATTTTTTTTAACAATTTTAGACGTTAGCAAGAGGTGATATAAAATTTTATCTTTATAAATTGTTTACAAAATTTTAGATTGGAGAGTGAAAAGAATATATACATAAGAAAAAAAACAGATTTACTATGGTGTATCAAACTATTAAAACACATACGGAAAAAATAAGAAAAATAAAAAATAAGTATGAATATTTTAAGTATTAGTTTTATAATTATAGTCCCAGCTCCCTAACATCATCAGAAGACACTGAACTGGATTGCACTTCCCAAACTGTCAATTCTATCTTGTATTCCCATAGGTTTTGAGAAACATGTAAGGTAGCTCATATACGTTATAATAACTTATTAAAAGGAGAAATATAGCTATATCAAGGTGTTCAAATGATAGGTTTTAATATAGGCTAAATCAGATATAAGACTAGGTATGACAAAGATAACTCTACTAGCCCTACCTTACTCGATCCTAGCCACCAAAACTTGATCTTGCCCACAAAGCTTGTTATGAGTTTAACTAATTTTACCTGAAGTGTAAGAAACCAAATTTATTATGGAGCATCAGGCTATTAAAACATGTATGGGAAAATAAGAAAAATAAAAAGATAAGTATGAGCATTTTAAGTATTAGTTCTAGAAACATAGTCTCAACCTTCTAGCACAGCTATCGGCAAGAGACATGAACCTGACTGCCACTCCCCCGAATTGGCAGTTTTTTCTCTTATGCCCTCAAAGTTTTAAGAAATTGTCAAGCTACCCATCTTTACTTTACAACAACCTTTTAAGAAAAGAAATATAGCTACATCAAGACGTTTAATGATAGGCTTTGACATAAAATAAATAAAATATAAGATTAAGTATGATTGACCCTTACTTAATCTTATATTTTGAGTCCTTACTAATAGGGATGATAGAATTACTCTATTGGCCCTACCCTTCTTAAACTAGGCCACTCTAACTCAACCCTACTCATAAAGCTTTGGAAAGGTTACAAGTTTAAATAATTCTACTGCATCATACCCTTAATAAATTAGTATATTTATTTCTAAAATTTTTTCTTTTATCTGAAAATAAAGTTATAATCTAGTGTAAATTTTTCTATGTTAATTGATTTTATAAATTTTTATTTATTAATTATTTGTAGACATACATATTTTGTTTTTCAAAACATAGATAAAATATATAGAAAAAATGACATATATCCTATCTGCCCATGAGATTCGTGTATGAACTCACTTACAGGTTGAGATGGTTTGGATTTAGCAATATTCTCCCCGATCTTTTTCTTCACATTTCTATCTTCCAAGGAAGACCTATGACCCATGATTGGCCTAACCCACCCTTTCAACAAACACTTAAAAAAAAATTCTATCAAAATAAATACATACTTTATATCAAAAGATTGTACTCTAATGAAATTGTTGTTGTTTTTTTTTTTTTTGCAAAGAAAACATGTTCATTACTTTTCAAGATGATTGTTTAAAAAACTAATTATCCGTTACATAGTTTAGGGTTCTAATAGAGTTAAGCCAAACCTGAACACCTATAGCTTGAGTTCGAATGAAACTTTTCATCAACATCACAGTCTAATAATAATCATATATTAGGTGAATCCAAACTATTGGACAATTTCTATTTCAAAAAGTGGATATAATGATAGCAATTAATAGGTGCATGAAAAACTAAAAGGAAAGTTTATTTCCAACTTTATGGTTAAGATATAAATATTTAGCTAGGCATTGAGTATTAATAATAAAGTTGTAAACTAATAATATTTAGAGTAAAATTAATCTAATAAAGATCATTATAATTAACAAATAGAAATAAAATAATTTGATCTATTCACCAAAGAAAATGACTTAACATAAAAAATTTAACTCGATGTTAATTTTTTTATTACATTTTATATTTGACCATCTCCCTCATATAGTACTAGCTTATATTAATTAATCCTTAACATAGTGCTAGCTTATTAATTTAATTATTAATTTATTAAAAAAAATTTAAAAAAAAAGAAAGTAATGGAAGAAAGTTATAATTTGAAGGTAACATAAAAAAATTCCAATCAAGAGTCATGTATTTTTGGTAAATTAATATGATTGAGTGATGAAAATAATAATAACACCATTTAATGTAAAATATATTAATAAATTTAAAATGAAAAAAATACAATAATAGTTAACAAAATAGATGATAAGAAAAAAATTTAATAGTAACCAATCACACCACAAAAAAATCAAAATATTGAATGAAAAGAAAAAAAAAGGAACAAAGAACATGTCTATTATTGTCTATTAGTTTAGATTTTGTTCCAATATGTATTCATATATATATGGGAAAATTTATAATAGGGATGAGAAAAATCTAAGATGTACTAAAGGTAATAATATTAACATACATCATAATGCAGTTTATGACCAAATCAATTTAAAACAAAAAAAATGCCAATATTAGTTTAATGCATTGATTCAACCAAAGAAGCACAATTTTGAAAATCATACAAGAATTTTAGATTGAATTCAAGCCTTTACAATTGAATAATGAACTAATACCTTTTACCATTGAGAATAATAAAACTATGTTTGGTAAGTGTTAAAGTATTCTTTTTATATTTTCCTAATCAATTTGATTTCATTTAAGAAATAATTAATGTTGACATTCCCATTCATTTTAGAAAGTGATTCAAAGTTACAATTATTTGAAAAATTAATTGTTTTCTTTTTATGAAAATAGGTGCTAATTGATGTGATCTTTTTATTTTAGATAATAAAATGTTTCTTCATGAACAAATTATTCTTGTTACATAAAATATTTTGCCTATTAAATTTCTATAATAGATAAGTGGTATGGAGGTTTTAGAATAAATATTGAAGGTTGTGATATTGTTGTCAAAATTAATGTTTTCTTACTAATTGCATTATATGTATAGGATTTTGAAGAGCTTCCTTTTTTGTGTGAAGTTAATGTGCAAATTTATGTGAGGAAATATGCTATAAAATCTATTTTAAATATGTTAATGTGTGAGAGATAGCAAAGAAGACAAAGGAATATTGAAAAATTTGTTTCCAAAAGTATTAAGATGGATATTTTCGGTACCAAAATTATAAAATCTTGATATTGATTAGTAAATGAAAAAGTATACAAGAAAAATCATGACCACTATACATTTATGGGGTTTACATAATTATATTTATTATAAGTTAAATTGAATTAATAGTATAATTACAATAATAAGAATTTATGGGTTTTACATAATGAAAATGATACACTTAGAAGATGTAAAAAATGAAAAGTATCATATTATCAAATATAAATAAAAAATTAAGTTATATTATTCAACATAGATTGTTTTTTCTTTTTCCTTGTGTCCCATCAACTTGTTTCCATGTTTGTATTTTGTCTTTTTATCTTCATGATATAGCTTCTAGCTTTGTCCTTGAATATGAAAATGATGAAAAATTAATAATTTTTAAAAAAAACACCCAACAATATAGATAGAATTTAGTTAGAATAGCAATCCAAAAGACAAAATGTCATAATTCAAATATTGAAAACATACAAAATAAAAATTTCGTAGGATTGAAATGTATCACTACATGATAATATTGTGTCAATCAAAATAGGTTCCCAAAATAAAAGAATACATACATATATAGAAGAAGAAGAAGAAGAAGAAGAAGAAGAAGAAGAAGAAGAAGAAGAAGAAGAAGATATCAATGACAAAGAATCATGTATAATTTCAATCTTGAAAACTATGATTTTTGTAAGTGAAAAGAGGAGAAATACTTACATTTGCGTAGGGTTTGTAAGATTATGATGTGTTAATATATATAGAGAAAAATGTGAAAGGAAAGACATCAATTTTTGAAAATAGGTTACATAACATATGACTAATAAAATAAATAGAACATTTATTTATGGAAGTTATATATTTAAAAGATTGAGTTTTCAAATTTAATTGATATGTATAAATTTTGGAATTAATACATAGTTAACTTTCCTTTTAAATATTATGGTAATTAAAAAGAAGAAATGTAATTTTATAGCTAATGGAAGAATAAAATTGAAATATCGGTACACAAAATTAGAGGTGGCAGCACGAGAGTAAAAACACGTAAGCAAGAGTTAAAAAAAAGATGTTTCTAGTTATGAAAATGATCCTCTTTAATATATAATATTAAATGAGATTTTTCCGAGTATGAATGTATGATGAGAGCATCTTTCCATCAACCTCTTGTCCGTGCAAGTCGTCTGAGGTTCATTTGCAGTGTATTGACCTAAGGCATATTCATCTCCAACCATAGTCCCTGAAATGAGCAAATTGTTTGACCGTTATTTTAGAAACATGTGGTTGGTTAGAGGTAGACATGGATTTTGGAAACCATTATTTTATAAACTCATGGCGCACTTTCAGAATGGACACCAAATAATTAGTATAGAAATTGAGTGAAAATAACTGATGAAACAAAATTTGTTTTTGGCGCCGTGTTAACTGTCATTTTTCTGGTACCTGAGAATTACAAGATTAGAGGAGCTAATTAATGGGGATTGTGGCTACCTTTGTTTTTTTGGGCAGTGAGGAGTTAGGGATGGGAGAGGCAAAGAGAGATGAAGCAAAAAAAGTTGTTTTTCTCTTGTTTTATGAATAAAGGACACTTATGAAGTATTATATCTTAAGGAAAAGAAAGTACATTCATATTTTCACTAATTTGTGCACCAACAATGAGACCGGTGGCGTAAATTTAAAAGGTGCGCCCTTACCTTAGTGCATAGAATATCAATCATTTTGTTATTTTCTTTAGGAACTATATGATGCAAGCTAATTGAAGGACATTCGCGAAGTTCTAAGAGCAGGATTTGCAGCGAAGAAGACCAGACAGGAAGCTATAACATTGTCTTCATGTTTGGATGCATTCCTGATGGAAGAACCTTTACGCCCTGATGATATGTGGTTATTTAAAGTACTTGGATTCTGGCTTATTTTCTGCATTTTTTTTTTTTGATATAGAAGTGATTAAAAGGCACACTGGGGCTTATTGCCATGTTTAAATGAAAATGCTTTGAGCCATTGACAACTTAGGAGCTGTGACCTCCAGGGTATGAAATCCTGTCAACTCCTTGTTGACTCCCTTGTGAGCTCCCTCGTTAAGTTCCTAAATCCTGAATGTCTGAATGTCCGTGATAGGATAACTTCTGCACTAGCAATTCCTAATCTCTGTTTTTGCCTCCTCTCCCTTTTATCCTTAAATTAGCCAAGCTTTATGAGCTGACAGTTTAATGTTTCTGGTTGTTGCCTTATAATTTGGCCTTGGGAAATCGTGTATTGCTGATGTCTTTTGATCTTGTTTTGGTCTGGTCCCTTTGTAACCCTCCATCTCATAATGATTGATGCCCTTCGATTCTCTGAGCTTAACTTTCGCTCAAATTGTTTCTCATATTAATTGTTTGTTAAAAGAATTAAGAAAATAAATCTAGAGTTATATAGAAGACTTTATCTAACATTTGCGTACAAAAGTAAACTCTGCAAATTATCATTGCTCGTGCCAGTATAAGTCTATTATGAATATTAAAAAGCTTTCCTGCTGAAAGGATGCTATTGGTTATGGCTTCTGCAAGACCAAATTTCTCTTATTGATTTTAGTTGAAAAAACTGGATAGTTATCCCACATAATAACAATGAGAAAGTCCATATGCAAAGTTTCTTGTAACATATCTTCATAATCACGAAACCAGGTGAAACAACTCTTTTATCATCTTCTTGAAGAGTATATCTACCAAGAGTTAAGAGTACCAGGGAGAAGTTGCCAACGAGGAGCGAGGTGGAGGAGGATATAAATCAGGAACCAAAAGTTTTGGGTAGAATAAACCCATAGGTGGAACCTAAAATATAAAATTCAAAAAGTTCAGATTGACTTGCTAGATAAATTCCAAAAAAGGGAAAAAAAGACACACAAGAGCTGCAATTGAAGAATAACATTAAGAGCCATTAATTTTGTCTTATGAGAACCAGCTGGCATGCCATCCTCATAAGAATGAACTACATCAACAGCCTCAAGCTCGCCATCCTGTTAACAGTAAGTAGAAAATCAACAGGGTTCTCCAACAACCCAACTATATATGTAAAATGGATGAACTAATGCTCATCCATTAATTAGAAAGAAAACGCACAGTTGAAGATGGTGACTGGTCCACACTTTTCAAGATAACACTAATTTATAAATTATCAGTTGGCAATGCACACTGGCTTTATAGCACAATGCAATTGTAGCATGTTTGAGCAACTATAAATCGCACCTTAACAGCACAGTATGATTCTTTTAGTCTGTCAAGCATCAACATGGCTTGAGGTTTTGTAAGAACATATGTCCTTGAAATATCATCTTTCTTTCAGCAGTGGCTCTTCTTCAACCACAGAAAGACTGATGTCTTCTCCTTTTCAATTAGCTTCATTGCAGATAAATATTATGGTCCAAAGCTTTCTTGTCCGGGTTGCTGTTCAGTCACATAAATCAATCAACTCTGTAGACACAGCTCTTTTCTCCTCACCGATGCTTCCAAGCTGTAGCCAAAACAGCCTTACGCCAGGAGTACACTTTGCTTTCAATGTCTGAATCCTTAACTCAACCCAATTTCTGTAGGAGAACGATCATATTGTGATGTTAGCCTTATTACAGTTTAGGGTTTGAGTTAGGTTAAAGGTTTAAGGTTAGGGTTTAAATGATGTTTAAGGCTTAAGATTAGGGTTATGGTTTAGGTTATGGTTAAATATAAAGCTTAAGGTTTAGGTTAGGTTTAAGGTTAAACGATTAAGATTGATTTGTGATATAGCGAAAAAGCTTTGGTTAAGGGTTTAGGGTTTTAGGGTTTTAGGGTTTAAGGGTTTGAGGGTTGAGGGTTTGAGGGTTTTAGGGTTGAGGGGTTTAGGGTTGAGGGTTTAGAGTTTAGGGTTGAGAGTTGAGGGTTGAGGGTTGAGGGTTTAGGGTTTGAGGGTTTAGGGTTTAGGGTTTTAGGGTTGAGGGTTTAGGG